>BSBM01000386.1:7252500-7852500 GCA_027924585.1 Larix kaempferi | reverse complement strand
CTATTCAGAAGAATCACAACATGAAATTTAGACCATGTATAGACAGAATATTGAAAGCATATACTTCATAGATTAAAACAAGATAGGCTCAAAGATTATATTTTACTTCATAAACAGTCATTTCTGTAACATATCAATATAAGAAAGCATCATACATGCCTGTACAAAAAGCTTCTAAGATCGAACTTCCATCATGCTGTTCCAATTCCAACCCTTCCTTCTTAGAAGAAGAGCCCCTCTGCCCCCCTCATCAACATGTTACAATCATGCCTCATATAAGTATTGAGGTCGAAATCCTCCCTAGGAGGTCGAATTTCTAAAGATAGTAGAGATTACATTAAATTTTGGAACTGTCTGCCATGAAAAATGGACTAGACTATTGAAAACTAGGGCTACAATTATGATTTTGTATCTCTTGAATAATAATAGTTGTGTACAATCTGAGAGATTTTTTTGTAGATGAACCCGTCATTGAGAAAAGCCTCTTTCAGTTTTCAAAAATTCTCCTCCAGCTGTCCATAATCAACTCTGCAAAAATATGACTCAAACTGGAATTTCCGCAGTCAAAAAAATAGGCTGCAATGACGAGAGCGAATCTTTCAATCCTTGATAACTATGTAAAAAGTGAGATAGGTTTTTGTAGTTCTATATCTTAGGAATAAAAAACTCCTTCAATTTTCCCAAATTCATCTTGCATTAGCCACAATCTGTTCTGAAACAAGATGACGAAACAGGTCATTTCTAGAAAAATCTGCCTTCAAAAATTCTCCACTGTGTGTTGTTCAAGTGCTATCTGGCATGTGTAATGGGCTTCCACGCCTCATGGGGGTACGAGATGCATGAATATTCATAATTCATTTCGAATTATGATAAATCCAAATTATAATTACAAACTTAAACCCCTGTTTAAATCATTATTTCATACTTCTGCGATACTAACATCATTTTTACACTACTGACAGCATTTTCACATTTGAAATTTTGGCATATGTTGTCAATTTATCATTTTAATCAAATGGATGAATTGTAATGTTTCCAAACATTTGAAATGCCTTTTGAACTAAGAAATTAAACCTTATTTGGAAAATAAACATGAACAAGAGCCTTATCCTATTTTAATTATGAAAACATGACAAAATGTGACTAGGATAATATAAAACTTAAGAAAAATGAAGGGAATGTATAAACTAGGCAAATGGGGAAAAGCACTAAGGTAAAAAATGAATAAAAACTAGGTAAATGTTGTACTAGTCTAAGAAACAATCCTAGAGATAACATCTGGCTCCGATTGGGGATAAGGTCCTCCTTGTGAGACCTTAAGAACACGAAGACTAAGTACCTTTCCAATCCATCACTAACATCTGAAGACCAAAAACTACAACTTGCTATGCTCATCAAATTCTGAAATGATCCTGCTTTGCAAATAGAAGCTGCCCTGCAACTGAAGAAAAGAAGCACCCATGTTTTGTCTCCATTGGGATGGAGTCTTTTCAACTATCTGAACTACTGCATATGATAACAAGCTGAAAACCGCACACTGAAAACTAATCCATACTGCAACTGAAATCAAACTGTTGTTTGTTGAAAACTAAATTCATATTGAAAACTGCTCTACTGCTAAAAGACTGAATGAGAACAAATGCTCTTGAGATGTGCTTATTTATGTGCACTATATACACTAATCAGTTGATACAAACTGATCAAGTATATTCATACTTCCAATAAATCCATGAAAGCATATTACCACAAAAATGATCCTCCAGTAAGCAGATGAGGACAAAAGAAAAATATGACATGAACAGTTGAAAACTAATAAGCATCTTGAACTCACAACTATAAGAAAGTGTCATACCGAAATCTGCCACATTTTGAGACTGTGCAAATACTGACTCGATGTAGAAGGCCACTGGATCATGAAATTGCAGCTGATGTAAAGAAATAAACTGTTCATTTACAATTTCATTCCTGTTACCATAATCTCCATGTTCTTCTTGACCAACACCGGTTTCAGCCATAGATCCTTGTAAAATAAGCTTATTGATTTGCTCAAAATTTGATAAATAGGTAGGTATAAACAATTTATCATGTAATTCATCCCGGTCTCCTTTACTATATCCCTAGAACTCAGATCCATAACTTTCTTCTACTAATGTATACACTTCCTCTTTAATTAGCTCCTCCTGACATTGTTCCAGCTGGAGATCAAATTGTTTTTGCATATTACCTTCTCCATGATCGACACTTTCAACTATCTGCAAATCTGAAAGTTGTTGCAGGGTATTGTCACTATTGATCATATTTTGTTTAATGTATGCTGCAGATCCAAGTTCAGAAATGGCAAAAACAGGCTCACTAATCTCTATTGACAGTTGATCAATAATTAACAAAGAAGAAAGCTCTGCAAACTGCTCTTTTAACTTCTTTCCATCTCCTTCACTTCTAGCAGACACAAATTCGTTGCCACTGAAGAATTCTTTACACGCTGGTTCAAAAGTTTTCTCTTCTTCATCAAAATACTCATCATACTTAGGCTGATCCTCATGAATTCTTAAATTTTGAATATCAGTAACCTCTGCTTCATGATGTTCTTCAATCTGTTTGTTAGCCTTCGATGGAAAAGAAAGTATAGTAGACAGATCTGGTAACTTCTCATCATCAGGTTTAGAATTGGCATACACAAGTTGATTGTTGAAAAATTCAATATGTATAGATTCATAATTCTTTTCTTCGTCATTTGAATATTCATCATAAATTGGAAGAGAATGATAAAATTCCAATGGCAGGGATGAAGCTTTCTGCATATTATCTTCTACATGATTACTGCCAGTGTCATTTGTATGCAAATCTGAAAATTGCTGCAAGCTGTCTTTATTAATTTCAAGTATCATCTGACTAGAAGATAGCTGACCCTTACAAATTTCTAAATTTTGAAGCTCAGATATATTCATAACTTGATGCTCCTCTAACTCCTTTTCATCTCTTTTATTATATTTTGGTAGTTCAGTTTCAAAACGATCACATGATGATATATTGATCTGCTCATTATCATTTGAATACACAAAAGAAGAAACTTGTTTCTCATGACCATTTAGAATAGCAGATACATTCGATATAATGTCAAAAGTATCTGCAATCTGGGTATCACTTGGAAGATCATGAACCTCTTGTTCATCATGAAAATTATCATCTACAGCTATGCAATCATCAGTACTATCATCAATCAGATTTTGAAAACCTTCTTTTCGAGAATTAGAAAGAGTAGGAATGGGTAGAAAAGGGATCTCAAAAAAATGAATGGAATGGAAATGAACCACAATTATTAAATGCCCCACTTAAAGAATATTTTCCATATGGTGTGAGATAATAATCTATGTATATCCAACTAGAATTCCTTTGAGTGTGTAGTTATGCTCTCCTAATTGGAAACTTATGTATAAGGCATTGAAATGAAACCTTTGTCCAACAATTATTGTAATTTCATCTTCAATTCACCCAACTCATTAGTTCCCAATTTGTAATCAATGGTGATGGGGCCTAATGTTTATAACCATCCAACACCCAAGGCAATATCACATCTGTGAAATTTAGTTCACACCAAGATCTGATCAAGAAATTACACACTCTCATAGAAGATCTCACACAACTAGTCAAGAACACTGAAATTTACTCACATAAGATGCAAACTGAATTACTTAAGAGAATAATATTACATCAGCCAACCTTGGGAAATTAAATGGTTGTCAATATATAACTTTACATCAAAGATTCAAATTCATAAAGATGTCATTCGAATTCACACAAAAGCCGACTTTACTAAAATAATGCAAATCCCCCTAGGTGGCAAGTGTGTTCTCCAAGTCACACCAAAGGCTCACGAATTTCTAATTTAGTGATCAGATAGTGATGTATGATGAAAAAACATGCCAAATCCCAAAAATGGAAGGAAGAAACATCATGGAGGATGAGTGGTCCAAAAAACAGTTTCCCTAGTCAACTGGCTTTTACCTTTCACCCAAAAAGTGGTAAAAAGCAGTAAAAGCAGCAAGTGCACCTATCTAACTCAGAATTGTCTAAAAATATCCAAAATCTATTTTAGGACATCCATAAATAGTCTCTAGTGAGTTTAGGAAACTTGTGGTTCAAGCAATGATGCTTGTGGTCCACACAATGACTCACATGCCAACTATATAGTCTAATACATAGTAATTAATCATAAAATGATTAATTAATGCTACTAATGTATTAATATGACATAGAAAATGGTTTTAATGATTCCAACAACATCCACCCATTTCAATAAAAACATGTGGGATTTGAGGGAATAATGACCCATTTGAAGCTACATTTTTTCACAATGACCACCACATTTCATAGTAACTTTGTTCACAATCATGATTTTGCAATTGTTGTCTTGGGCTACACAACAATGAATAAAGTTATGCATGCTATTGTTGTCAATTAATACTATTGATTTGTGATGTTTGATGTAGCCAATCAATTTGAGGGTTTGGGGAGTAGAAAGACTAGTCAATACATGCAAAGAGATATGGGTTCCACCTCCAGAAGATCAGGCTGGGGATTGTCTTTCATAGATGGAGGAGGGGACTCATGGTTGCTAGCTTCAAAAATTTCTCATTACAAATGTCCTATGAAATGGTCATAAAGTGGTTTTTATCCTTACATTTATGACTAGTGGAATATTTGTCATCACAGTTGTAGCAAAGACAGTTGATTTGGTGCTTTTCCATTTCAACTCTGGTTAACTTTTGGATCTTGAGAGGTGGAGAAGACGGTGAGGGATTATTGGAAGGGAAGGTAGGTGGATAGGGATGGGAATAAATAGGGTCTTTTTTATTTGAGCATTCTTCACCTTTTGGGATTCCCTATCTCTTCAAGTGGCATCCGACCAAGAGGTAGGACAATCCATCAAGACATGAGCAATAATCTCTTGTTTCA
This sequence comes from Larix kaempferi, assembly GCA_027924585.1. Classification (NCBI taxonomy): domain Eukaryota; kingdom Viridiplantae; phylum Streptophyta; class Pinopsida; order Pinales; family Pinaceae; genus Larix; species Larix kaempferi. The sequence goes on along the minus strand of BSBM01000386.1, from coordinate 7,847,544 downwards.
AACCATTGTTGAAACATCCATTGTAAAAAGTATCAAACATACCTTTTGTGTGGATAGATAACTACTTAAAAGCGGAGATGGAATCTTAAATTGTGCTAGATTGTTTGAACTTGGTCAATTTCCTCAAATAATTAGTGTATGTTTTAAAACATCCATAAAAATCTAAAACAAATCATGTCCAAGCATTATAACTCTTGTAAGATTTCAATATACCTTAAAATTATGGTACATTAAATTTATTTACAATCACAATATATATTGATTTAAGCCTATATTTATCAATCTACCTTTAAAATTAAATAAATATAATGCATTGATTTCAACGTAAAATTTTATTTGATGCATTCATTTTTTTTTAGCGGAAAAATCACCTTCATGCTATTCCGAAGGAATCAAGGACAGCTAGTCAATACATAGGGGCTCTTGTAAGCTAGTCAATACATAGGGGCTCAACAAGAGTGTCATGTCATTTGCAACAATTGAATCTAGGTGGGGAGGATAACAATCATTCCTCCCAACCACCCAAGCGACATCCAATGAACAATATGCATTCATTTTAAAACAAAGTAAAATTTTTTTCTATTATAAATATTAAATTTTAATTATGTTCACTAATTTACATAGAAATTAAAATCAAAATTAATTAAAAATTGAATTGACTCGTCTTTTGATTTATTTTTTAATATTTTCTTTTTTCATTTGTATTCATTAAATTTTATTATTTAATCAACATGTTTTAAAATAACCATTTGAGAAGAAAAGCATACACAACACTACGTTTAGCATAACAACATTTAGATTATAAGTTTATAAGTTTATCAAACCATGGTCCACCATGGAAATGGACAACTTTTTGGACAAGGAGTAGATAGATGTTGACAAGTATTTTGAATTCTTATTGAATTGTTTTATAGTAATTATGTTTCTATATTTTCTCATACATAAAATAATGGAAATTGCTTTTAAATTATTAACTTGACTTGAAAAGGGAATTAGATTCTGGTTCAGGTTTCTCATTGGAAAAAAAAGACTTACGAGAAAGACAAGTCTACTACTTTTGCACTGCCATAAGGTTTTATAAACAAATATTTTATTGGCAACAAGTCTTAATAAAAAAATGCTTTGAATACTTTTCAGTGTGAACAAACCTTCACCATTTTGATGCTTTTACGAAAGACTCCTAGAAACATCACCTCCTCATAGTTGCTTTAGCCCACCAAAGGGGATAAAGTGGAGAAACAAAGGGGATAAAGTGGAGAAACCGTGGGATGTATATTTTTATTATATATATATATATATTAGCGAAAGGATTTAAACAAGTGTTTTTAAATTAAAGATGATAGTCTTACAGAGATGGCAATTCTTTTCTACCTATGATATTTTAGGAATCATCCAACACTTTGTTTTACTATGCAGTTCATGAGAGTTCGTTCCAATCTTTACTATATTAATTCTCTTCTTTGAATTAGTTAAAACAAATAGATTCGTTTGATCATTTAGATTAGGGTCAATGACCTCCTTATAGTATCTTAATTTTTGTTTAGCCTCTAAATCTTTCTCGTCCCACATTTTCTCTTTAAACTTACATGTAATAATATTTTTAATATTATTGGTATTTTGTGAAGTGACATTTTTGTCAATCCCCCAGTGGTTTAACCAATCCATGGCGTCTTTATACAATCCTATTTTGAGCCATAGGTGGTTTTGACTAGATTTTAAAGCAATTTTAGATAGTTAATTTTAGGTCTTGACAACCTTCTAGCTTATCGATGTATGTGCCAAAAAGGGTAGGGGAGAGGGGGAAACCTTGCTTAACATCAATATTACAATTAATATATTTCGACCACCCGTCAATGCTCTTCAATTTGGAAATGTTAGTCTCGTACAAACTTGTTGCGGTAGCTCTCAACTCGAAAGGAACTTTTAGCTCTTCTAATCTATTCCACAAGTTATTTCTAGCCACCGTATCAAAAGCTTTCCTTAAGTCCTATTGTGGCCACAACATCCTCCCTACTTTTCTATTTCAATAAATGGAAAAGCAGGGCCCGCCTAAACTATTTTTTTTGCATCATGAGTAAGTTGAATGAAATCTTCTTATCAGATTGTTTGTTGTTTCTTTCTCGATGATCTTCATCAATCGTCATCGTCTTTCTTGAACAAGCCACCCGAACTATCCATATGATTTCTTTACCTCCTACCCGTAACATGCTTTGATGCAATTGGTTGAAATGTCAATTTCCTACTCATTTACTATGCACGTGAGCCTCCCATTTGCAATCCTTATCCATTTTTACCCAATCTTTGCTGACAATCTCGCTCACCAAATTGTATGGAAATAGTCAAGCCAGGACTGGCTGCTCTATGTCGTGATATGTTGATTTACCTCTAGGGTCGGTTATATCCTTGGAAATGTTGTTTTAGTGATCATTGAGGCCTTCCATAAGGAAATAAACATGCGTTGCAGCTTCATTCAAGTTGTGACTAGAACTCAGTGATGGTGGATTTCCCTCAGATTAAGACTCTCTATCAGTTCATGTAATCTTTATGCAATATTTGTTACCCACTGGATGACTTAGAGCTACTTCCGAGAGAGGCTTGATCTTTCACTTGTTATTAGGTGTAAGGTGCATCGAGCGATCAAATGGCCTGGTTCGATGATCAAAAATATTTTAAATAGTGATCTTTCGTGTCAACCTCTGCTAATGGACTGAAAGCCTATATAAAACTGCAGTTGGGGTATTTGACGAAAGTAATTTTGGGTGAGCCATCCGCGAGAACGGGGCCTCAACTTTCATTAAAAATGTCATCTTCATGTGACATTGGTGTTCCGCAAAAATGAAAATTTGGATGGTAAACCCGGGCATCTTCAATGAGCTCGCCGTCACAAATCCAACACAACTCACAAAATTTGATTCTAAGCCCCAAAAGTACCAAAATGACCTTTACGATTTGTTGACTAACCTAGCTGATCGTCCGTGTCGCTTGAAGAATTAACCCTTTAGCTAAGAAACTCATCGTTTCACTACACTTTAAGCCTCGAACCATTTGCCACAGCTTCATGATCTTCTAGATAGCTCTTGTGTTTAAAGAATTCTCCTCTCACACTAATCTACAAAGCACCATAAATTTAAAAAATGGAATAATGATTTAAAAAAAATAATAATAAATAAATAAAACATATATGTATCAGATATTTAAGGGAATTAGGCTACAAACCTTCCACGTAAAGAAAATAAATTGGAACCAAATGTGATTATATATATATAATAACTCAAATAATAATACAACATTTAAATTAAACCACACAAAGCTTCTATGTCGGCAAAATGAGTTTTTTACCAAAACTATGTCAGCAAAATGAGTTTTTTACCAAAACTATGTCGGCAAAGCCTCCGAAACTGTCGGTTGATCTCACCATTTGCCTCCGAAACTATTGGCCAAATCAACCATTTCCACCGAAACCCTTTGGCAGAAACTCAACAAAAACAAAGCCTCCGAAACTGTCGGTTGATCTCACCATTTGCCTCCGAAACTATCGGCCAAATCAACCATTTCCACCGAAACCCTTTGGCAGAAACTCAACAAATAGTGCTGAAAATGTCCGTTGAAATCACTCTGAAACCGTATCGGCCAACTCAAATATTTTCCCCGAAACGTATTGGTCAATTTGAGCAAATCACTCCGAAACCTATTTCCAAAACTCAACAAACTTCGCCGAAACAATGACAAAACTCTGTTAATCCCCCCGAAACACCGGCCTAAACTCGCGAGTTTGATCCGAAATGGCGGAAAGAAAAAAAAATTAACTCGCCGGAGAAGGTCAGCACCATTCTCGATTGGCAAATAAGCTTATTCGGCTACCTCAACATTTTGTTGTAAGCTTATTCATCTTATGAATTCGCATACGATGACACCAGTGATTTTGACATTTTGTGAACGGTGAGCCGAATCCTTCCAGTATTCTGGGTGGGCTGCCATCTATTGGATCTCAATGTTCATTAACTTAATCTTTGGTTTCATTTCAATGTCTCTTTGCAAACAGTCTGTCAAGAAACATAAAAGAGATCTTAGCTTAAGTAGAAGGGGGCATAAAGATATTTAATGGTGAACATGAGTTGCCCACGTGGCACTCATGTTCCCCATACTCTTCTTTTAACTTTCACGTAGGTAATGGGAAAGAATTAAGGTATTAACTTAGTTTACTGCATTAAAAAAAATAAAAATAAAAAATGAATTGTGTAGAATTAGTTTAGGGGTAGGTTAATGAATTTGAATAAATACTTCTTTACATTGTTTATAAGTTTTATTCTTTACCATTAGTGTTGAATCAATTGTTTTTTCTTTTCTTTTCTTTTTTAATTAGTTAGGTCATTAAATGTGATTTTATAATAAAATCAATAGATGCAATAATGAGATGGGTTATAGCGCAAAGGGATTTAAAAATAAAATAAATAAATAAAAGTTTTGTTAGGGTTTGATAAAAGGTTTTAAAATCACAAAAAATCTATATCTGTCTCATACATTATTTGTGGATGATGTATTACTGGCTGGCACAGACTTTGTGATTGAATGGGACTGTTATCTAAAGATTATTAAGGTTTTTTGCAGTGTTTCTGGGATGAAAGTAAGTATAACTAAATCGCGTTTTTTTCACAATTTGATTGATGATAACATGATGAGTGAGGTTCAGCGGTTGATTCCATATAGTTCTCACAAACTCGTGGATGGATTCAAGTATCTAGGATACTATTTGAAACCGAATGGTTATTTAATCAGAGACTAGTTATGGTTATTAAAGAAAGTTGAAGCTCGCATTTCACAATGGACTTACAGATTATTATCTATTGGGGGAAAGCTTACCCTTGTGAAGGTTGTTTTGTCAGGAATCCCAATCTATTGGTTCTCCTTACCACCTGTTCTATGTTCCATTATTAACTCAATGAGAAGACTACTCTTCAATTTCTTATGGAATGGTGGTTTATCAAATGCTGGAATTGTGATGATAGGCTGGGAAAAAATTTCTCTTCCTGAAAGTTTCAGAGGCTGGGGAATAAAGGATTTGTCCTCATTTAGTGAAGCTTTGCGACTCAAGAGCTTTTGGAGAGGATTATTTGGTAACTCTCTATGCTCTGAAGTGCTCCACTTAAAATACATCAAGATGAAAGTTAGTAACTGGCTCAGAATTCCTGGAAAAAAGACTAGAGGTGTTTCGCCAATCTGGAATGGCTTTTTGAAGGTATATAAATGGTTAGCAAATGATCTTTGTTGGTAGGTTGGGGATGGAAAAGAAATATCGATAGGAGTGGATCCAATTGTGGGGCTGGAGGATCCTTATAGGCTTTCCAATGATGTTCTGTCTCATGTGAGAAGATTTGGGTGTATTACTCTGAATAGTATTATAAAAAAGAATGACCAAGGATATTGGTATAGCGCGAGGGATTTTGGGATGAATGGTGCTATTGCCAATGAATGGGATAATTACATTCAGTCTTTGAATGATGCAGGTTGCAGAGCTTCACAGGTAAGTGATAAAATACTTTGGATTGGGAAAGAAAATTCAGGAGTTGTGACAGTTAAAACTACTTATAGAGTTATCATAAGAAGAAAGTGTATTTTCCTGAAACATTTGTGGTAGAAAGTAATTTGGTAGTGGAAGATACCCTTAAAGTTTAACTTCTTTATGTGGTTTGTTATCTATAATAGGTTGAAAGCTCGGGACAATCTTCTGATGAAAGGTTGGACAGGTTCGAGTATTTGCATCTTATGCAAATCTAATTCTGAAAGTACATATCGTCTGTTTGTGGAATGTGACTTTACAAAGAAGTTATGGTGTATGGTCTGTAATACAGAGAAGATTGAGTAGTGTTGGGGAGATTTAAATGTCACCTACAACTTATATAGATGAATTAATACTTGCAAATCTTTTGATACCCTTCCACTTTATATATTTTAGACTATCTAGCACATTAGGAATTTGTCCATATTTGAAGACACTTCTCCAAGTATTCCATTTGCTTTCAATATTATTTTGAAGTTATTTTCTATTTACCAGAGGGTGCACGTTCATCCTAAACATCAGAAGGTGGGTCTGTTAAATTTACAGGTTAATAGGTCTGTTCTTTTCTTTGATGGTGCTGCATCACATGGTCAATATGCAGCAGGTGGGGTTATATATCTAAATCAAGAACATTACTTTATCTTTCATCTCAGATGTGGTAGAGGTACAAACATGAAAGCATAAATCCTTGCACTGTGGATGGTCATTAGAGTGGCCAATATATTTGGTCTGGCAGATGTTATAGTTTTTGGTGACTCCAGAGTTACTATAAAATGGGCAAGGGGTGATTATAAGCTGAAGGTGACCTCTTTAATCCATTGGTGTAACATAATTCAAAGTGAAATTAATTTGTGTCTATGCATTTCACTTCATCATATATATTGGGAAAACAACTCATTGGCTGATAAACTATCTAAGCAGGCACTTGAAGGTGAAGATGGTTTTCTGATCTAGGAGGAAATCCTGGATTTAAAGACCCAGAACCAGGGATCTATCTATTTTCTGGATTGAGATCCATTATGTGATGATGATTTTTTTGTAGGGTGTATAATGAGTCCTAGATATCAGTTTTGATATTTGGAAGAAGTATGATTTCTTTGTAATATTTGAATAATCTGGATCTATAGTGTTATAGCCTTTTTTATAATCTATAATGGACTATCGTTGTACTATTTGATTTATTTTATAAATATCAATAGTACGCTTTTTTTCGCTGAAGAAAAAGAAAGAAACATTGTGGGATTAGTTAGTTAAGATTCTTATTTATTTTAATTAATTAATTAATTAAATTGATTTTCTTTATGTCTTATTTGGCTAACTCTTAGTTATGATATGTCATTTTATCTTAATTGGTTTTGTTTGTTATTAAGTTTTACTAAAATAAATCTTTAGGATAAATAAATTAGGATAACGAAAGTTCCTCTTTTTTTTTGCTTGCAGAGCAACAGAGTTCCAAAAGAAGGAAGAGTGCAAAATGCGATAAGATGAATCATGATGATATGTCGAGGCAAGTTGTTAAAGAAGATTTTTTTTCTCGGGTTGTCGATTATAAAGAAGGATTAAAGAGCAAGACAAAGAAAAACAGATCTTGTCATGGACCATAGAGCACTTCAGACCATAGAGGCTGGGGAATAAAGGATTAAAGAGCACTTCAGACCATAGAGGCTGGGGAATAAAGGATTAAAGAGCACTTCAGACCATAGAGGCTGGGGAATAAAGGATTTGTCCTCATTTAGTGAAGCTTTGCGACTCAAGAGATTCCGGAGAGGATTATTTGGTAACTCTCTATGGTCTGAAGTGCTCCACTTAAAATACATCAAGATGAAAGTTAGTAACTGGCTCAAAATTCTCGGAAAAAAGACTAGAGGTGTTTCGCCAATCTAGAATGGCTTTTTGAAGGTATATAAATGGTTAGCAAATGATCTTTGTTGGTAGGTTGGGGATGGAAAAGAAATATCGATAGGAGTGGATCCAATTGTGGGGCTGGAGGATCCTTATAGGCTTTCCAATGATGTTCTATCGCATGTGAGAAGATTTGGGTGTATTACTCTGAATAGTATTATAAAAAAGAATGACCAAGGATATTGGTATAGCGCGAGGGATTTTGGGATGAATGGTGCTATTGCCAATGAATGGGATAATTACATTCAGTATTTGAATGATGCAGGTTGCAGAGCTTCACAGGTAAGTGATAAAATACTTTGGATTGGGAACAAAAATTCAAGAGTTGTGACAGCTAAAACTACTTATAGAGTTATCATAAGAAGAAAGTGTATTTTCCCGAAACATTGGTGGTATAAAGTAATTTGGCAGTGGAAGATACCCTTAAAGTTTAACTTCTTTATGTGGTTTGTTATCCATAATAGGTTGAAATCCCGGGACAATCTTCTGATGAAAGGTTGGACAGGTCCGAGTATTTGCATCTTATGCAAATCTAATTCTGAAAGTACATATCATCTGTTTGTGGAATGTGACTTTACAAAGAAGTTATGGTGTATGGTCTGTAATACAGAGAAGATTGAGTAGTGTTGGGGAGATTTAAATGTCACCTGCAACTTATATAGATGGATTAATACTTGCAAATCTTTTGATACCCTTCCAGTTTATATATTTTGGACTATCTAGCACATTAGGAATTTCTCCATATTTGAAGACACTTCTCCAAGTATTCCATTTGCTTTCAATATTATTTTGAAGTTATTTTCTATTTACCAGAGGGTGCAGATTCATCCTAAACATCAGAAGGTGGGTCTGTTAAATTTACAGGTTAATAGGTCTGTTCTTTTCTTTGATGGTGCTGCATCACATGGTCAATATGCAGCAGGTGGGGTTATATATCTAAATCAAGAACATTACTTTATCTTTCGTCTCAGATGTGGTAGAGGTACAAACATGAAGGCATAAATCCTTGCACTGTGGATGGTCATTAGAGTGGCCAATATATTTGGTTTGGCAGATGTTATAGTTTTTGGTGACTCCAGAGTTACTATAAAATGGGCAAGGGGTGATTATAAGCTGAAGGTGACCTCTTTAATCCATTGGTGTAACATAATTCAAAGTGAAATTAATCTGTGTCCCTGCATTTCACTTCATCATATATATTGGGAAAACAACTCATTGGCTGATAAACTATCTAAGCAGGCACTTGAAGGTGAAGATGGTTTTCTGATCTGGGAGGAAATCCTGGATTTAAAGACCTAGAACCAGGGATCTATCTATTTTCTGGATTGAGATCCATTATGTGATGATGATTTTTTTGTAGGGTGTATAATGAGTCCTAGATATCAGTTTTGATATTTGGAAGAAGTATGATTTCTTTTTAATATTTGAATAATCCGGATCTATAGTGTTATAGCCTTTTTTATAATCTATAATGGACTATCGTTGTACTATTTGATTTATTTTATAAATATCAATAGTACACTTTTTTTCGCTGTAAAAAAAGAAAGAAACATAGTGGGGTTAGTTAGTTAAGATTCTTATTTATTTTAATTAATTAATTAATTAAATTTATTTTCTTTATGTATTATTTGGCTAACTCTTAGTTATGATATGTCATTTTATCTTAATTGGTTTTGTTTGTTATTAAGTTTTACTAAAATAAATCTTTAGGATAAATAAATTAGGATAACGAAAGTTCCTCTTTTTTTTTGCTTGCAGAGCAACAGAGTTCCAAAAGAAGGAAGAGTGCAAAATTCGATAAGATGAATCATGAAGATATGTCGAGGCAAGTTGTTAAAGAAGATTTTTTTTCTCAGGTTGTCGATTAAAGAGCAAGGCAAAGAAAAACAAAAGGATTAAAGAGCAAGGCAAAGAAGAGTATAAAGAAGGATTAAAGAGCAAGGCAAAGAAAAACAGATCTTGTCATGGACAATGATGACACTTCAAGAAATCATGCTTGATCAAGATTGGCACATGCGACAAAATGCACTCAAATTCATTAATTAGATCGAAAGAAGCATTACGGCATGAAGCACAACACCACTTTCGAGAACACTGAAGAACGACTAATAAGAGGGTGTATCAAAGAATGGACACATAAATCTCAGACGAATAATTCATGGCAATCTATGGAGGAAATGTTTATAGTGAGAAATCATTAAAGTTGACATTGCCACAAGAAGAAAAAATCACTAAAAGACAAATTAGTGAAACTCCAAAAGCTACCCAAGGGTGAATTGAATTGATTTTTGTAATAAATTTATTCGAAGGAAATATGGAAGGTCAAGGGTCACCTAGCCTTGGCTTATATATCATATTACCATTTGAGAAAGGGGGGACTTTTGCTTGCATAATAGAAGATGGAAATTTTGTAAGAGAACTATTTTTTTGCTAATGAGAAGGACCTGTTTCCTGGGAAAAGCTTGCACAGAGATATTTTGCGTGGAATGTGTTGAATGTCAAATTTGGAACTATTTCCTCCTTCATTTGTAACTCATATTGTGAGATTGTTCTAACTTTCTCAAACTACTTAAAATGGTGATGAATGATTTCAATTTTCTATGCAAATGTTTATGTGTTGATGGAGTAATAAATTGTTTAAATTAAATCAAAGCTATCTTTGGTATCTTTTTTGCTGTAAATGTGAACACTTTATCTGAACAACTATCTGTTGGATTTGTCTGAGCATTTCCAGTTTATTACTCTTACTTCAAATTTTCTCCTTGCAAGGATAGGCTAGTTAGTTTAGATTAGAATTTAGCGAATTGATAAGGTAGAAGTGGTAAGACGGAAGGTAAGAACCTACACATCACTTTTGAGGCTTCTTCCTGTCAGTTATAGGTTAAATGCATTAGTTAGGTTTAGGGTACTTGCATATTCATACTTTAAAACCTAAAATTACATAAACGGTGGTCCGTGCCGCAACCGGTAAAGAAACCAAACAATCACACTTACGGTATCCAGACCGTTAACTGGACGGATTCCCCATACCAAATAGTGAGTGATTTAATTGGGATCATTCACTGGGGAGAATCCCTACCGTCGATGTTGGGATGTCCTGGGCTTCGACAAGTCCACAAAGCAACATAAGAAATTGGATTTACTATGATGACATTCCTCCGCGATGATCTTAAGAATAATGAGGTGGTCAATGGTAGAGTGATTGTAATGTCTCTTTTTAAGAGATTTATTAAAATGGCAAATTTTTCACTTTTTTCCTTAATTCGACCTTTGACTAGTTTTGATGTCCAGGTCTCCAAATTGCTCCAAATGCTCCCAAATATTCTGAGGAGGTGTATAAATGATATTAAGACTTTATTGTGATGTTCAGGGATGATTTACGACCATTAAAAGACTTCTTAAAACTCCTTTAAGATTCTAGTCAATGTATGGGATTTTACTAGCAATTTGGGGTTCAAATCCCCCCAGGGTAAATGTTGAATATGGCTCTCCAAATGCTTACAAACCCACTCAAATTTCTGAAAAAAGGCACGGGATATATCAGGGACAATAGTAAGGTCTCATGTGCATCATTATTCAGTTCATTAAGTCCGTTATAACCCTCTCCCAAACAACTACAAATCACTAGTTCGACCTTGGGGGAAATGGCATCAAATCTTCTCCAAATGCAATGAAACTTCACAAAATGAATTCAAATGCTTAGATACTGAACATGAAACTCTTAGAATGCATCATTAACAGTCCATACATTAGTTTAATATCCTTGGCTCATTCATTCATTCAAAGATAAGAACATTTCATTGTCATACATCAAGATAGTGGGGAAATGGCACTATTTTCTCATTAACAATCAGATTCACATGAATCCAATTGTGCTCTCGACCTGAGACTCTTCATCACAGTAAATAAAGAGAATTTATATCATATTACAAAATAATGGGGCAATGGAAGCTCCCCCAAAGAGGTCAATAGCTCACCAAGTGCACCTCAATCCATAGAGCAAGAATATGATGAGAAAACTTGGAATAGATGAAAGAACAAGTTGATCTTGAAGTGTACATGAGATGCCCTGTGGCTACACATGTAACTTATGACTCCATTAAATCTCCATGAAAGACCCGAATGGCCTTTCCACACACCAACTTGGATGGGATGTTAGGAACCCATGTCTTTACTTTGTTAGTATGTTGTTGTTGGATGCATATGCTTTGTAAGTCGTCCCGTAGTATTTGTTGATCAATAGTTTGTGTTATTGTTGTTGGCGCATATGCTTTCTAAGTCACCCGTAGTATTGTTGATCCATAGTTTGTAGTGGCCCATGGTTTTGACCCATAGTATTGGCGCCTAGACTTAGTATATAAGTGTGTGTTGAGACCTATGAAGGCACCGTGAAGTTATTTGTATTGAGCTTGCTCATAGGAGGTTGCCCCTTCGAAGTGGCCTGTGATCAATATAAAAGTGATTCTGAGTTCTGTCATTTCTTCTATTTCGCATATTCGTATTAAGTAATTGTTGCAGGTGCATCACATATGGTATCAGAGCACCTTCTTGGGCTCGCTGGGTGAAATTTCTGTCAATTTTTTTTCGCATCTGTTGCAGGTTCGGATTTGGGAATAATGCCTATCCACTTAACTGTGGGAAGTACTTGGGCATAAGCCCTAAAACTCATTGTGAGGAGTACCATAGGAACCCCGAAGTAGCTGGCCCATTGAGAGGACCTGTCAGCGAAAAGGGCAACGACCCCTACCTGATTGACTGGTTCCCACCCGTGAGGTAAACCAGGAGCTGTCGTTTGTGGCAAAGCGGTTATCAGTTTTACCTGAGCCGTGGAGTGAGGGGTACTGCCCCAATACGCAAGCCGTCAGACAGCATTGGTGGACGAGTGAAACCCCTGAATTGTTAGGAAGCCGCACATACCCGGGGTCCATATCTACTTTCAGCTGAATTATTGTCGATCACTACTACGCCGTTCCAGATCCATTTTGCAAGCAGTTCCAGATCCAGCCATTTTCAATCCATTTGGCGCTGTTCCAGATCCCTTCCGAGCCGTAGCGCTCCAGTCTGGAAAAAAAAAAAAAAAAAAAAAAAAAAAAAGGGTCCATATCTCCCTTGTCATCCCATTCTGCATATTTCATTCCTGAGGACCCTATCCCCAATTCCCCTTCCCAAAGCCCTAAAGCCCACATTTGTTTATTTTTAGGGTTTACCATAACTTCCTCAGATTTCACCCAATCATCTTCAAATTTTACCACAGAGTTCCTTTCTGAATTCTGCTTCTTTGTCCCCCTCTGCCAAATTTTCCCATTCTTTCACTCCGCTTCTGAAATCCTCATTTTTGCTTCCCTGTCTAATCGACAGTGTCTAACACCTAGTCAAACCCCAATTACCCTTCAGATTTTTTCCCAAGTCCAGATTTTCCCTTACTGAAGCAGTTTCTGTTTTGTTTTCCTACCCAGTAAAAAAAAAAAAAAAAAACATCCTGGTTATGGTTGTCACCCGTGCAAGAGCAAAAACCATGGAAGAAGCACTTGCAGCCATCCAAGCCAAACTCCAGGATCTGGATGAAATTTTTTTCAGCCTCCATCTTGAACATTCAGCTATGAACAACAAACGACAGTCCAAGTCTTCATCAGACAATGGGTTCTCTTCTTCCATCAATTTTCGTGGTCCGAAGCTTGATTTTCCTCGCTTCAATGGTACTGATCCAACTGGATGGATCTATCATGCAGAACAGTATTTCAGTCTGCATAATACTTTTGATGTCAACAAAGTTCCGTTGGCATCCTTTCATTTGGAACAGGAATCTCTTCAATGGTACCGTTGGTACATCAAGGCTCATCCAGAGCCCAAATGGTCAGACTTTTGCCAGCTCCTTTTGCAACGATTTGGTCCTAGTGTTTTGATGACTTCACAGGAGCCCTCACTAAACTTCGCCAAATTGGCACTGTGAGAGAGTATCAAACCAAATTTGAGAACCTAGCCAACCACATCGAAGGATTGTCTGATGAATTTTACCAGAGTTGTTTTATCAGTGGTCTAAAGGATGCCATCCGCTCTGAGGTCAAAATGTTCTGTCCCACCACAATGATGGAAGCCCTAGGGTTGGCTAAGTTGGCAGAAGACAAGATTACAGCCCAACAACGCTCCAAGCCCACTTTTGTTCCCTTTCGAAATATGGGTTCTCAGCGACCACCTATACCGCAGGCTCCTCGACCGACTCCTAGCAAGCGTTTGTCTGAAATAGAGATGCAAGCATGCAGAGAAAAGGGGCTTTGCTATAATTGTGATGAGAAATTCACTCGGGGACATAGATGTGTTCAGCAAAAGCTATATCTCTTGGATGTGGAGTCTCCGCCTGCCTCTGAAATTGGTGACGAAGATCTAGAAACACTGGATGCTCCGGTCGACATTCAGGAACCGCCTATTGACCCTCCGTCTCAGGATGACCAGCCAGAGATATCTCTCCATGCTTTAGCTGGAATCACCACCCCCCAAACAATGCGGGTCAGGGGTTACTTCAAGAAGCTTCCTCTTACAATACTCATTGATTCTGGTAGCACTCATAATTTCATTGACCCTCGGATCGCCAAACAAGCTGATTGTTTTCTCCATCCTTGCCCCAACTTTGAAGTCATGGTTGCCAATGGCGGCACCTTACCTTGCAAAGGGAAGTGTCAAAATGTGCATATCTCTATGGGAGATTATACCTTGCGCTCTGACATGTTTTCCTTTCCCTTAGGCGGATGTGATGTGGTTTTGGGCGCTCAATGGCTACGCACACTTGGCCCTATCTTATGGGATTTTACTGAACTTTGGATGCATTTTTCCCTCAATGCACAAAAACACACATTGACAGGATTACAACCAGGTTCTCTCAGCATCATCAGTTCACATCGCATGGAAAAACTTCTCAAGAAGAATTCACATGGTGTCATCGCTCAGATCCATTCCATTCAGATGCAACCATCAGTGGTCTCCACTACTCCTTTGGATCTACAACAAATTCTGGATTGATATACAGGTGTCTTTGCTGAACCAATGGGATTGCTACCTTCCAGGCCAGAAGACCATCGTATTCAGCTCCTTCCTGGCAGCGTTCCTCCCAACATTAGGCCCTATCGCTACCCATTTCACCAAAAAAGGGAGATTGAAATGCTCGTTCGGGACTTATTGAAGCAAGGTATTATTCGCCCAAGCACTAGTTCCTTTTCTTCTCCAGTTATTCTTGTCCAAAAAAAAGATGGGTCATGGCGCCTCTGCATTGACTTCCAAGCACTTAATCACCTCACCATCAAGGATAAGTTTCCAATTCCTGTTGTTGATGAGCTTCTTGATGAGCTTCATGGGGCTCACTTTTTCTCCAAGTTGGATCTTCGTTCTGGGTATCATCAAATTCGGGTTCATGAGGATGATATCCCTAAAACAACTTTCCACACACATGATGGCCATTATGAGTTTTTGGTCATGCCCTTTGGCCTCGCTAATGCTCCTTCCACATTCCAGGCCTTAATGAATAAAATATTTCGACCCTACTTGCGGAAATTCATTCTGGTATTCTTTGATGATATCCTCATCTACAGTAAAACATGGGATGAACATCTCCAGCATCTGGATCTTGTCATGTAACTTTTCTCTGACCATCATCTCCATGCCAAGCAGTCTAAATGTGTTTTTGGACAGAAGGAAGTTGAGTATCTCGGGCACATTATCTCAACACAAGGGGTTCGCGTGGATCCTGCCAAAATCGATGCCATGAACAATTGGCCGCAGCCTTAGACACTCAAGAGCCTTCGTGGTTTTTTGGGGTTGACTGGCTACTACCGCAAGTTTGTCAAGGATTATGGGAAGATTGCAGCTCCATTAACTGCTCTATTGAAAAAGGATGCTTTTACATGGACACCTGCCGCTCAGTGTGCATTTGACAAACTAAAACAAGCTATGTGTACTAAACCTGTGCTAGCTATGCCCGATTTTTCCAAGCCCTTCACTATTGAGAGTGATGCTTGCGGCAATGGACTTGGTGCTGTTCTCCTTCAAGATGAACACCCCATTGCGTTCACTAGCAAAGCCCTTTCAGGTAAGAATTTAGCTGCCTCTACCTATGAGAAGGAAATGATGGCTATTTTGCATGTAGTACAAAAGTGGCGCCCATCCCTATTAGGGAATCATTTCTGCATCAAGATTGATCACCAGAGTCTGAAATATTTCTTGGACAAACGTGTCTCGTCCCCGGCACAACAAAAATGGGTTAGAAAACTCATGGGTTATGACTATGAGATCACTTACAAGAAGGGTAAAGATAATATTGTGCCATATGCTCTTTCTCGCACATTTGATGCCCAAGGTTCTCTTTCAACTATTTCTATGCCTGTCCCAAATTGGTTACAATATGTTCAACAGGGTTATGTCAATGACTCTTCCTTATCTCAAATCATCCAACGCTTGACCAACAACCCTTCTGCTATACCACATTACTCTTGGGATGGTGCTTCTCTGTGATACAAGGGTCGTCTAATGCTTCCCCAGACCATAGATCTTCAACAGGCTGTCTTCTATGAATTCCATGCTTCTCCATTGGCAGGGCACTCTGGGTTCCTCAAAACGTATGAACGAGCACGGCGTAACTTCTTTTGGCAGGGCATGAAAAGGACAATTCAACAAATGGTGGCCGAATGTGATACCTGCCAGCACAATAAGGGTGAAACAACACTCCTTCCAGGATTGCTTTAACCCTTGCCCATACCTACATGGATTTGCACAGATATTTCTATGGATTTCATTGAAGGGATCCCTAAATCTGGCGGGAAGACAATGATTCTCATTGTGGTTGATCGCCTCTACAAATATAGTCATTTTTGTGCTCTCAGCCATCCCTATACAACCTCCTCCGTTGCTCAAATTTTCCTGGACCAGATCTTTCGTCTTCATGGCATCCCTTCTTCCATTGTCTCGGATCGTGATGCGACTTTCACCAGTCATTTTTGGACAGAACTATTTCGCCACACTGGCACCAAACTGAAGATGAGTTCAGGGTATCACCCACAAATAGATGGTCAGACTGAAATTATCAATAAATGCTTGGAAACTTATCTTCGTTGCTTCACCTCGGAACAACAACATCAGTGGGCAAAGTGGCTCTCTCTCGCTGAATGGTGGTACAATACCTCTTACCACACTGCCTCTAAAATGACCCCATATGAAGCAGTATATGGTCAGGCACCTCCAACTCTTCTTCCATACACCCCCACCAGTTCACTAGTTCAGGAAGTTGACACGGTCCTTCGAAACCGCGATCAGATTCTTCGCATTTTGCGGGACAATCTTCACATGGCAAGAAATCGCATGAAGCAACAAGCTGATCAGCACCGTTCTGAGCGCACTTTTCAAGTCGGCGATATGGTTTTTCTTCGTTTCCATCCATACAAACAATACTCCTTGAAACTCAAAGGGCATCATAAGCTCGCTCCAAAGTTCTATGGGCCATATCGAATTCTTCAGAAGATTGGGTTCGTTGCTTATAAATTGGAACTTCCTCCTTCTTCCCGCATTCATCCAGTCTTTCATGTCTCTTGTCTGAAGCAAGTTCTTGGCACCAACATCAGTGGACAAATGATTTTACCCGAACTGGATAATGAAGGATCCATCCTTTTGGAGCCAGAGGCCATCCTCAATCGGCGCACGCGTTAGCTTCGCTCGCGCTCTATCACAGAGGTCTTAATTCAGTGGCACGGCATGCAACCAGAGGATGCTACATGGGAACCACTCCTTTAGATTCAATAACAATTTCCACATCTAAAGCTTTGAGGACAAAGCTTTTTTTTAAGGGGGAGGGGATGTTAGGAACCCATGTCTTTACTTTGTTAGTATGTTGTTGTTGGACGCATATGCTTTGTAATTCGTCCCGTAGTATTTGTTGATCAATAGTTTGTGTTATTGTTGTTGACGCATATGCTTTGTAAGTCGCCCGTAGTATTGTTGATCCATAGTTTGTAGTGGCCCATGGTTTTGACCCATAGTATTGGCGCCTAGACTTAGTATATAAGTGTGTGTTGAGACCTATGAAGGCACCGTGAAGTTATTTGTATTGAGCTTGCTCATAGGAGGTTTCCCCCTCAAAGTGGCCTGTGATCAATATAAAAGGGATTCTGAGTTCTGTCATTTCTGCTATTTCACATATTCGTATTAATTAATTGTTGCAGGTGCATCACATGGGAATCTTTCACCCTCGAAATTGGCTAAGGCAAGAAGACTAGTTTTCCACTAGCTCTCTCTCTTCACAAATGAAAATTATCCAATGATCAAAATCTATTCTCATGCTTGATTCATGTATTTTATAACCAACCTTAGCCTCCTATGGTTCGAATTCCTCTCATAAGCATCTAGATATTTCCAATTAGGAAAGATTCCACATTATGCCACTTGTCTCCCAAGTTCCAACCTTCCACCTTCTCCCAATTGGAGTAGGAGTCTCTTTGGATTCTTCAACTCCCATGAGCACCAACTTGGACCCTATTTTTGGGCCTGACATGTCATATTAGTCATATGTCAGCAATCATATCTGAAATATGTCATAGATGTCATAGATTCTTCATCATTGTTGTCATAGGAGCTAGGGAATCTAGCCCAAGTGTCCACAAACTTCTAGTTTGACTCTTCCTCTTCCATAGAGGTTACCATTCCATCCAAATTCGACCTATGATGTTAAATTCCATGTGTATGAGCCTACCAACTCATCCAAGAATGTTTTCCTTCTCATGAATTCGAAATGGCAAGAGAGAGATGCCACGTGGCATTGAAAAATCAAGCTAGTGTGGGTTGCACATCCTCCATATGTCTTCAAAACCAATTTCCACCTAGAATTTCTCTTAAATTTTTTTGTTCAAACTCTTTATTAAATGCTTGAACTATTCTAATGTATACACATAATTTATTAGCTCCCTTATTACAATTTCAAATGTATCCATCCAACGTAGGGAACTAGTAGGATTTATGGGATTATCTTGCTATGCAACTATTTGAATGGGGACATTATAGTCCTCCCCACCCATGATTTCTTGTCCTCAAGCAATTTAAAATTTGGATGCTGCAAAATCTTCTCCTCTTCCCATGAGGCATCTTCACTTGGGAGATCCTTCCACTGTACTAAGTATTCTTTGATAGTTTTGCTCCTCAATCCCCTTTCCCTTGTCTTCAAAATCTTTTCCGAAACAAGTATGAGCTGACCTTCATCATCTGAGGAAGTATTTTCGAAGTGACAATTTGCTGACCAAGAGCTTTCTTGAGACAAGAAACATGAAATACATTGTGGATTTTACTTCCTTTCGGAAGTTCTAATTCATATGCTACCTCCCCAATCTTCGAACCACCTTGTATGGGCCATAGTATCTTCGATTTAGATTTTCTGCTCCATTCTTTTTGAGAGATGTTTGTTTATATGGATGCAACCTCAAATATACTAAATCATTAACATGAAAGGTCCTTTCTTCCCTATGTCTATCTGCATATTGTTTTTGCTGATTTTGGGGCAACCTGCAAATTGTCTTTCAAAAGATTTAAAATTTCTTGGCTCTCTTCCACCCAATCTTTAGCTTTTGGGGCTCTACTATCACCAAATTTAAGTGCAGCATAACCATATAATGGTTTGAAATGAGACATCCCTATTGACATATGAAAAGTGGTGTTGTAGCAAAACTCACCCAAGTGTAGCCATTTTGCCCATGCTTTTTGTTTCTCTCCCACATAGTTTCTTAGGTACCCTTCCAACCATTGATTCACCCTCTCTGTTTGTTCATCAGTTTTTGGATGATAGCTTGTACTTGGAGTCAATTGAGTGCCAACCAATCTAAAAATTTATTTCCAAAAAGCACCCATGAATCTACTATCTCTATCACTTACAATGCTCTTGGGGAGCCCATGCAATCTGAAGATTTATTTGAAACAAATATCAGCCACTTGTGCAGCACTAAAAGACGATGTAACAACAAAGAAATGAGCAAATTTTGTCAACCTATCCACTACCACATATATGCAATACTTACCCAAATATTTGGGCAAACCGGTGATGAAATCCATTGAGATACTGTCTCATTTTTGCTCCGGAATGGGCAATGGTTGCAATAAGCTAGCTGGGCATGTAAGTTCTGATTTGTTTTGCTGACATACCTTACATTCATTCACATATTTCTGAACATCTTCCTTTAGCCCCTTCCAATTTTTGTTTTCCCTCAATTTCCTATAAGTTTTGAAGATCCCTGGATGGCCAACTAGTGGGGAATCATGTGCTTCTTGCAAAATTTTGTACTTGAGTTTTGAATCTCGAACCAAATAAATTCTGCCCTTATAATATATGATCCCATTCAAAATCCTGTAGTTATCATCCCCTTTGATTCCATCTAATACATCACAAGCAAATTTATCTTTGGCATATTCAACTAGTAGCATGTTTTTCCAATCCTTGGCAATGTCCATGAGAGAAAAAGAAGGTCTTCGAGATAATGCATATGCTACAATGTTATTCTTTCCTTTCACATATTCAATATCAAAATATTAAGTTTGAATCTTTCTTACCCACTTTTGTTGCCTTTCATTTAGATCCTTTTGGGTGAGGAAGTGCCTTAGACTATTGTGGTCAGTTTTCACCACAAACTTGTTTCCTACTAAGTATTGTCGAAACTTGGCTAATGCATGCATGATGGCCAACATTTATTTGTCATAAATGGAGTAAATATTTTCATGAGGTTGCAACTTTCTGCTCTCAAAGGCTATAGGCTGCTGGCCTTGCTTTAGGACAACCCCTATTCCTCCACCTGAATCATCACATTTAACAACAAAAGGCTTAGAAAAATCAGGTAATGCAAGTATGTGACAACTACTCATTACCTATTTCATTTTTTGGAAGGCCTTTTTAGCCTCTTCATGACACTTGAAAGCATCCTTCTTAGTCAAATCAGTGAGTGGAGAAGTCAACTTGGAGAACCCTTTCACAAACTTTCTATAATAGGTGCATATTCCAATGAAACCTCTTAGTTCTGTGATGTTTTTTGGTGATGGCCATTCTAAGATAGCTCTGATTTTTTCCATGTGTACTTTCACTCTTTCTTGCCCAATAATGTTCCCAAGATACAATATTTCCTTCATCCCAAATTCACATTTAGACATCTTAGCAAACAAGAACTGTACTTGCAAAGTTTTCAACACAATCTCTAGATGTTGCAAATGCTCTTCCCAAGTTTTACTGTAAATGAGAATGTCATCAAAAAAGACCAAAATAAACCTTCTAAGCTGCTTGCAAAAGATCCTATTCATGCATGCTTGAAATGTGGCTCGAGCATTAGTTAATACAAATGGAATAACAAGAAATTCAAAGTGGACATAATGACATCTAAAAGCAGTCTTTTGCACATCTTCTTCCTTCATTCGAATTTGATGATAACCTGATCTAAGGTCAATTTTGGAAAAATGTTTGGCCCCAAATAGCTCATCAATTCTAGGAATATTATACCTATTCTTGATTGTCTTCTTGTTCAAAGCTCTAAATTCTATGGACCAACACCCAAAACTTTCCGAAAAATTTAAAATTTTTAAAATAGCATATAATCTTATTAAATGCAGTCATTAACTGTTTGATTAGTTTATGTTATCAGAATTGTAACTGAATGATCTTTTATTATACTAAAATTTTAAAGATGAGTTTCTTGTCAGTTGCTAATTGTTTTCTGTTTGTAACCACAAGGGGGAATGGCCATAACTGGCTGGGATTACTTAGCTTCTGAGCTAATGCAGCAGATTTTCTTTCTCTTACAGATATACAGGTAATGTTCGGGTCGCTGCAAACAAATCTTTAAAGTATTATAAAACCAATTGCTGTACCAAATCATTCAATAAAAGTATAAGCATGCTAGCTAGGTTTATCAAGTGTTTAAAGGTAGAACTCTTCCTATGATCTCCTCAAGATCTTACTGATAGAAAGTTGGAAATTACTAGAAATATGATAGCTATTTTCCTTGATAATAATTGAATTTAGTATACCTATGGAGTATTGGTCCCTTGATGATATTACTGTGATGCAATAATATTTCTTATCTAGCACTGTAGAATGTAAATGGGTTACCATTTTCAGACCAATTTTTACTCATCCGTTGTTACTGTATCATGCTAAGTTTAAATTTGAAGTATATTTTCGATTTACAGCTTCAATTGTAAAGGTTCTGGATTTAGTAATATCGATATATATATACTTTCCTTAATTCCAGAAATTACAAGGTTACTATCTGATACATGTCTCCTCTTAACATTTTAAAGGTTTGCATTGATTAGAAAACTACTTCTATTTCCATGATTGACAATTGATAAAATCTATAAGCACCTTTTAGAGTTAGTACTAAATTATCACGATTGAACTCATTTATGATTTTCCAGACTATACTGCCAACAGGAATGGTTATAGTAAATTTACATAACCTGCCTAACATACACGTCACTTACATGCTCCTTGTACTTCTTGAGCATGAAATATAACAAAGTCTATTTGTTATCACCAGGAATGTAAGACTATTAAGAGATTATGATTATGTTGGTAACAACAAGTACTACACCTAACCTCACCCCATTATCTTATAGTCTTCAAAGAAATATTTTATCTCTTGTCTTTTCACATGAGACTAGGGTAAAGGCAATATAGTAATAAGTTTTGTGAACAACTTTATAATTTAAAATGATACCCATAACCTTATAATTCTTTTTAATTAGTATCAAATACTTCAAGACTTAATCTTTGAACGCCATTATAATGCATGGTTTTAATAATTGTAAGGCAAGGTTGTAATATTTACGATGCAAAGTTCCAAAACATTGTTCTAACATTTTGGTTGTAAAATGTAAGGCAGGTGAAACTATGGTATCTCGCGACCATAAGGGCTATTCATGCTATGATTTTGTTTGGAAAACAATTGATGCGAATCTCGTCGTAGGACTTTAGAACGTCGACCCATTGCATGAAATATATTAAAATGCTACGTGGTCACTCCAGAGCCACGCATTTGTGATATAAACTCGTTGACTAAACCCTACTTTGCCATTTCTCCTTTGCCTTCGGGCTCGGTCGCTCTATGAACCCTCCTGGTCCAAAATTTTCTGCTATACTGTTTGATAGCAGCTTCTATGCTGCTTCAGTCCTTCATGCTTGTCAACTGCATCGTATGGGAGTCAATATTTTTACTGTTGGCGGCCATAGGGGTTGTTGGAAAACCTAGGGTCTATCCTTTCTACACCATTGCTGAACCTGTCACGGTGTGAGTGTATCTTTCAACTTAATACTATCAACGCTTTGATTATGGAAGGTACCCTTTGCTTCTGCCAGCTCGTTCTTTTTGGTGACAAAGGAAGGGTTTACGCTTCCTCTGCTCGTAATTATTAGGCTGTTTATGGTGACTGAACTTCTTTTAAACTCACTGGTAAGTTACAGGTTTCTCCTTCGTTCTTTCAGTTAAAAGAAATAGTTTAACCAAAATTATATCAAGTTTTAACCAAGCTGTTCTTTCGTTGCAGGCTCGGGCTATTCTTTAAGGCGTGGATGGCACAAGCTTCGGCAGTGGGTTTTTACCTAGTAAGCCTGGTTTTCACCATGGCGTTTCCTCCTTGCTGGTTTGTTAGGACGGTTAGGGTTTTGGTTTGAGTGAAGCGACTTTGTGATTCCTCATCTCTGTTCAGTCTTTGAACTGTATGTTAAAATGAAATCTTATAGGTTTAACCCTAAGTTGCATACTGATGTTACGGCTTCGGTCGATATTGCGATTATTCGTCTTTCTTTTGGTATTTAGGGTTTTCTGCAGAAGAATTAAATTGTATATAAAAAGAGAACAATGGATGTAAGCCTACCTGTAGATGAGGTTACGGCCTCGTCCTCTTGCTTTCTTTACTGTACTCTTAAATTGTTTAGGGTTTTTACCAAGGTTTTGTAATAAGAACTATTATCAAGTTTTCCTGTATCTTTGGCTTGTTTATTGCATGCATTTTTTTAATTACTATGCTTTGTACAGGAATAAGTAAATTTAATTTTATAACCACTTATACTGTGGGTTTATGACGCGGCCGTAGGGAAAATATTGTCTTAACTCTTAGTGTTTTATTGTGCTTGCACAACCTGGACTGATAGGGTTCAACCGGGAATTGACAGTTGAGATTTCAATCCATCATTTAAATTATAACTCTTTTGGTGTTTGCGAGTTAGATGGATGATATTAACCGTAATGGTTAAGCTTGATGGTTGAGCCAAATACTGTTCTGTTATTTCTTTGGTTTTAAACAAATAATAACTAGGTTATTTAACTATGGGTAAATTCTGTTTACTAAAATTTGCTGTTAGGGTTACGTACCTTGATTTATTTGTTATGCAATAACTTATTAAATTATATATAGGGTTTGTACCCTTATACGAATATTCTGACTGTGAACACAATTCTCCTGCATTGTTCTCGATCACGATATCACTACTGTAATTTATCTTTTTATATTTTATTGTCTTAGAAGATTGTTTATGTAATTTTTAATACACAGAGTATAATTATTTTGTCCATAAATCTTACTTATTTATTCATCAAGTATAAATAACTAGGGTTATAATTGCAATTATAAATTATTACTTAAAATGTTACTACTATATTTTATGCGTTATAGATACATTATTAATGATACAATAATAATATTATTTCTCACTAAGAATGTAGAAAAACACAGTAACTCTTAACAGTTTTAAGTACTGATATTCTAAGATACTCAATTTACTAAACTAACTTAGTTCCTCATACATATTAAATAAACATAACAGACGTCCATTTATAATCAGTAAACATAAAAAGTAAGTGACAGAACCTGTTAAAAGCTGTGGACAACAACAGCAATGGGAGGCCATTCCTCCCTACCAACTCCTGGAGAGTGCTCAGACAACAACTTCTCAGGACCCTCGAGCTTGCTCTGGTCTCCCTGGTTGGAACTAGGTGCAGCAAGAATCAATTCTCTCAGCCGAAAAGCTATAATGGAACCAAGTTATTGCAGCAATCCTCTCTAAAACAACTTCCTTACTGTATTTCCCTTTTCCTCAATGGATTTCCTGAATAACATTCACCTGAATGAATTCCCCCTGGAAAATATTCAATCCCCCAGCTATTTACATAGAGTTCTTTTTAAAAGATTGCCTAGGTCTTTGTTGGGTTAACTGTCATTTAATGAGCCACCTGCTCTGATTCCACTTTCTTGGGGAATCATGACCCCAAATATAGGGAAGTTGCCACTTGTAACTTAGGAAGTGTTTGAGGATACTGCCACTTGTCTTTTGCCTTTCCACCTAGTTCCATCCACCAGTTTGACCAGTAACCTCTTTTTAACAGCTCTCCCATGCTGTTGTCTCTACAATTTATTTAATAATAATAAAATATTCTGAATTGCACTCCATATCTGTTGACTCTGCTGAGTCATCAATCCCTACTTAGCATTTAATTTAACATAATGTCTCAGGAATATAATAAAACAATTACATAATTTTTACAAAATTGGGGTATGTGACATACACACCCCCTTAAAATGTAACATCGTCCTCGATGTTACTTATTCCTCATCCTCCGCAACCTTCTGGAACAGATTTGGGTATGCTTCCCGCATCTTACTTTCCAGTTCCCAGGTAGCTTCTTCCGGACTAAGGTGCTTCCATTGCACCTTCAGCTATCCAATTGTGCAGTTCCGCAAAATAATTTCCCACCTCCCGAGGATATAGTCCGGTTCCACCAGAACTTCCCCTTCAGGTTCTACCTGTACACTTTCCAATCAATCACATGAGTAGCATCATGAACATACTTTTTCAGAACAGAAATATGAAAAACATTGTGCACTTTTAAATTAGGTGGTAACGCTAGCTGATATGCAACTTGACCAATTCTAGATAAAATTTCAAACGGACCACAGTAATGTGGCGCTAATTTTGCACATCTCCCCAATCTTAGGGAGCTCTTCTTAGGTCTTACCTTTATGAACACATGCTCACCCACCTCGAACTCTTTAGGAGTTCTTTTCAAATCTGCTTGGCTCTTTTGCCGATCCTGGGCAATCTTCAAATTCTCCTGCACTTGTTTCACAATCTGTTCCATTTCTTTTAATAATTCAGGTCCTAACACTAATCTATCTACTGGATTATTCCAGGAGATAGGAGTGTTACATTTACGCCCATACAGAATTTCAAAAGGAATGAACTTAGCTGACGATTGATAGTTGTTATTGTATGCAAATTCTGCTAAATGCAAATAATCCTCCCACTTACCTGGTTGATTCTTAACATACATTCTTAACAGATCTTCCAATACCTGATTAACTCTTTCAGTTTGTCCATCCGTCTGAGGATGGAAAGAAGTGCTAAAATTCAGTGTTGTATCTAATCCCTTAAACAAGGATTTCCAAAAATTTCCTTTGAATTTAGGACCCCTGTCTGAAATAATAACCTTTGGTACACCATGTAGCTGAAAAATCTGCTTTAGAAATATGTCAGCTATGTTTGCAGCCTTGTAAGTGGTTTTAACAGGAATAAAATGTGCTGCTTTACTTAATTTATCTACCACCACCATAATTGAATCATTCTGATTTTGATTTCTGGGTAATCCAGTAATGAAATCTAAGATGATTATTTCCCACTTCCAACTAGGAATAGGAAAATGTTGCAGTAACCCAGCTGGATGTTGATGTTTTGTTTTCACTTGTTAACAGTCCAAACATCTAGCTAGATACTCAGCTACTTCAGATTTCATATTAGGCCATAAATAATCTTTTCTCAACATGGTGATAGTCTTCTGGTAGCCTGGATGCCCTGAGTAAGGGGTTTTATGAACTTCATCCAGAATCAACAATTTAACCTTAGATACATTAGGCACATACAGTCTGTCCTTAAACAATAAAAATCCATTTTTATTTAGGCTATAACCTTTTATTAAACTTTCTGTAGGTTCTTCTTTAGCTGTAGCTTGTAATTTTTGATAAATTTCATCCAATTTTATCCCTTCAGTCAACTGTTCATTTAAATCAGACATATAAGTACTGATAGCTGTTGTAAAATTCAGCTTTGCATTTCTGCTCAAAGCATCAGCCACCTTATTTTCCTTTCCTTTAATATGCTGAATTTCGAAATCATATTCACTTAAGAAGGCCAACCATCTTGCTTGCCTTGCATTTAAGTTAGGCTGATCTAAAAGGTATTTCAAACCCTTATTATCAGTCATTAAAGTAAACTTTCTGCCTATTAAGTGGTGTCGCTACATATTTAGGGCATGAATAACGACAGCTAGTTCTAAATCATAAGTGGCATAATTCTTTTCATGAATCTTTAGCTTCCTCGACTCATAGGCAATGACATGCCCATCCTGAGTCAGCACTCCGCCTAAACCGTTATTACAAGCATCGGTGCAAACTTCAAAATCCTTATTAGGATCTGCTATTCTTAGAATAGGCGCAGTTGTTAATAAAGTCTTTAATTTCTTAAAGCTTTCTTCACATTTTAAGTTCCAATTAAATTTCTTGCCTTTCTTTTGCAAGGAAGTGATTGGGTTGGCTATTTTTGAAAAGCCTTCTATGAATCTCCGGTAATAACCGGTAATTCCCATGAAGGACCTAACATCTGTTATGTCTTTTGGTACTGGCCAATCTTCGATTGCCCGGATCTTTTCAGGATCAACTGAAATCCCTTCCTTAGTCACCACGTGACCTAAGTACTGGATTTTATGCCTGAAGAAATCACACTTACTTAACTTTACAAAGAGCTGTTGCTCTCGCAGTTCTTGTAAGACTATCCGTAAATGTTCTTTATGTTCCTCTTCATTTTTAGAATAAATTAAGATGTCATCGATGAATACGACAACAAATTTATCCAAGTATTTATGCATTATGTTATTCATTAGACACATAAAGACGGCTGGGGCATTATTAAGCCCAAATGGCATTACGACAAATTCGTAATGTCCATACCTTGTTCTGAAAGCTGTCTTGAATATGTCTTCTTCTTTAATTCTCACCTGATGATAGCCTGATCTCAGGTCTATCTTAGAGAACACCGTAGCTCCACGTAGCTGATCAAAAAGATCATCTATGCGGGGCAACGGATATCTGTTTTTAATTGTCATTTTATTCAGTTGACGGTAATCTATGCAAAGTCGCATAGTTCCGTCCTTCTTTTTAACAAAGATTACTGGTGCTCCCCAAGGGGACACACTAGGTCGAATGTATTTCTTATCTATTAATTCCTTTAACTGGGATTTTAATTCATTAAGCTCCAGAATATTCATACGATACGAAGCCTTCGAGCTGGGTACAGCATCTGGTACCAGCTCAATTGTGAAATCCAGTTCCCTCTTGGGAGGTAATCCTGGAATTTCCTCCGGAAAAACATCAGTAAATTCGTTTACTACAGGAATATCCTCTATTTTTATCTTATTTATTTCAGACTTAACTGCCTCATCTGTAATAGTTACATCATAGGCTTTGCACCCTTTTCTGACTGCTCTTTTAAGTTGTAAGGTAGAAATCTGCCTGATTACAGTTTTCCTAGGAACACCCTTAACCGTTACAGGCTGTTCATTACTATCCACAGACGTGAAGGTTTTATCAAAATAGTTTAAAACTACCTTATGCTGTTCTAACTAGTCCATACCAATAAGTATGTCATACGAGCGAAGTGGTAAAACATTTAATTTAACAGTAGTTTTTAAATCATTCATATCTAGGGAACATTCCTTAACATAACAGTTCACCTTCCTTCTTGCCCCAGTGGCTAGTTGTACTGACCAAGAGTTATCAAACATTTCAACAGTCAGATTACACTTTTCTACTATTTGCGGTGAAATATAACTAAGGCTAGCACCTGGATGTATTAAAATAGTTACAGGGGTTTTGTTAACCATACCTCCTACTTCCACCATGGAAGTTTGATAATCAGCTTGGCGGTTCTCCAACGCTGCATTGATTCGGGGCATAGTCCTTGCAAAGTCTCCAACAGTCATTTCATATTGTGTAGTATGAATATTGCTGTTTGGTTTCTTCCGATTTGGGCAAACTGAAGCATAGTGTGGGCCATTGCATTCCTAGCACTTAACAGGCTCCTTCCGTTCGAAATGCTTAGTGAAATTTCCATGATTGTTAGAAGCCTCCTTGTTGCCCTTGAAGTTATTGGAATTATTAGAAGCACCATTTTTTCTTCCCTGGAAGTTCTTACCATTAGAAGGGTTTCTGTTCTTGTTATTCCTGAAAATTTTCTGGGATACAAACTCCTTTTTCTGGAACTCAAGCTGATTACTGTTCTTTTTAGCCTTCCAGTTGGCTATTCCTTCTTTCTTTTTGTTCTTTTCAAAACAGAAATTAGCCTTTCGCATGGCTTCTTCCATAGTTTTGGGGTTATCATATTCGATTCTGTCCTTTAATGATATGGCAGGGAGCTGAGAAACCGCTGTACTTTAGGTTTCTCTTCGACAAAATACAGCACATATCTTAACAGACTTAAGAACTTACTGTTTAAGTCCTTCATAGTCATAGATCCTAGATTTAACTCATAAAATTCCTTGGCCCTTTCTTCATAGTATTGTTCGGACATAAATTTCTTTTTGAAGTACCTTTTAAAGGTACTCCAATTGACCTCTTTTTCCTTGATCCCCTTGATCCTTTTCAAATCTTGCCACCATATATTTGCCTTTCCAGAAAGGTTATAGATGGCCATTATCACCTTCAGCTGATTTGAATAGTTGTATATCTGAAAATATTTTCTCATCCCGGATAACCAGGATTCTGCCTCTTCTCCTGATTCGGTTTCTCCATTGAAAGTTGGGGGTTTTATTTTCTTGAACTCCCTGGAGATCTCTTCGTAAGGTCTATACTTTTTCTTTCTTTTATATAACTCAGCCTCACTATTGTCACTAGTAGTGTAATAACTTTGTTGTTCCTTACTTCCTTCAGATGATGAATTGCTATTCGGTTTAGCTAGTTTCATCTTTTTAGACCCTTTTTGATGGCTAGCTTCTTCAGATTCAGATCTTTTGCTTCTCCCTTCAGTCTGAAATTTTTCCATCAAAATTTGATTTAACTCCTCTTGAGTTTTCAGAATCCTTTCATTATCCTTCTTGACTGATTCTATTTCAGTCTTTAAACCCTTTATAGTCTGCATCAACTCTGAAGTGTGAGCAGTTACCTCCTCTATCATAGGTTCTCTAGACATCTGTCTTGTCTCAGTGTTTGGAGATTCCTCCCCAGCATATTCTCCTAGCTTCTCCATACCTGCATGTTAGATTCAGAAAAAGAAATTTTTCTGCTCATTTTTTTTTACATGAAACAAAATACAAGTTAGTTCATAATTTTTTTCTTTTACTGTTCTGCGGAAACTAGTTGGGTCACATCAAGGCCTAGTATTTGAACCATGCTCTGATACCACATGTCAACACCCAAAACTTTCCGAAAAATTTAAAATTTTTAAAATAGCATATAATCTTATTAAATGTAGTCATTAACTGTTTGATTAGTTTATGTTATCAGAATTGTAACTGAATGATCTTTTGTTATATTAAAATTTTAAAGATGAGTTTCTTGTCAGTTGTTGATTGTTTTCTGTTTGTAACCACAAGGGGGAATGGCCATAACCGACTGGGATTACTTAGCTTCCGAGCTAATGCAGCAGATTTTCTTTCTCTTACAGATATACAGGTAATGTTCGGGTCGTTGCAAACAAATCTTTAAAGTATTATAAAACCAATTGCTGTACCAAATCATTCAGTAAAAGTATAAGCATGCTAGCCAGGTTTATCAAGTGTTTAAAGGTAGAACTCTGCCTATGATCTCCTCAAGATCTTACTGATAGAAAGTTGGAAATTACTAGAAATATGATAGCTATTTTCCTTGATAATAATTGAATTTAGTATCCCTATGGAGTATTGGTCCCTTGATGATATTACTGTGATGCAATAATATTTCTTATCTAGCACTATAGAATGTAACTGGGTTACCATTTTCAGACCAATTTTTACTCATCCGTTGTTACTGTATCATGCCAAGTTTAAATTTGAAGTATATTTTCGATTTACAGCTTCAATTGTAAAGGATCTGGAGTTAGTAATATCGATATATATATACTTTCCTTAATTCCAGAAATTACAAGGTTACTATCTGATACATGTCTCCTCTTAACATTTTAAAGGTTTGCATTGATTAGAAAACTACTTCTATTTCCATGATTGACAATTGATAAAATCTATAAGCACCTTTTAGAGTTAGTACTAAATTATCACGATTGAACTCATTTATGATTTTCCAAACTATACTGCCAACAGGAATGGTTATAGTAAATTTACATAACCTGCCTAACATACACGTCACTTACATGCTCCTTGTACTTCTTGAGCATGAAAGATAACAAAGTCTATTTGTTATCACCAGGAATGTAAGACTATTAAGAGATTATGATTATGTTGGTAACAACAAGTACTACACCTAACCTCACCCCATTATCTTATAGTCTTCAAAGAAATATTTTATCTCTTGTCTTTTCACATGAGACTAGGGTAAAGGCAATATAGTAATAAGTTTTGTGAACAACTTTATAATTTAAAATGATACCCATAACCTTATAATTCTTTTTAATTAGAATCAAATACTTCAAGACTTAATCTTTGAACGCCATTATAATGCATGGTTTTAATAATTGTAAGGCAAGGTTGTAATATTTACGATGCAAAGTTCCAAAACATTGTTCTAACATTTTGGTTGTAAAATGTAAGGCAGGTGAAACTATGGTATCTCGTGACCATAAGGGCTATTCATGCTATGATTTTGTTTGGAAAACAATTGATGCGAATCTCGTCGTAGGACTTTAGAACGTCGACCCACTGCATGAAATATATTAAAATGCTACGTGGTCACTCCAGAGCCACGCATTTGTGATATAAACTCGTTGACTAAACCCTACTTTGCCATTTCTCCTTTGCCTTCGGGCTCGGTCGATCTATGAAGCCTCCTGGTCAAAACTTTTCTGTTATACTGTTTGATAGCAGCTTCTATGCTGCTTCAGTCCTTCGTGCTTGTCAACTGCATCATATGGGAGTCAATATTTTTACTGTTGGCGGCCATAGGGGTTGTTGGAAGACCTAGGGTCTATCCTTTCTACACCATTGCTGACCCTGTCACGGCGTGAGTGTATCTTTCAACTTAATACTATCAATGCTTTCATTATGGAAGGTACCCTTTGCTTCTGCCAGCTCGTTCTTTTTGGTGACAAAGGAAGGGTTGATGCTTCCTCTGCTCGTAATTATCAGGCTGTTTATGGTGACTGAACTTCTTTTAAACTCATTGGTAAGTTACAGGTTTCTCCTTCGTTCTTTCAGTTAAAAGAAATAGTTTAACCAAAATTATATCAAGTTTTAACCAAGCTGTTCTTTCATTGTAGGCTCGGGCTATTCTTTAAGACGTGGATGGCACAAGCTTCGGCAGTGGGTTTTTACCTAGTAAGCCTGGTTTTCACCATGGCGTTTCCTCCTTGCTGGTTTGTTAGGACGGTTAGGGTTTTGGTTTGAGTGAAGCGACTCTGTGATTCCTCAGCTCTGTTAAGTATTTGAACTGTATGTTAAAATGAAATCTTACAGGTTTAACCCTGAGTTGCATACTGATGTTACGGCTTCGGTCGATATTGTGATTATTTGTCTTTCTTTTGGTATTTAGGGTTTTCTGCAGAAGAATTATATTGTATATAAAAAAGAGAACAATGGCTGTAAGCCTACCTGTAGATGAGGTTACGGCCTCGTCCTCTTGCTTTCTTTACTGTACTCTTAAATTGTTTAGGGTTTTTACCAGGGTTTTGTAATAAGAACTATTATAAAGTTTTCCTGTATCTTTGGCTTGTTTATCGCATGCATTTTTTTAATTACTATGCTTTGTACAGGAATAAGTAAATTTAATTTTATAACCACTTGTACTGTGGGTTTATGACGTGGCCGTAGGTAAAATATTGTCTTTACTCTTAGTGTTTTATTGTGCTTTCACAACCTGGACTGACAGGGTTCAACCCAGAATTGACAGTTGAGATTTCAATCCATCATTTAAATTATAACTCTGTTGGTTTTTGCGAGTTAGATGGAAGATATTAACCGTAATGGTTAAGCTTGATGGTTGAGCCAAATACTGTTCTGTTATTTCTTTGGTTTTAAACAAATAATAACTAGGTTATTTAACTATGGGTAAATTCTGTTTACTAAAATTTGCTGTTAGGGTTACGTACCTTGATTTATTTGTTATGTAATAACTTATTAAATTATATACAGGGTTTGTACCCTTATACGAATATTCTGACTGTGAACACAATTCTCCTGCATTGTTCTCGATCACGATATCACTACTGTAATTTATCTTTTTATATTTTATTGTCTCAGAGGATTGTTTATTTAATTTTTAATACACAGAGTATAATTATTTGTACATAAATCTTACTTATTTATTCATTAAGTATAAATAACTAGGGTTATAATTGCAATTATAAATTATTACTTAAAATGTTACTACTATATTTTATGAGTTATAGATACATTATTAATGATACAAAAATAATATTATTTCTCACTAAGAATGCGAAAAAACACAGTAACTCTTAACAGTTTTAAGTACTGATATTCTAAGATACTCAATTTACTAAACTAACTTAGTTCCTCATACATATTAAATAAACATAACAGACGTCCATTTATAATCAGTAAACATAAAAAGTAAGTGACAGAACCTGTTAAAAGCTGTGGACAACAACAGCAATGGGAGGCCGTTCCTCCCTACCAACTCCTGGAGAGTGCTCAGACAACAACTTCTCAGGACCCCCGAGCTTGCTCTGGTCTCCCTGGTTGGAACTAGGTGCGGCAAGAATCAATTCTCTTAGCCCAAGAGCTATAATGGAACCAAGTTACTGCAGCAATCCTCTCTAAAACAACTTCCTTACTGTATTTCCCTTTTCCTCAATGGATTTCCTGAATAACATTCACCTGAATGAATTCTCTCTGGAAAATATTCGAGCCCCCAGCTCTTTACATTGAGTTCTTTTTAAAAGATTGCCTAGGTCTTTGTTGGGTTAACTATCATTTAATGAGCCAGCTGCTCTGATTCCACTTTCTTGGGGAATCATGACCCCAAATATAGGGAAGTTGCCACCTACAACTTAGGAAGTGTTTGAGGATGCTGCCACTTGTCTTTTGCCTTTCCACCTAGTTCCATCCACCAGTTTGACCAGTAACCTCTTTTTAACAGCTCTCCCATGCTGTTGTCTCTACAATTTATTTAATAATAATAAAATATTCTGAATTACACTCCATATCTGTTGACTCTGCTGAGTCATCAATCCCTACTTATCATTTAATTTATATAATGTCTTAGGAATATAATAAAACAATTACATAATTTTTACAAAATTGGGGTATGTGACATACACACCCCCTTAAAATGTAACATCGTCCTCGATGTTACTTATTCCTCATCCTCCGCAACCTTCTGGAACAGATTTGGGTATGCTTCCCACATCTTACTTTCCAGTTCCTAGGTAGCTTCTTCCGGACTAAGGTGCTTCCATTGCACCTTCAGCTGTCCAATTGTGCAGTTCCGCAGAATAATTTCCCTCCTCCCGAGGATATAGTTCGGTTCCACCAGAACTTCCCCTTCGGGTTCTACCTGTACAACATTCCAATCAATCACATGAGTAGCATCATGAACATACTTTTTCAGAACAGAAATATGAAAAACATTGTGCACTTTTAAATTAGGTGGTAACGCTAGCTGATATGCAAGTTGACCAATTCTAGATAAAATTTCAAATGGACCACAGTAACATGGCGCTAATTTTGCACAACTCCCCAATCTTAGGGAGCTCTTCTTTGGTCTTACCTTTATGAACACATGCTCACCCACCTCGAA
This sequence comes from Larix kaempferi, assembly GCA_027924585.1. Taxonomy (NCBI): domain Eukaryota; kingdom Viridiplantae; phylum Streptophyta; class Pinopsida; order Pinales; family Pinaceae; genus Larix; species Larix kaempferi. The sequence continues at coordinate 7,813,136 of BSBM01000386.1, read as the reverse complement.
CTCTTTAGGAGTTCTTTTCAAATCTGCTTGGCTCTTTTGCCAATCCTGGGCAATCTTCAAATTCTCCTGCACTTGTTTCACAATCTGTTCCATTTCTTTTAATAATTCAGGTCCTAACACTAATCTATCTACTAGATTATTCCAGGAGATAGGAGTGTTACATTTACGCCCATACAAAATTTCAAAAGGACTGAACTTTGCTGACGATTGATATTTGTTATTGTATGCAAATTCTGCTAAATGCAAATAATCCTCCCACTTACCTGGTTGATTCTTAACATACATTCTTAACAGATCTTCCAATACCTGATTAACTCTTTCAGTTTGTCCGTCCATCTGAGGATGGAAAGAAGTGTTGAAATTCAGTGTTGTATCTAATCCCTTAAACAAGGATTTCCAGAAATTTCCTGTGAATTTAGGATCCCTGTCTAAAATAATAACCTTTGGTACACCATGTAGCCGAAAAATCTGCTTTAGAAATATGTCAGCTATGTTTGCAGCCTTGTAAGTGGTTTTAACAGGAATAAAATGTGCCGCTTTACTTAATTTATCTACTACCACCATAATTGAATCATTCTGATTTTGATTTCTGGGTAATCCAGTAATGAAATCTAAGCTGATTATTTCCCACTTCCAACTAGGAATAGGAAAAGGTTGCAGTAACCCAGCTGGATGTTGATGTTCTGTTTTCACTTGTTGACAGTCCAAACATCTAGCTAGATACTCAGCTACTTCAGATTTCATATTAGGCCAGAAATAATCTTTTCTCAACATGGTGACAGTCTTCTGGTAGCCTGGATGCCCTGAGTAAGGGGTTTTATGAACTTCATCCAGAATCAACAATTTAACCTTAGATACATTAGGCACATATAGTCTGTCCTTAAACAATAAAAATCCATCTTTATTTAGGCTATAACCTTTTATTAAACTTTCTGTAGGTTCTTCTTTAGCTGTAGCTTGTATTTTTTGATAAATTTTATCCAATTTTATCCCTTCAGTCAACTGTTCATTTAAATCAGACATATGAGTACTGATAGCTATTGTAAAATTCAGCTTTGCATTTCTGCTCAAAGCATCAGCCACCTTATTTTCCTTTCCTTTAATATGCTGAATTTCGAAATCGTATTCACTTAAGAAGGCCAACCATCTTGCTTGCCTTGCATTTAAGTTAGGATGATCTAAAAGGTATTTCAACCCTTATTATCAGTCATTAAAGTAAACTTTCTGCCTATTAAGTGGTGTCGCCACATTTTTAAGGCATGAATAACGGCAGCTAGTTCTAAATCATAAGTGGCATAATTCTTTTCATGAATCTTTAGCTTCCTCGACTCATAGGCAATGACATGCCCATCCTGAGTCAGCACTCCGCCTAAACCGTTATTACAAGCATCGGTGCAAACTTCGAAATCCTTATTAGGATCTGCTATTCTTAGAATAGGCGCAGTTGTTAATAAAGTCTTTAATTTCTTAAAGCTTTCTTCACATTTTAAGTTCCAATCAAATTTCTTGCCTTTCTTTTGCAAGGAAGTGATTGGGTTGGCTATTTTTGAAAAGCCTTCTATGAATCTCCGGTAATAACCGGTAATTCCCATGACGGACCTAACATCTGTTACGTCTTTTGGTACTGGCCAATCTTCGATTGCCCGGATCTTTTCAGGATCAACTGAAGAAATCACACTTACTGAACTTCACAAAGAGCTGTTGCTCTCGCAGTTCTTGTAAGACTATCCGTAAATGTTCTTTATGTTCCTCTTCATTTTTAGAATAAATTAAGATGTCATCGATGAATATGACAACAAATTTATCCAAGTATTTATGCATTATGTTATTCATTAGACACATAAAGACGGTTGGGGCATTAGTAAGCCCAAATGGCATTACGACAAATTCGTAATGTCCATACCTTGTTCTGAAAGCTGTCTTGAATATGTCTTCTTCTTTAATTCTCACCTGATGATAGCCTGATCTCAGGTCTATCTTAGAGAACACCGTAGCTCCACGTAGCTGATCAAACAGATCATCTATGTGGGGCAACGGATATCTGTTTTTAATTGTCATTTTATTCAGTTGACGGTAATCTATGCAAAGTCGCATAGTTCCGTCCTTCTTTTTAACAAAGATTACTGGTGCTCCCGAAGGGGACACACTAGGTCGAATGTATTTCTTATCTATTAATTCCTTTAACTGGGATTTTAATAAATTAAGGTCCAGAATATTCATACGATACAGAGCCTTCGATCTGGGTACAGCACCTGGTACCAGCTCAATTGTGAAATCCAGTTCCCTCTTGGGAGGTAATCCTGGAATTTCCTCCGAAAAAACATCAGTAAATTCGTTTACTACAAGAATATCCTCTATTTTTATCTTATTTATTTCAGACTTAACTACCTCATCTGTAATAGTTACAGCATAGGCTTTGCACCCTTTTCTGACTGCTCTTTTAAGTTGTAAGGTAGAAATCTGCCTGATTACAGTTTTCCTAGGAACACCCTTAACCGTTACAGGCTGTTCATTATTATTCACACACGTGAAGGTTTTATCAAAACAGTTTAAAACTACCTTATGCTGTTCTAACCAGTCCATACCAATAAGTATGTCATACGAGCCAAGTGGTAAAACATTTAATTTCACAGTAGTTTTAAAATCATTCATATCTAGGGCACATTCCTTAACATAACAGTTCACCTTCCTTTTTGCCCCAGTGGCTAGTTGTACTGACCAAGAGTTATCAAACCTTTCAACAGTCAGATTACACTTTTCTACTATTTGCGGTGAAATATAACTAAGGCTAGCACCTGGATCTATTAAAATAGTTACAGGGGTTTTGTTAACCATAACTCCTACTTCCACCATGGAAGTTTGATAATCAGCTTGGCGGTTCTCCAACGCTGCATTGATTTGGGGCATAGTCCTTGCAGAGTCTCCAACAGTCATTTCATCTTGTATAGTATGAATATTGTTGTTTGGTTTCTTCCGATTTGGGCAAACTGAAGCATAGTGTGGGCCATTGCATTCCCAACACTTAACATGCTCCTTCCGTTCGAAATTCTTAGTGAAATTTCCATGATTGTTAGAAGCCTCCTTGTTGCCCTTGAAGTTATTAGAATTATTAGAAGCACCATTTTTGCTTCCCTGGAAGTTCTTACCATTAGAAGGGTTTCTGTTCTTGTTATTCCTGAAATTTTTCTGGGGTACAAACTCCTTTTTTCGGAATTCAAGCTGATTACTGTTCTTTTTAGCCTTCCAGTTGGCTATTCCTTCTTTCTTTTTGTTCTGTTCAAAACAAAAATTATCCTTTCGCATGGCTTCTTCCATAGTTTTGGGGTTATCATATTCGATTCTGTCCTTTATATGATATGGCAGGCAGATGAGAAACCGTTGTACTTTAGGTTTCTCTTCGACAAAATACAGCACATATCTTAACAGACTTAAGAACTTACTGTTTAAGTCCTTCATAGTCATAGATCCTAGCTTTAACTCATAAAATTCCTTGGCCCTTTCTTCATAGTATTGTTCGGACATAAATTTCTTTTTGAAGTACCTTTTAAAGGTACTCCAATTGACCTCTTTTTCCTTGATCCCCTTGATCCTTTTCAAGTCTTGCCACCATATATCTACCTTTCCAGAAAGGTTATAGATGGCCATTCTTGCCTTCAGCTGATTTGAATAGTTGTATATCTGAAAATATTTTCTCATCCCGGATAACCAGGATTCTGCCTCTTCTACTGTTTCGGTTTCTCCATTGAAAGTTGGGGGTTTTATTTTCTTGAACTCCTCGGAGATCTCTTCGTAAGGTCTGTACTTTTTCTTTCTTTTATATAACTCAGCCTCACTACTGTCACTAGTAGTGTAATAACTTTGTTGTTACTTACTTCCTTCAGATGATGAACTGATATCCGGTTTAGCTAGTTTCATCTTTTTAGACCCTTTTTGATGGCTAGCTTCTTCAGATTCAGATCTTTTGCTTCTCCCTTCAGTCTAAAATTTTTCCATCAAAATTTGATTTAACTCCTCTTGAGTTTTCAGAATCCTTTCATTATCCTTCTTGACTGATTCTATTTCAGTCTTTAAACCCTTTATAGTCTGCATCAACTCTGAAGAGTGAGCAGTTACCTCCTCTATCACAAGTTCTCTAGACATCTGTCTTGTCTCGGTGTTTGGATATTCCTCCTCAGCATATTCTCCTAGCTTCTCCATACCTGCCTGTTAGATTCAGAAAAAGAAATTTTTCTGCTCTTTTTTTTTTACACGAAACAAAATACAAGTTAGTTCATAATTTTTTTCTTTTACTGTTCTGCGGGAACTAGTTGGGTCACATCAAGGCCTAGTATTTGAACCATGCTCTGATACCACATGTCAACACCCAAAACTTTCCGAAAAATTTAAAATTTTTAAAATAGCATATAATCTTATTAAATGCAGTCATTAACTGTTTGATTAGTTTATGTTATCAGAATTGTAACTGAATGATCTTTTATTATACTAAAATTTTAAAGATGAGTTTCTTGTAGGTTGCTGATTGTTTTCTGTTTGTAACCACAAGGGGGAATGGCCATAACTGACTGGGCTTACTTAGCTTCCGAGCTAATGCAACAGATTTTCTTTCTCTTATAGATATACAGGTAATGTTCGGGTCGCTGCAAACAAATCTTTAAAGTATTATAAAACCAATTGCTGTACCAAATCATTCAGTAAAAGTATAAGCATGCTAGCTAGGTTTATCAAGTGTTTAAAGATAGAACTCTTCCTATGATCTCCTCAAGATCTTACTGATAGAAAGTTGGAAATTACTAGAAATATGATAGCTATTTTCCTTGATAATAATTGAATTTAGTATACCTCTGGAGTATTGGTCCCTTGATGATATTACTGTGATGCAATAATATTTCTTATCTAGCACTGTAGAATGTAACTGGGTTACCATTTTCAGACCAATTTTTACTCATCTGTTGTTACTGTATCATGCCAAGTTTAAATTTGAAGTATATTTTCGATTTACAGCTTCAATTGTAAAGGATCTGGATTTAGTAATATCGATATATATATACTTTCCTTAATTCCGGAAATTACAAGGTTACTATCTGATACATGTCTCCTCTTAACATTTTAAAGGTTTGCATTGATTAGAAAACTACTTCTATTTCCATGATTGACAATTGATAAAATCTATAAGCACCTTTTAGAGTTAGTACTAAATTATCACGATTGAACTCATTTATGATTTTCCAGACTATACTGCCAACAGGAATGGTTATAGTAAATTTACATAACCTGCCTAACATACACGTCACTTACATGCTCCTTGTACTTCTTGAGCATGAAAGATAACAAAGTCTATTTGTTATCACCAGGAATGTAAGACTATTAAGAGATTATGATTATGTTGGTAACAACAAGTACTACACCTAACCTCACCCCATTATCTTATAGTATTCAAAGAAATATTTTATCTCTTGTCTTTTCACATGAGACTAGGGTAAAGGAAATATAGTAATAAGTTTTGTGAACAACTTTATAATTTAAAATGATACCCATAACCTTATAATTCTTTTTAATTAGAATCAAATACTTCAAGACTTAATCTTTGAACGCCATTATAATTCATGGTTTTAATAATTGTAAGGCAAGGTTGTAATATTTACGATGCAAAGTTCCAAAACATTGTTCTAACATTTTGGTTGTAAAATGTAAGGCAGGTGAAACTATGGTATCTCGCGACCATAAGGGCTATTCATGCTATGATTTTGTTTGGAAAACAATTGATGCGAATCTCGTCGTAGGACTTTAGAACGTCGACCCACTGCATGAAATATATTAAAATGCTACGTGGTCACTCCAGAGCCACGCATTTGTGATATAAACTCGTTGACTAAACCCTACTTTTCCATTTCTCCTTTGCCTTCGGGCTCGGTCGCTCTATGAACCCTCCTGGTCCAAACTTTTTTGTTATACTGGTTGATAGCAGCTTCTATGCCGCTTCAGTCCTTCGTGCTTGTCAACTGCATCGTATGGGAGTCAATATTTTTACTGTTGGCGGCCATAGGGGTTGTTGGAAAACCTAGGGTCTATCCTTTCTACACCATTGCTGACCCTGTCACGGCGTGAGTGTATCTTTCAACTTAATACTATCAATGCTTTGATTATGGAAGGTACCCTTTGCTTCTGCCAGCTCGTTCTTTTTGGTGACAAAGGAAGGGTTTACGCTTCCTCTGCTCGTAATTATCAGGCTGTTTATGGTGATTGAACTTCTTTTAAACTCACTGGTAAGTTACATGTTTCTCCTTCGTTCTTTCAGTTAAAAGAAATAGTTTAACCAAAATTATATCAAGTTTTAACCAAGCTGTTCTTTCGTTGCAGGCTCGGGCTATTCTTTAAGGCGTGGATGGCACAAGCTTCGGCAGTGGGTTTTTACCTGGTAAGCCTGGTTTTCAGCATGGCGTTTCCTCCTTGCTGGTTTGTTAGGACAGTTGGGGTTTTGGTTTGAGTGAAGCGACTCTGTGAGTCCTCAGCTCTGTTCAGTCTTTGAACTGTATGTTAAAATGAAATCTTACAGGTTTAACCCTGAGTTGCATACTGATGTTACGGCTTCGGTCGATATTGTGATTATTCGTCTTTCTTTTGGTATTTAGGGTTTTCTGCAGAAGAATTATATTGTATATAAAAAGAGAACAATGGCTATAAGCCTACCTGTAGATGAGGTTACGGCCTCGTCCTCTTGCTTTCTTTACTGTACTCTTAAATTGTTTAGGGTTTTTACCAGGGTTTTGCAATAAGAACTATTATAAAGTTTTCCCGTATCTTTGGCTTGTTTATCGCATGCATTTTTTTAATTACTATGCTTTATACAGGAATAAGTAAATTTAATTTTATAACCACTTATACTGTGGGTTTATGACGCGGCCGTAGGTAAAATATTGTCTTAACTCTTAGTGTTTTATTGTGCTTGCACAACCTGGACTGATAGGGTTCAACCCGGAATTGACAGTTGAGATTTCAATCCATCATTTAAATGATAACTCTGTTGGTTTTTGCGAGTTAGATGGAAGATATCAACCGTAATGGTTAAGCTTGATGGTTGAGCCAAATACTGTTCTGTTATTTCTTTGGTTTTAAACAAATAATAACTAGGTTATTTAACTATGGGTAAATTCTTTTTACTAAAATTTGCTGTTAGGGTTATGTACCTTGATTTATTTGTTATGCAATAACTTATTAAATTATATACAGGGTTTGTACCCTTATACGAATATTCTGACTGTGAACACAATTCTCCTGCATTGTTCTAGATCACGATATCACTACTGTAATTTATCTTTTTTTATTTTATTGTCTCAGAAGATTGTTTATTTAATTTTTAATACACAGAGTAGAATTATTTTGTACATAAATCTTACTTATTTATTCATTAAGTATAAATAACTAGGGTTATACTTGCAATTATAAATTATTACTTAAAATGTTACTACTATATTTTATGCGTTATAGATACATTATTAATGATACAATAATAATATTATTTCTCACTAAGAATGCGGAAAAACACAGTAACTCTTAACAGTTTTAACTACTGATATTCTAAGATAATTTACTAAACTAACTTAGTTCCTCATACATATTAAATAAACATAACAGACGTCCATTTATAATCAGTAAACATAAAAAGTAAGTGACAGAACCTGTTAAAAGCTGTGGACAACACCAGCAATGGGAGGCCGTTCCTCCCTACCAACTCCTGGAGAGTGCTCAGACAACAACTTCTCAGGACCCTCGAGCTTGCTCTGGTCTCCCTGGTTGGAACTAGGTGCAGCAAGAATCAATTCTCTCAGCCCAAAAGCTATAATGGAACCAAGTTACTACAGAAATCCTCTCTAAAACAACTTCCTTACTGTATTTCCCTTTTCCTCAATGGATTTCCTGAATAACATTCACCTGAATGAATTCTCCCTGGAAAATATTCGAGCCCCCAGCTCTTTACATTGAGTTCTTTTTAAAAGATTGCCTAGGTCTTTGTTGGGTTAACTATCATTTAATGAGCCACCTGCTTTGATTCCACTTTCTTGGGGAATCATGACCCCAAATATAGGGAAGTTGCCACCTGCAACTTAGGAAGTGTTTGAGGATGCTGCCTCTTGTCTTTTGCCTTTCCACCTAGTTCCATCCACCAGTTTGACCAGTAACCTCTTTTTAACAGCTCTCCCATACTGTTGTCTCTACAATTTATTTAATAATAATAAAATATTCTGAATTACACTCCATATCTGTTGACTCTGCTGAGTCATCAATCCCTACTTAGCATTTAATTTAACATAATGTCTCAGGAATATAATAAAACAATTACATAATTTTTACAAAATTGGGGTATGTGACATGATCTAATGTCAATTTTGGAAAAATGTTTGGCCCCAAATAGCTCATCAATTCTAGGAATATTATACCTATTCTTGATTGTCTTCTTGTTCAAAGCTCTAAATTCTATGGACATTCTCAAGGTTCCATATTTTTTCTTCACCAACACTACTGAAGAAGCATAAGGGTTAGAGCTTGGTCTAATGAGTCCCAAATATAAGAGTTCTTGGATGGCCTTTTCAGTCTCATCTATGAATTTCTTTGGGTGTCTATAAGGTGGTATTTGAATGGGTGAAGTACCCTCCTCCAAAACAATGTTGTGCTCAAGCCCCCTATCAGGTGGTCTACCATGTGGAATATCTCTAAAAACTTTTTCATATTTTTGCAATAGTTTCTCTATCTCCTTTGGGTGTTCAACAACCTTTATGTTTGGCTTGGGAGATGTGATATGACATTCAGCAGCCCATTCTATGTCCCTATGCCTAAATATAGATCTCATACTATTGCAAGTCACTACTTGATTTGGGTAGGTGTACTGCCCTCTCACAACCCTTAGTACACCTTTCGAATCTTCAAAATTTCATCTCAGGAATTTGATAGTTTACTGTATACTCCCCTATAGAGTACAACCATTGCACTCCCAAAACCACATTAGTATCAGCAACATAAACCACATAAAAACTATCAACAAAAGTATAGTTACCTATGGTGACTTGCAGCTTTGGAAGCCATGTTTTGCACTGCATTGTGTTGTGACATGGAATGACAACTGTGAAGCCATTGAATGGTTCAATAGGTATCTTCCTTCTCTCCACCATCTAAGCATCAATGAAGTTATGTGTGGCTCCTCCATATACCAAAATTGAATCTCTTTGTACTAGTACCACACCCTTGCATCGAATAGTGTGATAACGAGGCACTGTTGAAAATACTGCCATTCTTGCTTTGTCCGGTGAAGGCTAATTTTATTTTTGTCTTTCTTCTTCAACTGCTGTCTCATATGCCTCCTCTTGATCTGAAATATGTCCTTCGTCATCCATACCCCCTTCATACTCATCATTATTAAAAAATACTTCTATGTATTGAGCTTTTCCCTTAGAACATTTATGCCCCGGTGCCCATGGTTGGAAGCATGTGTAACACAATTTTTTCCTTCTAAGTTCTTCCCTGTTTAGTCCCTCTTTCTTATTCTTTTCAAGTGAATCTCTTTTCCAAGGCTTCTTATCAGATGCATCTCTTTTCCAAGGTTTCTTTTGAAATCTAAAGTTACGCTTGGGAGGAAATCTTGTTCTAGGAAGCACATTTTGGAGATCTCTAGTCAAGCTCATTGCATCTTTTAATGTAGTGGGATTGTGGGATTTGACCAAACCTTTGAAGGGTTCATCCAAACCTTCAGTGAATAGCAATAATAACCTTCCCATAGATATATCATCCACCTTGACTGATAATTTTTGAAAGTCTATCATATAATCAGCAGGGGTTCCCACTTGCTTCAATTGAGCTAGTTCATTGAAAGGCAGTTCTGGATCCTTTTGCTCAAATATCTCTAGTACCTCGTCAAAAAATTCTCCATATGTTTTAACCTGATCATGACCCAAAGTTTTCATACCATGGAATCACCATTTATTGGCATCCCCCTCCAAATGAAAAATGGCCATTTTTAAGTCATCTTCTTCCACCATTGGATTCAGCTGAAAATACACATCTAGTTTTTGCACCCAAGTAGGAATTGACATTTTACTAATATCACAATTTAATACTTTGTTTTGGAATAGAGCCCTATTATCTCCTTTATTTTTGAGTTTGTTTGCAACAGTAAATTACTAATCAAATGGTAGACTTCTCTTACAATCTTCACCCAATTTCTCCCATTCTTTCACCATTGTATCGAGTTCAAATTGAGTGTTAGGCTCTTCTTTGGGTATAATAAATTTTGGTGCAGTAGACCTTGGTGTGCTTTGAAATTCATTGGGTCTATTATGGGGTCCTGTGCTTGAAAAAAGATGCTCACCCATTGTCTTCTTTTCTTCTGATTGTGAACTACTGCTACCTCCTATTATCCCTTTGCTTCCAAGTTGGCTAGTCATCAATTTGAATCCTTTCATCATTTGTTTGCTTATGTCTCTCATACCCATGGAAAGTTCATCAAAAAATGGTCTTATGACTGCAACAAATTCCTCCTCATTTTTTGAGGTTTTGGTTGAGAGATAAAAATACCATCTGCTAGATGCCAAATTTGAAGACCCAAGAAATAGTGTAATATACCGATATCAGTCATTTCAAACTGATTGTGAAGGTCACTTTTCATACTTTGAATGAGAACAGGTTGGATTCCAGTGATAATAAGATCATCCACATATAAAACAATAACAATGATATTATCATCAACATGCTTAACATACAAGTTAGGATCAGATATACAACGCTTAAAACCATTATTCAAGAAATATGCATCAATTTTATCATACCAAGCCCTAGGTGCTTGTTTAAGACCATATAAAGATTTGTGTAATTTACATACTAAACGTGATGATTCAACATTAATAAAACCAAGATGTTGTTGCATATAAATATCTTCATTAAGATCACCATTTAAAAAAGCACTTTTAACATCCATTTGGTGTATTTCCCATTTATAAGATGAAGCAATAGATAAAAAGGTTCTTATTGTATTCATTTTAACAACAGTATTAAAAGTTTCGTTATAATCTTATACCTTCAAGTTGATTAAAACCTTTTGCAACTAATCTAGCTTTATAGTTTTCAATTTGTCCTTCTGCAGTAAATTTGGTTTTATAAACCCATTTACAACCAATTAAATTCTTTCTCGAAGGAAGAGGAACAAGAGACCAAGTCTTGTTCTTCATAAGAGAATCATACTCAACAATCATAGCTTGTTTCCAATTAGGTTTTCCCTTAGCTTGAGCATAATAGGTAGGATCATTTGTGGCCAAAACTTTAGTCATAAGAGAAAAATTAGATCTAGTTCTACGAGTATCGAAAGGGATTCCGATATCACTTCCTGCATATTCAAGTGTTTTCCGGGCCCAAACAGGAAGGTTAGAAGGGACAAAAGTCACTTTAGGAGCTTCGAGACATTCAGGTGGAATACTTGAAGAAGAGGAAGAAGATGAACTAATATCAGTCACAGAATTGGAAGGAGCAATCGAGATAGGAGTAACAGGTGATAAGAGAATATTCAAAGTAACATGAGGTTCTAGAGACTCAGGTGGTCGCGAGACTTCAATAAATTGAACATCTCTTCTAATGATGACACTTTGACTAGAAGGATCAAACAACCTATAAGCATTAGAATACTCAGAATAACCAATGAATATACACTTGTGAGACTTGGGTTCTAACGTTTTCCGCTTTTCATCAGGAATATGAGCCCAACATTCACAACCAAACACTTTAAAGTTACTAATATCTGGTATTCTAGCATTCCATTTTTTCTCAGGGGTAACATGCCTAAAAATTTTTGTAGGAACTCTATTTAAACTAAAGTTAGCACAAATTATGGCTTCGGCCCAAAATTTATTATGTAATCCTTTAGAATAAAGCATACATCTAGCCATTTCAACTAAAGTTCTGTTTTTCCTTTCAGCAACACCATTTTGTTGAGGTGTGTAAGGAACAGTCTTTTGATGTTGAATTCCATGTTTGATAAAAATACTTCAAATTCTTTCTTAATGAATTCCCCCCTATTATCAGTTCTTAAAATCTTAATCTTTTTACCATATTCGTTTTCAACCAAGGATTTAAATACTTGAACTTTATAAAAAGTTTCACTTTTATGTTTCAAAAAATAAACCCATGATTTCCTACTAAAGTCATCAATAAAAGTAAGAAAATAAACTGCATTGGAGATAGAATGAACTTCAAGAGGACCACAAATTTTACTATGAATTAATTGCAAAGATTCTGTAGCACGCCAAGCTTTACCTTTATCAAACATTTCTCTATGATTTTTACCAAGAACACAACCTTCACAAACACCATTAGTAGACGAAAAATTAGGCAAGCCAAGTACCATTTTAGTTAACATTTGCATTTTACCATAATTCAAATGACCTGATCTTTCATGCCATAATTTACTTAGTTCATCAGCATGAGCAACATAGGAATAAAAAGGTTGTCTTTTAGTTGAATTAAAACCAACAAATTTATATAAACCAACAATATGATCAATAGTACCAGAAGAAACTACTTTGAAATTTTGATTTATATCTTTAAGAACATATTTATCAGGCCAAGATTCAAATTTATATCCTTTTTGACATGCACAATAAATATAAAGTAAATTGATAAGCATATTTTCAACATGAAAAACATCTTCCAATTGACCATTAGCAACATTGACATTACCAGAACCAATTACAGAAAGTTGTTTACCATCACCTATAGATACTTTATGAGATGTGTTTTTATTATTGTCATAAGATGAAGATAAGGAAGCATTACCAGTCATATGTTTAGAAGCACCAGAATCCATTATCCATTCCACATTAGAAGAAGAATTACTAGAAGAAACAACAGAAGCACACAAAGCTACGTGTGATTCACCAGAACCATTCTTTTTAGCTTTAGCTTTTAAATGTTTCAATTTAAAGCAATTCTTTTTAGGATGATTATTTTTACCACAATGCTTACAAGGATCATACACTTTCTTCTTCTTACTATTGTCATGATGTGCATTAGAAGCATTACCAGAGTTACTAGTAGGATTTGAAGTGTGTGAATTAGAACCTTTAACATTATTAAAACTTTTCTTAGGAGTCTTATTATGTGCCATAAGAGCCTTATTAGGTGTTAGTTGTCCTGAAACAATTAACCTTTCTTGCTCATTAATCAATCCTTTACAAAAATCATTGAAAGTAGGTTTCGTGGTATTTGAAGACAATTCAAGAGCTCTATTCCTAGTTTGAATGAACATATCAAAACAAGATGGCAATTTTTGTTCTACAAGAATTATAAGAGCAGTGTATGTTTTATTGTAATTTGTACCACAATTATTTAATTTTTCATTTAAAGTTTTCACTTCAGCAAGATATAATTCTACTCTATCAAAGTTAGTAGGATCTAGCTCATAAATCTTCTTTTCAAGGTAATAAGCAGAAACATCATCAGATTTACCAAATAAAGAAGCAAGAGTTTTCCATACCTCAACATGGTTTCCTTCTGCCTCTATACTTACCTGGAGACTATCTGCAACTATTTGACCAATGAGCCCTCTTGCTTGATCACATTTATCTTCCCATATAGCCAAAGCTTGAGCATCAACAGGTTTCGTGCGTTCACCATTAACAATCCTCCATAGATTCTTACTCCTGAGAACATCAATCATTTTTCTCTTCCATGCAAGATAGTTAGGACCAACAAGTTTAGGAACAGAAGCTACTTCCGAAGTCATAATGATAGAAATTTTGACTAGAAACCCAAATGCTAGAAATGACAAGAGAAAGATAGTGAATAACATAAAACTAAAAAAACACTTTATCGTACTGATGTAAATATGCCAAAAAAAAGTTAGAAAAAAATAGTAAAGGAAAGAGAAACTTTTACTTACAACCCTTTTTATTGAGTGCCCATACTTGCCCAGACTTATGTTCTGTTCGTGTAAGTGGATCCAAAACAACTTCTCTAGTTCCAGAACAGGTTATAATAAAAATTCCAGTAAAAATTGACCGGGTTATGGTCACGTGCAGGTTTGTCAATGTTTGGTAGAATTTTTTCCTACGGATAAGTCAAAATTCTCTTAACTTAAAGCAGATTCCTAACTGACTCTAAGGTAAGAACAAAACGAAACAAATGGTACCTTGAAATCCCTAAACTAACTTTTACAACAAGATCACATGCATTCAGAAACAATGAAAGATATGACTCACCTTTCAATCTGATGTTTGTCCCGCTTCTAGCTCTTGATCCAAAGCTCCGATGTAGAACCTGTTGAAATCAACCAAAGAACAAACATACAAACTTCCAAACACCTTGAAGTAAAGATTAGATTCAAATCTAGATTAGATACATTCCATGCTGAGAACTTATGCTATACACATGAAATGGAAAAAACAAGACAAGTTATCTTATTACAAACTTGAAGAATGCTTACAAAGGTTGCTTGATGTCCAAGCTAACCCTCCAGCTCCAAGTGCTTCCTCCTCTAGCTATATCCACAATGCTGCAAGATCATAAGTTTGGTACCTCTAAGAGTCCTCCCCTATTTCCCATCGAATGCCTCTTTTTATAGTGTAAGGTAGGGTTAACCAACAAGAGAGATGGGTGGATCTAGGGAGAGGTAATTGGATCAAGGTTTCTAATCACAGAAAATGAGTTGAGATCGAATCAGGGATCCCAATCCTCCAATATCTCTCGAAAATCCAAAATCCCAAAAGCCATGGAAAAAGGGCTATAAAAAGAGTACCGCGCCCTGTGATCTGAGCATAACGTGGTAGTACCGCGTGTCAAGGACAAAGCATAGCGCGGTAGTGTAGAATACCGCGCACCTATAACTGAGCAAGGCGCGGTAGTTAGGGTAAATAAAGTCTCAGTTGGGTGAAAACTTGTCAGGGTAAGTTTACCTTCAAGGTTCACTCATCATTTTTCTCTTCTGAGTGGTTTAAAGCAACAGGGGAAGTGTCGTTAGCTCTTTTTGTAGTGGAGATGCGACACTGTGGAATATGGAGGTATAACAGATGCCCCCTAAAGTGTGAGGTCAGAAGGGACTGATGGCCGAAAGACTTTACAAATATTGTGCAGAGATAGCATCGAGGAGAGCGACAAGGATCTGAAACAGGAACAAAGTGTTAGATATACCACCGAGGCGGGCATCCCCATGCTCAGAAAGAAATGACTCAAAGCATGGCTACCGACCAATACATTGCAGATCCATGAGTGCTGAGATGATATAGACTGTGGACAGATCATGGCTACTATGAACAAGCGTAGATCCATGAGACAATAATGACATAGCCACGAACAATACAATAAGTGGATCTGTGTGACAATACAAAGGGCATCTCCATCGCAACCTGGACGCATTCAAGATACAAAGGTGCGCCCAGGGTCTTCTACCCGATCGCAAATGATATGAATCCAGCCATGTGATTACAAATTGTTGAAGTCGAACATGGTAGAAACCATTTGATTACCAGTCAATGATGTGAACCGTTAACAAATGTGAGGGAAATCACCAATGATGACGATGATCCCCAAGGTATCTGAAGTACATCTCAACGAAATGCGAATAGATGAGTTGATGTCGAGCATTCGAGAGATCGTTCGATCAGAGGTCAATGATGTAAACCTATTGTTGAACACGAGGAAACCTGCCATTGAGGCATGCAGGTACCAAGGTACTAATGGTTGATTCCTAAGTCCAATTCCCGGATAGTGATTTGGTGTCGACGAGAATAGACTCGTCGAAGGTGGGCCATAATGATTCCCACATCATCGACACGAAATCGGCACGAACGATAAGATGATGAAACAATGGAGTATGTATTGACACAGCGGAGGCTTGACACAATGAACGACTCTGAACAATGCAACCCTTTGAACATATAACGGCATGTAACAGGACTTGGCAGCAGGGATTATTGATAGCAGAGGATAGACACCGAATGAGTAGGCTTGTGGCTAGGGAGACGACTTAGGATGATGACTATTACTCAATGAAAAATAGATACCCAGTATAGACAAGGGACAGACACATGCCATGCTCAAAGGTAACGACTGACAAGCTGCCATAACAAACTTGACTTGTTCCCCATATTCCCCCGACATGATAGAAGAGTACCTCTTTGTTGTTTTTCGAGCTTGAAGAGGATAACAGATGCTCGGTGTATCTCATCTCATGGATGAGTCCAATCTCACATGTTTTACGAACCTGAGAAAGGAGGGGTTCGCCCCAAAGTGGGTCCTTCGATGTTAAATTTTAACGAGCCCAAGGAAGGAAAACTCGGTAGTTTTTCGTATTTAGAGAGCCTGAAAAACTTAAAGGAAGCTCCGCAATGTACTTTTTCGTAAATTTAGTCCCTCGATCCCGAAAAAGTGTAAAACAATTCCCGAGAGAACTCTCCCAGTCAAGATTGACTGAGGTATACCTTTCTCATAAATAGTCTAGACGGGCCGAAAAAGGGGTAACCTATCACCGAATAGACGACCTTTCAAATACTTTTACAAGTGTGAAAGAGTCAAGATCACTTGGCAATCTTTTAAATTTTAGGGAGTCTGAAAAGAGCTTAACTATGGACTCCTATGGTCTTTTTCGTAATGTTTTAATTATTCTGGCCCGAAAAGAGAATAAAATACAACCAGGATAATACTTTCCTCATTGTTTAACGATTATGAGTAAAGATGACCGTACTCGACACCATTTACTTGAGTTTGACAAGCACGACACGGGTGTAAAAGCGCTTGGAATCTTTTTCAAGTTTTAATCCAGAGCACGAAAAAGATAAAGTAGGCTCAAAAATGAAGGTCAAACAATGAATAAACGCCAGTGTGAATATATCGCTTTTTGAAGAAGATCCTGTCAATAAAGTGCTCATAAAACCGGATATTAGCAATGTGAAATGGATTTTTATTTTAACCATGTAAAATAATAATTTAAAAAATAGGTGAAGAAGCTATAAAAGGATGGTTAAAAGTAGAAATTTACCATTTCATTTGTGTTTTTACCCAAAGAGGATATTTTACCCATTTGAGGAGCAAAAACTTCAAGGATCCATATCGGGAGTTTCAGGACACCATTTCAACAGCCGTCTGCACCAGGTAAGAACTCTCAAACTTCTCTTTCATCTGATGTATGAATAATTTGCTTTCAGTAAGAAAAATTGATTTTTTGGGTGAGCCCTATTGGGCAAAAATCGCCCTTCACAGTACCGCGTGGGGCCCATATCGGGAAACGCGGTACTGTTCGACAGTACCCGCGCTGTGGAGCTAAACCGAAATGGGGTACTGTGCAGTACCGCGCGGCAATGTTTTCCCCAGGCACGATGAAGGCGAATTTTAAGATGAAAAAATCAAATTTTCTCAAATTTTTTGCTGAAACTGAGTTGCTAAATGATTACTAAATGTTTCCCCTGACCTTTTGCAGGAGTTTGCAATTTGTTCGTATCAAAATGGTCAGTTGGAAAGAAAGAGAGCATGAAGTAGATGATTTGGCGTTCGAAAATGACTTACCGACTGTGACCGCATTGCGAGAATGTGGTTTGTTGAAGTTCTTTAAGACCAAAGGGATTCGTCAGCAACCCAAGCTTCTCACCCATCTTATTCAGTTGTGGGACCCTGACATTCAAGCTTTCCGAGTGGGAGAGCATGTTCTTGAAATTCAACTCGAGGATATTTATTTCCTCACGGGCCTTTCGAAAAGAGGGGCCCGGGTGAACTTCACTGGATACACGGCCTCAGAGACGAGCACAGATGCTCTGATTGCTCGGTATTGTCGTCAGGGTTCGAGTAAGAAAAGCGGCAAAGTGGTCATAAAAGATGTTATAGAACTCCCTGTAAAAACCATACTGTTCACCATCACACGTGCAGCAGGGAGTGTGGGTCCGCATCAGGCGTCCCGCACACAGCTGAACCTGGCAGTGGATTGTATGGCTGGAACAGTATTCAACTGGTGTGAGGCGGTGTTGACCAATCTCAAAGAACAAGTGCACAAGTGTAGGGTTGGAGAGAACTCCCAATTTGGTTATGGGAGTATCCTGGTCACCTTCTTTTTGGCGAGGGTGCCATTGCTGTGTCCACAGATATCTATGCCCTGCCGCCCACCTACCGAGCCATGGATGGCTCGATGGAGTGATTATGCAGGGCGTCTTGGGGGACCTCAGCGGTTGGCGTTTGGTGAGGATTTCTTCTCCTGGCTCGAGGAGCAGATAGTTATGATCGATGACTACCCCTACTCAGGGGTGGACTTCCACGAGGACATCGACTTGGCACTGCCAGAGGATGATGATTGGGACAACTCAGGTATGACCTTCATGGATATATATTTTTTCCTTTTTTGAATATATAATTTTTATTGCTTTTTTAGAATGTGTAAAAGACTTCTAATGTATGTTCGTATGCATGTCGCAGATCATGGACCACAGAGACCAACTGGGTACTCGCCATTACGTCGCGGTGGTGTTGATCCCCAAGCCGCCCCAGAAGAGGAGGAGGATGAAGATGAAGCAGGAGGAGTCCGGGATATAGAGAGGAACCTACAGGGCTTGACTCATGGTATCCCTGCTATGAGGATGGATGACGTCCCCTTACATCTCCAGCGGCATACTGTAGGTGTGCCTAGTCATATTGGCCGACTTCTTCGTAGGGTGGCTCGAGCTGTAGTGTGTTATCACCATCAGCACGAGGAATCTGACGAGGGACATGATAGATCTCCCAGATCTCCATAGATGGTCTTTTTTCTGTCTTTTGCGGCATGTATACGATATGTAGGCTTTGAGAGCCAAATTTTTGTATGGGATTTGGTCCCAAATTTTGTCTTTGACACAAACTTTATGTATTTTGGAAAAACACTCTTATATACAGTGATATGGACCTATTTTCATGATCTATTTATTTACAATGACTTGTGCATTTTATCTTTTATGATGTGTTTATGTATGGGCAAGATGCCAATCCAAAATGTAGTTAGCCAATGAATCAGCTATACAATTGAATTCTCTTGATATGAAATGAAATTAAATGATCGTTCCAAGAGGCGTACCCTCCGAAATAAATGAAGTAAGATAGGATCGCGAACTGTGTAAACATGGTTTAGATGAGAAACCACGAGCTGAGAGTCTAAAAAGACTGATAGGGAGTCAATTCCGAGTGAAGCAACCTCTGTCAAGAGACCAATAACTGCATGGTACTCCGCGATATTGTTGGTTGTAGGACCTAAACAATTGGCTCCTGAAGAAATCAACTCGCCAGTGGGAGAATAGATTACCCATGCTGTGGAAGCGAGATTCCGGGTATGTCGGCTTGCACCGTCGGCGAATCCGAAGTAGGCAGACATCTGCGCATAAAATCACGAGTCAAAGTAAGAGTGGATACATGAGGTCCACGCGCACACCAAAAAATGAGTAAAAGCAAAGTAAGTACATTATGTATAACAAGTAACCCGCATAGGGCAACCTTACGCATAGAAGCGTTTGAGGTATAGCCCATTGCGGGGCCGTGCCAATGGCGTACCATCACAATCGATTAGTTCATAGGCTCCTTTTTCCAAGACACGTTTTACAACAAAGGGGCCGTACCACATAGATTCAAGTTTTCCTTTTCCGAGCTTATCGTGCATTTGATCATATGTAAGTACGAGATCACCTTCATTGAAGATCCGAGGTTGAACGGATTTGTCATATTGAGCTTTGACGCATTTTTTATGAGTTTCATTAGCTAAAGTAGCGTCGCGGCGGGTTTCATCTAGCTTGGCTAGGTATAGAAACCGTTCCTCTTTGGAAGTGGTGTGGGGAAGTAGCTCTATGGCTATCTTAAGCGATGGAATTTCACATTCAATCGGCAAAATGGCTTCTAGGCCATACACCAGTTGGAATGGTGTAAACCCAGTAGCACTTTTCACTGAGGTTCAGTATGCCCATAGTGCTAAGAATAGAGCTGAGTGCTAGTTGGATTTCTGGGTACCCACAATACGCTGAATCATTTGTTTCAGGACTTTGTTAATGGCTTCAACTTGGCGATTAGCTTGTGGGTAATACGGGGTTGAGTTTTCATGGCAAAAACCCAGCTTGGCACTTAGTTCTTCGATCATATGGTTTCTGAAATGGGAGCCATGATCGGTCACAATAGATTGTGGGACACCAAATCTAGCTATAATATGATTGAATATGAATTGTGCTGTTGTTTTGCCGTCTTCAGCATACGTAGGCATCGCTTCATCCCATTTTGTGAAATAGTCGACAACTACTATGACATAGCTATGCCCCCCGGCTGAAGTGGGCTTACAGTGCATGAAATATATGCCCCATTTGGAAAAAAGGCCGACGGCAATAACAGGATGGAGTGGAGCAGGGTGCGAGTGTGCTTTACTATGAAAGAATTGACATGGCAGACACTTCTTGACTGTTTCAATGCAGTCTTTGAAAATTTAGGGCTAGAAGTATCCTGCTCGCAGTATTTTCTGGGCCGTAGCCATCCCAGAGAGATGACCACCACATGCTCCAGTGTGGCAGTCATTAAGAACGTGTTCCGCCTCATCTAAGGTCAAACAACGTCGAAGAACGTTGTCGACACCACGTCGATACAGAGTATCGTTGACTATGAGGTAGTATTTTGCGTGATGTCAGATGCGTCGCCGTTCATCGCGAGTGAGGTCGAGACGGAAGCGTTGGGTTTGGAGATATAAAAGAATATCCCCATTCCACGGATCAGACGTGCTAATGAGGAACAACGATTCATCAGGAAGAGAATCGATGGGATCGGGTTGCTCAGTAGCACGGGGCAAGTTACAAATCAACTCCGCGAAGACCAGAGACTTCTTGGACTTGGATTTGACAAATTACAAGTCAAAATCCTGAAGGATGACGATCCAACGATAATATTTTCCCCCAAGCACTTGGCACGTGAGGATATAATACATTGGATTGAAGTTGGCTATAACAGTGGTCCAGCGGAGTAAGATGTAGTGACGGAATCTCTGGACAGCAAATACTATTGCCAGAGCCATTTTTTCAACATGTGAATAACGAGTTTCGGAGTTGAGAAGACTCTTACTAAGATAGTATACCACATGTTCTATGCCGTTTTGGTCTTCCTGGACTAGCACCTTACCGATGGTGGAAGTCGAGGCTGCGAGATAAAGAATGTAGTCCCATGTGTAATCGGGGGGTTGGATCACAGGATCTTTGGTTAAGGCTACCTTTAGATTGTCAAAGGAGCGTTGGGCTTCGTCATCCCAAATAAAGGGAACATTCTTCTTGAGAAGCCACGTGTAGCCTTTTGTTATCTCGGACAGATTACAGATGAAATGGCGTAGAAATTTTGCATGCCCTTGCAAACATTGAAGTTCTGGAATGTTGGTGGGTGAAGGTAGGGCTAAGATAGCTGCTACCTTTGCAGGATCTAAACGTATCCCGCTTTTGGAGACTATGAAGCTCAACAGTTTTCCAGCTTCTACACAAAAGACGCACTTATGCGGGTTCAAACGTATATTGTAGCGATGGCACCTTTCGAAAATGGCACTTAAGTGGTCTGGATGGTATTCCCGAGTCTGAGAGTGAGCGGGAAGGTCATCAAGATATGGTTCTACAATATGTTTGATGTCGTGAAATGCGTATGACATCGCCCGTTGGAAAGTTGCCTCGACATTTTTAAGGCCAAAAGGTAACTTTCGATATGCAAAAATCCCCCAAGGGTAGATAAAGGCCATTTTGTGCTGGTCGACTGGGAGGATATCGATCTGATTATAGCCAGAAAAGCCATCCATAAATGAAAAGATGACACTTCCGGCACAGTTATCGATGATCTGGTCAATGAACGGAGTTGGGTAGTTGTCCTTTGGACAAGCTTTGTTCAAATCACGGTAATCAACACAGACTCTAATCGTTCCCTGTTTCTTGGCTATGGGAACGATGTTGGATACCCATTCTGTCAATGGGACAGGATAGATAAAACCAGCACGCAAAAGTTTTTCAACTTCTGCTTTAATGGCGGTTGCCTTACGAGGATGGACGGGTCGAAGCTTTTGCCGAATAGTTCGGGTGCCAGGGAAAGTTGGAATTTCGTGGACCACGATCGAGGGGTCTAGTCCTGGCATTTCTTCATAACTCCAAGCAAAAACATCACGGAAGGTTTTGAAGTAGGCACTATAGAACTCCATTTCAAGGGGAGTACATGTTTTGCCGATATGAATGTTTTCCACGATACCAGGCTTCACTGAAATATCAATGGGAGTGGTTGCCATAAGGTTAGCCAAGTTTCCTTTGGAAAATACCTCGTTGAGGGAAGTGGGAAACTTGGTTTGAACCATCCCAAGTGAAGTACTGGATTTTGTATCAGGCTCAAGTGGCTGAATGGTGGGGAATGAAGATCGATGATGAAAATCTCCCCATGGTGGCTCATCACCGCACATAACCTCCATAATTGATTCGTTAGTGGGAAAAATAAAATTGAGAGGATCGAAAAGTGGTGGGTGTGGATGAGTTTCAGTTGAGAGCTACACCACGAAATGATGGGTAGGACAGTCGACCCAATCGGTGGTTGATTGGATCGCTTCATATGCTACAAGGTTTCTGTTCAAGGGCATGGAGTTGCCGTAGCTTTCAATCTGAGTGGGACTCGGAATCACCCATGAATCATTGGAAGGGGTGACATTCGATGAAATCATGTTAACTGGTTGAACATGGGTTCCCAGCTCTGGAAAAACTTCGATGAGGGAGGAATCCTTCATGAGACCAACACCTATGTCTTGGAACCAGTACCGAGGTTGATCCAATAACGGAACGGTGTTGGCGGAGTTTGGATGGGAGTCTGGGATGCAGTAATCGAGTTGATCAATAGTGACAATTTTCCCTTCATGAGGAAATTGCACAATCTGAAAGACTGTAGATGCGATGGTGGTCATGGCATA
The DNA here is from genome assembly GCA_027924585.1 of Larix kaempferi. Classification (NCBI taxonomy): domain Eukaryota; kingdom Viridiplantae; phylum Streptophyta; class Pinopsida; order Pinales; family Pinaceae; genus Larix; species Larix kaempferi. The sequence continues at coordinate 7,790,212 of BSBM01000386.1, read as the reverse complement.
AAACCAGTTCCGTCCAAGTAGGAGATTGTAATCCAATGGTGCATCTACGACTTCAATGTGTACAGATACTGTTTTTCCCCCCAGTTCAACACCAATTGAGGGAATGAGTCGATAAGGTTGAAAGCCGTGTCCATCAAATGCCCTGAGAGTAGTGGGAGAGGTCATGACTTCGGGTGAGCCTAAAGCTCTCCAGCAATTCAAAGAAATAATCGACGTGGAAGCACCTTCATCTAACACAGTGCAGTGGATGATATTTCCACGGATGTTTGTGTGAACCTGGAAGGATAACTGGTGGGAAATCCTAGGTTTGGCGTGTTCCAAGTTAAACATGATAGAGTTTGAAGTATCTGGGTCCATTGCCCCCAGTGCTGAAAGTAGGGTTCTACGCTGCGTGGGGCAGTGTTGAAGAACCTCGAGAGTCGACATGGCGCAAGTTGCTTGAACCAAATCCTCAACAATGTTGTAGTTTTGGGCAGCTCGCGCATTAGGATTAAATGTTGCCTTTCGTATGGTGCCCTTGGGTGGGCGTAGCACTGTGTCCGTAAGCGGTCTCTCGATATGGAGATGGCCGGTGGGGGGGGGGAATAGGAATCAGATCTTCAACAGGAGATTTGCCTTTGGCTATCTCGGGTTGTTTGTTTGAACTTGGAGGGTTGTCGTATGTCTTTGAATGAGTGGTTATACGAATCTCTTCATTACTCGTCATCAGGATTTCGTGGTTTGTGGACGTCTCTCCGTGGGTTGGATTGGACGGGTTTCCCCCTTGTGGGGTTTCTTGGGAAACCATCTATTGTTGCTGTTGAGGGAAAGGGTCAGTTAACACTGTCGGGCGAGAGGATCCTTTAACAAATTTGTTGACTTCGTCCTTGTAGGGATAGTCACATGTGTAGTGATCATCTTGACAAATTAGGCAGGGAAACTTAGCCTTTCGACGTGGTTTCTGGTCATTTTGGGTGGGTTGTGGCTTGGGGTTCTCCTGCTGGTTTTTCTTGGGTTTACCACGATTGTTTTTCTTCTTTCCCCTGGATGGTTGTGACGTAGATTGAACTGCGTTCACTTCGGAGGAAATAGCAGGAGAAGTAGTTGTTTTTGAAGCAGCCTGGGGTAAAGCGGGGGAAGTAGAAGCTTGTTGTCCCGTCGAGTTGGTAGTAGGCTGGGTCTTAACTGAACCGAAAATACCATCAATGGGGGGTTCAGTGGTAGGTTTGGTTGGATCAGTGTTAACGCGGGCGGCATGAGGAAGAAGTTCATGTAAAGTACCGGATTGAGTGTATACCAAATCCATGTACTGGGATGCCGAGATGGCTTGTTCTTCTGTAACCGGCCCGCGCATAGCGATATCTCTGGCTATGGGAGGCAAAAAGGATTTCGTGAACCAATCAGCGAGTAGCTGATCCGGAATGGGTGCCTTAATTAGCCTACGGTGTCGTCGCCACTCATGGATGTGATCTGAAATGTGTGTAGAAGTGGTTTGATGCAATGAGGTTAATAGTTCTGTTCCAGTCTCATACCGGATGGGGAGCTGGAAATGAGTCAGAAACTGCATAGCCAAGGTGTTGAAATCACGAAAAGAATGTTGTGGCAGATCGATGTACCATTTTGCTGCCATGCCAGTAAGCGTACGTTGGAAGAGCCGAAGTCGAATGGAATCATCCATCAAGGAGTTGGATGAACACCAAAGATGGAAGGTCATCACGTGGTTCTTGGGGTCTTCTTCCCCGGGCTTAGCATCGAACTTAGGAATGTCCGATGGTAGTTTGGCTGGAATAGGTGGCCAGTGAGGTTCATGCCATATAGGATCGTTAATAATCCTCGACAAATCAGGTAAATCAAGTGTGGCCAAAAAGGGAAGTTGACGGTTAGTCTGCGGGTATGAGTAATAACCATGTGGTGCAGAGAAACCTGGAGGCCCCTGCATAGCATACTGCTGCGTGTTATACCCATATGTGTTTCCCGGGGGGTACCGCTGGAAATTCTGTGGATAGTAAGCCATCTGGTTAACCGGTTGAGTGTAGGTAATCGGTTGGTGGATGTTCTGCTGAGTGGGTATGGTGCCCTGGGGTTGCTGAAACCCAGGGATGGTTGTTGCTCCATGTTGGGAAAAAGTTCCTTGGAATTGTTGTGTTCCAGGAATGTTACCACTATACTGTATAAGTGGAGGGTTTCCCATAGCAGGGTTGGGGGGTGGCTGCGACGGTGGTGTCCATGGAAGGCTCGTTCCTCCTTGGGGAGCGAGTGGAAATTGAAGTGATGGGTTCCATGGAGTTGTAGCAGCTGAAGGGTAAGGGAAGCCAGAATTCAAGTTGGGGGGAATCTGAGATTGCCCCCCAGCTTGGTTCCAGTTTCCAAAAAGTGAGTAACCCCCACTCTGTGGGATTTGAGATTCCCAAGAAGGAAGCATACCTGACGGGGGAGGTTGAGAATGAGGTCCGGTTGGAACACTGGAATAAGGTTTCCCGCTGCCAGGTGTGTTGTACATACCATACTGAGCAGATGCTACTGGTTGGGAGAGTTGTTGGATGGAACCAATGGGTTGTCTGCCAGCAGATGGGTTGGATGGCCCTATAGGAGGAGGCTGTTGACTAGGAATGGGGTTCCCAACAAAAGGTTGTCCTCCAACTAGTTGGGTTGATGGCCCTATAGAAGGAGGTTGTTGACTAACAATGGGGTTTCCAACAAAGGGTTGTCCTCCAGTTGGTTGGGTTGATGGCCCACCAGGGGGGGTTTGCATGTTGGAGTTGGGGACCACTGCAGTCGGTTTTCCACCTCCCGAGATAGTGTAAATAGTGGTTGAAGGTGATCCTCCGGTCAAAACAGAAGATCCAACAGTATGACTAGGTGTTCTTCCGCCACTAGTCAAATATGATAGTGTGGATTGGCCAACGGTGCCAAAAGTATCGATTTGTGGAGGGGGTCGTCCATATCTGACAGGCGAGGATGAAGAAAAAACTGGGTTATCCCTCATGGAATGTGCGCCAAAAATGGGTGATGGCAGCAAATGTGGGGAATTTAACCCAGGGGTATCGGCGTCGTCCATAGCATGTTCAATGATAGGAGTACCATTGAAAACTGGGTCCGAGTTCATGTCCTGAAAAGGGTTTTGGGGATCTGGTGGGAACCTAGGTATAGTAATGTCCGAAGGTCCAGAGCCGTCTGCAAAGGAGTGACGAAACTCTGTGCTAGATGGGATGTTGGGATCCCTATAGTCAGAAGGACGAGTAACGGGGGGATATCTAGACGCTGTCGAGAGAATTTGCTCTGTGTCGTGTCTAAACCATGCCGATGCTAATGGGGAGTTCGCTAGACTAACCATACTAGACTGGATGGAAGCCATGATTTCATGTCCCTGAGGGAGGTTGGGTAAAGATATAGTATGAGGTACGTTGCTAGAAGAACTTGTTTCCTGCGGATGAACACTGGGTGACGTAGTGATAATAGGCGGAAGCTCCGCATGGGAAGTGATGAAGCCATAATCAGGTTCAAAAGGTGTGTCAGGAAGTCAAGTGTCTTCAATAAATTTGACGTACCCGCCCGGGACTGAAATTAAGGCAGGTATATCCTGGTCGGACCCTTCAGTGGTGCTAACAGATCTGTCTGTGTCATCGTGAAAAATGTTTGATGGACGGGAGGTGTTGACATCAGGTTAAAGGATGACCTCTGGTCTAGTATTTTGGGCTATACTAGATTCAGCCACTGTAATGGTGTCCACTGTGGCAGATATATCTGGAATAACAGTGGGTGAAGTGATAGTGGAAATCTCAGATGTGCTAGTAGTTGTAGAAGCTGCAAGAGATTCTGAGACTGTGATGTGAGTAACAATTACAAGCGGCACTGATGATGTGGTATGTATCGGCGGTGGAATGTTCCCTCGACCAGTACCACGGCCGGGAGGAATGGGAATGTGTGATGCAGGTGGACCAGAGGTCCGTGGCGGTGGTGGTGGTGGAGGGCTCTTGCCCTGTACTCGTCGTGATCTTCGTGGTGGTTCTGACATGATGACATGAAAATGAAAATCGGGGGCAGTTTCATAAACAAAGAACTTAAAAACTCTAATGCAACCGAGTGTGCAGAAGAGGAGCTAGAAAAAGTAAGGTTCGCAGGCCAAAAAAACAAGCTCTAAAATCTATACTGAGACCGGTGTCTCAATAAGCGAGCTGATCAAAAGAATGGCCAGAATGCCAACAAGCAGTCCCTAAAAAGAAAAATGACCCTCTACAAAGATGAGATAACAAGCAAACACCTAACTAAGAGCTGGAGACCTCAACAAGCTGTATCCTTCGCAAGGTGATGAAATCCAAGTCGAACAATACAACGTGAGAGACCGATATAAGAAGGATATCCCTCTACCGAAAGGGATCCTGGGTAAAAGAGCCCTAGTAGAATAGTCACTAAGCTACCTCGTTCATGACACGTTGGAAAAGGTTTTGGGCACTTCAGCCTTCCGAGGAAGACAATGATCGATGTTGCCTTAGGGCTAAGTGGAGTGCGGCATTCCACAAAGTCCGTCCGGTTCTCAATCTCGTGGCCGTTTAACCCCTGAAAGTTAGAAACAGTCAGGAGGCCCCTCCACAAACTGGCAGTGACCATGTCAATAAATACTAGAGGATTTTAGTTCCCTAGAAGACAACAACTATGTCTCAGATGAAAATGACAAGGGGGAATTATTTTGATGCCTATCCCCGGTGTCCTACCTAACTACCAAATTCTTTTGATTTCCTCAAGTGAGGTTAATGTTGGTTTAATTAGGGAGATTAATTTTAGTGGCTGTCTTACTCAATCAGGTAATGGACGTGAAACTTGATGGTGTTATGACGACTCAAACCATGCAAATGAGAATGAATAAAAAATAAGCCTTTGTCTTCGATGAAATCTAGCTATGGAAGAGAGAGAGTTCTTCGATAAAAAATGCATGAAATTTTTCACAAGCAATTAAAAATCAAAGCAAAAGATTTTTTCTTTTCTTTTTGTAAACAGAGCTAAACTAAAACACTCTTTTTAATGCACTGATCCTACAACTAAGATGCTTCAAATATAAGAATTTTTGTGGCAAATTCAATGGTTCATTTCCTAATGCAAAATAATGCTATTAGACTTTTTCAATTCAAACAACAGAATTGCTCTCAAATGATAATTTTTAAATTACTGAAAATGATGAACACAATGCGACTGTAAAAGTTACAGAGTTCAGTAAAAGAGAACAGTGGTGTTGGGTTGGTTGTGGTGAAAAAATCAAGTCAATGCAATCAAACTGGAAAAGTGACCCAATATGCCAAAAATGCCACTAATTCAAACAAATCAAGCTCACAACAAGGAAATAATCACACCACACAGACTGTAAAATGACCAGGATGATAACAGTCAACAACAAACACTACCTAAGGTAGAGAAAGACTCAGGAAACCAAGCAAGGATAAAAAATTTAAGAAATTGCAGACACTACCGCGGGGCAGACTGAGACTAAAACGCGGTACTGCTAACCTACCGCTCTGGTACTAACTCAGGGGACGCGGTACTACCGCGCTGTAATCAGTTCAGAAGGCGCGGTACTGTGGCAAGGTAAGACAAAAGCACAACTTGAGAAAATAAAATGGAGTTTTCAGGGTTGTTGCTAACCCAGGGGACTCAGTAATCATACAGGGAGACAAAATACAGCAAGGAGGGGTGAATGAAGGTAAAAAAAGACCAAGATTCAAAACTGGTTTGAAGTGCAATAAAAAATCACAATCAAAAGATGGATGACAGTGAACTGAATCAATCAAGCAGAAATCAAAACCAGCGGAGTCGCCATTCTTGTTTGGTAGAATTTTTCCCTACGGATAAGTCAAAATTCTCTTAACTTAAAGCAGATTCCTAACTGACTCTAAGGTAAGAACAAAATGAAACAAATGCTACCTTGAAATCCCTGAACTAACTTTTACAACAAGATCACATGCATTCAGAAACAATGAAAGATATGACTCACCTTTCAATCTGATGTTTGTCCCGCTTCTATCTCTTGATCCAAAGCTCCTATGTAGAACCTGTTGAAATCAACCAAAGAACAAACATACAAACTTCCAAACACCTTGAAGTAAAGATTAGATTCAAATCTAGATTAGATACATTCCATGCTGAGAACTTATGCTATACACATGAAATGGGAAAAACAAGACAAGTTATCTTATTACAAACTTGAAGAAAGCTTACAAAGGTTGCTTGATGTCCAAGCTAATCCTCTAGCTCCAAGTGATTCCTCCTCTAGCTATCTCCACAATGCTGCAAGATCATAAGTTTGGTACCTCTAAGAGTCCTCCCCTATTTCCCATGGAATGCCTCTTTTTATAGTGTAAGGTAGGGTTAACCAACAAGAGAGATGGGTGGATCTAGGGAGAGGTAAGTGGATCAAGGTTTCTAATCACAGAAAATGAGTTGAGATTGAATCAGGGATCCCAATCCTCCAATATCTCTCGAAAATCCAAAATCCCAAAAGCCTTGGAAAAAGGGCTATAAAAAGAGTACCGTGCCCTGTGATCTGAGCATAACGCGGTAGTACCACATGGCAAGGACAAAGCATAGCGCGGTAGTGTAGACTACCGTGCACCTATAACTGAGCAAGGTGCGGTAGTTAGGGTAAATAAAGTCTCAGCTGGGTGAAAACTTGTCAGGGTAAGTTTACCTTCAAGGTTCACTCATCATTTTTCTCTTCTGAGTGGTTTAAAGCAACATGGGAAGTGTCGTTAGCTCTTTTTGTAGTGGAGATGCGACACTGTGGAATATGGAGGTATAACAGTCAACAGGAAACCTGCACACATACACTGATATGCACGGGTTCTGCTCAACAAAAGTCGCAGGTATGCGCGGGTTGATAGTAGAGTCAGTCGCGGGTGCGTGGGTTGCGATGTAGAGGAGTTGTGGCTATGCGCGGGTTTCTATACTATGAAATCGCGGGTCTGTCGAATCATGCGTGAGTTCAGCACAGGAACCGAGTGTCCAGTATAAGGTTGAAAACAGTGCTGAATCTGCCGAAGACGGAAACCTGCACAAAGTCTACCAAAACTTGGATGAAATTTTCTATTTTGACAACCGGAAGATAGATCTCCTTGAGGAGAATCAGAAAATCATATATATCTAAAAAAACAACATCAAGAAACCCTTGAAATCTTTTTGCAAAAATCTACACAACAAGGTTAGGGTTAAAAATAAAAAACTCCATAAATATGCCCAGATCTGAAGAGAAGCCTAATGGCTACCAGATAGAAAGAAAATCTACAAGAAATAATCAAATGCCCAAATGATAAAATATTGTTTGAAAGCAATAGAAGGTGCTAGATCATAGCAACAAGCTCTGATACCATGTCAGAGATATGGATCTAACTCAACTAGCTTACCTATCTATGCAATAATAACATATCATAGTAAATAAGAACAGAAAGAGAACAAGAGAAAATAGTACACCAGATATACGTGGTTCACCCAATTTGGCTACGTCCCTGGGAAGGTAGTCTTCTATTATCTCCAAAATATCTCCTCCAAGCTTACATAGAGCAATGCCAATAACCTCAATACAATATAGCAATACTTGTGAAAGTATAGATCATGTGTGTGTGATGTGACTCCCTTGACTCTATTATATACTAAGAGATGAGGAGGAATTACTCTCACATATCACATGTGGGATAATATAATTCTCCATGATAACATCTCTTTATATAATAAGGAATATCAAGAGTATATTTTACCATAATGAATATGGGATAAATGTATTACTCTTTTACATAAGATTGTGGATATCTTTCGACATAATACAAAGACATTATTACCTTCCAAGGAATATAAAATATTCCAACAAAGACAAAGAGCCAGCTCAGATTAAGTTGATCTTCAGGGGGAATGTGAATATTCAAGACAGATGGGGTATGACCATCGTCGATGGAGGAAGCACATAGAATCTAGTCTCTATAGAGGTCATAGACAAGTTTAGGATGAAGTGTCAACCACACCCGAATGCGTATCGAGTGTCATGGTTTCAGAAGGGTCATCAGGTGACGGTGACTTCACATTGCTTGATTGATTTTAAGATTGGTGAGCTATATGACATCGTCATGTGCGATGTGATTCCTTTGGATGCTTGTCATCTATTGTTGGTACGATCATGGCAGTACGGATGGAACATGTTATATGAAGATTGCAGGAACACCGTCATAGTTGAGAAGAATGGTCATAATTTCAAGCTGTTACCCTTGTTCAAATAATGAAGTATCCAAGGAAAGGAGAACAATTCCTGGGAATAGAAAGTGCTAATGTGTTCGTTCAAAGATTTTTTGCAAGAGGAAAAGAAGCAATAATGTTGCTAAGCCATTATCCCCAAAGGACCGAGTGTTAACGAGTCAAAGGGGGAAAAATTATGGCTGAAGTCGGTAATGTATTGTCAGAGTTCAAGGGAATTATGGTCGATGAGATGCCAATGGGTTTTCCATCGAAAAGGAGCATATCACACCAAATTGACTTGATTTCAGGGTCTAGTTTGTTGAACAAGGCACCACACTAGATGACGCCGACTGAGAGTGATAAGATGAACCGCTATGTCCAAGAATTAAAGGAAGCATGGTTTCCCATTGTCCGATCCATAACAAACAACCCTAGCTCATCTTTCACTATATTATTAAAAATACACACACACACACACACACATATATAACGTTCCATTGTTAGAGGAGAAAATTGTGAGCCTTTCTCTCCTAAAGATGGACCCACATGTAGGGTTTTAAACATCGTCCAAATTTCACCAACACAGTCTCCCCATGATGAGGTCTAGGAATTGTTGGATAGGGGCCTAATTCAAGACAGTTTGAGTTTGTATGTAGTACCAGTTGTACTAACATCAAAGAAAGGAGGAGAATGGAGGATGTGCACTGAATCATAGGCAATCAACAAGATAACTATGAAGTACATGTTTCCATTACCAATAATGGATGATTTGCATGACTACTTGAGTGGAGCTAATTAATTCACCAAGATTGACCTGAAAAGTGGATATCACCAGATAAGGATAAGGGAAGGTGATGAATGGAAGACAACCTTCAAGATGAAGGATGGATTGTATCAATGGTTAGTTATGCCATTTGGGATGACCAATGCGCCCAGTACGTTCATGCGATTGACGAATGAAGTTTTAAATCCATTTATGGGGAAACTCATTATTTTCTACCTCGATGATATCCTGATTTTTAGAAAGACAAAGGAAGAACACTTGTCGCACATTCGACAAGTCCTATAGAAGTTAAGCGAGGATAAGCTATTAGTATATCTGCAAAAGTGCTCCTTCATGAAAGAGGAGTTGGAATGTACTTGGGATTGATAATCTCAATCCAAGGTTTGAATATGGACTCGAAGAAGGTCAGAGCTATCTTGGAGTGGAAGGAACCAACGAATGCAATCGAAGTAAGGAGTTTTCATGGACTTATCAGTTTTTATCGGAAGTTCATGAGAGATTTTACTCAAGTATGTGCACCATTGATAGTGTGGATGAAGAAGGGAAAGTTTAACTGGACAGAAGCCACTCGACAAGCATTTGAGAAATTGAAGTAGAAAGTGATGGAGAGACCACTTCTATCTCTCCCCGACTTCGAAAAAGTATTTCAAGTCGGATTTGACGTGAGTGGAGTGGGAATTGGAGAGGTGTTGAGCCAAGAAGTTCGATCAATGGTGTTCTTTAGTGAAAATTTGGATGAAGAAAAATAGAAATACTCGGTCTATGACCACGAAGTTTATACCATCATATAGGAATTGAAGAAGTGGAGGCACTATCTGTTTCCCAAGGAATTTGTGTTATACACCGACCACCAAGATCTGAGGTATTTGAACACTCATACAAAGTTGAATCAACGCCACATGAAGTGGATCGAGTTTCTGTAAAGTTATACTTTTGTGTTAAGACACAAGTCAAAAAAGTCAAACAAGGTGGCCAACGCATTAAGTCGACGGGTCATGATGTTGGGAAAACAACAATCGATTCAATATGGTCAAATTCAATGAAACATGACTATAAAGACGATGAGGATTTTGCTGAATCATGGAAGGCATAGAAGGAACCATGGAGTGTCGACAGGATGCCATACTTGGATTATTTTATCCAAGAAGGATACCTTTTTAAAGGACATCAATTGTGTATTCCCTGAGGATCAGTAAGGGAAATTCTAATACAGGAACTACAGTGGAGGATTGGTAGAACCCTTTGGCATTGGCAAGGCCAAAGCATTGGTCGAAGAAAAGTATTACTGTCCAGGATTGGCGATAGATGTGAAGAAGTGGGATTGATAGTGTTAGGAATGCTAGCATGCCAAAGGAAGAAGTCAAAATACAAGACTGTATGCACCTTTTCCAGTGTCAATCATCCCATGGGAACATATTAGTATGGACTTTGTGTTAGGATTGTTGAGGAAACAACAAGGTAATGACTCCATATTTTTGGCAGTGGAAAAGTTTTCTAAGATGACACATTTGATCTCGTGTAGGAAAACGAGTGATGCCACAAGTATTATTGTTTTGTTCCTTAAGGAATTTGTGAGATTGCATGGGTTTCCGAAGAGCATAACATCATATAGAGTTACCAAGTTTATGGGTCATTTCTGGAGAACCTTGTGGAAGAATTTGGATACCAAGTTGCAGTTTAGTTCTTCATACCATCCACAGACCGATGGGAATACTGAATTTGTTATTAGGATTTTGGGATATATTCTAATATGTTTGACTGCTGATTGATTGAAGTAGTGGGAGAATATGTTGGCGCGAGAAGAATTCACGTAAAACAACTCGGTTAACAAATTGACTAGAATGAATCCATTCTAGATAGTTCAAGGGAGAAGCCCGCATGTAGTATCCGACTTGAAAGAGTTACTGACATGATCGACAAGAAATGCATATTCTTAGTAATTTGAAGAACACAAGAAGGAAGTGCACGTCAGGGTACGAGAATAGATCGAGAAAAGAAATCTTGCATATAAGTTAAGGGCCGACTAAAAGAAATGACTAAAATCATTTGTAGAAGGAGAATTAGTTTATGCACACTTGCAAAAGGAAAGGTTCCCTATAGGAACATATAACAAGTTGAAGTTGAAGAAGATAGGACCTTGTAGGATATTAAAGAAAATTTCCGATAATGCCTATGTATTGGAGATGTCGGAAGAGACGAACATTTCGTCGATGTTCAACATCGCCGACTTCTACAAGTATGAGGAAGGTTCGATGAGTGGAGTTGAGTCGGACATAGACTACGAGGAGAAAATTCCAGTCCAATCGATGGAATAGATCGAAGAGATACTTGATGAAAGAGAATTCGGAAGGACCCGGCTACAGAGAAAGAAGGAGTACCTGGTTTATTGGAGGAACTGAAGTTTAGAAGAAGCGACCTTGATGTTAGAAGAGAAGATTGATGAGTTAAAGAAATGGGGCATAGTTATTTTTAACCCAGGGATACTGATGTAGGGGCATCTAGCTCGACAAGAATGGTCGAGGTGAGTTGACTGGAGTTTCTGGGGAAAAAATCAATGGTTCCAGGGAAGCAACCGAAGAGGAGGTGACGAAATATGTAATCAAGATCCCGACTAATGGGTTGATGACGTAAGAGGTAGATGAAGAAATGGTTGAAGCAGATATCGACCGATAGATAATCTAAAACAAAAGATAAGAAATGTTGGAATATTCTCACCATCTTATTTTGGTCTTGCATGCATCCATGCATTCCATGCAACACTCCATGCATCCATGCATTAGCAATTGAGTCTTCTAGAACCTAGTCCTTACTTTGGGCACGCAGAGCTTATTTTTTGCCATCATTAGCCCTCCTATACACTTAGAGTGCCTTGTTTACATCACTGGAGTTCCGATGCACCCTCATGCAAATATTTAGGAGTTCACACAGTTAGTTCCATGATTTAGGGAGCCTTGTCCCCTTGATTGCCCAATTAACTGACTGTAGCTCCTAGTTTGAATGCTACTGAGTATAGGAGTGCCCTCTTTGACCAATGAAAGCTATTTATGCGCCCATTTGGAGTCTCCTCCCCTATTTTGGTTCCCACGTGATTCAATTATGCTCATTTCTACCTCAGTTAACTGATTATTCATCATCGGTGGCTACTAAACCTTATCGGGAGATGGTTCCAATGCAAACTAAGGCTATAGTTGAGGTGAATTCGAATCCTCCCAGGTGTATCGAATTCATTATATTGTATTATCCTTTGATTGCCAGCTTACAGCTAATTAATGTATCAACATCAGTTTTTCATGTGTGTTTCAGTTTTATGACTGAATTGATCCATGTTTTTTTCTAATTTTTCTCATTAATAACAGTGTGAAATTGTGAGGTTTGTTCAAACTCAATGATCTACCCCTGTGGAATTTCACATGGTATCAGAGCTCGTGAGAGTTTTTTGAGTGCAGTAGTTGGTTCAGTAGCAATAGTTGCAGCAGTAGAAGAAATATATTCAGTAACAATCCTCCATATATATTTCCATTGTTTTTGCAGGTATTCTACAAAAGCTTCCATGAATCTAAAAGCAGTTCCTCCTCTCTCTCCATTCAACTATGATGAGTGGAAACCAAAGATGATAACATATCTAAAGAGCTAGGGTCTTTTTTATATGTGTATTGGTATTATGAGATATTTTTCTTCTTATGAAGAGGATAATGATTGGCTAAATGAATGTGACATAGCCTTTGGAGCAATGTGTATTGCTATGTCTCCAAGTATGTGCTACCTCATTGAAACTGTTGAATATCCAAGTGATCTATGGGCCCAACTGGACAAAACATTTGGCAAGCAGAATGAAGAGATTGGTGCAAATTATTTGGAGAACAAGCCTAGTGATACCTACTTAAGTGTTCTCTCTAATTATGTCTCGACCTCAATCATCTCTCATGATGATGTTGTTCAAGATGAAGAAGAAGCTGCATATTCAACACATAAATTTAATGTTGAATACATTCCTTCCTATGTTTCTCTAGAATTTGAAGACAGTTTCGAATTGTCCCCTTCCCATGTAGATGATGTAGATGAAAGTGATGCAACTAATGAAGTTAATCCCTTTGAGGATATTATCCATTCCTCACTCGTGTTCTCAATATCTTCTATTTCGAATTCTGAGAAAGATAATCCAGTTCATGCTCTAGAATTTGAAGAGGTTATTAAATCCTCTCTTTCACATGAGTTGTAGAATGATGATCTATTGGATTTTTTGGAGGTTAAATAAGAGTTTGTAGGTGATGCATTTGTCCTCCTTGATCACATGATTCCTATGAAATTCTATTTGATCATTGGAACATAATTTCAGAGTTTCTATGAAAATGGGGGACACTACCATTTGCTTGGGTTCAAGTGTCACATCCCCAAATTTCGTAATTATTTAAATTTTTTCTAAGCGGCCAAACCACCCATACATGTCGTGCGGAAGTGAAATGTTTTAGTATTTAAATCTACTTTATAATGAAAAGGCGATCATTAAACATCTCATAAATTATCCTTAATGATCTAATTCTCTGAACAACAAGAAAATATCGTAACACTTAAATATTCATTCATCAATATTTCATTATCATATTCAGCTGAATCTATAACTCTACATTTGAATGGTGTATTACAATCTACTTTACAGAACCTTTTTCATCCCTTTTATAAGAGTAAGAGGACAATCTCCTACTAACCAAGAACAATGCAATGTAAAAAGTTATTGGTTTCGTACAATATTTTGGATGTAAACATGTGCAAACCTAAAGTTAATATGATACAAGACAAATAGAATTTCCAACCATTTCCATACTTAGATGTGTCTACACAAATCGTTATCACTTCCAAATCAAATCAATAGATAAGGATGCACTCAAGAAATAACTAGGAAATATGAATTGTAAACACATATGCTTATATGAAAACACAATTACACATAAATCAAGGTAGATCACAGTGAATAAGGCACAAAGAGAACACACAAGATGGGATAACATAATACAAAGAAACTATTTTTTCACGTGGTTCACCCACTCCTTGGGCTACGTCCACAAAAGGTTGTTTTGTATTAAAAAATAAAAGAAAGAGATTACACAAACAACATTGTTGCCAACCACTTTTCCTATTCTTCTCTAACTTCTTAAAAAAAAAACCTTATCGATGCTTTTTCTACAATCCAAAATATATATACCAAAATATATATATTAACCCTTAATATTAATATGTCAACTTTATAAAAGTATCTTGATTTTATACTTGAAATCCCTTTCAGAAAGGATGCATATCAACCACGATCTTCACTAAGAAAACAAATTTTATTCAATATTATAGCCAAGGCAAACATGTCATACTTTAACATACTTTTAAAAATATATTTTATTTAATATCTTGTCACGAAAAATATAAACTGTCACGAAAATATTTTGTCGACCACTATCCTTAGCAGATCCTAAAACCTCAGACGTTATGTCTTCCATGTTTGGGCTTGGCTCCTTCTTTCCAGGAGGTCGCACTCTTTTTTTAGTTGTTGTTTCCCACTATCCTTTGCTTTTAATATAACCAAGATATGCTCTTTTAAGTGGAGCGTTTGTTCTCCTAGATTAAAGCAAAAAAGGGAGTGGAGCTTTATCAGTATTATTATTTATAAATATAATTCTTTCTCCATAATGTTTTGGTTCTCAAATTTAACAACAAAAACAATGTCACTCATGAATGGGAGTTGGTCTAAAGATCATGATATATCAAGTTTCTTTTTATAAATGATCTCTAAGAATCGCTTAAGTCTTATATATATAATTATATAGAATTCATATCTTTTAGTATGTTTACTTTAAACATTTTTCGTACCTTTAACGGATGAGTCACTTTATTTAAATACTCACTTCTCAATATATATATATTTAACACTACTATATATATATCTTATATAGGGTTTTTATTCCTTAAATACATTCATATAGAAAATATAAATGTAGGTGGTAATTATATATATATATATATATATATATATATATATATATATATAGTTATTTTCTTCTTGGGAAAAGGATCTCCATTTTCCCTATATTGGATTTTCTGATTTAATAAAGTGTTCCTCACCCTTTTGTCACACTAAGGGATGATGGAATGATCTCTTTAGTTTACTTAGGATTATTTAGTTGTAGTTATTTTTCTTACTACAAGATAAATTTTTTAAATTGTTTTTATTTTGAAGGTAGCGATGGGTGGCCATCTTCTTCACTACGATGATGATACATTAAAAGTTCAAGTTTATAAAGCGATTTAACTATCTTCCCTTGTTATTAACTTTAATCTTTCATATGTATATTTTTAGGCTAATAGTTAAGTCGTCTAGCATGCGACGTATAGTTGTTATCCCAAAATTTAGATAATGACCCTATCACCTAAGACGCTTTAGTTAAGTTGATTTATTTTTGCTCCAGTGCTTGTAGATCCATCGTCATTATTCGTCTTTCCCCTAGTGAATTTAATTGTCGTTTTCAGTTGTATGACGACCTTTGGTCTCCTAAGTTATTAATAACATTTACAACCTAGGAAGAATAAGATACAATACATTCAAGGTCCTTTGGTGGGGCCTTGGCCTTGAGCTCCTCACTAGGGCCTTTACACACACTGTTACAAATTCATTTACCAAAAATTATAATTACATTTACAATTAATAATAATAATAGGGGTCGAATTGGAGGGATGGTACATCAAGTCTCAGGCACATTTTGGTGATTTTGGTTTTGATATCACCCCTGCTGATTCAAAGGAGATCACAAGAAACCATCTATCAATTCTTGGAGCTGATTTATATTCCACTAGTCAGAATTTAAAGCTTCAGGGAAATTAGATCTAATTGGAGCTGATCCTAAGTCAGTTGGTTTTAATTATAGGTTCTGGGATGATCTTCATATTTTTTGATTTGTTCTCACCATATTTGGTCTGAAGGAGCTCTGCAAGGTGGTTTCTAGGTCTCCATTCTGATTTGTTTCCTCTATAGCAGGTGCTTACGGATGGTTCTACTCAATCCTACTATCAAGGCATGGTGGAGAACTGATTTAAAACACGTGGATTAACCTAACCTTATAACCACCCTCCTGGAGTAGTGGTATGGCGATTGATACGTGAGTGTTCACTTTGGTTGTGTTGATGCCACTGAAGGTGGTGGGTCAACAAATGCGCAAGTGGTTACATATGTAAAGCTCCAAGGTAAACACATCCATCAAACAAGGTTCTCAAGGTGAGCTCTCCAGAATACCAAGGTATGATGCTCTACTCCAAAGTATCAAATGTTCCAATTGCTACTGCCTAATCCATGTGCTCCTATGGGTCTACAACACCTTCATGGGTGGTCCTCATCCATTGGTGGAGAATTCAAGCACATGCCTTGGGAGCATGATCCTCTTCTACCAAGGAGGAAGATACTTACATACATCTTCAGATATGGAGAGCAACATTAAAATTTTGATAGGTTTTAGTTTATCTTGAGGGTTTTTTTTTACCACTGGGTTTTCCTTATTTCCTCACTTTTTTAGATTGTTGTATAGGGTGACCTTTGCTCTCAGTAACCATAATCCTAATTTTCATTTATTTTTCCTCATAGTCTGGCTTAAGCGGGGGTGTTGTAATATTCTCACCATCTTATTTTGGTCTTGCATGCTTTGCATGCATCCATGCATTCCATGCAGCACTCCATGCATCCATGCATTGGCAGTTGAGTCTCCTAGCACGTACTCCTTACTCCCCCCCCCCAAAGCTTGTTTTTGGCCATCATTAGCCCTCTTATCCACTTAGAGCGCCTTTTTTACATCATTGAAGTTCCAATGTGCCCTCATGCACAGATTTAGGAGTTCACACAGTTAGTTCCATGACTTAGGGAGCCTTGTCCCCTTGATTGCTCAGTTAACTTACTATAGCTCCTAGTTTGACTGCTATTGAGTATATGGGCGACCTCTTTGACCACTAACAACTAGTTATGCGGCCCTTTGGAGTATCCTCCCCTATTTTGGTTCCCACATGATTCAGTTATGCTCATTTCTACCTCGCTTCTAGAAGCTCTTTTGACGGGTCAATGTAGACACAAATTCATGCATAATATGCATATTTCACCATTTTTGTTTGTTCATAGGCTTTGACAAATTATCCTATCACATTTCCTAAATCTTCCAGAATATCCTCCCTCCATTACTCTGCCAATAGAGAATACAAGTGAATCCATATTGGCATTACCATTAGATCTTCCTTGTCTAGGTTGAAGCACTCCTTCCATGGACGAAGGAATAATCTTGTTGAGTTGAAGAAATAAGGTCCTTCGTCCATTATCATGTTCCTATCTTCCACATTGAGGAAGATTAATGTGAAGAACCCCTTTGCTCCTAATTGTAGGTCATAGTGCCCTTTGGGTTTCCATGTCCCATTGATCCACCATGTTAACGTCTTCTCCATTGGCCATATAACAATGAATTTACCTATCAGAGCATGGTCTTTCATGTGTTGGATATGTGCTCTGAGTCCCTCATATTTGATTTGGATTGATGGTATTGTAGCTATCTTGGGCATACATTGCCCCGGTCTCCTTGTTTCCATCTTGCTTTCTGCTCATTCACTGCCCTACTCGTTCCTTCTCCTCCCATCCCTAGGGAGGTATCCATATCTTCCTCAATCTAAACTCCCTTACCTTTGGTTTCCTAAGTAGGGTCTGAGGCCACCCCCGCTACCATATCCATGGTGCCTTCACAGTGCCTTCGTTCCCCGCGAGCTCTACAACTCTTTCTTCCCATAAATCTGCCCCGTTCACAAAACCCTAAACCTCCTAACCAGTTTCCCTCCTTCATTTGCTTCGCCCTCAATTTCCAAAAAATGTATTTAATGAATGATAGCTCAAATTTTCTTCTTTGTTATTAGTTGGATTTTACAAATATTATGTAGTTTAAAACACATTTAAAAAAAAAAAAAGCATAATAGTGAAAAACACATTAATGGATTGATACTATATAGTGGTCTTGTACAGAGATTCAATTACATATAAATTTTAGACTCTGTGAATATGCAAGTTGGAACAATAATGAATGTAGCTAGCATTAACATCATATTATATAACATGTATTTGGCTAGAGAATAGCTGATCATATTTTTAAAATGTTCTAAAACAATTAATCTACTCACTATTTATGTTTTCCCATAACTAATTAGGTTTATGTTTTGAGAGAAGATTAAAAAAGACCAATTTAATAAATTATAAAAAATATATTTACTTACCTCGATTTAAGTTCCATTTTCATATGAGTTTAATATTGATTTCGTAAGTTTTCTTCCATAGGAATTAAGTATCTTAATCCAAAAGTTTTTGAAAAATATTAAGAATTGAGACCACCTCACTTCAAGATTTAAGCAATGCTCTAGTTGAAGTTTTAAGGAATGCTCAATCAAGTTGAAGACCATCACAAGTTGAGGAGGTTATTAATAGGCCTTAAATATGTGGATTCATTTCCAATCAAGTTTGTGAATATTTGATGTGTGGATAGATTTGTAAAATATGTAACTATATTATTAGATGATTGATCATTTTGCCTTAACATTAAAATGTGGCATGTGATATATGATATACAACTTTTTAATTGTCTTATTTTGAGTAAGGGTAAATTTATACTATACATAATTTTATATTTTTTAGTATAATTCTTTATATTTTTTAATATAATATTTTAATTATTAGATGATTCCAATCATTATAGTGATAGGCTTTTTTATTTTAGAATTTAGTGTGGACTATTATCTATGCTTTTCTAAGATTGAATGAAGATAAACGTTACAATTTTTTTTATGGCCAACATAATATTTATTACTTTTTACTTTGTATAACACTAGCAAATCGACAAACGTTACAAGATCTCCCTCATATTTACTTTTTACTTTGTATTATTCTTTTTTGTTTATGGCCGACATAATATTTATTGCTTTTTAATTTGTATTATTCTTTTTTGTTTACTTTGTATTATTTTGTTACTCGACAAACACTATGCTTGGCTGGCACAACAAGTGTACTTTCCAATTAACAATTAAAAAAAGAAAGTGGGAGATGATGAATTGATAACTAGTAATGGATAACTAGTAGCTCATGAATGGAGAACCAACCATAACCTATTGATGTTCATCAACAATAATGTTAATATAAATTTTTATGAATTGTAAATAACAAATAAAATATCAAAATATTCGTAACCATTCTAATTAAACAAAAAGAACTTTATAATAATAAATAAATAAATTAAAAAATAACTAACTTTTCAACCATAAATATCCATAAATGTCTTTTTTTTGTTGGTTTAAAATTACCCTTTTAATTAAAAAGTCACATTCATTCTTTTTTTATTATCATTATAGTTAAAAACATACTCAGATAGACTTAAGATTACTTCTTCCCGTCTCGCATCGAAAGAGGACACAAACATGGACATTTACAACTTTCGAAAGGAATACACTTTAAATGATAGACTACCATTTTATAATCTTTTGATAACTTCAAAAGGTTCCAGATCATGGCAAACCAGATGATTAAATTATTACATGGCGTCGATTTCTCTAGATAAGCAATTCCTATCACTTAATTTCTTATGAGATTACGAGTTGTCAGATTCTTCGCCGCCGGAGGGTTCATCATCATCGGTGCTATCAGAGAGTTCATCATCGGTGCTATCAGAGAGTTCATCATCATCGATATTTCCAACGTCATGGCGGAATCTGTTAGACCATACGCAACAAATTCCCCGATTATTTGCCGTGAAAATCTCGTGGGTTCTCTCATCATATGCAAATCCTTGCATTGGAAAGGCGAATGCTGTCTGTCTGATTCGTGAACAGTTTGCAGTATGTGGGCTAATCTTTGCCAAGCATTGTCCTGTGAGAATGCTGCTAACATTGATGCTGTGCAAATATTGACTTGTCAGGCAAACAGAAATGATAATATCCTCCGATTTTGTAATGTGAGAACCGTAGGAAAAGCTGCTGATAATATCTACTGGGTGGTCGTGAAGTGTGGCTAAAATCTCACCTTCTAGATTACAAACGCGAACTTTATGGATTGTCGAATCGTAGCAGATAAACTTGGAGCTTTTACTTAAATAGTATGGCGGGTACGTTGCACGAATATTTGTTCTCTTTATGTAAACAGGATTTTCGCAACTTATGTCTACTACGTCCAGCGGTCTGCCTTTTAGTTGGACAGCCATTCTATCACTGCCACAAAGGAGAACGAATACTATCAGTGGCACAAACATGAATCTGCGTGCTTGCACAACCTCAACCTCGAGAGGGAGAAAAAACTCTTTACGAATTTTTCCATTTCGTTTGCAATAAATTCGGAAGAGAATTGATTCCTCGAAGATTCTTTGATGGATCAACATCTCCATATTTTCTGGACTTCCAAATGTAAATCCAGGAACCTCAGGACCGCCATAATTGATATTAACAGTTGCCTGGATTTGGTATTGTAAACTGCTACTTGGTTCTGGTATTGTAAACAACAGACTGTATTCTCTTAATTCATAAAACATGAACACTTTTTCTAACAGATTATAAATCATGCACCTGCAATTTCGAATATCAACATCCGAATCATATATCAATATGGACTCATCTTGAAAGAGATGTTTGTAGCTTGTAGTTAGTCCTGCTTTTATGGATGGCATGTCAATGCTTATAAAGCTTCGGTGCCGCGTCTCCGTATCCGGCCTAGACATCATTATCAATGAATTATTATGGGGATTGTAATAGATATTTTCGAACCAAGGCAGTAGGTTCATTATCGGCGTGTTGTCATCATCGGTAAAAACGGAGATTTGGAATGGATCTACCTGTCGCCTGACTGGAACAATACAGGTCTTGTCGTAATTGATATGATGAATAACACATATTGTGTCGTCGGCCATGACCAATTGGGTATCAACATAAGTCATCCCAATATGAAAGGCTTGTAAATGATAATCCCCTATAATGTTTGGTAAAATATTGGGTAACTTCTTGATGTCGTATTCGCCCAACTGGCGGTCGCGCAGGACGTGGAAGAGATTAATAGATGATGAGTTTCCTCTTACTTCTTCTTCTTTCTGCTGAGGTTGGAATTCATTGTGGAGATCAACAGAGGTAGTAGGTGATGCAGATGTCCCGTTCGCAGCTATGTCTGGTTCTCTCCATGACATAAGATTTTCTTCAGTTTCCTCCCTCTGTTTCTTTTCTGCCGTGGCTTCATCTTCTTCCCTTGGCCTCTTCTTTTCTGCAGCTCCATCTTCTTTTTCATTTTCTTCCCTGGGCGTCTTGTTTTCTGCCTTGGCTTCATCTACTTCATTTTCCTCCCTTCGCTTTAAATGGTCTTCCATGGTTTGACCTTGACCTTGTTCATTTTCTTCTACTTGCTTTTTATTCTTTAAATGGTCTGCCATGCCGTGCTCTTTCACTCCCCCTATGTGATATAATAGCAGCAGTATATTTGATTTCAATTATTCTCAGCAGAAACCAATAAACATCACTGTAAAAACAAATAAGAAGAGACATAAAGATTTACTCTAGAAAACTGTAATAAAATCTAACAATCTTTCTTACTTAAGATACAAAGTACATCAGATATGTGTAACCCAGATATAAAGAGTATGCTCAAACCAGATAATAAGAGCAATGTGGTTAACAAGAAATCAAAATCGAGTCTCTCCAAAGGTAGCTGAGTCCACAAAATACATCTTCTTCTATCTTCCTCTTCTCTCTCCTTGTAGGCTGGATCAGATCTATGCTAGACAGAGCTTGCTTGATGTGCAAATGAGATTGAAATCCTTCTTATTTATACTTTCATGTGTTGACCTTTTCTCTATCTCGGCTATTTCCATGAGTTCCGGGGCTTTCTAGAACTTTCCCGGGTTTCTTTGGTTGTACTACTATTCTAGGCTTTCTAGAACTTTCCAAGGGTTTTTTTTGGTTTCCATACTTCCCGAACTTTTCTAAAACTTTAGGAAGGGTTGACCATCCACAATAAAGGAAAACCAACCCGTTGTAAAACCCCGCTTGCAAATAAAACCCACAAAATTTGCAATAAAAAAATGAAAAATAATATTTTTGAAGGAGATGGACATCCATTGTAGTTAAGAACACCTATCGAAGTAATTAAAAAAGAAATGATATATATATATATATGTGTGTGTGTGTGTGTGTTATTTTTATGTATTCTAATATGTATGATTAACATTTTTTTTTTGTCAATTGACAAAATGCAAATAAAAACTTATCCATTTCTCAAAGATTTGTGGTAGGATTATTAAGAGAGACATGCTAGAGAAGGACATATAAGGTGTTCCTTATTTGGGTAACATTTATCAAAGTCCTCAACGAGGAATTCTATCATGACAAATACATGAGATGGACAACTTTGTGCCTCGAGAGATCATTTTTATGTAAACTTTTAAATTATATATATATATAAATGAGATTGAAATCCTTCTTATTTATACTTTCTTCCCGGACTTTTCTAAAACTTTAGGAAGGGTTGACCATCCAGAATAAAGGAAAACCAACCCGTTGTAAAACCCCGCTTGCAAATAAAACCCACAAAATTTGCAATAAAAAAATGAAAAATAATATTTTTGAAGGAGATGGACATCCATTGTAGCTAAGAACACCTATCGAAGTAATTAAAAAAGAAATGATATATATATATATATATATATATATATATGTTATTTTTATGTATTCTAATATGTATGATTAACAATTTTTTTTTTGTCAATTGACAAAATGCAAATAAAAACTTATCCATTTCTCAAAGATTTGTGGTAGGATTATTAAGAGAGACATGCTAGAGAAGGACATATAAGGTGTTCCTTATTTGGGTAACATTTATCAAAGTCCTCAACGAGGAATTCTATCATGACAAATACATGAGATGGACAACTTTGTGCCGCCAGAGATAATTTTTATGTAAACTTTTAAATTATATATATATATATATAAATGAGATTGAAATCCTTCTTATTTATACTTTCATGTGTTGACCTTTTCTCTATCTCGGCTATTTCCATGAGTTTCGGGGCTTTCTAGAACTTTCCCGGGTTTCTTTGGTTGTACTACTGTTCTGGGATTTCTAGAACTTTCCAAGGGTTTTTTTTGGTTTCCATACTTCTCGGACTGTTCTAAAACTTTAGGAAGGGTTGACCATCCACAATAAAGGAAAACCAACCCGTTGTAAAACCCCGCTTGCAAATAAAACCCACAAAATTTGCAATAAAAAAATGAAAAATAATATTTTTGAAGGAGATGGACATCCATTGTAGCTAAGAACACCTATCGAAGTAATTAAAAAAGAAATGATATATATATATATATATATATATATATATATATATATATATATATATATATATGTTATTTTTATGTATTCTAATATGTATGATTAACAATTTTTTTTTGTCAATTGACAAAATGCAAATAAAAACTTATCCATTTCTCAAAGATTTGTGGTAGGATTTTTAAGAGAGACATGCTAGAGAAGGACATATAAGGTGTTCCTTATTTGGGTAACATTTATCAAACCCCTCAATGAGGAATTCTATCATGACAAATACATGAGATGGACAACTTTGTGCCATGAGAGATCATTTTTATGTAAACTTTTAAATTATATATATATATATATATATATATATATATAAGCATTTATATCTATTCTTTATGTTCATTTGATTGACATAATTTTTTTAGTTAATGTAATTCTATAATTGGAAAAATGCAAAAATAAATTCCCTCTATTAGCACTCCAGGAGTCTTTCTAGGTTGTAGTCGAAAGAGCCTAGTAACTTAACCAAAATCTCAATAATATAAAAAGGGTGGATCAAGTTGGATGACTCAATCAATCCTCATTCACTCAAAACATATCTAAATGCGCTCAGATGGACAAGGCTCTCAACCACTAATGCTCAGGGGGTTTGTAAACAAATGAATGTGTGGAGAAGTAACTATCATACACGCATAATCATACACAAAAGCATATATATGAATGACAGATTACAATAATCACAAAATACTTGCAGAGTTAAGCTTATGAATACAATGATAAGATGACAGTCATCAGGCGTAAATAAACATAACAGCATGAATATAGCATTCAAATGAAAGTACAAAATAGACAGAAGATGGAAATCTGAAAACCTAATGGCGAAAGAAGCTTGTTTTACTGATATAACATAAGAAGTTTGAGCTTACAACATGTGAAAAAGTCTCCAAAATCAAACCCTCACTTGCCCTCAAGTTCTAAGATTTATAGCCTTTATAGCATATTTCCAGATCCTAAGAAGCTGGACCGAATTTACTAAAGATAGAAACTCAAAACCGTTTTCAATAAACTAGGGAAAAATCCTTTTTAATTTGGCCAAACTGGTGAAAAATGGGGATCAGAGATGGATTCAGTTCTCCGAATCTGTGATACCTGTGTATAAACCGAAAGAGGTTATTGTATATTGGTTTGTTTTGAGCAAAACCCTCTCTCAGTTTCTTGATATTCGTTTTCATTTTCCCGAGATATGTATTTCAAAAACATGTGTCAAACAGGCAAATTATGGGATCCGAAAATTAGGGCTCATAGATGGATTCGATTCTCACAATTTGTGACACTTGTAGGAAAACTGAGAGAGGTTATCATTCTATGACGTGTTAGGCACAAAAAAATCCGCCCGTTTCACAAAATGATTCTCCAGTCGCTCAGAATCATCATTTTAAAATGATGACTCTGCATAGTAAAAACGCCACTTTTGCAGCAAATATCCTTGCCTCCATCTTGATAGTCTTCATGTCTTTGACAACTGCAACAATATTTGGCACACTCAAACACCTTCAAGACGATGACAAGGCATTAAAAATATTCCTTTGACAACTGGACAGTATCTTGACCAAAAAATAGAAAATCCATTTGATCTTTTTCCCTTCTCTGTCTCCTCAAAGCTGAAACAGAAAGATGATACATATGCCTTTAATTATTATCTTTTAATAAAAAACCATCCTCTTTCCATTTGGAAGCAAAAACTATGATCTGGGCAAAACAACAGCTTTCTGCATTATTTTGTAGTTTCGGTAGCTAGAAAGGCTAGATTTTAATTTTGTTAGCTACCGAAAGCTCTGCTTTCGATGGCTAATGAACAATTCAGCATGTTCGCCTAAGCCACTGAGACCTTCTTTGAGATGTTTGAAACTTGTATTTCCTTTTGGTAACTAGAAAAGTATTATCTCTATGTTGTAAGCTGCTGAAAACTGGATTTTTGGTAGTTAATGGACAATTCAGCATGTTCGCCTAAGCCACCGAGACCTCTGTTTGATCTAGCCTGCAAAATTTTGACAAAAACATATTTTCTAACTTCTGCTACTTATCATTTTGCTGTTTGTAATTTTCTTCATATTTGGTAGCTTGGAGAATCCTGAATTTGCGCTGTAAGCTGCCGAAAGTGGAGCTTTCGGTGGCTTAAAAACCCTTTTTGATATAGTGTTAAGCTACCGAAACCTGTCTTTTGAGGTTTTTGAAATGAAAATCCAATCTAAAGCTTTTCAAACTTTCTAACATGCATAAAGATCTCAACAATGAACCTTAAAAAATTTAGAAATGAATTTTCAAATGACATCCTATCATCTGAAATTGATCAACCCGACAAATTTATTTGGGGAGATAACATCTGGATCCTACTTGGGGATGGAATCCTCCCTGTGAGGTTCCAAGAACCACAGACCTGTTGCCTTTCCTGGAAAAACTCAGACTTGAAACTTAAATCTAGTATTCCATTGGGCATGGAGTTATTTTGAAAAACTGACAGAAAAGAAATGACATTTACGATGAGAGGTTTTGAACTTGCAGTTCCATTAGGCATGGAGTCATCTGGCCTGTGAAACCAATCTCTGAAAATTTTCAAAACCTGTGCAACTGATCTTTGTACACCTTCAAAACCTGCTCTTATTCACATAAGCTAACTACTATTTCTGCTGCAAAAATGGAAGAAATGAAAAGCTCGGGAAACGAGCTTATTTCCTACTCTACTCTACTCTAACCAGCTCTACAATGGGTTAGGTAGATGCTGACTTCCATAACAGCCATCCAAGCAACTTTAAGACTGAAATAATCTTATCTCTGTCACTAATCAACGGTTGATGTTTGAAATGTAACAGAAGTAATAAGAACTTTGTCATGAAATCATACTCACCTGGAACTGGCAAGCTAAGAAAATTTGAGATTTTCAAGTTGTCTGAAATGTATGACTCTATGAATGCTGCCACTGGATCCTCGAAAGGAAAATAAGAAACCTGTTGATATTTAGGAAACTGTTGTACTTCAATGACTACTTCTCTGCCAGAAGATTGATGACCTTCTGGTTCTCTTAAGACCAACTTGTGATCATCAAAAACTATAAATTTCTTTTCAGCATAGTGATCACAAGAGGATAACGAAACAGGGTTTACATCGTATGGATTTGGATCAGCTAAGAGCATATAATTGTCTATGCAATATTCTGTCATCATAGGCTCATCCTGATTAGCAAACTGATCATAACATTCTGACTCATACCTGTTTCTAGAGCACTCAGCAGATGTTGAAGAAATTGATTCACAATCTAAAATATATTTAGCTGCTTGCTGCTGCTCTGAAACTGCCTCATAGTCATTACCTTTCTGCTAAAAAATGACTGCTTCTCTGCTGGAAGATTGATGCCCTTCTTGTGTTTTTGAGAGCAACTTGTGATCATAAAAAATAACAGTCTTTTCCTTTTCATACTGCTGTTCCATATCTGTTTCAAACTCATCATTTTCTTGTTCAAAATATGAAATGTACTGACAATTCCCTTGTTCATATGTATGTAGTTTTTCAAAGCAATCCCGATCACGGACCTTCCTGGAAGCACGGATATTCTCCTCTACTTCTTCTGCATCTTCAAACAGCTGTCTTAAGGATAGTGATCTTCTTTCTCTGAGAAGAAGGACTAGATCTGAATGCTGAGCCATAACATAGTATACCATGGCAGTAGTCTCTATAGGTTGGATCTCCAAAGGCATGTCATGATAAACACGGTAGAACCTTCTGTTGAAAACAACCAAAGCTTCTTCCTCTTCTCTCTTCAAAGTGCAAAAATCAGTGAGATACTGATCAAAAGATCTGTTCTCACCCCAATACTTTAAAAAAGCATTGGATAGCTCAATCCAAGGGCCAATGGAATCAGCTATCAGATTCCTAAACCATACTGCAGGATCTCTGAACAAAGTTTTGGAGAACAACCTTATAACAACATCTTCATGTATAATCTCAAAATGATCAAGGAAGTTCTCAAAAGCCCCTAAGTGTCTTTCGGCTGTCACATGATCTTCTTCAAACCGAGGAAGATACTTAAAACAGTCAAGAGGATAAGGATGAAGAAGATAGGGCAGCCTTAAAGGATTGAACATCTTCATTCTGATTTTAGTTTGAAAAGCAGTGGGCTAATTATGAGGAATAACAAGTTGATTGCAAGGCTCAGAAGTTGAGGCAAAAGATGCTGAAGTTTGGGTAGGTTTTAAATCAATTTCAACCTCCACAAAGTCACAAGAATGATCTAATTCGGGAGGAACTGGAATGTAGAACTCATGTTTAGGAACAAGCTGTGATGAGGGTATAGGATCAACATTAACAACATAAGGCTGCAAGATTTCTTCTTCTTCTAAAGACAGATATATAAAAGAAGGATGATAATTATCCGAATATGCAAAATAGAAGATGATCCTCTTAACATGTGAAGGAAAAAGCATGAAAGAGCTGATAAAGAACAACAACAGTTCATGAAGAAAGCTCATAAACTGATACCTGGTTTTACATTTCTGCCCCTTCATCTTTTGTCAACCGGATTTTCCCCAGTGGAGTCTTTAAACGTGGAGTCGCCAGATAGATGCTTACAACCAATACAATGCCCAACCTTTGTCTATCATCAAAAGTTGAAACTGAGTCATCTCCCAAGGAAACTTGCTTCGAACTCCTCTCCCCAGCAACGACACCAATTTGTTAGCACTCCATGAGTCTTTCTAGGTTGCAGTCGAAAGAGCCTGGTAACTTAACCAAAATATCAATAATATAAAAAGGGTGGATCAAGTTGGATGACTCAATCAATCCTCATTCACTCAAAACATATCTAAATGCGCTCAGATGGACAAGGCTGTCTACCACTAATGCTCAGGGGGTTTGTAAATAAATGAATGTGTGGAGAAGTAACTATCATACCTGCAGAATCATACACAAAAGCATATATATGAATAGCAAATTACAATAATCACAGAATACTTGCAGAGTTAAGCTTATGAATACAATGATAATATGACAGTCATCAGGTGTAAATAAACATAACAGCATGAATATAGCATTCAAATGCAAGTACATAATAGACAGAAGATGGAAATTTGAACAACTAATGGCGAAAGAAGCTTGTTTTACTGATATAACATAAGAAGTCTGAGCTTACAACATGTGAAAAAGTCTCCAAAATCGAACCCTCACTTGCCCTCAATTTCTAGCATTTATAGCCTTTACAGCATCTTTCCAGATCCTAAGAAGCTGGACCGAATTTACTAAAGATAGAAACTCAAAACCGTTTTCAATAAACTAGGGAAAAATCCTTTTTAATTTGGCCAAATCGCTGAAACATGGGGCTCAGAGATGGATTTAGTTCTCCGAATCTATGACACCTGTGTATAAACCAAAAGAGGTTATTGTATATTGGTTTGTTTTGAGCAAAAAACTATCTCAGTTTTTTGATATTCGTTTTCATTTTCCCAAGATCTATATTTCAAAAACATGTGTCAAACAGGCAAATTTTGGGATCCGAAAATTCGGGCTCAGAGATGGATTCGATTATCCGAATCTGTGACACCTATAGGAAAACTAAGAGAGGTTATTGTTCTCTGATGTGTTAGGCACAAACACCTCCTCCCGTTTTGGAAAATGAGTCTCCAGTCACTCAGAATCATCATTTTAAAATGATGACTCTGCACAGTAAAAATGCCATTTTTGCAACAAATATCCTCGCCTCCATCTTGATAGTCTTCATGTCTTCGACAGCTGAAACAATCCTTGACACACTCAAACACCTTTAAGACGATGAAAAGGCATTAAAAATATTCCTTTGACAATTGGACAGTATCTTGACCAAAAAATAGAAAATCCATTTGATCTTTTTCCCTTCTTTGTCTCCTCAAAGCTGAAACAGAAAGATGATACATATGTCTTTAATTATTATCTTTTAATAAAAACCATCCTCTTGCCATTTGGAAGCAAAAACCGTGATCTGGGAAAAACAACAGCTTTTTGCATTATTTTGTAGTTTCGGTAGCTGGAAAGGATGGATTTTAATTTTGTTAGCTACCAAAAGCTCTGCTTTCGGTGGCTAATGAACAATTCAACATGTTCGCCTAAGCCACTGAGACCTTCTTTGAGATGTTTGAAACTTGTCTTTCCTTTCGGTAACTAGAAGAGTCTTATCTCTATGCTGTAAGCTGCTGAAAACTGGATTTTTGGTAGCTAATGGACAATTCAGCATGTTCGCCTAAGCCACCGAGACCTTTGTTTGATCTAGCCTGCAAAATTTTGACAAAAACATATATTCTGACTTCTGCTACTCATCATTTTGTTGTTTGTAATTTTCTTCATATTTGGTAGCTTGGAGAATCCTAAATTTGCGCTGTAAGCTGCCGAAAGTGGAGCTTTCGGTGGCTTAAAAACCCTTTTTGATATAGTGTTAAGCTACCGAAACCTGTCTTTTGAGGTTTTTGAAATGAAAATCCAATCTAAAGCTTTTCAAAATTTATTACATGCATAAAGATCTCAACAATGAGCCTTAAAAAATTTAGAAATGAATTTTCAAATGACATCCTATCATCTGAAATTGATCAACTCGACAAATTTATTTGGGGAGATAACACCCTCATTTTCAAAAACATATTTGCACCTATGTTTCCAAACAACAAACAAGAATGAAATCCTCAAACCTTGTTGCACACTATTGTGTGCTTAGATAGGACCAAAGATCTAGAATTTCTTAGCAAAACTACTCTCTAATGCAACCTCCCCTTCAAAATAGTTGCATGCTCAAATAAAACAATTTTTTAGTTTTTTTTTACCTCAGAAAATAACAACATAAAAGGAGGTGCTTCACCATCGAACAAAAAACTTCACCTCAAGAAATAATGCATCTCAGTAAACCTTATGTAAAATGCCCCAGAAAAAATGGTTATGTTGTTAGGTTGTCATCCCCCTCACATTGTAAGAAAGAAGATAAAGATTTGGTCGGTTAACGAAGTGAATTCTAGAGTACTAGACCTATTGCTCAATGCTACATTACCCTAGGAAATGGAACCCTTATCTAGGGAACAAACCAAGATTCCTTGAATTACTTTACTCATGGAGTAAGACTCACTTCCCTGCAAGGCTTGTCAATAGGAGTAGGAGATGAAGCCCCCTTCCTCTTGTTGGACATAACCTACAAAATTTCATCAACAACCAGGCTTGTTGACCTCATCTCATAGTTGTTGAGCTTTGCGAGGTGTGGATAATGATGGGTATAATATTCATAGACTCCAAAAAAGGAGCACATAGCATTAGTCTATAATTGAGGATTCTTTCCCTTCTTGGTGAGTTAATTAGGATATTAATTTGCAGGGCTTGGGTCACCTCCAATATTATCAAAAAGGCTAGGGGTTTGTCCCCCACCTTCTAGGTCATGGTTTTTTCTTTGTTCTTCCCCTTGTTCTTTTTCTTAGTATGTTTAGGCTATGTAGTTTGGTTATTTGGCATAGGCAGAGTGAGTGTGTTCTATTGAGCATGAAAATACCCTTGTTGAAAAGGGGGATCTTGAGTATGAGTCTAGACTGGAGGTCCTAACAATGGGACAAGGAATTGATATTAAGGGTTGATATCCATTGGGGTCACATTTAGATGTTAACATCACTTCTTTCCAGGTTGGTTCTTGAAATATATCTTTCCTACCATAGCTAAGGGTGTTGTTTCTTAATAGTCATAAAAGAAAGATGAATCTATTTTAAAGGTTCATCAATATGATTTGACCTATGCTGAATTTTGGTATTTGTATTCTATCATCAGAGATTCACCCCACAGTGAATCATCTTGTATAGACCAGTCATGGACCTCCCATTTCACAGATGGAATTATTGGTATAATGGCATCTACCTCTAGTCCATACAACGAAATTCCCCTTTCCATGTGAAATTTCTATATGTTAATTCCATTAATGGTGAGTTGAATTCTCTAATTAGGTGAAAACACAAGGGTGAGTGCAAGCTAATGAGGGTCACTTTTAGTGCGTTAGATGCAATAGAAAACTGAAAAATCAGGAATCCCTCAACTTACATGGATTTTTTGAGATACTTGCACAAGATATCTTGCATTCAGTAAAAAAGATTAAATGTAGGAAATTGAATCATGGTTCTGAATATATAAGTATTATGTATTGAAAATTTACACAACTATGTCAAATTTCATCTTTTCTAACAATTACTTTTTTATTTTTTTGGCAAATGATAAGGTATATGTTTTTGTGGGTGCATCCTTCGAATGACTAAATGATGGTTTCTAACTACAAAATTTGGTATACATGTAGAGAACACGTAGAACTAGTGCAACACTATTTTTCCAAAATTAATTGTTTAATTTTTATTTATTTTTAATTATCTAAGTGATCAAACCTCGAGAACGGTACGTCAAATGTGGGTGCAACATTTGAAGGTCTTAATGCAATCATTTCGACTTGGATTTTTTATAGCATGTAGAGGTCAGTGTCTACTAGTGCAACATACAATTTTTTTTTAAATGGTTGTGAAATGAAAAAAGTTACGGAAGAAACACTAACAACTTGTTTTTTGACTTAATGAGTGATGATACAAGAAAATTAAGAAAAAAATAGAAAAAATCAATGTATATATTTTTTTAAATTACATATTTGGAATCTACATAAAAAATTATATCTATGCCTAAAATTTTGTCAAAAACGGTTGTGTATGTCATGCTGTAAGGAGTGGTGAAAGACGGGCATATTGAGAAAAATGGTGGAAATGCCCAATTAGCTATGGTTTATCACATTCCATAGCACATGTTTGGTAAGTTTGAACCAACCACATAGAACCGTGGATGGCACGCGGGCGCATGAGGAGGTGCATTTTAGGCGGTAAGGAACGCTCGCGCGTTATGTTAAAATTAAATTATTTTTTTGCGTGCTTGGTCTCAGAAGAAATGCTCGAGCGTTTTTGTATCTGCAAAATGCTCAATGTTATTATTTACATAATGATCGAGCGGTATTATTTACATAACAATCAAGAGTTATGTAAATAACAACACTTGAGTGTTATGAACAACATAACTTATGTGTATGTTGAATGGAGATAAAGGGGGTGAGAGAGAGAGAAGAGATACAAGAGGGGGGGAAGGGACATAAATTTAAGGAGTTGGAGAGAGGAATAATGAAGGAAGGAAATTAAAGGCCTAAAACCATAATTCCTAAGTCCCAAACCCCCTAAATCCATACACCCCTAAGCACCTAAGACCTTAGCACATAATCCCTTACCACTTTAACCCTTACCCCATTAATAGTCGATCCCTAAATTTCTTAACCTATTAAGATATTACTCCTTAAATCCCTAGTCCCTTAATTAACCCCTTATCTCCCCTCATTGGTGTCCTTATCCTCTAACGCCCTAAGCCCTTAACGCTATAACACCTAAGCCCCTAATGCCTAACCTCTTAAAACATAACCCCCTAAGCCCAAATCCCTAAATCCCTTTACCCCTAAAACCCCTAGCCGCTAAACCCCTTAAGTTCTTTAATTGTTTACATAAATCCTTTAACCATTAGCCGCTAAGCTCTAGTTTACCCTATAGAGGTAAACTAATTGTTGACTCTACACTATTTTTGCGTGTGCAATCTCCCTTGTGTTAGTGTGCCCTGCATTTGCTTGTGTGCTATGCATTTGCATGTGTTTTCTTCATTTGCATAAGAGCTCTATGTTTGCTTGAGCTCTCTCCCTCTGGATTGATCGCTACTCTCTCGGCTTTGGCATTCTTTGTAGGGCTTGTGCATTAGCCTGTAATCTCTAATTTACCTAGGTTGGTGCACAAATTTGAGGGATGTTTTATATGCAATGGTAGATTCAAGAAACCCATTCAAGTTCTATAAAAGATAATTGAT
Organism: Larix kaempferi; assembly: GCA_027924585.1. Classification (NCBI taxonomy): domain Eukaryota; kingdom Viridiplantae; phylum Streptophyta; class Pinopsida; order Pinales; family Pinaceae; genus Larix; species Larix kaempferi. Next base: position 7,757,000 of record BSBM01000386.1, on the reverse strand, counting down.
CCCAATCAATCTGTTGACCGGATTTTCATCCTGAGGCCAGCAAGGAGAAATAGCCCACACAAAGTGCTTAATGCATCCCTTTTTGTGTTTGGAATAGCCTTCTCGTGGGAACAAAGGCCTCGATGCCTATATGAATTTGCTCTCAACAAGAGAGTCTCACAATAAGATTTTAATAATTAGTTGTGTTGTTAGTTCCTATCTATTCAAACTAAATAAAAATAAACTAGACTAGATTGTTAACAAAGATATATTCTAATCTAATCATAACACAAAAATTTAGTAGCTTTAAAACTACAACTATATTAACAACTGCTAATTTTCTATAGGTTTTCACAACTAAATAAAATTCCAATTCTAATTTAAGACTTAAATTTGTTCTACCTAATCTATCCTGCATGAGCAAATTAATATTATAAATGTCATTTCATAGTTGAATATGAGATAGTCATAGACATGAACTATTTTGAGAATAATCTACAAGATTTAGAACATAATCTATTAAAGTAATTATACAATTCATACTAATGATAATGAAAATTAATCATCACATGTAGTGTATAACCATTAAAACAGATTCAGTGTTAGGAACCTATGTCAACCCTTCTCTTTACTATGTTAGTATATTGTTGTTGGACGCATATGCTTTGTAAGTCGTCCCGTAGTATTGGTTGATCCGTAGTTTATATTAGCCCATAGTATTGACCCATAGTATTGGACGCATATGCTTTGTAAGTCGTCCTGTAGTATTATCTGTCCCATGGTTTTGACTCATAGTATTGGGCATAGACTTAGTATATAAGTGTGTGTTGAGGTCATTGAAGGCACCGTGAAGTTAATTGTATTGAGCTTGCTCAAAGGAGGTTGCCCCCTCGAAGTGGCCCGTGATCAATATAAAAGTGATTTTGAGTTCTGTCATTTCTGCTATTTCGCATATTCTTATTAATTAATTGTTGCAGGTGCATCACATCTGGTATCAGAGCACTTTCTTGGGCTCGTTGGGTGGAATTTCTGCCAAATTTTTTTTCGCATCCGTTGCAGCTTCGGATTTGGGAATAATCCCTATCAGCTTAACTATGGGAAGTACTTGGGCATAAGCCCTAAAACTCATTGTGAGGAGTACCACAGGAACCCCAAAGTAGTTGGCCCATTGAGAGGACCTGCCAGCAAAAAGGGCAACGACCCCTACCTGATTGACTAGTTCCCACCCGTGAGGTAAACCAAGAGCTTTCGTTTGTGGAAAAGCGGTTATCAGTTTTACTTGAGCCGCGGAGTGAGAGGTACTACCCCAATACGCAAGCCGTAAGACAACATTGGTGGCCGAGTGAAACACCTGAACTGTTAGGAAGCCGTACATACCTGGGGTCCATATCTATTTTCAGTTGAACTATTGCCGATCACTTCCGCTCTAGATCCAGCCGTTTCAGATCTATTCTGAAAGTCGTTCCAGATCCAGCCATTTTTGATCCCTTCCGCGCCGTTGCAGATCCATCTGTTGCGGATCCCTTCCGCACCGCTGTTGCTGATCCATTTCTGAAAAAAAAAAAGTATAAAATTCGGTTTTTTTCCCCATATCTCCCTTGTTTTCACTCTGTTTCCCTTGAAATTTTCGAGGAACCCCTGTCATCCTTTCGGGATTGCTCAAACCCTTGCCCATCCCTACACAGCTTTGGACAACTATTTATATGGATTTCCTAGCAGTGCTCTGGTGGTACAATACCACATCTCAAAGGACACCATATGAAGAAGTCTATGGAAAAACACCACCAGTTCTTCTTCCATACACCCTTAGCAGCTCCCAAGTTCAGGAAATTGACTCGGTTCTTCGAAACCGCGATCAGATTCTTCTCATTCTGCAGGACAATCTTCACATGGCCATAATTCGCCTGAAACAACAAGCCGATCAGCACCATTCTGAGCACATTTTCCACGCAGCTGACAGGGTTCTTATTCATCTACAGCCTTCCAAGCAATCCTCCTTGACACTCCAAAGGCATCAGTGGCCCAAAATGCAACCCGAGGATGCCACCAAGGAACCACTCCTTCAGATTCTGCAACACTTTTTCGAACCAAAGCTTTGAGGACAAAGCTTTTTCTAAGGGAGAGGGGATGTTAGGAACCTATGTCAACCCTTCTCTTTACTATGTTAGTATATTGTTGTTGGACGCATATGCTTTGTAAGTCGTCCCGTAGCATTTGTTGATCCGTAGTTTATATTAGCCCATAGTATTGACCCATAGTATTGGACGCATATGCTTTGTAAGTCGTCCTGTAGTATTATATGTCCCATGGTTTTGACTCATAGTATTGGGAATAGACTTAGTATATAAGTGTGTGTTGAGATCATTGAAGGCACCGTGAGGTTAATTGTATTGAGCTTGCTCAAAGGAGGTTGCCCCCTCGAAGTGGCCCATGATCAATATAAAAGTGATTCTGAGTTCTGTCATTTCTGCTATTTCGCATATTCTTATTAATTAATTGTTGCAGGTGCATCACATTCAGAAATAACACTAATTTGAAAGGTGAACATAAAAATATTTGTTCATATGACCATAAGATTCAAGGACAAATATACATAGATAGGTTTTGAAAAAATGATAAAGAGAACCATGATCACTTAGAAATCAAATTCTATCAAAAGATTACCAGTATATTGTGTCATGGAGAAACTGAAGTTGAAGAAAAATTCCCTAAGGTCTGTACATGGAGCAACAACTGATAAAGAGCCTCTTAGATTATTATTGAGAACCTCCATTCAAATACTACGAAGGGAACAAGAACATAAATTTTGAGAAGAACATAGTTTTCTCCAATTCTGTGGAGTATTCTCCATTCCGTCATAAAATAATTACAAACAGAAAACCAAATGAAAAGAATAAAAGTTCTTCAACTCTTTGGAGACCTCTCTCCCTCCTCTTCCTCAGATCTCTGAGGTTGAATTTATACAACAAATACAGTGGGAAGGATAGGATCCAATCCCCCAAAACCTCTGGTTCGTTAAACCAAACACCAAACTGATCACAACCAATTTCTGGAAAATTCAATTTCTGGAAGTGGGTTTCGACGATTTTTCCATATTCTTCCTGGTTTGCCCGCAATCTTCCATGCAAAATCATCTCTCTGAAAAGTGCACGATTATGTTTAATCTATTGAACTTATCAATCAATCTTTGAGAAAGAAAAACCTCTATTTAGTTAAGTTAACAAGCTCCCTTCTAGTAAGAAACTTTATCATGTTAATATACAAATTTTTGTGATCTCATTTTGAAACATGGGGTTATCATCTTTTCCCTACAAATCTATTCACGTAAATTTTATGAATAAGATCGTTGCAAGGAAAAGACATAGCATTATTTGCAGAACATTTTCAAAGTTAATATTCAACATTAAAAAAAACACACACATAACTTTTTATAAAAAATAAAACTCCATAATTTCGAATAGTGACTTCAATTTTTTTTTTAATGGTTAACGTGATAAAACCAGATTATACACTATTCACATAGGAATTTAGAAAGAATTTATTCCAAGTTACTAGGCCTTAAAAATATGCCAAAGTGTTCCATTAATCCATATTACATTGGCATCAATGTTTATATAGTATAAAAATGTAACTTTTAAATGCTTCCACTTATCTCTTAATCAACATTACCAATACCTTTTTCTTTTGAGAAATTTAAGATATTCATGAAAATTTCGTAGCTCATGTGTCTCAATTTAAGCTCATAAGATTTAGCTAAACTCTTATGCATAATGTAATTAAAATAACAAAAGAACTTTTCATAAAAATATTTAAAATATTGTGTATCATAAAGTTCATTTATTAAAATAGGACTTTGATTCATAATAATATTTATATGTTTAAAATGAATCGTAATAAAATAGAGTTTATTTAAGTTCAAAAAAAGTAAGATTAGATTTGTTTTCTCAATTATATAAAAAAAAATCAAAGTAATTTTCAAATAAGGTTGAGAAAATATTAAGGTAAGAATTTTGTAAAATTATTGGATTATTTGGCTTAAATTGAAAATTAATATCTAACATAAACATTTAAGAGTATATAATGAATGTAAATGAATAAGCTCAATATGAGTTAAGAAAGCATTGATGAACACCCAAAAAGTTGTTAAGATTCAATATGTTAAGATAGGTCACATCAGTATTCAATTCAATTTCACAACAATAGCATATACAGGATTACTGAAAGAAACACAATCACAAGATAGACACAGATTTATCTTGGGAAACCCTCTAGGGGAAGAAAACCCAACAAAACGTCCTCAATATAGATGATAAAAAATACAAATACAAAACCCCAAACAAGTGCTTCTTCTCCTTGCAGATATGTCTCTCTCTCTCTCATATGCGAATTACACAAGTGAGTGTGTGTGTCCGAATGAGGAACACATTACTCATATTTATACTTTATCTTCCACTTGACTTTTTCACTAACTAGGTCGACCCCAACAAACTTAACTGGGCCAACTTACCTAGGAAGACTCAAAACAATATAATATTACTTTCTAGAGGGTTCTATCGACCTGAATTACAAAGGAGGTTTTACCTCATGACTCTATGATGACCAAATACCATAATAACATCCCGACGGAGGAATAAAAACATCTCCGAATAAATTGCAATAATAAAATGCAATAGAATATTCTTCAAAGTTACAATATTTCAACACTCCCCCTTAACGAGAAGGGTATTCTACTGACAAAAACAACATCAACTGTAGGAGCAAGGAGAGAGAGCATCATCAACAACATCAATGTGATACATCTATAAATCATCGGAATTTTTCTTCAACAACTGGAATAGTTACTGGAACATCTTCAACCTCTTCAGTACGGGAGCATCATCTTCTACAGCACTAACTGAGTCTTAATATTTGATCTTCATCTTTGCATCACTCGATCACTTGAGTGTCTACAACAACACTTGATCTCTCGATCATCTACAACAACTCTTGATCTTTCGATCAACAACAACATCATCTGTGGAAACATAACCTGCAACACACATGATCCAATTATGGGATGATCAATCCCTCTCACTTTAGGACATAAGTCCAAGGATGATGTAATCCTAACCACATCACTGAGACAAAAGTCTGAGGATCACTTTAGGACTAATGTCTAGGGATGATAGAATCCCAACCACATCACAGAGACAAAAGTCTATGGATCACTTTAGGACTAATGTCCAGGGATTATATAATCCCAACCGCATCACGGAGACAAAATTATGTGGATCAATTTAGGACTAATGTCCACTTATGATACAATCCCAACCACATCATAGAGACAAAAGTCTGCGAACCACATTACAACTAATGTATAGGGATGATACAATCCAAACCACATCTAGGAGACAAAATTCTGCAGATCACTTTAGGACTAATGTCCAGGGATGATACAATCCCAACCACATCATGGAGACAAAAGTCTGCGTATCACTTTAGGACATGAAGTCCAGGTATGATACAATCCCACTGCAACATCATCATCACTACTCCCCCTTTCGAGGAAGGTTGTTTTGGAACCACACCAAGATTGTCACAGAAGTACTCAAAATTCACTCGATACAGAGGCTTAGTCAATGCATTAGCAACATGCTCATTAGTGCTCACATATTGGAGCTTTATAGCTCCCTTCTGTACCATATCCCATATGTAAAAATACCATATTTCTATGTGTTTCGACTTGTCATGGAACACTGGGTTCTTCGTCATCTTTATACAACTCTGGTTGTCACATAGAATCATTGTGGTATCCACATCCAGGCCAAATATACCTGACATCAATTTTCGAAGCCATATAGCTTCACAACTAGCAGAGCATGCTGCTATATACTCTGCTTCAGTTGTACTAAGAGAAACACTGGACTGCTTCCTGCTAAACCATGATATCATGGCGGATCCTAGATAATAACATCCACCTGAGGTCCTTTTCCTGTATGAGACACTTCTATCCCAATCTACATTTGTATAACCATACAATCTGTATTCATGATCTCCAACATAGTATAGACCAAATCCTATCATACCTTTCAGGTACCTCATCACATGCTTTGCAGCTACCAGGTGAACACATCTAGGCTCAACTAGATACCGAATTAGGTTGTTCACAGCAAAGCAAATATCTGGCCTGGTATTTGTTAGATACATCAATGAACCAATAATCTGTTTGTACTGAGTCACATCCACTAACTCTGATGATTCATCAACTAACAACTTTAGGTTAGTATCCATGGGTGTGGCCATGGATTTACATTACAACATATCAAATATTTTAAGGATTTCCACAGCATACTTTCCCTGGTTGAGAAAGATTCCTTCTGAGCTCTGCCATACTTCCAGACCTAGAAAATAGTGCATCAATCCAAGGTATTTCATCTCAAATTCTTCAACGAGCTTCTTCTTGCACTCTACAATCTGTTTCTCATTTCCTGTCAGAAATAAATCATCCACATACAATAATAATATGACAGGTTCATCATCTGTAACCTTAAAGTAAAGGTTAGGGTCAACTTTACTTTTGGTAAATCCCAAGCTCGTTAAAAGGCTATCTATCCTTCTGTACCAAGATCTAGGATCTTGTTTCAATCCATACATAGCCTTCTTCAACTTGCATACGTGAGTCTGTCTGTCTTCAACTTCAAATTCCTGTGGTTGTTCTATGTACACTTCTTCCTTAATCACACCATTTAGGAAAGTTGTCTTCACATCCATCTGGTGTAAACTCCACTTCATCATGGATGCAAGTGCCATGATGGTTCTAATGTAAGTGTACCTTGCTACTGGCATAAATGTTTCTTCATAATCAATTCCCTCTCTCTGAGAGAATCCTCTAGCCACAAACCTTGCCTTGTATTTCTCAATACCTCCATTATATGCATGCTTTATCTTGTAGATCCACTTGGAAGATACCACACTTTTGCCTTCTGTTTTGGGAAATATATCCCAAACATCATTCTTCATTATTGATTGGTATTCTTCCATCATTGCTTCTACCCATTCTTTCTTCTGTATAGCTTCTTCATAACTGGTAGGTTCTTGATCTACAAGATCACACATCAAAGCCACATAACTAGAAAATGTCTTTGGCTTCTTACTTACTCTTGTGTAGCCTTTTGGAGATCCATACGTCTCCACTTCTTGTATAATTTCTCTTTCACAAGAAGGCTTTCTCTTTCGTGACATATTCATAGTGGGAGGTTCTTGAGGTTCTAGCATATCATGGTCTTCTGGTGTTTCATCTTCGAGGGATGGTGTAGCTTCTACATTTCTGAGAGGTACATCTTCTTCATATACTTCTTCATGCTGGCACTTTCTGGATCTCTTGAGAGCTGCTTCTTCATCAAATGTTACATCTCTACTAATATCCATGTGATGAAATCTTGGAATGTATATTTTGAAGGATTTGGAGACTTCACAGTATCCAACAAATATTCCATTTTTTCCAGAAAGGTCCAACTTGGTTCTCTTTTCTTTTGGTATGTGAACATATATTGGGAAACCAAATATCTTGAGGTGGCTCACTTCAGGCTTCTTTCCTATGAACATTTCTTCTGGAGTTTTGAATCCAAGGGCACTATGGGATAATCTATTATGTACATAAACTTTCGTCCTTGTTGCTTCATCCCATAGACTCATTGGAATATCTTGATCATGTATCATTGTCTTCACTGCTTCCATAATGATCCTATTATTTATTTTCGCAACACCATTCTGTTGAGGATTGTAGGGAGTAGTTAGTTCCCTCTTGATTCCAGCTTCTTTACAGAAAGCTTCAAAATATTTTGAAGTATATTCTCCACCATTGTTTGTTCTGAGTGTCTTGATTCTTCTTTCTGAATTATTCTCTATCAAGGCTTTGAATTCCTTGAATTTTCCATACAATTCATCCTTTTCTTTCAAGAAATATATCCATGTCTTTCTTGAATAGTCATCAATAAATGTAACATAATATTCATAACCACTCAAAGATGTGGAGGGTATTGGACCACATACATCTGAATGGATTAATTCCAACGTACCTTTTGTCTTTGTATCACTCTTCGGAAATGGATTCTTGATATTCTTTCCTTTTGCACATCCTTTGCAAATGCCTTCATCATCGATCTTCAAATATGGTAATCCCGTCACTACTTTTCTCACATGGGGTAGTACTTTGTAGTTGATGTGAGCAAGCCTCCTATGCTATAATTCACTTGGGCTAGTGGTCTCTTGAACAAGGGTTGTTTCTGAATGTCCCATGAGTTTATATAAGCCTCCTTCTTCTTCACCAATGACAAATGCATATTCAATTGATTTTCCTTTGGGCCACATAAGTACTTGTCCATCTATGAATGTAACCCTATATCCTTTCTTATCTAATGCTGATATAGAAAGTAATTTCTTCTTCAAACCTGGTACATATAAGACTTCATCTTCATGGGGGTTCCAGAATCAAGCTTGTAGTTTGCATCACCAATTCCTTTGATAGGATATTGATAGTCATTTCCTAATGATACCTTATGAGGAGAGTTCTTCTCTTCAAGTTTTGACAGATTTTTATTTTGTCCCATATTGTTCTTTGAAGCACCACTATCAATAAGCCATGTATCTTCTCCAGGTGTCAGAGACCCAGAGAGTGCAGAGAATAATACATACTCTTATGCATCTTCTTCTTTTGCTTGTTTTATTCAAGGTCATTCTTCCTCTTCTTCTTCATCTTCATCTTCAGATAGGTGTACATGATGTATTTTGTTTTTGTTCCTCTTCTTGTATTCTTCTTTCTTCAGTGGACAATTTCTGGAAATGTGTCCCAGCTTGTCACAATTGAAACATTGAAAGTTGGAGTAGCTTCTTCTTGGATTGTTTCCTCTCGTCCTTTGGAACTTCTTGGGAGGTTGAGACTCCTTGTGGATTTCCTTATTGAAGTTAGATTGACTTCTTCCTCTCTTGGTATGGGTGGCTAGGGCTTGATCATCTTCTTTAAGTAGAGCTTCTCTATTGGCTACTCTAGCTTCCTCTTGGATGCAATATTCCCATACAATGTCGAATTTCATGCTTTCCTTTTTGGCACACATAGTCTGGATGAATGAATCCCAAGGTCTAGTGAGACCATTGAGACTAGTCTTAAATAGCTCATATTCACCAAGGGAGTCTCCAATGGCTTCTAGTTGCTCCTTGAACTGGGGGATCCTTGTGAAGTATTATTGGATGGATTCTCCTTGGCACATCTTAGTACTCTTTAATTGAGGTCTCAAATTCATCTTCCTATTGATGTTCCTTCCTTCATACATTATGGCTAGGGAATCATACATCTCCTTTGGGGTCTTATTGGATGACACTTGAGGAATCAAGTGGTCTTTGATAGAATCAACAATGATCCTCTTTTCCCTAATCAAGTCCTTCTTGTGCTTCTCCTTTCTGCATCCTCTTCAGGTTTTGTAACTTCTTCCTTGATGTATTTGGAAAGATCATTCTCTTTAAGAATGATGTCAATCCTATATTTCCATGCTCGGAAATTCTCTATGCCTTCTAGATTATCCCCAAGCTTAGTGCTTGGGGCCATCTTCTCCAGGAGGTCACCAAAAAATGAAATTTCTCAAAACGTGTTGGGCCCAGCTTGAGACAAAAGCTTTGGAAACACCTTTTTGAGATAAGCAGGGAAAGCTGAGCTGAGCACAGCTCAGAAATACAATTTTGGCTAAGTATTGAGGATGCTGTGAAGTTGCACGCAGCATCCAACTTTTGACCAGACTGCGGAGTTGCACGCAGCATCGAAGTTTTGGTCGTGATGCAAAGACCAGTACTGCGGAGTTAGGAGGCCACATGGAGCCAGCAAAGTGGAGTGCTGTACAAGTATCAGGTGCAGGTACCGGTTTGACCGGTAGCAGTCGTTTTTGGAAAGATATTCCAGGATTGCCGAGAGGTGGACATAAGCAAATCAGGAAGGCGGCCACACGTGGGTTGTTAAGGAAAGCGACGTTTGGCACGCTTGGAAGGTGAAACAGTTAGAGAGAAACGCTTTGACAGAAGCAGCCTGTAGGCACGCGTGTGACAGGAAGGCCGATAGCGACAGGATGAGGACGTGAGATCCACCATGATAAAGCAGACGCTACCAGGAGCCATCAAGCCAGTTTGGAAAATCGACGCAGTTTTGGAAACCCTTAGAGTTTTGGGTTTTAGGTCTTCGACATTGTACAGACATGACCTTCGGGCATGATCTATTTAAGAAGACAATTTTGTATGGGATGGGGTTGCTCTATTTTTGGGGATTAGATGCTAGTTGCTAGAATAATCATAATATAACCTTTTGTATTGAGAAATCTCTTCGAGCTGAGAATATTGTAAAGGCTCTGCAGCTGTGTGCGCAGACTAAGGACGGTTGCCCCATCCCTTTTGAAAGAAATATATTACCAACTGTTTTTGTGGACGTAGCTTTCCATCTGGGGAAGTGAACCATGTTAAATCCTGTGTTATGCGATTATGTTGTTAAATTTTCAGTATTAAATCACAATACTATAGGATCTTTGCTGAGAGAATAACATCTACAGTATATCAATGCATGACAATCATAATATGACAAGCATCACAAGCATCATAAGAATCAAAAGCATAGAGACAAGAGACACAGAGTTTCCGTGGGGAAAACCCTAAGGTGAAAAACCCCACAACTTCCTCAGAGATAGAGAGAGCAATGGCTCAACCAAAATACAACCAAATAATACAGAGATAGTCTCCTAGCAGATGATCCTCCTCCTCCTCACTAGTGCGCCACTTTCCAGAGAGAGAGATAGATACTTTTCCGAGTGAGTAAAATAGAGATCTCCTATCTCTATTTATACTCACCTTTTTGCCCAGTGACCTACTGGGGCCGACTTGTCTACTTGAGTACATCCACATTATATTATATATTAATTAGGGCCGACCCCATAAGGTGGTCTAATAACCCATAGGCAAGTACACACACTTGCGACACTTGTCAATCCACATGACGACACTTCCTTATAGAGGAATAACACATCTCTTATAAGGGTACAATAAATATATATATAATACACAGATGAAATACATTCCGAAGTTACATATACATCAACACTCCCTCTTAACTAGGAAGGTATTTCTCGACACGGATCTGCTAGACAAGTCTTCTTCTCTGGATCATCGTCATCGATGCATCGTCATCATCATCGTCACTGCTGCTGCTATCTCATCCAATCTCTGTCTCTACTCGTCATAGGAAGTTCTACAGAGCCAGTCCTTTTTCATACTGGATGTAGGCCCACCACCTGCAGGTCTTCGTCATCACTGGCCATACTATGGAATCCTCAGGACTTATTACGTGCGTCACAAAACCTCGAAAGAGCATCCCAGGATATTACGGGTACACAACTCCAACCTGTAGGATCTCCCAGGGCGCTATTACATGTGACCCCACCACAAAACCTCGAAAGAGCATCTTAGGATGTTACGGGTACACAACTCCGACCTAAGATCTCCCAGGGCACAAATTACATGTGGTCCACCACAAAACCTAGCAAGAGCATCTCAGGATGTTACGGGTACACAACTCCGACCTGAGATCTCCTAGGGCACACATTACATGTGGTCCACCACAAAACCTAGCAAGAGCATCTCAGGATGTTACGGGTACACAACTCCGACCTGAGATCTCCTAGGGCACAAATTACATGTGGTCATGGCAAAACCTCGCAAGAGCATCTCAGGATGTTACGGGTACACAACTCCGACCTGAAATCTCCCAGGGCCCAAATTACATGCCATAGGACAAAACCTCGCAAGAGCATCTCAGGATGTTACGGGTACACAACTCCGACCTGAGATCTCCCAGGGCACAAATTACATGTCCTCCCAGAGCAATGTCTCGACAGAGCATCCCAGGCTGTTACGGGTACACAACTCCGACCTATAGGATCTCCCAGACATGCTCATCTGCACAACCTGATCCACGGCCACAGAGTATCAACCTGATACTCACCATACATCATCCTGATGTACTCATGATCGTCCTGATCATAATCACTGCAACGTCCTGCTGCAAGTCATCTGGAGCAACATCCTGAAGCTCGTCATCCATGATCGTCCTGATCATCAATGCAACATCCTGCTGCATGTCATCTGGAGCAACATCCTGAAGCTCGTCATCTATGATCATCCTGATCATCACTGCAACATCCTGCTGCATGTTGTCTGGAGCAACATCCTGAAGCTCGTCATCTATGATCATCCTGATCATCACTGCAACATCCTGCTGCATGATCTACCTGATCATCAATGCATCTTCCTGATGCATACCAAGTATCATACATGATCCTCCTGATCATCAATGTATCCACCTGATACAAATATATGATACATATCATCATACATGATCCTCCTGATCATCAATGCATCTACCTGATGCATACCAAGTATCTACCTGATACATATCATCATACATGATCCTCCTGATCATCAATGCATCTACCTGATGCATACCAAGTATCTACCTGATACATATCATCATACATGATCCTCCTGATCATCAATGTATCCACCTGATACAAATACAAATACATGATACATATCACCATACATGATCCACCTGATCATACAATGTATCCACCTGATACATATACAGATACATGGTCCAAGCATCCAACATGATGCATAAACAATACATACACATGATCCAACTGATCATATCCAGCATCCAACATGATGCGTACATACATACATAAAATGATCCAACTGATCATATCCTGCATCCAACATGATGCGTACATACATACATAAAATGATCCAACTGATCATATCCAGCAGAAACTAGAACATCATCCTAATGCTCATCATCCAGCGCTTACATCCACAGCCATGTGAAGGATCCTCCTTCCAGCATGCTTGGAATGGCTTCAGCAAATGTGTCCGTCACTTCTTCCTCGAAGTGTCCTCGATCTGAATAACGCCAAGCCTCTCTCTGAAGTACTCGAACTTCACCCTGGCTAGTGGCTTCATCAGCATATCTGCAATCTGCTCGTCCGTCGCAATATACAGGAGCTTCACAGCTCCTCTCTGCACCATATCCCTGATATAGTGATATTTGATCTCTATGTGTTTCGACCTGTCATGAAACACTGGGTTCTCGGAAAGCTTCACACAACTCTGGTTATCACAGAAGATACCAGTAGCCTCCAACGGGAGATCAAATAACTCAGACAGTAGCTTCCGTAGCCATACTGCCTCACAACTAGCTGAACAGGCTGCAACATACTCAGCCTCAGCTATACTCAGTGCTATGCAGGACTGCTTCCTGCTAAACCAAGAGATCACACCTGATCCCATACTGAAGCAACACCCAGATGTGCTCTTCCTATCTGCAGCACTGCTAGCCCAATCTGAATCAACAAAACCCTGCAGGTTTACCTTTGATTCGCCTCATACCTGAGCCCATAATGCACTGTACCCTTCAGGTACCTCAGAACATACTTTACAGTAACCAGGTGAACACTTCTCAGATCCGTCAGGAACTGGCTCAATGTGTTCACAGCAAAGCAAATGTCTGGTCTCGTGTTTGTCAGGTACATCAAGGACCCAATCATCTGATGATACATAGTGATATCAACCGTCTCAGATGAAGCATCACATAGAAGCTTCAGATTCGATGCCATAGGTGTGGCCATGGCCTTGCAATCCATCATCCCGAATCTCTTCAGGATATCTACTGCATACTTCCCTTGTCCAATGAAGATTCCTTCTGCACTCTGCCACACCTCCATGCCAAAAACAAATAGTGCATCATTTCCAAGTTCTTCATCTCGAACTCGGTAGTAAGCTTCCGCTGCATGTCGGCAATCAAACTATTTTCACCTGTAACGAACAGGTTATCTGCATACAAAAGTAGTATCACTGGATTTCCTTCCTCAACCTTGTAGTAAAGGTTGGAATCCGCTTTACTCTTGGTAAAACCCAAACTGGATAGAAAGCTGTCTATCCTACCATACCAAGTTCTGCACACATATCTGACTACACCATGCTGTCTTGAAATCCATCTGGTGTATCTTCTATTTCATCACTTTTATATTTCTCAATGCTGTCATCTGCAATATGCTTTATTTGATAGTTCCATTTGGAAGTCATAACAAACTTCCCTTCACGTCTTGGGATTACATCCCAAACATCATTCTTCATGATCGATGGATCATGGCATTCTATTTCTTCATCCCAGATCCTGGGAACTTCAATATCTTTAATAAATATCTTTGTTGCTGGAACAAATGTTGTAGTCCTTTTGTAGGAGATGGCATATGATCTTTCCTACACAACAAGTTAAATTGCATGATTAGAAAAACATCCCATAGTTTTCAGAACAAATTCTTACACATAAAGAAATATGTCATACAGTCATGCAATTATCTTTAGCCAATGCTTCAATACAACATTTATCCATATTCCGTAACTTTCTAGATGCCTTCCAATCTCTACCAGAACATTGTTAAGAGTGTGCACAACTCCCAACATGTCAGCAAAGAGGTTTCATTCTAGATAAGCAGCAATGGAATGTTGTACAGTGACATAGGCCACTTACCCATGTATATTAGTAGCATACTATTCATCAATGCAACTATTCTAATATGCACAATACATATCCTAAGTCTAGGAACATGAGCATATACATCATTGAACAATTTTATTTAAACAGACAAATATGCAAGAAATTAAAATACTTATCTTTGTTTGTTCGTTGGGTAGACTCCCTCTGAGTCTTTCCTTCCTTACAGGAGCTGCTGGAGTCCTAATCTGAAGTAGCTTCTTCTACACCTTTTTGTTGTGGAAAGATGGTCAACTCCCTCTGAATATCTGCATCCTTGCAGAAACTACTGAAGTGTGTTCCTTTGCTTTCTTGCAGGAACAACGGGAGTGTGCTCCCTCTTGATCTTTGCTTCCTGGATTACCTGTTCTTGAACTCATATTCATCGTTGGTCCCTATGCATGCTTATTAGTATCATGAGTGTGTTATCCTTGTGATCTCATATAAAATCATACATTCATTAGTATACTATTAAAAACACAATAATCTCAAGCATGTATAGTCATGATCATTTCAAACAGAAAATAACAAGAATTAGCTTTCAAGGTTTATGTAGGATTCTTAAGGTTAGTCAAATCATAACATGTCTAAACCTATAATTACTCAAACCTATGACTCTTCGGATTAGTTGAATCATCAGACAAGATAAGAGATATAATATGCATAAAACTTGTGATTATTCAAACCTATACCTTCATGATTCTTTTGGTTAGTCATATCATCAATTATGGTAAGAAACATAATATGCAAACAACCATGATTATTCAAACTTATGGCTTCATGAATATTATCAACAACAGTATAAGATCCTAACACAAGGTAGGATTCTAGCTTGATATAGGAAAAACATACCTGGATTAGAATGCTAGCTATTTATGTCTAACATACCCGCATAATGTCTTCTTGTTCTTCGTCAATGACCTGCATAACTCATTAGTTAACTTTTGCAAAAACAAATTATATATACCTCTATGTGATCCATGACTATGGATGAATCTTTGTATTTATGTCACCATGGCATGTTCCGGTTGTCCCTTCAAATTGTACAAACCTCCCTCTTGCTTTCCAATCACTACTGCATCATCTATGGTCTTTCCCTTTGGCCACATTAGGACTTGGCCATCCACAAATGCAACCCTCATACCTTTTGCATCTAATGCAGAAATGGAGAGTAAGTTCTTCTTGAGCCCAGGTACATAAAGTACTTCCTTTATCTTCAATGATTTTCTAGAATCTAGGTTGTAGGAGGCTTCACCACTTCCTTTGATTGGGTATTGATAATCATCCCCAAGTTTCACCTTATGGGGTGATTCATGTTCAGATAGGTTCACAAAGGATTCTTTAAACCCAGTCATGTGTTTGGAAGCCCCACTATCAATCAACCAATCATTACATCCATGGGAGATGGTACCTGTAAGAGCAGAAATTAGAACATATTCTTCTTCACTTGATGAGTCATCATCACTACTACTTTCTGCCCTAGCCTTCTTCTTTGGAGGTTCATCATCTTCGGCAGCATGAGCATGAAACCTTCTTTTGCTGCCCTTCTTCTTCTTACTGGAGTTGTTGTTATTATCCCTTTTGTTCTTGGGACAATCTGAAGCAAAGTGACCCTTCTCATTGCATGTGAAGCATCTTAGGTCCTTCTTATTCTTTTGATGGAATCTTTTGGGGTGAGGGTGATCCTTCTTGGTTTTGCTTCTTTTGGTGTGAGCTGCAAGAGCTTGATCTTCACCTCCCATCTTTTCCTCACGAGCTATAAGTCTAGCTTCTTCTTGAGAACATTCTTCCCGAAGTCTATTGAAGGAGATCAACTTCTTCCTTGCACAAATTCCTTGAATAAAGGAATCCCATGACCTGGGTAGGCCATTTAGAGTGGTCATCACCACTTCACCATTCTCCACCATTTCATCTACTGCTTCTAATTGTTCCTTGATCTGAGAGACCCTTGAAAAGTAGGATTGAATGGTTTCCCCATTCTGAAACTTTACTGCTTTCAATTGGTTCCGCAGGGTCATCTTCCGATTTATGTTCTTTCCTTCAAATAGCTTGGTCAAAGATTCAAACATCTCTTTGGGTGTCTTGAGAGAAGACACATGGGGTATGAGATGGTCTTTGATAGAATCAGCAATGATTCTCTTTGCCTTGACCAAGTTCTTCTTGTGCAATACCTTGGCCTCTTCATCCTCTGGGATAGGGATGTCTTCTTTCACATATGAGTCCAACTCATTCTCTTCCAGGATTAGCCCAATCCTATACTTCCAGGCTCGGAAGTTATCAGCCCCTTCAAGCTTATCCTCAAGCTTGGTGTGAAGAGACATCTTTAAGAGTACTTCAAATGGAAATAGAAAAGATTTAGAACTTACCACTTGAAGTGCTGAAAACTGGATCTGGTCCCGGATTAGGGTTTGTCAGAGAAACCCTAAAAATTCAAAATGTGAATTTCAAAATTCCGAAAGGATAGAAAGATGCGCCTTGGAGAGCTGATCAGCCTAGTACATTTAGAATTTGAGATCAGCAAAGTCTTGTCCTTCAAAATTGCCTTTTTGTCCTCCCGGGTTCACTGGGGAGAGCCCTGAATTAGGGTTTGAGTTTCCCGGAGATCTACCCAGCCAAAAATCTCGATCCAAAGCTCAAACCTTCGATTTTTGCAAGGAGCTTCCAGCTGTACCTTCAGTTTCCAGAAATTCCTATTTTTGTGGAAACCCTAATTTTTAGGGCCAAAACTGAAAATGCTCGGAACTGAAATCTGATTGGACAGAAAGATGCGCCTTGATGAGTAGATCCAATCTACTATACTGAATTTCAAAAATCTGTGGAGAGAAACCCAATAAACAAGCAATACAAGCTTCCGTCACTGCAAAATGTCTTCTTCTCAGTTAAGCTCTGATACCATGTTAAATTTTCAGTATTAAATCACAATACTATAGGATCTTTGCTGAGAGAATAACATCTACAGTATATCAATGCATGACAATCATAATATGACAAGCATCACAAGCATCATAAGAATCAAAAGCATAGAGACAAGAGACACAGAGTTTCCGTGGGGAAAACCCTAAGGTGAAAAACCCCACAACTTCCTCAGAGATAGAGAGAGCAATGGCTCAACCAAAATACAACCAAATAATACAGAGATAGTCTCCTAGCAGATGATCCTCCTCCTCCTCACTAGTGCGCCACTTTCCAGAGAGAGAGATAGATACTTTTCCGAGTGAGTAAAATAGAGATCTCCTATCTCTATTTATACTCACCTTTTTGCCCAGTGACCTACTGGGGCCGACTTGTCTACTTGAGTACATCCACATTATATTATATATTAATTAGGGCCGACCCCATAAGGTGGTCTAATAACCCATAGGCAAGTACACACACTTGCGACACTTGTCAATCCACATGACGACACTTCCTTATAGAGGAATAACACATCTCTTATAAGGGTACAATAAATATATATATAATACACAGATGAAATACATTCCGAAGTTACATATACATCAACATATGTTTTATGAATGAATGACTGTCTGTATTGCCTGTAGAATGAATGTTTGAATGTTTCCTTGCATGCTGTAATAGGAGAACTTTGATATGCATTTACCAATAGGAAAGTTTGGGAATGATATGCTAGGTTCCACGGGAACAGATGAATGGCGAACATTTCAATTATATGTTAAGATCGTGAATCAGTCATTTAAGTTTAATACTTTCTTAAACACAATGAAGGAACGCAACACGGTTATTCGCGTCTATCATTTCAGTTCACGTTGTAATAATCTAAGTCCTTGAATGAATGCTAGAAAGATAAAAAATAAGTGCTTGAATGGATGGATGGGTGATATTCATCTCAGTGCCTTAAACTTTTCAAGATCTTCCAAGTAGAGGATAAGTGTGGTTGATTCACAGTTCTAGTAGAAGATTCGCAGCAGTAAGAAGCCCTTAGTGAGGCCCGCAGTGTTGCCATCACCGCACCGTAGTCGCTCGCAGCGTATATCCTGCTGCGTACCGCATCGCTTTGACCCGCAGCGCACTCCTTCTATCCTGCGTTGCACAGCTTGTTCATATAGGCAACTCATCATTTACTGTGGAAACCTGATTCCACAGTACCCCATAAGATACACCTCGGGTGAGACCTTAGCATGCTCGCAGGTTGTTTCCAAAAGGGTCAGTGCGAAGGGTTTTTGTTGGTCAAAAGGGAGAACCGCAAAGAACCTGGGTCTAATTGGAAACCTCTGGGTCAGTTTAAGCCAACAAATGGTTCCGTTGCTGTGCTAGAATCCATGATGAGTTGCAATCACGATGTGTGAAGAAGAATATCAGTTCCCCGAAGGATCTGACAATTGGCATCCTGAAAAGACAAAAATCCAAGCTTGGTGGGATAAGACCATAAGAGATTTTAACAGACAAGAGAATAGACATCCGCGTCTAAGTGACACACAGTGGTCAGAGAGATATATGTTTGACGATATTCATGAGATTTTTTGGGCATCGTTTCCAAACGAGCTGCATGCGTGGATCTCATGGCTCGCAGAGAAGAAAACTTGTTTCCAGGGAGGAGTACCCATAGAGTGGAATCCTGAGCTCACAGCATAGCTCAAAGTGTTAGACAGCCCGTTGTCACGCGCAGTTGATTATTGGGTCTATCATATGCTAGAAGGCTTTGTAATAGAATTTGCTGTAGACACACTCAAATCCTACAACCAAGCAGAAGCAAACTTTTTCGGAGGATTCCAAAGTCTATACATTAAGATGCTGTTAGTTGAGAAAGGTGTTTTAAGAATACAGTAATATTCTTGAAGTTTGTCATGATAAACAGTACATATATTGATTCTGATGAAGAGACACATACTCTTAGAAGTGGTAAGAGATATAAAATTAATAAGACTCTGGGAGGCCCTGGACTCCATATTAATACTGAGATCCCGTGTAACATTGAAAACGAAGCCGTACCACCATTTACTCCTGAGAACGCACCGGCTGCAGAGACCACACCACCTTTATCTCAAAACCCACCCGCTACGCAACTCGCCCCGCAAAATACTCAACCCGCCCCATAGAAGACAGCCTAGTCCATCTCTCTCCGATAGTCCCATTTGTGTTCATTGCAAAAATCCCTTTACAGCAGCCGCGCACTAACCAGAGTGCCCCGCAAACTAACCCGACAATGGAAAACACGGATATGAAATTGCCAATATTCAAAGGAATTGGCCTAGAAGACCTTGATCAACATTGGTTCCTTTGTGAATCCATATGGAGTGTAAGACAAATCTAGGATGATGCCGTGAAGCAAGCACAGCTCATCACCACCTTTAGAGATAGAGCTTTACACTGGTTTATGAAATACTCTTAGATACAGCCTAGAACCCTCACAAAAATTAAAGTCGCACTGGTGGTTGAGTTCAAGAAACCAAAGTCTGAATCTCAGTGTATAACTGAGTTAAAGAAAATAAAGCAGAGACCAACTAAAATGGTCTGGGAATTTGATCAAAAGTTTAAGACCTTGCTAGACCAAGTAAGTTTTGTTATACCACCAGAACAACATAAAGAATGGTTCATTGCTGTGTTGTTACCCCATATTAGATTACCATTGATGCAACAGAAGGTTCTATCACAGGCAGAGGCCTTGGAAATCACAATTAAGCTGGAAGCTTCGTCGATTGGTGATACTAGTTCTAGGATGTCTTAGATCCAGAACCAGCTGACCACCCTGACACTTGAACTACAAAGTATGAAAGATGGTAAAGAACAAAGATATGAACCTAGAAAGGAGGTCTGGTGTACAAGTTGTAAAGGAGAAGGTCATGACCGCGAGCATTACCCTCTATTCCTCGACTATCTTAACAGTGGTGCGCCTAACCCATTAAATCAGAATCAGGCCCCATGGTGTGAAATTTGCAGAACCACAGGACATAGACCTGAAGACTGTTACCTCATCCAGAAATATGTGAAAACTCCTAAGAATTTATACTGCAATTTATGTAAATCAGTTGGACATGATGAATCCAACTACCGCGCATATGAATTAACGAATGAAAGAAAACGAGATATGGACGCAATGACAGGCACTGGTGTATACCGCGTACAGGAAGAAAATCAACCTAAGTAGGATAACACACAATATGACCAAGGAGGATACAGAGGTCGTGGTGGTGGATACCGCGGCAGAAGAAGAAATGCTGGTCCGGCGCAGGGAAGAGGCCGTGGCCAAGTCATTTGTTATAATTGTGGCCAACCCGGTCACGTATCTAGAGATTGTGTTAACCCATGCACTACGTGCAATTATTGTAAATCATTTGAGCATGTCATTGAAGATTTCCCAGTATTAGAGGTGGAAATGCATAAGAGAAGACGAAAAGAGGCTCTGAATCCAAATGTCCAGTGGATCACAGTAGAAAATAGACCAGTGGATCTGAGCATCAATGTGGTCACGCGCAGTGGTGTTGAGACAAGCCGCGACAGAGGAGCGGAAGCTTCAACATCAGGGGAGGCACATACGAAGAAGGATCCCCTTGAAACAGTATGGATAAGGAAAGCTTCAGGAAAAGCACCCCCTCTTAACTTACAGAAGAACAAGGAGATCTTCATTGATGTGCGGGATACCTTTAGAGAACCAGCAGATAAGTCATCAAGGATCCTGCTGCTCAATGAAACACTGCATGTTGAAGACATGCCGGCTCCTTATGATAAAACAAGCACTGCAACAAATGTCCGTACTTCTGTTGTGCAGTTCTTGCAAAGCTGCATGAAGTTACTAAAAAGCGAGAAAGCCATAGTAGAGCTCCAGAAGCTCATCAGCCAGTATGAACCTTAGCTTGCAACAGAGACTCCAGATAGCGCTGTAGAGGCCGAGAGATGAGGCTCACTGCGCAGATAGGAGATTTTGAAATGGATGAAGTCATCCTTGATCTGGGATCAGAAGTGAATGCCTTGACTAAGTAGACATGGCAGCATATGGGTTGACCAAAGTTGATTTGGTCACCTATCCAGTGAAGAATGGCTAATCAAGAGAAGGTCATACCTTTTGGCTGCTTAGCTAATGTAGTAGTTGACATCGATAGAGTACAGAGTCATGCGGACTTTGAAGTTATTGAAATTGTGGATGATAGTCAACCTTTTCCAGCAATATTGGGAATTGATTGGGCTATGGATAACTTGGCTATCATAAACTTGAAGACAAAGAAGATGATATTTGAAGGGAAGCATCTTAGGGTCATCGCACCATTGGATCCTAAAGATGGTGACAGATACAGTGAGTTGATTCAGGAGGAATCCCAAGCTCAAGATTTAGACCGACTATACCAGCTGACTGCGAACAAGGAAGACTACATTAATCCTATTGTAGACAGTACGCTTAGCTGGCGATGTGACACTTCTTGTATCTCTGACTCGAATACAGGACTGGAGAATTGGCAAAGCCGCATGCATGAAGTATCAACAAGAAGATGTGCGCAGGTTACGAAATCACTGCGCTGGATCGGAAAAGAGGTGAGTCCTATTCCCACATATGATGGTTCTGCTAATGTTTACAGTTTCATAAGGGAATATACTATAGCTATACCAGATGAGCATAAACTACAAGCTTTAGATATGGCATTGTGCGATACACCTGCCAAATGGTGGAATGCACATAAGAAGACATTGACCACTTGGGATCAATGTAGAACTAAGATGCAGATCCGGTTCGCTGAAAAGGTTACTTTACCATTCGAAAAGTATAATGGACAGACAGACCCTGGTTAGCATATTGAAGTCTGTTCAAAGGCATGGGTGGGAAGACCACTTACAGAATGGGTACATTTATTTGTACATACATTGGATGTGAGTATCCCAGAGAAATGGTACCTCGACCTGGAGCTGCGCAGTGAACTCACTTATTGGGAGCTGCTCACTGCGAACTTCCAGAAGGACTTCAGTTTTGAAGATGAGAATCCATTAATCCATGAATCATTACAGCTAATCAAAAAGCGCATATTCTAGGATGACTGTCCTCATCAATACATAACATTGCAGGAATTTTTTGGGACAGATTGCGTTCCTACGCACTTACAATCAGAATGGAAGGAACATGAAGAGCACTTTATTGAGTGTTACAACTTAGCTGAAGATACCAATGATACAAATGAAGACGATGAGGAGGACCCGTGAAACATAGATATACCAGAGTCGGAAGGTGCACGTGAGGTAGAAGGACCTCCGTTGGAAATCCCAGATATGACTGGACCAGTAAAAACACAAAAAGTGAACATTGGCACAAACAAAGAGCCGAAGTTCGCATCAATAGGAGATTATTGGGATGATCAGACTGTTGCAGAGATCGCAGATACCTTACATGAGTATCAGGAACTGTTTCCGACAAAATTTACAGAGATGAAAGGAATTTTGGGAGACCTAGGGGTCATGAAAATACCTTTAAAGCCAGGTGCTAAGCCTGTCAAGCAGAGGCCATACAGATTAAATCCATGCTACAAGGAAAAAGTCCACGCAGAGATAGATACGATGCTAGAGGCAGGAATCATTGAACAAGTCGAAGAATCCGAATTGATTAGCCCCATGGTTGTTCAAGACAAGAAATCAAAAGGCGAGATCAGGATTTGTGTGGATCTCAGAAAACTGAATGATGCTTCCATGCACGACCCATTTCCAACTCCATTCACAGACGAAGTGCTTGATAACGTTGGAGGAAATAAGGCATATTCTTTCACTGATGGTTTCTATGGCTATCATCAGATCAGAATTGATCCCGTGGATAGGCAGAAGACGACATTTGCTACAGAATGGGGGTCATTCCAGTACACCGTCATGCCTTTTGGTCTGAAGAATGCACTTGCCATATTCTCCAGAGTCGTTGTCGCAGCATTTAAAGATTTTATGCACAAGTTTCTAGAATCATACTTTGATGATTGGATTGTATTTGGTCTATTGAAAAATCATTGCGCGAACCTCCGTATGATGCTAGAAAAGTGTCGACAACATCAAATATCCTTGAATTTGAAGAAGTGTATTTTCTGTGTGCCCTACGGAATTTTACTTGGCCACATTGTCTGTAAGCAAGGATTGATAGTAGACCCTGCGAAGATTGCAGTCATCGCAAACTTACCAACACCAAATTCAGTTAAGATGTTGCACTCTACCTTAGGCCATACCGGATACTACAAGAAATTTATAAAGGGTTATGCACAGATAACCGCAGCAATGGAGAAGATGCTGAAGAAAGACGCACCATTCATTTGGAACGCAGAATGCGAACAGGGTTTTGATACATTGAAAGAAAAGATGGTGACTGCGTCGATTCTAGTCTTTCCAGACTGGACAAAGCCATTCCATGTCCATGTTGACGCATCATGTATTGCCCTAGGGATCGTGTTAGCTCAGCCAGGAGAGGGAGGTATTGACCACCCTATTGCATTTTCTAGCAGAAAGCTTTCAACAGCAGAGAAGAACTATACTACTACTGAGAGGGAAGGCCTTGCGATGGTATATGCCCTACAGAAATTTAGACACTACTTGCTGGGATCGCACTTCCTTATGTTTATTGACCATCCAGAGTTGAAATATTTGGTCAACAAGCCAGTGTTAGGGGGATGCATATGCGGATGGCTATTGCTGTTCCAGGAATATGACTTTGAGATTATTTTCAAGCTAGGTAGACTGAACTTGGGACCTGATCATCTGTCAAGGATTGAGTCAGGAGAGGAGCCGACGAATATCAAAGACAGTTTTCCTGATGCGCAATTATTTAGTATACAGGTTGCCGATGATTATTACAAGGATATCATTGATTTCCTAACCACAGGGATGGCACCCCAGGAATTCTCTATCCAACAGAAAAAATAGTTAGTGGTGCGCGCTGTGGACTTCACTATAATTGTAGGTCAGTTATACAAACTTGGGCCGGATGAAGTCCTACGCAGGTGCGTACTCGATCATGAGAAGCCATTTATTCTAGCGGACACACACTCAAGAATCGCGGGAGGTCACTATGCAGGAAGGGCTACCGCGCAGAAGATATTGCGCGCAGGGCTATGGTGGCCTATGCTCCATAAAGATGCCAAAGAACATTGCAGGAACTGTGATGTCTATCAGAGGACATGAAAACCATCACGTCGAGATGAGATGCCACTGAATCCACAGTTGACATTGCAGCCATTTGAAAAATAACAATAGACTTTGTGGGTCCTATAAACCCACCAGGAAAAAGAACAGGTGCAAGGTATATTATTACTGCTACTGATTACCTCACCAGATGGGCAGAAGCAAAACCAATTAAGGATTGCAGCGTCAGTACTGCTGCGTAGTTTATTTTTGAAGAAATACTCACTAGATTTGGTTGTCTGAAGATTTTAATGAGTGACCAAGGTACTCACTTCTTGAACAAGACTATTGAGGCACTTACAGAGGAATTCCACATTCGTCATCAGCGCAGTACTCCATATCATCCACAGGCGAATGGTATTGTAAAGGCTTTCAATAAAATATTGGAGAATGCACTCACTAAGGTATGCAATGTAAATAGAGACGATTGGGATCTGTGCGTCTCATCTGTGTTATGGGCATACAGGACCACATGCAAGAAATTGACAGGATAGACACCCTTTCGGTTGGTTTATGGGAAGGAGGCTATAATTCCTATGGAATATATTTCCCCTAGTTTAAGAATCACTACATTCATAGGGATGGAAGATTGCGAAGCTCTAGAAGAAAGATTGCTACACTTACTAGGATTGGAGGAAGACCGCTTCATCGCAGGCTTCCACCAGCAAGCTCAGAAGAACCACGAGAAAGCATGGCATGATCGCCATATAAAGAACAAGTGTTTTCAGGTAGGTGATCTAGTCCTCCTGTATGATAGCAAATTCATGAAATTACCTGGTAAATTTAAGATGCATTGGCTTGGCCCATATACTGTGATACATGTTACTAACACTGGTGCAGTCCAGTTAGCCAATTTAGCTGGTGATACCTTGCCAACCTTGATAAATGGAAGTAGGCTAAAGCTATACCATGATAGCACTGCTTCACAGAACCTTGAATAACGAGCAAAGTAAGGAAGTTCTAAGTGTCAAGTATAGTTGAAATTGGACACTAGAAATATAAAGGAGTCTGTACATGTATGATAAAAGGAAGAAGGTATGATAAGAAGAATGATCTATGCACCATGCAGCACTGTTGAAGCTGCGCGAGAAAAAAAATAAAGTGGGAGCCGCGCAGTTGGAAATTTTTGTCACTGCGAAGTAGCCGTGTAGGGTTGCAGATGGCTTACCGCTTAGTTCGGCATAGCACTCAGAGAAAAATAGCCGTTAGATGACTGTTGCAGCAACCGCTTCAGCATTTAAAGAGAAGATAGCCGTTCTGAGCACGCCGACGACGGAAAATACTGAAGGATCTGCTCAAATTCGCCAATGGACACCACATTAAATGCCTATCTAGCCATTGAAGAGCGCATTAGGGGGTTTGCTATGCCTATAAATAACACCGTTGGGAGACTCATGGGCGTTACCAAGCACTTAGAATTTTCTTGTGATTAACCTCTCTGAGCTGGTGGCCATCTGTATTCTGTCTGCGTTAGCCGCTATCTCATTAGTGAATGTCCGAACCTTCCTATAGAGAAGAAGAACTGACCATTGAAGAAACACTGAGGATCTTTCAGCATGGAGGGATTCAACAGTTAATGAAAAATCCAGTTAATAAGGTCACCGTAGAACAAGGTGAAGGATCCCGCAGATCACCAAGAATTAATCCGACAATGCAGGTAAAAGCGAAAGATAAAGGAAAAGACGTAACTGCACCTCGAACCAAGATCATAAAGATGGGCTCCTCGGCACAAAAATTGTCAGTATTTCAGAAAGAAACCTTGAAGATGACACCCGAATATATCTTCCCGCGGGCACTGAATGTCCCTATGTTTAAATTGTCCAAGAGTGTGAGATAGGACATCCCACTGTCACCTATCTCAAAGCATGTAAAGACTGCTAAGAATCTGCTGGGAAAGATAGCAGAATGTAAATGGGAGGATTATGACCTCTTGGGAATGAAGAAGAACGAGCCAGATGTTCCCAAGTACCTAGATTTTCAACCAGACCAGTATATGTGCTGGAAAAAGGATGCCAAGGGACTTTCTAACCTGGTTGCTGAGAGTTGGCTAACACCTATCGTTCAGTCGGGGCTACTGACCTTCCTAAGATTGCCACATTTTGACTGTTCTCCAGAACTTAATATCGTGGTTCACACACTCATGGCGCGAATCCACCAAGGATATCTATGGATCGACAGAAACATCGATCTAAATATCGATCTGATCCACCGCATTACTGGGCTAAGCAAGTGCGGTAAGGATTCTAAGCAATTCTTCCAGGGGAAGAGCAAAGATAAAGAGGCTGTTGAGAAGATGAAGAAAACCCACCCGGTGGCGAAGGGAAAAAGAGGTTTCCCAATGGAAGATATAGAGGACAGAGCAACAAGATTTGTAACGTAGCTGCTCACAAGCAAGATACTCAAAACAGTTAGGCCTTCAGAGGTGCCTGCAGGCGCAATACTCCTTGGTGTCGCAGCGGCTGAAGGCACCCAATATAATTGGTGTCATTTTTTGATGAATGAGTTCCTTGAAGAACTCAATGACACACAGGTGAATGGCGGCCAGTTCCATTTCACTTGGCTCATCATCCTGATTGCTTTTTGTGGATGGAAGGATCCGCGAGATTATGCGAGCATCATTATGGAGACCAATGATCCCATAGTATTTCAGTTAGCTAACCTTTGGGCGAACACAAATGCAGAGAGCCAACATGCGACAGTAGAAGTCTTTTACTAATACTATATTCAGCTGCGTGATGCAATCACAAAGACAACCCGCATTACAAAGCAGGTCACGGCGAAGTATATCCGCGTCATTGAATTTGAGGCGGATATGAAATGTATCTTCATATCGCCGAAAGCACAAATGATGAAACCAGAGTGGTTCCCAGGGAACTACATAATGTATGAGCAGGACGTTGAAGACCTCATGAAAGATTGGCCACCAGAGTTCCGCATAGAATTTATGGACGTGGAGACAGATTCAGCAGAAGATGAGCCAATCCTGCTCTCATGCCCAATCACTGAAGAAATAGGGAAGAGAAAAGAACCTGAGACTTCGCAGAAGCCAAAGTCGAGGAAGAAGGTGAAGGCCACAAAGATTCAATCGGAGGCAGTCCTCAATGATGATGACTACGAGATGATAGCTGAAATAGTCTCAGACCAGATGAAGGAGCTCATGGCAGATAAAGAGAAAAAGGATAAGGTCATCCAAGATGACCTGCAGAAGACACGGCTCGCAATGCAAGGCCTGATGAAGAAAATGGACGATGTCTAGAAAAGCCTGCTCTTGCCGTGTGACACAGGAGCAGAAGGGAGGTCATTAGGGACCTCGCAGCAAGAAACCCAACAGCTAGCAATAACGCTGCCGTTGAAGACTAGAATTGTCCATGTGGACCCATTGGCTATGTCATTGCCAATGGCAGAACAAGTTGTGTTGGACACAAAGGGAGTCGAGAGGGTAGAGCTCGACCTAGAAAAAATCCCCTTACTAGGATTGCACTTTATCCACACGCAGATCGTTGAGGAGATGCATACCGGATGGTGGAGTCGATGAAGTCACTAGCAGAGCTCACCCCAACAAACAGGAAAATTCAGCTGCATGCAGAAATGCAGCTACGGAACGAACTGGACCGCCAAAAAAATTTGGAGACTACCATATCTAATGTTGCACAGGATATTGAAGGTATAGAACTCTAGGATGATCCCGCGGACACAGTTCTGAGGATCGGGGATAGGGTAAGATCTTTGAAGTCGGAGATGCAAGATAAGGAAATTTTTTATCAGGTTGATATTACCTCGTTGAAGGCACAAATGAACATACATGCGCCATTAACTGAGCAGCAGTTGAGAGAGCAAGCCGTTAAGACCGCTACGCAGAACATAACAAGTGGCATGGATCAGTGTCAAGATTTGTTGGAACAAGTTTCCAAGGCATTCACCGCCCTTGAAGAGGATCAGGGGCTGCTGTAGGTAAAGACCGCGGTAAAAGAAAAACAGACCGTGTTAGAAAAGTTGGACACAGAGCTCAAGGCTTTGCCACCCAGGGAGAGGCTGTCCAGGTACAAGGAAGTATCAGGCTTAAAGAACCAAGTCCAAGAATTAAGAGAGAAGGAGAATGAGATGGACAATCAATCACAACAAATCCTGGAGGATGCTACAGCAGTATCGCAGCAGATAGAAGATAAGCTAAAGGAACTGCACGAAAACCAGGAGCAGGTACAGGACCAAATTGGAGAAGAGATAACTCCAGCACTGCTTGAAACAATTCAGCAAGTTGAGCAGGATACCAGACAAGCAGTAGAGCAGTTGCTCGGTGTATATAATGAGTTCGCGGCCAAACTAGTCCCACCGGTCGCGGAGCAGAGTGAGACAACTGAAGCAGCAAGTGGCTCGGGGACGAGCCACATGTAAGTGTTAGGGGCATGTTGGTCCCAGGTTGAGACAAAAGTTTTGGAAACACCTTTTTGAGATAAGCAGGGAAAGTTGAGTTGAGCGCAGCTCAGAAATACAATTTTGGCTAAGTATTGAGGATGCTGCGAAGTTGAGCGCAGCATCCAACTTTTGACCAGACTGCGGAGTTGCACGCAGCATCGAAGTTTTGGGCGTGATGCGAAGACCAGTACTGCGCAGAAGCAGTGATGTGGAGTTAGGAGGCCACGTGGGGCCAGCAAAGCGGAGTGCTGGACAAGTATCAGGTGCAGGTACCGGTTGGACCGGTAACAGCCATTTTTGGAAAGATATTCCAGGATTGCCGAGCGGCGGACATAAGCAAATCAGGAATGCGGCCATGCGTGGGTTGTTAAGGAAAGCGACGTTTGGCACGCTTGGAAGGTGAAATTGTTAGAGAGAAACGGTTTGGTAGAAGCAGCCTGTAGGCACGTGTGCGACAGGAAGGCCGATAGCGACAAGATGAGGACATGGAGATCCACCATGATCAAGCAAACGCTACCAGGAGCCAGCAAGCCGGTTTGGAAAACCAACGCAGCTTTGGAAACCCTTAGGGTTTTGGGTTTTAGGTCTTCGACATTGTACAGACATGACCTTCGGGCATGATCTATTTAAGAAGACAATTTTGTATGGGATGGGGTTGCTCTATTTTTGGGGGTTAGATGCTAGTTGCTAGAATAATCATAAATAACCTTTTGTATTGAGAAATCTCTCCGAGCTGAGAATATTGTAAAGGCTCTGTAGCTGTGTGCGCCGACTAAGGACGGTTTCCCCATCCCTTTTGAAAGAAATATATTACCAACTATTCTTGTGGACGTAGCTTTCCATCTGGGGAAGTGAACCACATTAAATCCTGTGTTATGCGATTATGTTTTATGAATGAATGACTATTTGTATTGCCTGTAGAATGAATGTTTGAATGTTTCCTTGCATGCTATAATAGGAGAACTTTGATATGCATTTACCAATAGGAGAAGTTTGGGAATGATATGCTAGGTTCCACGGGAACAGAGGAATGGCGAACATTTCAATTATATGTTAAGATCGTGAATTAGTCATTTAAGTTTAATACTTTCTTAAACAAAGTGAAGGAATGCAGCACGGTTAGTCATGTCTATCATTTCAGTTCACGTTGTAATAATCTAAGTCCTTGAATGAATGCTAGAAAGATAACCAGTAAGTTCCTGAATGGATGGATGGGTGATATTCATCTTAGTGCCTTAACCTTTTCAAGATCTTCCAAGTAGAGGATAAGTGTGGTTGATTTGCAGTTCCATTAGAAGATTTGCAGCAGTAAGAAGCCCTTACTGAGGCCCGCAGTGTTGCCATCACCGCACCGTAGTCGCTCGTAGCGTAGATCCTGCTGTGTACCGCATTGCTTTGACCCACAGCGTACTCCTTCTGTCCTGCACTGCGCAGCTTGTTCATATAAAAAACTCATAATTTACTGTGGAAACTTGATTCCACAGTACCCCATAAGATACACCTCGGGTGAGACCTCAGCCTGCTCGCAGGTTGTTGCCGAAAGGGCCGATGCGAAGGGGTTTTATTGGTCAAAAGGGAGAACCGCAAAGAACTTGGGTCTAATTGGAAACCTCTGGGTCAGTTTAAGCCAACATGCAAAATTGACCTTACCAGGAGATGCGCTTGATGGAGGCGAATTGACTGTTACACTTGGTTTTTGGAGATTCCAAATTTTCACCTCTCAAAATTGACTTGCGAAATTATGATCTGCAGTTTCTGCAGTTTTCTAGTTTTCTACAATTTTTTGGTCCAAAGTCAAACTAGGTTTTGACTTTCCCAGATATCTACCCACTCAAAAAATTCGATCTAGGGATCAATAGATGCGCCCTAGGGAGGCGCAACTTTCTATGCAATCATATTTTCAAAGATCCAACTTTGACATAAACCCTAATTTCTTGTTGGAGGGAGAAGAGAGAGAGAGTTTCACCTTGTGAAAGTTGTCCTATTCAGGCTAGCTCTGAAACCATGTTAAGATTCAATATACTAAGATAGATAACATCAGTATTCAATTCAATTTCAGAAGAATAGCATATACAGTATCAATGAAATTGTTGGCATGAAATTAGTCCTCAGGAAGTGCGGAAGCCGACAGATGCGAAAGGGATAATCCGCGGAAGAAAGGGTCATTCGCGGAGAATGCAGAAGCACATAAATAGATAGTTTGTTAGATAAGGGTCATGTGGACCATTTTGTAACCATGTTTTTTTTGTATAAATAGGAGAATGAGTGTAAGCCTAAGGGCATCCAGATACGGTGATGAATAGAGTAACCGATCTGTTGAGTTTTGATCTATTTTGTATCCGTGATATGGTGTATTGAATGTTTCTGCGAGGGTCATTCCACAGGTTTTAATGAATGCATGAGGATGTTAGATTATGGTTCTATCTTTTCCTTTATTCCCATTAGATGATGAATACAAATGTTGATGGGATGTTTACATGTTCTGTGGATTTGATAATCACTCTTTATGCTAATGAATAGTTAAATCATGTTGATGTTGCGGTTGATGAATCTACGAATAATGAAATGTTACTATGGTGCGAAAGATATAATCTCTTGTTTTTGTGGTTGCAAAGTGTGTTTGTATGTTTGATGCATGTCCTCAACTCCACTGCGGAATCTTGGTTCCTGCATCCCCCTTGTGCATCTCGGGGGAGACTTCACTCGCTCTGCGAGTGTTGCTGGAAAGGGTAAAACCTTTTTGGGACAGTGCGTAAGGGAATTTGGGTTGGTGTTTATTGGCGACAGTATGAAGTGAACCCCTGTTGATAGATGTTGTGTCAGCAAATGGTTCCATTGCTGGGACCTTGAAGAGGAAAAGAAGAGGATATGTTGTGGCACCCAACGAAACCGGAGATCCAAGAGTGGTTTGACAGAGAGATAGAAGAATTCGCAGAAGGAGAGAAGCAAAACCCTAAGAAGACAGTAAGTAGTTGGTTGCATAAATACATTTATTTAGATATCCACGAGATATTTTTATGTGAATTCCTAGTACTACTGCATGAGTGGTTAGCGCAGCTAACGTTTCAAAAGAACCATTTCTAAAGGATTGAGCTTGAACATTGGACACCAAAACTGATTCGACAATTGAAACGT
The DNA here is from genome assembly GCA_027924585.1 of Larix kaempferi. Lineage (NCBI taxonomy): Eukaryota > Viridiplantae > Streptophyta > Pinopsida > Pinales > Pinaceae > Larix > Larix kaempferi. The sequence continues at coordinate 7,724,782 of BSBM01000386.1, read as the reverse complement.
GTAGACAACATAGTATCAAGGGCTGTCGATTTTTGGGTGGATAGTATCCTAGAGGGATATATTACTGAGTTCGCAGTAGAAACAATAAAATCATCCAGTGACACAGAAAGAAATTTCTTAAGGGGACCAAGGAGAAGGTTCTTTCTAATGCTAAAACTGTGGATTAAGATGCTCATCTACGAGAAGGGCATTTTGAGGATGACTTCCGATGAGTAGAAAGATCAGTGTGCAGAGGTTGTAGTTGTCACATGAATGCGAATCCGATAGAAAGATGTGGGGTAGATGGACATGAGCGACAATGAGTTTGTATTGGAAGCTGACAAAGAGCGTGGTACCTTGAGGAGTGGGGTGAGATTCCGACGTACTAAGAAGAAGAGGAGGACTGAGAGAGAGTCTCTTGAGAGGACCAGAATAGAAGACTATGAAACACGACCGCAAGGGAGAAAGCGACCCTATTGCGACGAAGATGGTGACCAGGATACCCCAGAAACAAAAGAGACACAGATTGTAAGTTACAACATACCTGCAACCCCGCGCACTACCCATAATTTCACAGGAAGAAACCCAAGATATTCACAAAGTTTCCCTACGTGCAGCGGTAAAAGTAGTGCATCAGTAAAAAATAATAGTAGGAACATTAGAATGGCAGACGACACAAAAATGCCCACTTTCCAAGGGAACGGGACCGAGGATCCCGAGCAGTTTTGGTTTATGTGCGAAGCAGTATGGACCGTGAAGCAGGTCCAATATGAATTTATTAAACAGGGGTAGCTAGCGACGACCCTTAGGGGTCGTGCACTGGATTGGTTTATGAAGTTTATAAGGGTTCCGATGGGAACACCAGCCAATTCGTTGGCATAGATCAAAGCAAGAATGATCGATGAATTCAGGAAGCCAAAGTTGGTATCTCAGTATGTCACCAAACTCAAAGAAATCAAGTGATACCCAAATGAGCTGGTATGGGAATTTGATCAACGATACAAGACGTTGATAGCGAAGTTGAGTTTTGGAATAAATGATATGCAACACAAGGAGTGGTTCATCGTAGGATTGGTACCACACATTTGTGGACCACTAATGCAACAAAAGGTTGCGACCCAAGCAGAAGCATTGGAGATTGCGATGAAGCTGGAGGCTTCACCAATCGGTGAAATAGGGTTGGGTATGGATCGAATACAAGCACAACTGGAAAACTTGAAGATCCAAATGCAAGACATGAAGAAAGGGAAAGAGGCTCACGAAGAGATCTGGTGTACTAGGTGTAGGACAGAGGGACACCACATGGACCAGTGCCCAGACTTTCGTGACTATTTGCAATCCGGTGTACTGAATCCCCTCAGTCAGGGAGGGTTGCCTTGGTGTCGGGTCTACCAAACGAGAGGCCATCGACCAGAAGAGTGCATGTATCTACAAAATATAGTGTCAAAACCAGAGAACTTGTATTGAAAGTTCTGTAAATCGGTTGGCCATGATGAAAACAACTACATAGCGTATGGCCTACTTTAGGAGAGGACTGCAACTGTATATTTCATTGCGGGAGAAGAACAGGCATCGGGTCAGTAACAACAGCACTATAACCAATCGCCAACCCAGTATAATCACCAACCACAGCAGTATGATCAGGGGCAGTATGGGAAAACATAGTATCTGGTACCACAGTATCCGGCACCGTAGTACCCACCATATGGACCACCGCAACAGTCACAGTATGGGAAACCACAGTACCAACCATATGGCCCACCACATGGAGGGGATAGAGGAGGACTTCGCGGAGGTTGAGGTGCTGGCGTAGGGTGAGGAGGAGCTGCTGGATGAGGGAGAGGACCAATTATATGTTATAATTGTGGGCAGCAGGGGAACTATCAGAGGGATTTCCCGAATCCAGCACCACAGCAGTGCACTTATTGCAGCATTATGGATCATAGTGTTGAAGACTGTCCGCAGCTCATCGCGAAATGGAAGACCAAGAATCTTCCACCACCTCCACAGAACTACAATTAGAATCCACCAGTTGTCAAGATGATATCAACGGAGGCTTGAAGACAACATGCGACTGTTGGGGTAGTGACATCAGGAGGAGCGGTGACAGAAGGCGACGGGCCACGAGCAACTATCCGACCAAAAGTACGGAAACATGTAATTTTTGATTCGGAGGTTGAAAGGGATATCTTCTTGGAAGCGCAGGAGGCAATGAGACAGAGGAAGAAGTTACCTCTTTAGGAAGAAGTTACCTACGATATGCCACCGACATTCAACAGGACGAAGTCGCAGGGAAAGGCTAATACCTTAAAATCCTTCTTAAAGAGTTGCCTGGAGTTGGAAAAGGATCAAGATGTGTTGGAGGATATATCCAATATATTGAATCGATGGGAGGGTGCACGCCAGGATCAAAAGGTTAATCGCACACTCAAGAGGAAGATAGGGAGAGAGATGCGAATGTCGGCACAAATCAGAGCATTTGACGTCGAATCAATTATCTTGGACCTAGGGTCGGATGTCAACATCCTGACCAAACAAACATGGGAGACACTGGGGAAACCGCAGTTGGCCTGGTCACCAATACAATTGCGATTAGCAAATTAGAGTAAGGTTACTCCACTTGGTCGGGTGTACCAACTTCCCATTGAGATTGAGGGCCTCAGGACTTATGCTGATTTTGATGTAATTGAGATTGTGGACAAGACTAGTCCCTACCCAGTGCTGCTAGGGATTGATTAGGGAATCGAAAACCTAGCGGTTATCAATTTTAAGAAGCGAACTATGTCATTTGAGAATCACAAAATGAGGGTCATGGAACCTTTGTATCCTGCGGAAGGGAAGCGATATGTTGAACCAGAGAGAGATGAATTTATGGAGGGATGGGATAACATATACAATATATCTGAGGGTTACATTAATCCTACCGTAGACGGAGAATTGGGATGGTGCAATGTCAGTTCAGCGTCATCGGATTTGAATTAGGTGCTCAAGAATTGGCAGAACCAGATGCATGAAGTGTCATTTAGACGATGTGCCCGAATCAAACAGTCATTGCGACGGGTAGCCACATAGGAGTGCACACTACCAACATATGAGGGATTTCCCAATTTAAGCACCTTTCTTCATGAATTGGAGGAAAAGGTGGTGGAACCGCAACGTTTATTGGCCTTGGAGGAATCCTTGAAGGATACTCCTGTGCACTGGTGGGAAGCACACAAGTCTCATATCACAACCTGGCCACTATGTCGCCACTTAATGACGGTTAGGTTTGGCGATGCAGAAGGATATTGCGGAAGGAAGATTTACGGCATAAGCAACCGGACAGTGCATTTAGCTGAGTGCGAAAGCAATTGGGGATTATGAGAAAAAGAGGAGTGGGTCCATGCATTCGTTCACACATTGGATGAAGTACTGTGTAGTTGGTATGTCGCAGTGGAACTGAGACGCATAATGACTTCTTGGGAAAAACTAACACTTGGATTCAACCAAACGTTTTGTTTCTCAGATGAGAACCCCTTCATCTATAGTGCGCTACAGGAGATCCACAAGAAGATATTTGAAGTAGTACCGACAGAGAACCATTAGAACTTTAGTGGACTGCGACACCAGAAATGATGATGGAGTGCTATAACATCACAGGAGAGACGGATGATGAGGACGATTTGAGAGCTACGCATGTACCAAATTTGAAGGGAAGTCACACTGTTGAGGCACCAGAAATACCTTCCGACAAATTCGAGCAACCGCTAAAGATCAAGAAAGTAAACATTGGGTCAGAGGAGAACCCGAAGTTTGCAAGCATTGGGGATTATTGTGATGAGTCGACCATTGCGAAGATGACTGATATGTTGCATGAGTTTCAAGATTGTTCCCAACAAAATTCTCAGAGATGAAAAGAATTTCCGGGGACTTAGGTGAAATGAAGATTCCCTTGAAACCTGATGTGAAGCCAGTTAAGCAGCGGCCCTACCGATTGAATCCAAGGCACAAGGAGAGATTACAAGGTGATATTGAAAGGATGTTGGAAGCCAGCATTACAGAACTGGTAGAAGAATCCAAGTGGATCAGCCTGATGGTGGTCCAGGACAAGAAAACCGGTGAAGTTTGAATCTGTGTCGACTTACGGAAATTGAACGATGCATGCTTACATGACCCGTTCCCGACACCATTCACGGATGAGGTGTTGGAAGGAGTATGAGGTCAGGAGATCTACTCATTTATGGATGAGTTTCCAGGCTATCACCAGATCACAATCGTGAAGGAATACCGGCATAAGACTACATTCATCACAAAATGGGGCTACTTTCAGTATACAGTGATGCCATTTGGACTGAAGAATGCTCCAACACTTTTTTCACGATTAGTAGTTTCAGCGTTCAATGACTACATTCATAAATATCTTGATGTCTATATGGACGATTGGACAGTGTATGGGTTGGTAAAAGATCATGTTGCAAACCTGAGGCTAATGATGGAACGATGTCGACAGTACCAGATCTCATTGAACCTGAGAAAGTCTATCCTCTGTGCTCCGTTCGAAATTTTGTTGGGGCACATTGTTTGCTGGGAAGGAATGCCAGTAGACCTGGCGAAAATTGTAATTATTGCCGACCTCTCACCGCTGACAACAGTCAAACAATTGAGAGTGACGCTGGGCCGCATAGGCTACTACAGGAATTTTATCAGAGGGTATGCAACAATCACAACACGCATGGAGAATTTGTTGAAGAAAGATGCCAAGTTTGAGTGGCGTGTAGAGTGCCAGAAGAGTCTGGACATATTAAAGGAAAAGATGGTTGCCGCACCTATATTGGCATTTCCATATTGGACGAAGGAGTTCCATGTACACGTCGATGTGTCATCAGTCGCATTAGGAGTCATCTTGGCCCAACCAAGAGAAGGCGACATCGACCACCTGATAGCCTTCGCAATTAGGAAGCTGTCTACTATGGATAAGAATTATACAACCACAGAACAAGAAGGGTTGGCGATGGTGTACGCCTTATAGAAATTCCGACACTACCTACTCGAGGGCCACTTTAAAATGTTCACCAATCACTCAGCATTAAAATACCTGGTGAACAAGCCTATGTTGTGACGGAAGATCTATCGCTAGTTATTACTATTCCAGGAATTTGATTTTGAGATAATCGTAAAATGCAGGACCAGATCACTTGTCACGAATTGAGTCAGGGGAAAATCCAAGAAGCATTGACGACGTACTACCAGATGATCAGTTGTTCAGGGTTGGAATGTTTGATGACCATTATGAACATGTCATTCAGTTTTTTGAAATAAGGGAGGCACTGGTAGGTTTCACGACCAACCAAAAGAAGCAGGTAGTCGTAAGAGATGTAGATTTTTAGTTGATTGTAGGACAATTATATAAAATGGGGCCAGACGAGATACTACGACGATATGTCCTTCCGCATGAGCAGGAGCGGATTTTTGTGGAATCTCATGACGGGATCGCTGAGGGACACTACGGAGGCTGCGCCACTGCGAGGAATATTTTGCGAGTAGGAATATGGTGGTGAATGATGCACGGAGATGTCGCGGACTATGATAAAAGTTGTAACGTATGTCAACGAACAGTGAAGCCGTCAAGAAGGGATGAAATGCCACTAGTACCTCAATTGACATTGCAGGCTTTCGACAAGTGGGCAGTTGAATTTGTGGAACCCATCAAACCACCAAGGAAAAGAATAGGGTCGCGCTACATAATTATAGAAACATACTACTTGACGCGATGGGCAGAAGCAGCACCAGTGAAGGATTGCTCAGCTGCGATAGCAGCAAGATTCCGCTTCGATAATGTAGTCACCAGTTTTGGGTGCCCCAAAATATTGATGAGTGACCAAGGGACTCATTTTGTTAATCAGACAATCACAGCAATGACTGAGGAATTTCATATACAACACAGAAAGAGCACCCCCTACCATTCGCAAGCAAATGGAAGAGTAGAGGCATTTAACAAAATCCTGGAGAATGTGCTCATGAAATTCTGCAACACGAATCGGGATGATTGGGATTTGAAGATCCTTGCGATACTTTGGGCGTATCGCACAACTTGCAAACGTTTGACTAGCCAGACACTGAAACTCGTCTACGGGAAGGAATCCGTAATGTCGATGGAGTATATCATCCACAGTCTGTGGATTGCAGTTGTCACCAGCATGAGCGGCGATGGGGCAATCGAGGAACGATTGGCCCAATTGGTATAGCTCGATGAGGAAAGGTTCATCGCAAGCTTTCATCCGAAGGTAGAAAAGGACCGACAGAATGCTTGGCACGATCGCCACATTAAACAAAATCACTTTCAATGTGGGAATACAGTTCTTCTATATGACAGTAAGTTCACTAAGCATCCAGGTAAGTTACAGATGCATTGGTTAGGTCCCTATGTTATAGATTTTGTTATTGACGGAGGTGCGGTACAGCTGAAGAGATTAGATGGCAGGCTGTTTCCTAAGCTAGTAAATGGGAATCGGTTGAAACCCTATCTCCATGATCAGGCGCATAGCAGATGTGAAACACAATGAAAAAAAAACAACCAATGATGACAAAAAGTGGGAAGCATGGCCAGCCAGGTCGCTCTTTGATGCTTTGCACGGTTTAGCACGCGGGAGTCAAATCCGAGTATCATTAATATGGATCGACATCACCAGAAGATGACGGAGGAGTGTGATGACATATTCGAGTAAGTTGTGGATAAGTTTTGCAAATGATGAGCAAGTTTCAAGAAGCAAGCATAAATAGTGGCATCAGGATTGAAGAACGCAAGTCGAAGTTTATGCAATCCAAGAAGGAATGTAGTGCGTTGTCTAATGCAAGTCTGTAAGTTAGATGTAGAAAGTTAGGAAGTTTAATAGGAAAGTTCAAGGAAGTTGTGGAAAAGGGTGGTGAGATAGTTGCAATGGTGCACTTCATTTTGAGCAGAAGCACTCCAAGTGTCTAAGAGCAAGAATGATGAATTTGCACGAACAACTAGCGAAGGAAGCAATAAGGACACTTGGGAGGAACAGAGACGAGGTCTCACCTGAGATGTCTAAGAGTGAAGTAGTAGTTAGAATGGTTGGGGTTTCCCCGAACACCAGAACACCAAGGGTGAAGTCCCGCTGACTCCAGCAGCAAATGGTCCAAGGTACGAAACAAATGTGCTAGAGCAGCTGGTCGGTTTCACAACTTGGCGACGACGCTGAACTTGTCCTCAGGTCTGAAGGGATATGTATATGACCCTTTTTGTTCTCATATTTAGCCTTGTTTATGAACTTTTTTACTTGATCCTATATTACCACTTGCTCTCTTGATTACATTTGGCAAAGTTTTCGCTTTGGTAAGAACTGATCTTGTTTTCCTTGTTATTTGTCAAATTGCTGATGATTTGGATAGGGTTATGATGCCATGATTTCCTACTAAGGAAGTGGTGTTTCAGGTTCAATGTTATTTCACTTTTAGGTTGTAGAATGAAGGGATTATGGGAGCTGGATACTTTCATTTCAGTCTCAAGTTATAACGAATAAGTCTCAAGTTTATGTATTATGCTCCTGCTCATTATTTTACATCATCATTGGTTAACTACTTAGGGCATACATGGTTATGTAACCAATTCGGGGATCGATGATTCTGTATTCAACTCATCATTTTAGACCATTAATGACTCGTATTTTGTTGGGTCATCCAACGGGTTTGCTTACTACTCTGATATATTCTTGGGATCGTCTCCACTCTCCACGGTACTAGATCCTGGGATGGATCACGAGATCCTTTGGAAATCGACAGATGAGCCTTATTTGGGAATTGGTTGTAACTGCACGCTCTTTCATAATTTTCTTATGAGCACTCATGTATAAGAACTTTGAATATCTCCCGGGAGAGGTTAGCCATCATATTGCACAGATAAATCAAACATTGTTGTGATTAGACCTCTTATATATAAACCTATATTTTCCTGATTCTGGATGTGTTAATCAATTTTTTGTGAGTGAGTGGCTTGTCTAGCTCCTATCATTGAAGGCAGACCCCCCTTCTGTGATAGGTGTTGTTGTAGTTAGGATTTCCTTTCCTTATGCATGTAGTTGATGTTTTGATTTAATTGTTTCGCATTCATAATTGGTGTGCTGATCATAGTTAAGTGTGAATGTTAAGTAGTGACACGATTGGATAGTGTAATCATTTTTATCATTATTAGTGAACATAGAGGAATATATGGATTATGAGTATTGAATCAGGAATACTTCTATGGTGAATGGTCGCATTAAGATTGTTGTTGGGATTTTGTTGCTAGCTGATAATGGTAGATTCAGATTGTTAAATTAAATTAGCTCATTACGATTCTCTTACTATAGCTGTTGTTTATTAAATCTCTTTAGTGTGAAATTCTCAATTTGCTAAATCAAGGTTCAAGCATTAATTTCTTTTCGTATCATAGTAGAATGTTTGTTGAAATTTGATAGTCAGTGCTTTTGGTTTGATTGTAAGATTCTTTCTGTAAGTTGTGATTTTCTTAGAAACCTATTCACCAAAAGTTGCATCTTAATTCCAGTTTAGTAATCCATCGAACTCCTCTGTGTTAAAATCATTCAAATTACAGTATCTGACATATACTTTGTCAGGTAGCTCATAAGCCTTTGTGGCCCTGGGTTGATAATTTATGCACAACTTTCTATTGCATTTTATTTAAAAGTGAATTAAAAAGCTCGTTAAGGTCGTAGCAAGCTTGAAGCGCCCGAGCAAGCACCGACAAGGTAGATGATCAAGGTTTCAAGAGACTGGAGGATGAGTTCGAGGTAGATGGTCAAGGTTTCAAGAGACTGGAGGATGAGTTCGAGATAGATGATCAAGGTTTCAAGAGACTGGAGGATGAGTTCGAGAGGTACATGACAGGAAGCTCCAGACGTCAAGAACAACTTCATAAGTTTACAGAGACACAGAGACAGCTGAAACCAACACCAACGGTGTCAAGCTGAGGTTGCTCGAGGGTGAGCCACAAGTTTGTGTTGGGGGCTTGTTGGAATGTGATTAGTCTGTAGGAAGTGCGGAAGACGACAACTGCGAAAGGGATAATCCGCAGAAGAAAGGGTCATTCGCGGAGAATGCGGAAGTGCAGAAATAGATAGTTTGTTAGATAAGGGTCATGTGGACCATTTTGTAACCATGTATTTTTGTATAAATAGGAGAATTATTGTAATCCTAAGGGCATCCAGATATGGTGATGAATAGAGTAACCGATCTTTTGAGTTTTGATCTAGTTGTTGATCTGTTTTGTATCTGCGATATGGTGTGTTGACTGTTTCTACGAGGGTCATTTCGTAGGTTTTAATGAATGTGTGAGGATGTTCGATTATGGTTCTATCTTTGCCTTTATTCCTATTAGATGATGAATGCGAATTTTGATGGGATGTTTACATGTTCTGTGGATTTGATAATCACTATTTATGCTAATGAATAATTAAATCATGTTGATGCAAATTTCTATTATGTGTTGATGTTGCGGTTGATGAATATGCGAATAACGAAATGTTAGTATAGTGCGAAAGATATAATCTATGGTTTCTGCGGTTGCAAAGTGTGTTTGTCTGTTTGATGCATGTCCTCAACGGGCCACTACAGAAACTTGGTTCCTGCATCCCCCTTGTGCATCTTGGCTGAGACTTCACTCGCTCTGCGAGTGTTGCTGGGAAGGGTAAAACCTTTCTGGGCCGATGTATAAGGGAGTTTGGGTTGGTGTTTGTTGGTGGCAGTATGAAGTGAATCCCCGTCGATAGACGCTGTGCCAACAAAAAGAAACACAATCGAAAGATAGACACAAATTTATCTTGGGAAACCCTCTAGGGGAAGAAAACCTAGAAAAACTTCCTCAATATAGATGATCAAAAGTACAAAGACAAAACCACAAACAAGTGCTCCTTCTCCTTTCATATCTATCTCTCTCTCCTATGTGAATTACACAAGTGAGTGTGTGTGTCCAAGTGAGGAGCACATCACTCCTATTTATACTTTATATTCCACTTGACTTTTTCACTAACTAGGTCGGCCCCAACAAACTTAACTGGGCCAACTTACCTATGAAGAGTCAAAACAATATAATATTACTTTATGGAGGGTTCTATCGACCTGACTTACAAAGGAGGTTTTCCCTCATGACTCTATGATGACCAAATACAATAATAACATCCCGATGGAGGAATAAAAACATCTCTGAATAAATTAAAATAGAATATTCTTTAAAGTTACAATATTTCAACAAAAGTCAAAAGCTCCCATTGGCACACACCATCAAAATCACCAAAGCATTGTTAATGTATCGTCTTATGAAAACCAAAGGCGAAGGAAATAGGATTATCAAAACATCATTGCATGAGCCCAAGAATCAATCAAGAATGAGATATCAATGAATTAAAGGCATGAAATCACCAAGTAAACCAAAAAAGATAAGAAAACCGAAAGATGAGCATTTACAAAATTTACAGGGGGGGCCCTTTATTTGCAAAATGAAGGGGAGTTGTTAGGGTGTCAAAAAATGGTGATATGTTGGGTGAACCAGTTATCTCAGTATGTTTACCTGAAAATTACAAAGATAGGAAGCAAAAAGAGACCTCTTGAAGTATCAAATTTCACACCACGTGACCTCCTTAACTCACTAGCCTATAGAAAGGATTGAACTTAAAATACTATTACAACCAAATAAATTACCCCAAGCATTATATCTGAAACTTTACAAGGATAATGGTTATTGATATATGTATAGTGAGGGAAATCCATCAAGAAATTATCTTCAAAATCTAAAGATAGTAAAGTAAACACTAACATAAAGACATGACCACCATACTCTCAAGAAGACATCAATATAGTCCATCCCATCCATTAAAATACAAACATTTATTTACATCTTGTACCATTGTTTTTTAGAAGATAAAGTATTTACAAAAGATATTAATTAAGGACCAATGCCTTAGCTTGGTAACTAAATGATGACGATGTCATTCACAAGCACCATTAGAAGTGAGCGAGATGGCTCATAATGAGACCTCCCATCTCTCGATTTCACAACCAAGAGACACTGCCCCGGCTTGGTGACTAGATGTGGGAAATTTTAAAAAGATATCAGGCTTATTAGTAGCATGCCGACACAACGTTATTTAATTACAATAACCCCCTTCTAACTTCAAGCAAACTAAAAAAGAAAAATGAAAAGTAAAACTAACTAATTTAACCAAAACACGCAAACATATATACAAATAAACCTAAGGAAAGACTTGATTAGTTTGAAATCTTAAGCTAAGAAATAATGTATCACAATTCAAAATAATTTGACTGAGAAGCAAAATATTGATATTTGTCGAAACTTAAGGTGACCATTGAAGGAGATAAATGAACTTGAAATGAGAAAACCAAGATATGGTCATAACCTATTAGATGAGCTATACATAATAATGTAAAAAACACAAAATACTGACATGCATAAAGAGGAATGACGAATCTCCCAAGATTAAACTTTTAATAATTTCGCAAAATGAGTCTAATAAAAATAGAAAGGGAGATACAATATACACATCAAAATGAAGCTGATTTTGTGAAAATGTTTTATCAGCTAATTAGTAGAGTCAAGTTTCGACAATTCCAATTTGTTTTCCTTTAAATTTGTGATTGATGAATGAGACATTTAAATTAACCAGGCTTTTATTAGAAAATCCTAAAATAGAAATTCTATAAGCAATCCTAACTAAGTGTTCATCGAAGAATGATATCGATTTGAAAATAAGCGAGCCACATTAAATTCTATGTCAAAAAATGAAATCATAAGCAAAGTTAAAGATACATTCTTGCCTCATTAAAGTAATGTATGGTTTAAACATTTCATAATAAAGATCATGAATTCGAGATATAATTTCAAAATGTTTAAGAAATTAATACAGACAAGACCGTAAATAGTAAAATTAATGAAATCTTTCCTGAACATGTTTTGATGGTGGCTCACCTTTTATTAAAATTATTGATGGTTGCTTCATTCAAATCAAAAGTAAACTGATTAACTCTCTAGCTATCCTACTCCTACACTAAACTACATATATACAAAAGATCAAGTAAAATCAAATAACCAATGAAGCCATTGAAGCACTTCCAATTATGCAAAATGGAATTCGTCAAACATCAATATTGGGAATCGAGGTGTTTCATCTTGAATGATAGGAAGTATTAGGTCATATCGACTATTTACAAAGATTAGAGAACATAATGGAAATTTCTTCAGATATAACTCTTCCAACCGCGCAAAAACTGGGTCATGAAAATCAGATTGGAAGGTGTTTAATGAAGATTCAATGAATTGACTAGATATATCGTCATAAGGACACAAAATATCATGATTGGAGGATTGGGAAGGCGACTAGAGAGAGAATGTTTTGTTTAAATAAATTTCATTGGTATCATGTGCAACATCCTTATCAATCATATTTCCTGAAATTTGTGATTGTTCACAATCTTTCATGTTCGTTAGATTGCTACAAGGTAAACTACTAATAGGTTTTTCTTCCAACTTACAAGTTTGAGTATTAACCAAATCAACAACATAGTGTTGATGTATATGTAACTTCAGAATGTATTTCATATATATTTATTGTACCCTTATTAGAGATGTGTTATTCCTCTATAAGGAAGTGTCGTCATGTGGATTGACAAGTGTCGCAAGTGTGTGTACTTTCCGATGGGTTATTAGACCACCATGTGTGGGGTCGGCCCTGAAATATATATTATATTGTGGATGTACCTAGCTAGACAATTCAGCCCCATAAGGTCACTGGGCAAACAGGTTAGTATAAATAGAGATCAGGAGATCTCTATTTAGATCATTCGAAAAGACACACTTCTCTCACTCAGAAAGTGGCGCACTAGTGAGGAGGAGGATCATATGCTCTAGGAGACTATCTCAAGTGTATTTTGGTTGTACTTTGGTTGAGCCATTTCTCTCTCTATCTCTGATGAAGTTGTGGGGTTTTTCACCTTAGGGTTTTCCCTACAGAAACTCTGTGTCTCTTGTCTCTCATGCTTTTGATTCTTGTGATGCTTGTCATGCTTATTGTGATTGTTATGCATTGATATACTGTATATGTTATTCTCTTAGTAAATATTCAAGAGTATTGTGAATTAATGCTCAAAATTTAACATGGTATCAGAGCTAACCTGAGAAGAAGACATTTCACAGTGACGAAAACTTGAGTTTCTTGTTTATTGGGTTTCTCTCCACAGATTTTGGAAAAGCAGTATAGTAGATTGACTCTACTCATCAAGGAGAATCTATCTATCCAATCAGAATTCAATTCTGAGCATTTTCAAATTTGGCCCTAAAAATTAGGGTTTCCACAAAAATAGGAATTTCTAAAATCTGAAGACATAGCTGGAAGCTCCTTGCAAAAGTCGAAGTTTAGAGCTTTGGATCGAGATTTTTGGCTAGGTAGATCTCCAAGAAAGTCAAACCCTAATTCAAGGCTCTCCCAGTGAACCCGGGAGGACAAAAAGGCAAATCTGAAGGGTAAAGCTTTGCTGATCTCAAATTCTGAATACACCAGGCTGATCAGCTCATCAAGGTGCATCTTTCTGTCCTTTCAGAAAATTGAAATTCACATTTTGAATTTTAAGAGTTTTTTCGACAAACCCTAATCCGGGACCAGATCCAGTTTTCAACATTTCAAGTGGTAAGACCTAAATCTTTTCTATTTCCATTTGAAGTACTCTTTAAGATCTCTCACCACACCAAGCTTGGGGATAAGCTTGAAGGAGATGATAACTTCCGAGCTTGGAAGTATAGGATTGGGTTAATCCTGAAAGAGAATGAGTTGGACTCATATGTTAAAGAATACATCACTATCCCAGAGGATGAAGAGGCTAAGGTATTGCATAAGAAAAAATTGGTCAAGGCAAAGAGAATCATTGTTGATTCTATCAAAGACCATCTCATACCCCATGTGTCTTCTCTAAAGACACCCATGGAGATGTTTGACTCTTTGACCACGCTATTTGAAGGGAATAACATAAATCGGAAGATGACCCTGCAGAACCAATTGAAAGGAGTAAAGTTTCAGAATGGAGAAACCATTCAATCTTATTTTTCAAGGGTGTCCTAGATCAAGGAACAACTAGAAGCAGTGGATGAAATGGTGGAGAATGGTGAAGTGGTGATGACCACTCTAAATGGCCTACCCAGGTCATGGAATTCCTTTATTCAAGGAATTTGTGCAAGGAAGAAGTTGATCTCCTTCAACAGATTGCGGGAAGAATGCTCTCAAGAAGAAGCTAGGCTTGTGGCCCGAGAAGAAAAGATGGGAAATGAAGATCAAGCTCTCATAGCACATGCCAGGAAAGGAAAGTCCAAGAAGGAATCATCTCATAACAGGAGATTCTCACACCACCATTATCGTAAAGATAAGAAATATCTCAGATGCTTCAATTTCAATGAGAAGGGACACTTTGCTTCAGATTGTCCCAAGAAGAAGAAAGACAACAACAACAACTTCAACAACAAGAAGAAGAATAACAAAAGAAGATATCATGCTCATGCTGTCGAAGATGATGAACCCCCAAAGAAGAAGGCTAGGGCAGAAAGTGATAGTGAGGGTGACTCATCAAGTGAAGAAGAATATGTTCTAATTTCTGCTCTCACAAGTACTATCTCCCATGGTTGTAATGATTTGTTGATTGAAAGTGGGGCTTCCAAACACATGAATAGGTTTAAGGAATCTTTTGTGAATCTATCTGAACATGAATCACCCCATAAGGTGAAACTTGGGGATGATTATCAATACCCAATCAAAGGAAGTGGTGAAGCCTCCTACAACCTAGATTCTAGAAAATCTTTGAAGATGAAAGAGGTCCTTTATGTACCTGGGCTCAAGAAGAACTTACTCTCCATCTCTGCATTGGATGCAAAAGGTATGAGGGTTGCATTTGTGGATGGCCAAGTCCTAATGTGGCCAAAGGGAAAGAACATAGATGATGCAGTAGTGATTGGAGAGCAAGAGGGAGGTTTGTATAAATTGAAGGGACAACCTGAACATGCCATGGTACATGAATCCATGGAGCCAAGTGAACTTTGGCATAGAAGACTTGCTCATATGCACTATAGGGCACTTCCAATTGCAAGCAAGGCTGTAGAGGGTCTTCCTAAAATCAAGACCAAACATGAAGGTGTTTGCAAAGGATGTGCAAAAGGTAAGAATATTAAGAAGGCTTTCCCAAGCAGTGAAAGCAAGGCAAAAGACATCTTAGAAATCATCCACTCAGATGTATGTGGTCCTATGTCATCCAGTTCTCTGAGTGGGTATGTTTACTATGTCTCATTTATTGATGACTTCTCCAGGAATACTTGGGTATACTTCTTGAAGAACAAAGATGAGGTGTTTGATAAGTTCAAGGAATTGAAAACCTTGATGGAGAATCAAACTGACAAGAAGATCAAAACATTCAGATCCGACAATGGTGGAGAATTCACCTCAGGTGACTTCAAGAAGCTTTGTAGTGATTCAGGGATTAAGAGGGAGTTGACTGCTCCTTATAATCCTCAACAGAATGGAGTTGCAGAAAGGAAGAACATAACAATCATGGAAGCATCAAGGGCAATGCTGCATGACTAGGATCTACCTATGCATCTATGGGCAGAAGCAGCTAGAACAGCTGTATATGTGCAGAACAAAACACCCCACAAGATATTGGACAACAAGACACCAGAAGAGGTCTTTTCTAGTAAGAAACCTGAAGTCAGACATCTTAGAATATTTGGTTGTCCAGTGTACACTCATGTCCCAAAGGAAAAGAGGACTAAACTAGATCCTTCAGGAAAGAAGGGTATCTTTGTGGGTTACAGTGAAAGCTCGAAGGCTTACAGAATATACTTTCCAGGGTTCAAGAAGATTGATGTCAACAGGGATGTAACATTTGATGAAAACTCAGCATTCATCAAATCAAGGAAGGCACCTATCGAAGTTTATGAAGAACCTAAGGAAACTAGATTTCAAGACACTACCATGACTGAAGCAGTTCCAGAAGCTGTTCGTGAGTTTGAAGATCCGCAAGAACCTGTAGATCCACCCCGTGAGGATAAATCTCACAAGAGGAAACTTGCATGGGCTAGAGATCTCATTCAAGATGCAGAAAGATTTGGCATTCCAGAAGAAGAACACAGAGCAAAGAAGAGAACCAGATCACATACCAGCTATGTTGCTTTACTCTATGACATTATGAACAAAGAACCTTCCAGTTATGAAGAAGCAGTAGAAAAGAAAGAATGGAAGGATGCCATGGTTGAGGAATACCAATCAATAATGAAGAATGATGTTTGGGATGTTGTCCCAAGACCTAAAGAGAAGTCTGTTGTGACTTCCAAATGGATCTACAAAATCAAGCATGTTGTAGATGGCAGTGTAGAAAAATACAAAGCAAGATTCGTAGCTCGTGGCTTTTCTCAGAAAGAGGGAATAGATTATGAAGAAAATTTTGCACCTGTAGGCAGGTATACTTCCATCAGAATAGTACTTTCCCTGGCTGCAGCAATGAAATGGAAAATACACCAGATGGATGTCAAGACTACTTTCTTGAATGGTGTAGTTGAAGAGGAAGTATATGTGGAGCAACCACTTGGTTTCGAAATACATGACAGGGAGTCATATGTGTGCAGATTGAAGAAAGCCTTGTATGGCTTGAAGCAAGCTCCCAGAACTTGGTATGGTAGGATGGACAGTTTCCTACCTAGTTTGGGCTTTACCAAGAGTAAAGCGGATTCCAACCTTTACTACAAGGTTGAGGAAGGGAATCCTGTGATTCTACTCCTATATGTGGATGACTTATTTGTAACAGGAGATGACAGATTGATTGTAGGCAGTGCTGCAGATAGGAAGAGCACATCTGGATGCTGCTTCAGTATGGGATCAGGTGTGATCTCTTAGTTTAGCAGGAAGCAGTCCTGCGTAGCACTGAGTACAGCTAAGGCAGAGTATGTTGCAGCCTGTTCAGCTAGTTGTGAGGTAGTATGGCTACGGAAGCTACTGTCTGAGTTATTTTATCTCCCATTGGATGCTACTGGTATCTTTTGTGATAACCAGAGTTGTGTGAAGCTGTCCGAGAACCCAGTGTTTCATGATAGGTCGAAACACATAGAGATCAAATATCACTATATCAGGGATATGGTGTAGAGAGGAGCTGTGAAGCTCCTGTACGTTGCGACGGACGAGTAGATTGTAGATGTGTTGACGAAGCCACTAGCTAGGGTGAAGTTCGAGTACTTCAGGGAGAGGCTTGGTGTTCTTCAGATTGATGACACTTCGAGGAAGAAGTGATGGACACATTTGCTGAAGCCATTCCAAGAATGTTGGAAGGAGGATCCTTCACATGGCTGTGGATGTAAGCACTATATGATGAGCATCAGGATGATGTTTTGGTTTTTGCTTTGTATGATCAGTTGGATCATTTATATATGTATGTATGTATCATGTTGGATGTTGGATATGATCAGTTGGATCATTTATATGTATATGTATGTATGCATCATGTTGGATGCTGGATATGATCAGTTGGATCATTTATCTGTATGTACGCATCATGTTGGATGTTGGATATGATCGGTTGGATCATGTGTATGTATTTTGTATATGCATCATGTTGGATGCTTGGACCATGTATCTGTATATGTATCAGGTGGATACATTGTATGATCAGGTAGATCATGTATGTTGATATGTATCATGTATTTATATTTGTATTAGGTGGATACACTGTGTGATCAAGTGGATCAAGTATGATGATCTGTATCAGGTAGATACTTGGTATGCATCAGGTAGATGCATTGTATGATCAGGATGATCATGGATGACGAGCTTCAGGATGTTGCTCCAGATGACATGCAGCAGGATGTTGCAGTGATGGTGATCAGGATGATCATGTGTACATCAGGATGATGTATGGTGAGTATCAGGTTGATACTCTGTGGCCATGGAATAGGTTGTGCAGATAATCATGTAATTTGTGCCCTAGGATATTTGCAGATAGTCTTTCAAGGTTTTTCCTATGGCATGTAATTTGTACCCTGGGATATCTGAAAAATGCTCTTTCGAGGTTTTGCTTGGGAGAACATATAATTTGTGCCCTGGGAGATCTGCAGATAGTCTTTCGAAGTTTTTCCTATGGCATGTAACTTGTGCCCTGGGATATCTGGCAGATGCTCTTTCGAGATTTTGTCCTATGGCATGTAATTTGTGCCCTGGGATATCTGGCAGATGCTCTTTCGAGGTTTTGTCCTATGGCATGTAATTTGTGCCCTGGGAGATCCGATAGGTTGAGCCGTGTGCTCGTAATCAGTCCTGGGATGCTCTTTCAAGGTTTTTCCATGACTACATGTAATTTGTGCCCTTGGAGATCCGATAGGTTGAGCCTTGTGCTTGGAATCAGTCCTGGGATGCTCTTTCGAGGTTTTGTGGTGACCACATGTAATTTGTGCCCTAGGAGATTCGATAGGTTGAGCCTTGTGCTCGTAATCAGTCCTGGGATTCTCTTTCGAGGTTTTGTGGTGGGGTCACATGTAATAAGTCCTGGATATCTGGACAGGATGAAAAAGGCATCAAATGCTCTTTAGGGTTCTTGCTAGTCAAGAGACTCTTTTAAGGTTTTGTGACGCACGTAATAAGTCCTGAGATTTCCACAGTATGGTTAGTGATGACGAAGACCTGCAGGTGGTGGGCCTACATCCAGTATGAAAAAGGATTGGCTCTATAGAACTTCCTATGACGAGTAGAGTCAGAGATTGGTTGAGATAGCAGTAGCAGTGACAATGATGATGACGATGATCCCGAGAAGAAGACTTGTCTAGCAGATCTGTGTCAAGAAATACCTTCCTAGTTAAGAGGGAGTGTTGATGTATATGTAACTTCGGAATGTATTTCATCTATGTATTTCATATATATTTATTGTACCCTTATTAGAGATGTGTTATTCCTCTATAAGGAAGTGTCGTCATGTGGATTGACAAGTGTCGCAAGTGTGTGTACTTGCTGATGGGTTATTAGAACACCATGTGTGGGGTCGGCCCTGAAATATATATTATATTGTGGATGTAGGATGTACCTAGCTAGACAAGTTGGCCCCATAAGGTCACTGGGCAAACAGGTTAGTATAAATAGAGATCGGGAGATCTCTATTTAGATCATTCAGAAAGACACACTTCTCTCACTCAAAAAGTGGTGCACTAGTGAGGAGGAGGATCATCTACTCTAGGAGACTATCTCAAGTGTATTTTGGTTGTACTTTGGTTGAGCCATTGCTCTCTCTATCTCTGAGGAAGTTGTGGGGTTTTTCACCTTAGGGTTTTCCCCACGGAAACTCTGTGTCTCTTGTCTCTCATGCTTTTGATTCTTGTGATGCTTGTCATGCTTATTGTGATTGTTATGCATTGATATACTGTATATGTTATTCTCTCAGTAAAGATCCAAGAGTATTGTGAATTAATGCTCAAAATTTAACACATAGGTATCTGTTCCATCAGGAATAAAGTTTGACTGATTTTTATTTTCTTCTTTCTTCGAATAGACAAAAGTATGGCTTTTCTTATTTTTCAGAATATTTGTTTGTATTAGATTTTCCTTAAAAATTTGATCTTTAATCAAGTTGTAATAAGAACACATATTTTTAAACTCGTCTTCAATTTTAGCCAATTATTTTTCCAAAGATCTATCTTCATTATGTTCTTCATGATAATTTAAGCTAGTAAATGAGGAGGGATATTCAATTAATTTATTGTCTAACTCAGATTTCTGAAAATAATAAGGATTCAATTTACGTGTTTCAAAATCTAAACTACAACTAGTGATTTGAAGGCTTTGATTAATAATTCCCAGATCTTCATCATCATTAGGATGCATAGAAAAAGCATCTTTATGATTATCATCTATTAAAAGAAAATTTTATAAATCATTCAAAGCAGATGATAAATCATTTTTATTCCCAATTATATTCTCATCCATGATATGATTGAATTAAAAAAAAAGACAAATGCTTAGATATGATAGAATCTTCATTTGACACATTAGAAGCATTAGAGGTAGAATCTTCTTCTAAAATTTTGGGTTCAGATTCTAGAAAATGAAGAGTATAAGTGAGACATTCAATATATATATTCGGAGAAGAAAAATTATAATTAGAACTTTGGATAAATTAGACGTTAATTTGTCTTTTGTGTTCTGTGTAATTGTTTGAATGTTTCTTCCTTGTTGTAAATATACCACTTCATCGCATAAACCCTTAACTTGTTCTTCCAACTTAAATAATTTTGAGAACTTTGATTCATCTTCGATATCCTTTTCATCATATAAAGAAAAAGAATGAGAAAATTCAGAAGAGTACCTTTTAAAATCTTTTTCTAGCTTTAGTGCATACTTGCATGCTTCATGTAACTATGTTATTCCTTTTTGTGGAATGAACATGGACATGTATTTTGGAAGAGATTGTACATACCATTCTAAAATGATGTTTGTTGAAGGTCTATAATTATTGTGTAAGCTATAGAATACTCGTCGGAAGAAAATATTGAAATAACCGATAGATTCACCATCGTCTACCTGCATTTTAGTAAGATCACAATAAAATTTAATTGGATTATAATTGTCAAAAGCATTTTCAAACAAATTTTTGAATTGTGATCAATTATGAATTGAATGAACAGGAAAAACATTGAACCAACATAAAACCTTACCTTCGAAAGTGAGGGGAAATAACCTGCAAACAATATCTTCGTGAACAACATTAAGTAGACATATAATAGACTCATATTTTCTAATATGCTCAATAGCTAAATCATTTCCCTCACCATTGAATTTTGGAAAAAGGTCTACTGCCTTTCCTGGAAGTTCATGCAAAGGCCCTTGCAAGCTAAGTGCAGAATTGGACTCCCATGGAGGGATTTGAGCAGAAGTCATAAATGATAAACATTAAAAATATTGACTCCTAAGGATTTAGTTTGCCACTAAACATCTCTATAGTACATATATATGATAACTAAAAGAATAAAATATTAAAAATACTGAAATACAAGCCAGAGGTTAATGGTTATTGAAATAATAAAAACTTAAAATAAAACCACTTATTCACCTCATGGCCCTCCTTCTAGCACCATTTGTTGGTCGGATTTTCTGTCTTGAGGTCAGCAAGGAGAAATAGCCCACACAAAACGCTTAACACAACCCTTTGTGTGTTTGGAATAACCACTTCTCGCAGGAACAAAGGCTCGGCTACCTATAGGGATTTTCTCTCAACGAGAGAGTCTCACAATAATATTTTAATAATTATTTGTGTTGTTAGTTCCTATCTATTCAAACTAAATAAAAATAAACTAGACTAGCTTTCAAACTTCAACAGTATTAACAAAAATAACGTCAAACTAGACTAGCTCTCATAACAAAAATAATTAGTAGCTTTCAAACTTCAACAGTATTAACAACTGCTAATTTTCTGTAGGTTTCCACAGCTAAATAAAATTATAATTATAATTTAAGACTTAAATTAGTTCTACCTAATCTATCTTGCATGAGAAAATTAATATTACCAATGTCATTTCAGATCTGAATATGAGATAGTCATAGACATGAACTAATCTGATAATAATCTACAATATTTAGAACATAATCTATTAAAGTAATTATACAATTCATAATAATGAAAATGAAATTAATCATCACATGCAGTGTATAACCATTAGAACAGATTAAAAAATAACACTAATTTGAAAGGTGTTCACATAAAAATATTTGTTCATATGATCATAAGATTCAAGGAATATATATATATATATATATATAGGTTTTGAAAAAATGATAAAGAGAACCATGATCCAATAGAAATCAAATTCTATCAAAAGATTACTAGTATATTGTGTCATGGACAAACTGAAGTTGAAGAAAAATTCCCTACGATATGTACATGGAGCAACAACTGACAAAGATCCTCTTAGGTTATTATTCAGAACCTCCCTTCAAATCTTACCAAGGGAACAAGCACGAAAATTTTGAGAAGAACACTGTTTTCTCCAATTCTATGGAGTATTTGATCCAGATGGATATTGGTGGCCACCCACCTATTTCACGGGCTCAAAACAGTTTCCCATTTCGGCAATTTTCTAGTAATTTTTCTACGGTTTTTTGGGTCCTAAACTTCCGGGGCCATTTTGAGGCCCTAAATGATGTTTTTTGCGTTCAATCTTCTAAATGTTCACTTAATGCTAACAAGTCTTCTCTTGTAGTTCTCGGATAGAACTTTCCAACGAGCTATCGAGTGCCCCAAACGGAGATCGTATGCAAAAGTTATGACCCCAGGAAGTTGACTATTCAACTAACCACCTTGGGGACACAAAATTTATGATGGTTCACCTTCTAGGGTTAGGTGTTTTTGGATGATTGGAATTATTTCCCTCATGCTTATGACAAATAGGCCCTTTCAGTCTCTTTTTGTAATCATCTTGGCACGAATGATCAGGGAGGCCACATCTCTTCTCAGAGATAGATACCACCATTCTAGCTATTGTATTTTACAGTATCTTCTATTTCCGCTATTTAATAGAATATGTGTTTATTGTATCACTGTGTTCTTTGCAATATATCTATGTATATGATTTTGTATATGCTATCTTATTTAGTTCCTGCATAAATCCAGATCAATATTCTCCATTCTATAATAAACGAATTACAAAGAGAAAACCAAATTAAAAGAACAAAATTTCTTCAACTCTTTGGAGACCTCTCTCCCTCCTCTTCCCCATACCTCTGAGGTTGCATTTATACAACAAAGACAATGGGAAGGATAGAATCCAATCCCCCTAAACCTCTGGTTCGTTCAACCAAACACCAAACCGACCACAACAAATATCTGGAAAATTCACCAGCAAAGAAGAATAGAGCATATTGTCGCTTCGGTATGTGCAAAGATACTAGAGTGCGAAGAGAAACCAGAGCTCGCGGATACTATCCTTAAGATCGAATCGGTATTCAACGATCTTAGGACTGGAATGAAAGACATGGAGACAGATTATTAGGAGAATATGGCCGCCTAGGAATTGCAGAATCAGCCAAAGACACCACTAGATCAGGTAGAGCTCAAAGCGGCAGAAGCGAAAGCAGTCGTAGAGGCCATATCTAGCGAAGTAGCAAAATGTCAAACCTTGTTGGACAAAGCTATGAGGGTGTTCACTATGCTGCAAGAGGACCCTGAGATGCTACAGGTCCAAACCAATTTGCAAGAAAAGAAGGTAGTGTTAGACGCTTTGAACGGGGAGATGAAGACCCTGCTACCAGTAGACAGACTCCACAAATTTCCAGAAGTTAAAGAATTAAAAAGATAACTTGTAGCATTAAGAGAATAGGAGGCTGAAGTTGGAGATAAGTCACAGCCCCTACATGAGGAAGCCCATGAACTGACGCAGAATATTGAAGAAAAATTGAGGGAACTTCGCGACGCACAAGATTCAGTGCAAGAGCAGACTTAGGATGACCTAACACCAGATGTGTTGGAAACCATCAAAGAAATTGAAGAGGATGTGAAGGATACGGTTGCTAAGTTGAGCGCAATGTATTAGGAGTTAGCTGCTGAAATAGCTCCACAGGAGGACGAGCAAATCCTGGAATCAGAAGCGGAAAGTGGCTAGGGGATGAGCCACATGTAAGTGTTAGGGACCTATTGGGCCTGACCCAAGAAAAGAATTTTTTAGAAGAACATTTTTGGAGTTGCAGCGCAGCTCAAATGAAGGCATTCTTGGTAAGACAATTTTGGAAGCTGCGAAGTTGAGTGCAGCATAGTATCGGCAGGGTAGGAACCACACAACTGAGCGCCAATTCCGCAAAGTGCTAGCAGGGAACCTATTTTGGGTAAAGAATATAAGGAAAGGTCAAGCTGCGAAAGCAACCTGTTTTGTCGAAGTACTCCATAATTCCTAGTAGGCGGGTAAGGAGTGGTGCAGAAGGAAAGCGATCGGTCACACAAGTAGAGGTAGCACGACGTGAACCGGCCGCACAAATCCGTTAGAGAAGGAACGACAAGGTGAAAGCGACCCGTCGGCATGCACTCAACAGGGGGGATGAAAGTGACGTGACCACGCACAGAAGGATGGCCATGACAGAGAAGTCGCTATCAGAGCCTAGGAGTCCTCGTTAGTGAAGTAACCATGATAGTTTTGGGTTACCTAAGGGCATGATCTACAAAAGGGCACATTTTGTAAGGGAAAGGGTTGAATATTTTGGTTATGAATTGTTAATATTTGTTGTTGAACATTGATCTCCATTGAGAGAAGATTATAAAGGCTCTGCAGCTGTGTGCGTAGAGACCTACTGAAGAGAGAAGAGAGTCTGCAATTGAGTGTGCATACTGGAACTGTTGTACCCTTCCCAAAGATAATATAACAACAGTTCCTATGGACGTAGCTCCCATCCTGGGGGTGAACCGCGTTAAATTCCGTGTTATGTGATTACTTATGTGCTTGCATTTGTGTCTTTACTTATGATAAATTGTTAAGGGTTGTTTATGAGTTCAAGTGTTTTGCTTTTATATGTATTCGCCATAAGAATAATGATGGGAATAATATGTTAAGTAATCACATGTATGAATGAATGTCAGATGCACTAGTACTTCATAGTTAGATGAATGCACAAACTAGTCGGATAAACACTTAGCGCAGCACCGGAAGTGCGTAGTGATGTTTGTGTTGTTAGAGTGTATAAGGTTGCAAGGTTCCATCCATTATGCTTGTTGAATGCATATTTTTGCATTAAGTAAGATCCATTAAAGTGGTTAAGTACCAAAGAGGAAGCGTAGTCTCTATGGCATTGTCCTGTTGGCAAAGAACCGTCCCGCATTGCGTAGTGCTTGGATGCATGATAGCTTAAGTGTTCGTCGCGAAGAAGTGGAACTTCACGCAATCCGAATTCCGCAGTGCGAGTCATGTAGTGTGCTTCCCGCCAATATATTTAAACACTCAGCACCTATTTGTGGAAACCTGATTCCACAACCCTCCATTACTTCACCTCGGGTTAGACCTCAGTCTATTCGCATATTGTTGCCGAAAGGGCCGGTGAAAAGGGGTTTTGTTGGTTCCTCGAACAACGCAAAACCTGTGTATTTATAGAAAACATCAAGAACAGAAAGACATCCAACATATATTCACCTCCATTATCATATCTAAGAGCTTTGATCTTGCTCTCGGTGGCAATCTCAATAGAAGCCTTGAAAATCTTGAATTTTTCTAGCACTTCCGACTTGTTTTTGAGAAAGCAGACCCAAGTGAATATGGAGAAGTCACCAATAAATGTCAGAAAATACCTTGAGCCACTCATGGAGGTATGTGGTAGCAGACCACTGATATAAGAATGAATCATCCCCAAAATACAAGAAGCTCTGCTAGCTTTTCCTCGGTCAAACTTGTGCTCGGGGTGCTTCCCAATGATGCAACCCTTGCATATTCCCTTCGAGGATTTGATGCTCGGAAGGCCCTCAACCATGGAATTTTTGTGTAGTAGCTGCAAATATTTATAATTTAGGTGTCCAAACCTCTCATGCCATAGCATACTAACCTCATTTCCATGAGTCAGAAGAGCACCAGGCTTTGATTGTGGTAAAAAGTGAGAAAACTCATATGTTTTTGCAGCATGATTGGATTTTCCTACCACAATGAGTTTTCCGCTTTCAATATCATAAATTTCAACATTATTGGGGATGAATACAACCTTCTTTGGTAAACTTGTATGTGTCATTTGATATATAAAAAGCAGGTTTGTAGCAAGAGAAGGAACATAAAGAACATTGTGAAAACTGCCATACTCTAAATGAATAGTGCATTTTCCCTTTGAAGAAAGTTGTGAGTCATCTCCCATGTGGATGGAGATGGTGTTGTTGGAGCCCAATGAAGAAAAATAATCTTTGTTTGTAGCCATGTGATTCGAAACTCCCAAATCTATGAGAAGAGTGGTGGAATTCGAAACACTAGCCATGAGTGCATGACCTCTTTTTGTATGCTCATTGTTGTCCTTCTTCCTTATGCCATCAGGCAGAGCAATGTTGTTTTTCTCCAAGAGAAGGGCCATCTGATCTATGGTCTTCTTCATGCATGAGCTTTCAGGATGAAATCCCTTTCTGCAATAAGAACATTTACTCTTCTCTTGGCCCTTTTGTTTGTCCTTTCTTGAACTGGATGGCTCATGTGAATGATTTGTCTTCCCCTTTTGTTTTGGATGATCAATATTTGGCTTCTCTTTCTTTTGTTTCCCTTTGCCATTCGTCGCTTTGGATCCTCCAACAAAAAGGGCTTGATCTTTGGAGTGCATGGTCCCCATTTGAACAAGCTTATCATGCTCTTTTGTCAAGGATTCAATGAAGGCATTCAAGGTAGGCATCTTCCAATTAGGAATTGTGGCCTTTCCCGTATTGAAAGTTGAAACAAAAACTGAATAATCTCTTCCAAGATTCGTAAGGATGCATAAAATCAATTGCTTATCTTCTTTTTTCACTCCACATTGCTTCAGTAGCATTACCAAGTGTTTAAAATTAGTGAAGAAGTCATTGATGGTCTCGAAATTATCAGACTTGAGTTCAATCAACTCATTTTCTAGCTGATAGGATCTCATCTCATTCTGCTTGCCAAATAGATGGAAAGTTGATCCCACACCTATTTTGGAGTATTCAATCCATTAAGATGAAAAAGAAGATCCTTAGAAATGTTGAGACAAAGGAAACCATAAGCTTCATCAAGCTTATTGAAATATTTTTCCTTCTCTACTGCAGATGTAGCTTCGACTTCTAGGCCCATGGTGACTCTGTAAAAGCCTTTAGAGCACAATATTACCTCCATATCAGCCTTCCACTGATAATAGTTGAAGGGAGTGAGGATATTTGATGAAGAAGTTTCCATCTTCAAGAAGAGCGAATGCAATAGGAGGAGGAAAGAACTTGCAAATCACAAAACAAACAAGAAATCTTAGGTCGACAACCTGAACTTTTCAAGTTGCATCACACCCGGCATAGGATATCACACAAGATTGAAGATCCAATGATCAATATCCAGGAATTATGTGGAAACTCTTGGCTTCTGGTGCAGAATTGGAAAACATGGCTTGTAGTGTAGAATATGCATGCAGTGCATAAAACTGCTGCAATATGAGAAAACTTGCTCAATCTTCATGAATAATCCCTGCAGTAAAGTATTCTTGTCCCTACCATGGCTCTGATACCATATGAAATTCAACACAACAGATCTATGGAACAAGAGAAACAATTACTAGAGATGCATAAAGAATAATATGTGAAAACTGTGCAAAATACTTGCAGCAGTGCTCTATTAAACTCAAAAGATGAACTGTTGCTTGGTTTTTCAACCAAGCATGTGCAAGGATGCACCTATTAACTTGTAATAGCAGTTTCAATATAAAACAAAAACAACTATGAATAAACTAATATAATATGATCTAACATAAGCATGTGCAAATAAATAAAAAACTAGATTTTGAAACATAAGCAATAAGATCTATGGAAGAATAAGAACTTGAAAAATATTTGATTTTGTATTACCTCAAATGGTGAGGATGATGGGTGTTGAGCAACTCCAACGTTGAGAAGTTCCAATATCCAATGGTCTCTTCTTCTCAAAGCTTCAATGGGGATCTTCAAACTTGAAATGGGAGGCAATGGCTCTCAAAGGGAATTTGGCAGCATAAGGATAGGATGAAATGTGGATGAAAAGTGAGGAGCCCCTACCACCTTTTTATAGTTTTTGGTGATGGGGAATACCATTATGGTTTTGAGGAAACCAATGGTATTAACCAACATGGTTTAGGTCTCTTTTTCCCTCTTTTTCCTTTTTTGAATATTTTGAATATTTTTATTCCCTTTTAATATTTTTTGGGAATTTTGGACCCTTTTTTAGGGTTTTTTGTGTTTTTTGAGGAAAAATACATATTTTGAGGGGGGGAAAGGTGTATTATGGTCTTTTTGGTGACCTTTTGAAGGTTTTAGAGGCTCAAATGGTGGAAAAGTGGACAAATGGGTCATGTGAATAAGAGAATGAGCTAGTGAGCACTTTTTGGGTGTCAACAGATTGCCCCCTAATGTGTGAGGGTAGGAGCTCATCGTATGGACGATAGACATCATAGTTCTTTTGTCTTTTACCTGGGGTGTGGAGAAGAGAAGAGACTGATTGGAGACTAGAACAACGGCCCCTTGGAAGCTGCAAAAACTGAAAAAATACATGGCCTCAAAATGAATGAGGAATAATATGTGATTATGGACGAGGCAGGCATACCCATGCTCGTACCAAGACATATACTTAACAATTAGTCCCAAGAAGGGGAACCCAAAAAAACTATTCGTACATCGTAATGTTCTAGAGGGGACACAATGGTGGGATGTACTCATGATAATGACATGACTGATTTCAATAACTGATACACCAGAAACAACAATAACCGTTCTGAATAAGGTATCAGAAGGGTTGTTGAATTGCGGAAACCGAATGTGTCCAACATATGTAGGGACTCAATTAGACTCTCAAATGTGATAGAGTCAGTAAATGAGTCAACTTTTGACGAGTATTTGTAACTGTATACTCAAGGGAGTATAGGACTGTGGTACATCAATAAATTGTCGCCAAGCGCAACCCTAATATCCATAGGAATGTGTAATTGGTTGTTTCCTCAATTAGACTCTCAAATGTGGTAGAGTCAGGTGATATCCAGGGTCTTCAATAAAAAACTGAAAGGACCGATACCCTGTACAAGTCTTAACGATGCGATCAAGGTGTTGAAGTCGAGCATGTGAGAAACAATCATTTGGAGAGGCACTGAGGACTCCTTTCAAAATGATCCATAGGCACTCATCACTAATGGTGATGAGTCCAAGGCACAGGGACCTTTGGGTCTAGCCTCTGGAATAGATTTGGTTGGCGTCGACAGAGGGAGACCAACAACTATCAAGGAAATGATGTTTCCTTGATAGGAGCGTGAGATGTACAACTGAAGGGTGGTAGCATTGATGGTAGGACTGACATACTGTGGGGATGTGGAAAAAACTGGGGTCATAGAGTGGGTGGACTCAAACTTCCTTTGTTCAGAGCATGGTGACATGGTTGATTTGGATGCATAGGAAACTGACTTTTAGGTGTGAGGACCATGGCTTTAAGGGGTTGGGGATATGTATTGCAGACTGGAGTGACTCTGGGGCGGACAAGCTGATGGATTCTATTAGGGGACTCTCAGGGTGACATACTGTAGAATAATCTGAACAAAGGCGACCATAATGTGGAAGCTTCCTTATGAGTAGACATGATCTGTTGTGGCACCGAAAAGCACCGATGGGTCCTTCTTCGTAGTTTTAATGAGCTCCAAGAAGGGATAAAAGTGTGCTCTAAAATAGTACTGTCCTGTGGATTTATGCGAGCCCAGGACTGTTCATGCTCATGGTTTTCTTTCAATTTTTTGAGAGTTTGAAAGCGATAAGTAGACTCCATTGGTGTTCTTTTTCATGTGTTAGTCTCTAAGGCCCGAAAAAGCATAAAATGATGCAAATGGAGAACTCTTCTAGTCGATGTGACTAGAGTATTCCTTTTTCGTAATTAGTCTACAAGGTCCGGAAAAGGGTAAATTTATACCAGGTAGATGCCTTTTCAGATACTTTTAGTGAGCATGAAAGGAAGCAAGATTGCTCGGCTATCTTTTCATTGTTTTTAGGAGTCAGAAAATAGCTTAACGAAAACTCCCTAAGTGCCTTTTTCGTAAAAGAATTGCTCGGCTAAAAAAGCGGTAAAATTGTATCGAACAAGAAGGTATCGAAGAGGGCGAGAAATGATCTCAAGCATCGTCACGAGCATGGAAAACTGAAAACGGTGACATAAAGATCGTAAAAAATGGATTACGGTCGATGTGGCACGCAAATCGAGGCGATGAGGGGCATTTTGGAGAAATGCCCAAAAATTATGGGGGTGAAGGCAAGAAATGATCTCAAGCATCATCATGAGCGCGGAAAACTCAGCGACATAAAACTCATCAAAAATGGACCACGGCCGATGTGGCACACAAATCGAGGCGACGAGGGCCATTTTGGAGAAATGCCCAAAAATTATGGGGGTGAAGGCGAGAAATGATCTCAAGCATCGTCACGAGCGCAGAAAACTGAATCCGTCGATATAAAACCCGTCAAAAATGGACCACGATCGATGTGGCACGCAAATCGAGGCGACGAGGGGCATGGGAAAAAATGCCCCAAAAATCTGGTGGTGAGAGCGAGAAATGATCTCAAGCATCGTCATGAGCGCGAAAAACTGAATCCGATGATATAAAACTCGTAAAAAATGGATGATGGCCGATGTGGCACACAAATCGAGGCAACGAGGGGCATGGGAAAAAATGCCCGAAAAAGGGACCTAGTGGAATTGGAAAGGAGTGGACTATCGTGAAGTTCTCGCTGTGCTGATTCCAATGGTACCAACAGTTTGAAAAACGGACATCATATGATGCCGAAATGGTTGTTTGAAAATGGTCAAATTTCTATAAATAGCAAGTGGGCCCAATGTGACAAGTGTCATTTTCACCGTTGAGTTTCACAGAGTAATTGAGGAGGTCAGAGCATTTTCTCGATTTGTGGGAGATTCGACCGTTGGTTTTTCATTCTGTGAGTTTTAGGTAAGCCTATGTGCCTTAGCCTTTTAAATTATTTCCTTTCTGTTTAGCGCCGGGGCCCCGAAGGCTACGTAATTACACGTTGGCTTCCAAACGTGGAATATCGCGGGTTTCGGCTCATTTTCCGTGATGCACATCGCAGGTATTGGCTTGATAGCCGCGATGTGCATCACGGCTGTGGGGGCCGACAGTCGCGATGCCCATCGTGACTATGGGGCTGATACCTGCGATGTGCATCGTGGCTTTGAAGCTGAAAGTCGCGATGTCCATCGCGGCTAAGAGCCCGAAAGTCGCGATGGGGTTTTTGAGAAAAAAAAAATTGTTTCTAAAAATTTTTCCTTTGTTCTTTGGCAAGATGTTGAGGAGGCCGTTAGTGTCGTGGCGGGAGAGAGAGATTGATGTGGATTTGATGGGCAGGATTCGGGATGACCTGAATGTGCGGGCGCCCTTGGCTGTGGGAAGACTTCTAAAGTTTTCTCAGATTCCTATTATGCGTTTAGTCAGAGATCTACTGAACAAGTTGGTTGACTTCTGGGTCCCGAAGGAGGTGGCCTTCATAGTGTAAGGTGAGCGTCTAGAGATCACCTTGACCGATGTTTATTTTATTACTGGCTTGCCCCGTTTGGGGGAGATTGGGGAACTGCAGCCGAGGATTCTGGCTGGTATGGACATTGAGGATCTCCTAGAGAGATTCTGTGTTGCCAGGGTTCGTACGCAGAACAATGCACTAAGTATTTTGGACCTGTGGGAGTCGAGGATGCAGGCAGTGGGGGCTTGTGTTTTGCGAGTGCTCGGTGCACAAGCACCTCATCGTTTGTCTGGGTCCAAACGATGATGGTAGATAGTGTTTTGAGAGGTACCTATTTTGCCTGGGGGCAGATGTTCTTAGCCTGTGTTCGGCAGGAGCTGAACAAGGTTAGATGGGAGGGAGGGGAGTTCAGCTATGCCTCTTTTCTCTGTTGTCTCTTTTTTTAGTGGGTCCCTACCTTGCGGCCATGTGTGCTGGTTCAGGAGGGGCTGAGGAGTGAGTTGCGGATGGTGCGGTGGGGGGAGATGATGCCCCGAGGTGGTGGTGGTATCCGGTGGTTCTTTTCGGTGGAGATGTATGATTAGTGGGAGCAGATGCCCCTACTTATTGATGATTATCCATATGCTGGTATGGACTTCCGAGGAGATCCTGAGATGCCTCGGGCTCAGGGACAGGCCTGGGGTCTAGATGGTACGTCTTTGTTTGTGGTTCTCTGTTATATCATTTTTTAGATGTTTTTGTTATTAGTATAGCTAGAGATATTTATATGATATTGACTTGGTTTACTTGTGTGATTGTGCAGATATTGGTCCGAGACAACTAGCTGATCATATAAGCCGTCGAGGACGGATGATGGTGGTGGCACCTCCACCTATAGCGGCACCGCCTCCTTGTGCTCGAGGATTTGTGCGTCCTCGCAATGATGCCCTGGAGAGCATACATGAGACTTTAGAGGGGCTTCTAGTGGGAGCACCAGAGGAGGGTTGGAGGGATTTGGATCAGCCTACTATCGAGCGTTGTTTCGATGCTCCCTGTGAGTGGCATTCGATCTTACTGAGAGTGGCTGTGGTGATGGACGAGAGGAGAGCTTGCGATCAATATGATACGGAGAAGCCAGAGCATCCTGGTGATCATGATGATTAGGTGATCTTATACCTGCCCCCAAATGCTGATGAGCATATGGGGATGATTTTGTTGATACACATTTTGTACAGCTAGTGTATTTTTTGTATATTTGGGTGCTAAGGGCATTCCTGACATTATGACTTTTATGATGATATATATATATATATATATATATATATATATATATATATATGTTTTGGTATATAGTCGTGTATGTACATGGATGCACATCTTGTCTTGATTACATTTTGTTGCACGTGGATGCAATTATAGATTGTTTGTTTGCCCATGGAGGCATGTTTGATTTTTTGTACGCCCATGGAGGCATATCTTATGCACGTGGATGCAATGTTTTACTTCTTTGTATGCCCGTGGAGGCATATGTTATGCATGTGGATGCAATGTTTAAATTTTTATAATGCCTATGTGATGCATGTCATGATGTCCTACATGTTTTGGTTGACGTGCCAATCTAGAATGTTGTTATCCATTTGGTCTACTACAGTGTTATGATTTCTTGGGACATGAGTAAAAAAGATGGATTCAAAATGTCGAATCATTTGTTTTGTGTGTAGGAATTTTCTAAGTAGACAGGGATCACGTACTTGGTAACAGTTGTTGAGCTGGGAAACAAAGAGCTGGGAGTCTAGGATAAAAAAATGAAGGTGACTTATGCCCATTTGGAGAGCAGCGGCGAGGAGACCGGTCACGACATGATACTCAGCTTGGTTGTTTGTGGCAGCACATATACACACTCCATCAAGGTGGATCAACTCATGTGAAGGGGAATAAATTACCCAAGCTGTTGACGTGAGATTTGGAGACCAACGAATTGCGCCATCGGCAAATCCGATGTGGTAGAGTGGAACAGGATCCATCTGTGTTCATGCAGGAAAGAATTGAAATGTAAGATTTCAAAAATTTATAGTGAAAAAAAATAAAAGAAATGTACAATATGGACTATGGTGTCCAGGATTTTTTATGGGTAGAATCTTTTGAGGTACAACCCGTTACGGGGGTTGCGCATGGGATTGCCTTCTGAATCGGTCAAAATGTATGCTCCATGTTCAAGGCAAGTGTGTATGATATATGGGCCTTGCCACATAGATTGGAACTTTCCTTTGCCTATTTTGTCATGGGCTTGATCGTAAACAAGGACTAGGTCTCCTTCACTAAATGCTCGTGGGTGAACATGTTTATTGTAATGGAGTTTATATCTGTTCTTCGCGGCTTTGATTGTTTGGAGAGCTGCACGGCGATCTTCGTCGGCCTGCTCTAAAAGAAGTAGACGTTCTTCAATTAGTGATGTATCGGGGAGAAGTTCTATGGAAATCTGTAATGTTGGTATCTGGCATTCAATGGGGAGGATAGATTCCACGCCATAAACTAAATGGAATGGGGTAAAGGCGGTGGTGGTTTTGGTCGATGTGCGATAAGCCCATAATGCAGGAAAAATCATGTGATGCCAATTGGATTTATGTTTGTCGACAGTGCATTGGAGGACGGTCTTCAAAATTTTGTTAACAGCTTTGACTTGGTCGTTCCCTTGGGGTTAGTAAGCGGAGGAGAAATGATGTTCAAACTTAATGAGTATGGACAATTCTCTCCAAATGAAGTCTTCGAAGTGAGAGCCGTGGTCTGAGATGAGTTGCTTTGGTACTCCGAAATGAGCAATAACATGGTTGAGGAAAAAATGGGCTACAGTGTCGGCTTTGCAATTGTAAGTAGGCATGGCTTCTGCCCATTTGGTAAAGTAATCAACAACCACAATAATGTGTTTGTGGCTTCCGGCTGATGTGGGATTGCAATCCATGATGTTGATGGCCCATTTGCAAAATGGTACAGCAGTGACGACTGGATGAAGGGGGGCGGGGGGGGGTTCTTTCCTTTGGGGCAAAGAGCTGGCAGTTTTGGTAGTGTTTGACTGCTGTGATATAATCAGTGAATAATGATGGCCAAAAATAACCTGCGCGGATTACCTTTTGGGCGGTGGCCATTCCGGAGAAATGGCCACCGCAGGCACTGCTATGACAGTCGTTAAGGACTTGTTCTGCTTCATCTTGGGAAAGGAATTGTTGTAAGATTGTGTCGACACCACGTCGATAGAGGACATCACCCAAGAGGATATAACGGAGGGCATGGTGACGAATGCGATGGCGTTCGTCACGGTCGATGTTGGGTCGAAATTTCTGTGTGCGGAGGTATACCAAAATGTCACCATACCAAGGGTCTTCAGACGAGATGATGAACAAATGTTCATTGATTATATCAGTATGGATAGTTGGTGATGACGACGATGATGGTAATTCTGTAATGAGTTGAGCAAGTGCTAATTCTTTGGTTCTCTTCAGGGTTTTAAAAGTTAGGTCGTATTCTTGTAAGATTATCACCCATTTGGCAACACGGCCTTGTAGAAGGCAACGATTCAAGAGATAGACCATTGGGTTGGAATTGGCCACAACCGTGGTGTGGTTGAGGAGAATGTAATGTCGTAGCTTTTGTACTAAAAAGATGACAGCGAGGGACATTTTCTCTTCATGAGGGTAGCACAGAGGTGGGCCTGACAAGGTCTGGCTCACATAGTAAATGACGTGTTCTTGACGAGTGGAGTCTTCTTGGACGAGTACTCCGGAAACGACGTAATCTGATGCCGAAATGTACAGGGTAAAGTATTTCGTGAAATTTGGAGGAGAAATCAAGGGGGCACTTGTAAGCGCTTTTTTCATGTTTGTGAAATCCCCTTCTGCTTGTTCGTCCCAATAAAAACGTGTATGAAGGCGAAGTAAACGGAGGAAACCATGTCCTGTGGTGGCGTAATCTGGGACAAAGCGACGAAGGAAGTTGGACTTCCCTTGGAGGCTTTGTAGTTGTCTTAATGTACGAGGTAATGGTAGGTCTACTATGGCTTGGAATTTTAGGGGGTCGGCAGTGATCCCTTTTTCTGAAATGACAAATCCCAGCAGGCGACTTGCTGGAACGCAAAAGATGCACTTGAGTGGGTTCAGGCAGATGTTGTATTTTCAACAATGCAAGAAGACTTGTCGAAGATCATCTAAGTGGTCGGATCGTTCCTTAGATCAAGTTGTGAGGTCGTCTAGATAAACTAATATGATTTTATGCAAATTGTGGAAACAATAAGTCATGGCTCATTGGAAAGTGGCTCGAACATTCTTGAGACCGAAAGGCATGTCGCGATAAGCGAAGGTGCCCCATGGGGTAGTAAAAGTGGTCTTGTATTGATCTTCTTTACTGATTTTGATTTGGTTGTATCTAGAGAAACCATCCATAAAAGAAAGTACCTCATGCCCCCTGCACTCATCGATTAGTTGGTTAATAAATGATGTGGGGAAATTGTCCTTGGGACAAGCGAGGTTGAGGTCACTGAAGTCAGTACATACGCAAATGGTGCCGACTTTCTTATTGACTAGTACTGGGTTTGAAACCCATGTGGTGTATGCAATAGGGTATACGAAACCTGCTGCTCGAAGCTTCTCAATTTTTGCTTTGACGGCTGGAAGCTTGGATGGGTGAATGGGACGTTGTTTCTGGCGGACCAGTGATATGTTGGGCCAAGTGTCTATGTGATATTCTACGATGGTAGGATCAAGACCAGGCATCTCGGTATAAGACCAGGCGAAGACATCTCGAAATTCTTGGAAGAGTTTCTTGTAAGCTTGGGTTTCTTTTTCAGTGCAAGATGTGCCTAAAGAGATAAGCTCGGGTTTTCCGGGGGTGGTGGAGATGTCAATTTTTATGATGGGTGAAATGTTAGCCATGTTACCTTCTTCGAAGGCTTCTGGGGTTGGTATTGGATCTTTGAACCAATCGACCTTAGTTGGTAATAAGTCCTTGGATTTAACGGATAGTTGGTTTTCCACTGTGGACGTAGATGCCTCGGGGATGAAGTATGATCGATGGTGCATATCATCCCAAGGGTAGTCCGGTGCAGTGAGTGTTTCTAGAATTTCCTCATCAGTACGGAAGTAGTGTGACATTTAATTAAATGGCTCGGGTTTATAAGTGGTTGAAATCATGTAAATGGTATTGATTTCTTTTGAATGGGATGATTTTGGGGGGAAAATTTCCTCGATAAGTGGGGGGGATATCTCTAGGTCGGCATTATTCATCTTGTATAGTGCTGCTTTGTAATCTGGGAGATCGGGGCAGTGATGTGAATAATGGCCGTAGATGCTGCATATTGCACAAGGGTGGTTTGTACGCAATGATTTATCATGAGGCTGAGGTGGGAGTTCTAGTTTAACGATTGGAACATTGGTGTCGTCATCCAACATATTCATGTGTTCTTGAAGTTCCGGTAGTTGTGGACATAGATGGGTAGTGTGGCCTATATCGTCGCACAAGGAGCACTTAGGGAGCACACGGGTTGGGGGATTCTTAGCTAATTTGGGAGTTACTGGGGGGGTGCGAGTTGTGGGTGTAGTGTTATAGGTTTGTGGACCTCTGCCTCTAGTGTTGCGGGATTGAGGGGGGACATAACTAGATGTCGTTGTAGTGCCCCTTGTTGAAGGTTGTTGGTTTTGGGGGTTCGAAACACCTGGCAGTGGACGATTTTGGGGGTTGGGTATGCCAGGTGGTGGATGGTTCGACATATTTATAGGTTGTACCGGTAGTAGAACAACGGTTGGAGTCAGTGGGGGAGTTGGGGCAGGTAAGTACCATATAGGTAATCTTAACGTTAAACCTGGAAGGTTGAGTGTAGCTATTACTGGCGTGCTGACAACTCCTGAAAATGGAAACAAGAATGGGATTGTGTGAATCGATGTTGTTCCGATATGACTAGGCACGATGGGTGCTTGTGGTGGTGGTTGAGGTTGTTGAGGATGTTGTTGTTCATTGTGCGATAGGGTGCACAAATCAGATACTTCAGTTACCTTAAGAGGGGGTGGGATTGACGGGAAAGAGCTGGTCATGGGAGTATCCGAATATGTCCCGGGTCCGATTGATGAGACGAATGATGTTGGTGCACTAAGAACGGGTTGTTCGATCATGGGAAGAACATTTTCTGGCGTTGCGGGGGCATTGGGATCATAGTATGTAATCTGGTCAATTTTGACTACCCGTCCTTCATGGGGGAACATCATGAGGCAGAAAACTGAAGAAGCGACAACTTTCATTTTATACATGTAGCTTCATCCCAGAAGGAGATTGTAATCAAGTTGGGTGTTAATGACCTCTATATCTATGAGAACCAATTTGCCCCCAAGCTGTATGGGTACGTTCACTAACAAACCTTGAGGTTGAGCTGCACGTCCATCGCAAGCTCATAATGCGGTAGTTGACGGTTGTAGCGTTGGGGATCCAAGTTTCTGCCATACGAAAGTCAACATAACGCAGGTGGAGGCACCTTCATCAATTATGCATCGATGAATGACGAGGTTGCGAATGGAAACAAAAACTTGAAAAGCTAGAGATGATGGTAGATGAGGTTCGACTTGGTCTAAGTTGAAAGCCATCGTGTTGGAGTCGTTAGGGTCTATGGAACCGATGGCAGATAACAACAATTTTCTCTGTGCAGGACAATTTTTTAGGATTTCTAGAGCGGACATAGCGGCGGGGTACTGAGCTAAATCCTCTACAATGTTATAGTTGGAAGCTACATGAGCATTAGGGTTATTGTTAATTTGTCTCAAAGGGAAACGAGGTGCTTTTGGACCCCTGTCCATGGGCATATTGGGTATGCGAAGTGGTTGATCAATTGGGAGAGTACTGGAAGATGGGTCTGTAGGTGTGGCCTCAGGGATTGAGCCATATTGGTTTCGACGGGTTTGAATATTGACTTCATTTGATGACATCATTAGCAAATGGTGAGTGTTGGACTCTGTATGCTGGTAGTTGACTGCCGCGTAAGTAATTTGCTGCTGTGTTATAGCGGATCCTTGAGGGGGATCATTTGGATGAGTGTTTACCATGCCTTGGTTTGGTAGGGGATTTTGCAATATGATGGGTTGTGGTTGAGGAGGAGGTGCTAGCTGAGCAACATGTCCCTGTCATTGAGCATCGTCGGTCCAGAGTTAACGTGCTCAATCTAAATGTGGACAATTATGTGTGTAATGGTCATAGACTCCACATATTGAACATGGATGGTTTGTTCTCAAGTTATTATTTTTGGCTTGTTTTGGTGGACGGTCAGGGTTTTGGTTGGGGGGGTAGTGTTATTATTGTTTGGGGGATTAGGTGGTGGTCCACCTTGGTTGTGTTGTTGGTTGTTTCCGCGGTTACGTCCTCTTCCGCGGTTTTGTTGACCTCCTTGGTTACGCTGGTTGTTCTGGTTTTGAGGTTGGTTTTGCTATGCATACACATGCCCTTGGGTAGTAGGTGGGTTTTGAGGTCGTGGAGGCTCTAGAGCAGGTTGCGGTGGGTAGTAAGTAGGAGGGTTATGAGGTGAACTTGTTGCTTGTTGCGGTTGTGGGTAACCTTGAGCTGCTGGAAGTGTTGGAGCAAGAGGTGCTTCCTGTTGAGGATAATAAGCCACTTGGGCTTGTGGTTGAACCGGAGTCTGATGGGCCTGCTGGTTATAATATGGAGTTGGTGCATAAGCTGATGGTGCTTTCCCATAACACTGTGGTGGACATGAGGGTCCATGAGTGTAGTGGGTTTGTATTATTGGAGCATACGAAGTTGTAGCTCCAGAATGAGATGTAGCCCTAGAAGTGTCTGGGGCATTGTTTGTACTCATCATGGTAAAAGGTTTGTTTTGCACCATAACCTAGCCGATAATACTGTCAGCGGCATGGGATGCCCCCTGTGCATCATGGTGGGATGGATCGCCGCACGGGGCGTCAGGTAAAATGGTGTATAGATATCCTAATTGGGCATATATGAGGTTGAATTGCTGGGCTTTTAAGATGGCTTCTTTTTCTGACTGGGGTCGATCAGAAGCTACATCTTTGGCTATGAGGGGGAGGAGTGATTTGAGGAACCAATCTAAAAAGATACGGTCGTCAAGCTTTATCTTGCAGAGGCTACGGAACTTATGCCACTCATGGATATGATCAGTGATGTGTGTAGCGGTGTTTTGTCTACAAGCCAAAAGTATTTCCACTCCTGGATCATAGCGTATAGGTAATTGAAAGAACTGAAGGAACGTTGAGGCGAGGGATGTAAAAGTGGGGTGTGTCCCATGCGGCTGCTCAATGTACCACTTGGCTGTAGAGCCAGTGAAAGTTCTTTGTAAAAGTATGAGTCGAATAGAATCATCTACTATGGAGTTCGAGGAACACCATAGGTGAAATGACATGATGTGGTTTTGGGGGTCTTCCCCAGCTTTTCCTTCAAACTTGGGGATATCTGAGGGGAGTTTTGTGGGCATGGGGGGCCACGCAAGGTCGTGTCTAATAGGGTCGTTGGTTAACCTTGCCAGGTCTGGTAAATTTAGACTAGCCATGTATGGCAGACAAGCAGATGGGTGTGGCATGGTCACTGGGGCATAATTGCTAATGGTAGCATTATGGATTGGTCCAGTGCTCCCTAAGGGTATGCTAGGTGTGAAAAGGATGTGTCCTCTAGTCGATGTGGTGTGGGAGGGACCTACGCTCCCAAGTGCGACATGGGTTGCAGATGGGTTAGGGATGGTTCCAGTAATCACTGGGATCTGGGTAGTGGCGATGAGGGAGGGGGTGACCCCCATGTTGGGCATACCTAATATAGGTGTTGGTCCTATGCTGGGCATGCCTAAAGTGGGTGTGGCCCCCATATTAGGCATGCCTAAGGGGGTTGTGGCTACCATGGTTGTCAGGGTAGTAGTGGCGGTTGTTGATATAGCCCCAACAGTATTGGTGAAAAGGGCGTCATATTGTGATCCAGCCATGGGGTTGGTTAGGGATGTCTCAGTAGGGTGCTCGGATTTAGCCTCAGAATCATATGTGAAATGAGGTGCGTCAGAATCAGATGACTGGGTTCTATGCCAATGACATGTGGAGTCAAGGGATAACGCTCTACGTCTATGACGTGTAGAGTCAAGTGTACTGAAATGAGGGGGTTCACCCTGAAAACGCCGGGATTGTCTTAAGTTTTCAATGGTGAGAGATGTCTAGAAATGCCAATGGATGGTTGTGAGATAAAAAGCTCAAGATTCTAATGCAACGACGTGTGCAGGAGAGGAGTGTGAAAAAACAAAGGCTCTCAGGCCAACAATCAACTTCAAAACACTTACTATAACAGTTGTGCTATAGTAAGTGGAGTAATCAAGGCAAGCGGTCAGAATACCAAAAATCAAGCGGCTCCTAGAAAAAAGTGGTGCTCACTAGACCAAGGGGGTTGGCAGAGCATTCAAACGCCTAACTAAAAGTGGTATTATGACTCAATGAAACATATCCTCTACAAGGTGATGAAATCCAATTCAGACAATATGAGTAGTGGAATCAAAGGCTAGATATCCCCCTACCAGGAGAGATACCGGGTAGACAATCCTAAAAGTTTGGCCACTAAGATACCCCGTTCATGATACGTTCGATTGGGTGAATCTGCAGTTTCGTTCTATCGCTGTTGTACTCCCATACGGGTGGTACACCGAGAACTACGAAAGGTATTCTTCGGTTACTGAATGGATAGCGGTATTCCACTTAGGCTTCCGGAACCAGTCTGGCTACTTCAACCCTCCTAAGGGAGAGGCCTTCCCGATAAATTGGTGTATAACCGTGTCAACAAATAATAAGGAATTTTTGGTACCCTAAATGTCAACCACTATGTCTCAGATGTAAATAATTGAGGGGTGTTATTGGAACACCTATCCCCCCAATCCTACCTAGCTACAAGATTCTTTAAGTGTTCCCCAAGTAGGGTTAAAGTGTTTGTTGAGTTTAGGCAGATTTTAAGGCTCAGTTAATTAAAATGTGGCAGATTGGGTGCAAGTGTTATTATTTAACTAAAAAAGAATTTGCCTTGCTTGGGTGATTGATTACAAACAAAAAACAACACTATTTCAATTTGCAAAAAATAAAAGGCTTTTTCTCAAATGTAAATGCTTTAACAAAAAATAATTCAAAAACTATGGACTTTTGAAATAATTTTTTAAAGAAAAGCAAATATCGTAAAATTTGCAAGAAATAAATGGATTTCTAAGCGCTTGCTTGGGCAAAACTATTGAGAAAATCGAAAAGATGGTTCAAAATTTGCAAAGAAGTGAAATCTATGATCTAAAACAAAGTGCTAAAAAACCTTTCTTTCACTTGTTGAAAACTTTTAAATAGATTTTAATAGAGCATATGAAATAGAAAATGATTTACTATTGCTGCAATAATTAAAACAGAATGCTGGAAAAAATTGCAGAAAAAATAATGCTGGACGAAATAGGCTAAATGGGCAAAAACGCAGCAGAACATTTTTCTAAAAATTGGGCCGGGTGAAAAACAGTGGCATCATGGGTTTATGGGTAAAAGCCGTGATGTGCATCACGGGTTTAAGGCTCACAGCTACAATGTGCAGTGCAAGAAAAATCCGCGAAGCCGCGATGTGCAGGGCGGGAAAAAGCTGCGAAGTCGCGATGTGCAGTGCAGGAAAAGGCCGCGAGGCCGTGATGCGCAGTGCGGAAAAAGGCTGCGAGGCCACGATGCGCAACGCGGAAAAAGGCTGTGAGGCCACGATGATCTGCGCGGCTGTCGGGCGAAAAGATGGGATGCGAAAACGAAAAAACATTCGCCGGAAATGAAACCGAAAAGTGAAATTTCGGGCTATTAAAGGCTACAAAAGGGCCAAAAACTAGGGCAACAATGAATATGTTGTCTAGTATGGCAGATCTGCAAATTGGAATGGTAAAAACTAGTAAAAAACGAAGAACTAAAACTAAAGTTTAAGATTCAAAAATTTGAATACCAGCGGAGTCGCCAAAAATTGTTGCTTGGTTTTTCAACCAAGCATGTGCAGGGATGCACCTATTAACTTGTAATAACAGTTTCAATATAAAACAAAAACAACTATGAATAAACTAATATAATCTGATCTAACATAAGCATGTGCAAATAAATAAAAAACTAGATTTTGAAACATAAGCAATAAGATCTATGGAAGAACAAGAACTTGAAAAATATTTGATTTTGTATTACCTCAAATGGTAAGGATGGGTGTTGAGAAACTCCAAGGTTGAGAAGATCCAATATCCAATGGTCTCTTCTTCTCCAAAGCTTCAATGGGGATCTTCAAACTCGAAATGGGAGGCAATGGCTCTCAAAGGGAATTTGGCAGCATAAGGATAGGATGAAATGTGGATGAAAAGTGAGGAGCCCCTATCACCTTTTTATAGTTTTTGGTGATGGGGAATACCATTATGGTTTTGAGGAAACCAATGGTATTAACCAACATGGTTTAGGTCTCTTTTTCCCTCTTTTTCCTTTTTTGAATAATTTAATAGTTTTTGGGAATTTTGGACCCTTTTTGAGGGTTTTTGGAGGAAAAATACATATTTTGAGGGGGGGAAAGGTGTATTATGGTCTTTTTGGTGACCTTTTGAAGGTTTTAGAGGCTCAAATGGTGGAAAAGTGGACAAATGGGTCATGTGAATAAGGGATGAGCTAGTGAGCACTTTTTGGGTGTTAACATGAATACAATACAATACACAGTAACAATGACTGAATAATTTGAATTAACCAAGGAGTTCATTCAAATAGCCTGCATGGTGTAGCATGTCTCCATTAGGAGTCCTCATCATCAATCAATGGGTGTCATCAATGCACAAGTAACGGTCAACCAGGTGTCAAACTGAGTCTAACTGAATGTAGGTAGGTGTAACTGGTGCATGGAGCACTAATGGAGTGAAGGAGAATCCAAGGATGGAACATGAGTTGCTGTGTGGGGTCAAAATAGTAAAACTAGTCTCTCTAGGTGTCCATCGGAGTGTTTCAGTCAGTTAACTAGTCAATCTGTCCTCAAATCAAGGAACAAATCCACAAATCAAGCAACTAACTGAGTGTGTCACTGGTGGTAAGTGAGAGAAGCGCACATGTCATGTAGGAGACTCAAAATAGGCGCATCATGGACTAGGATGGCTAGAACTGAGAAGAAAAAAGCTCTCGGGGCTAACAAACTAGGGACTAGGTGCTGGGTGACACCTCACTGATGACTGGGATGCATGCAAATGCATTCCTACATGCCTGCATGACTGCATGACTGCATGACTACATGATTATGATGAGAATATACTAACAGAATAATGTGGTCCTTGACATTCAAAACATTTTATAGGTGTATTTTGTTCATTATTTCTAGCGTAATTATTTGGCATATTTCTTGCAGGTGTAGAATTCTGTGTTGCATTGCTTTTAAAATTATTTCCTTGAAAATTTATGTTAGGAAAATTTTGCTTGTCATTTCCAGCATGCCTATTAAATTTAAAATTTCTCTTTTTTTGTTTGAAAATACTTGGTTTATTATTCCTCCAGCTAGATACTCCTTCTCTCTTCCTGTTATGTTTAAAACAAAAATTTTCCTTTCTCATAGCTTCCTCAAGAGTCTTAGGGCTGTCATACTCAATTTTGTCTTTGATATTAAAAGGTAAGCAACTCAGAAATCTTTGAATTTTAGGCTTTTCATCCACAATGTAAGGTACATATCTTAACAGACTTAGAAATTTACTGCTTCACTCCTTCATGTTCATAGAACCAAATTTTAAGTCATAGAATTCCTTAGCTTTTTCTTCGTAGTACTGTTCAGACATAAAAAATTTCTTAAAATATTTCTTAAATGTTCTGCAAGTTACACTCCTTTCTTTAATACCTTTTACTCTTTTTAAATCCTGCCACCAAATATCTGCTTTCCCAGTCAGATTATAAATGGCCATCTTAGATTTCAGCTGATCTGAATAATCATAAATGTGAAAGTATTTCTTCATACCTGACAGCCATGATTCGGTTGTTTCTCCTTTTTCACGTTCACCATTAAATGTTGGGGATTTTATCTTCTTGAAATCCCTTGAAATCTATTCATATGGTTTAGAATTTCTTATTTTTGGTCTGTAGTCACTTTCATTGCTGTCACTAGAGTATTTATGTTTATTTTTATGCATTTTAACATTAATTTCGGAAGAAGAGCTACTATCATCATTAGAAAATTTTAACTTCTTACCTTTGTGTTGGTAGGACATGGTTCCAGATTCATAATTTAATTCTGTTCTTTTATCTTT
Organism: Larix kaempferi; assembly: GCA_027924585.1. Lineage (NCBI taxonomy): Eukaryota > Viridiplantae > Streptophyta > Pinopsida > Pinales > Pinaceae > Larix > Larix kaempferi. The sequence continues at coordinate 7,680,336 of BSBM01000386.1, read as the reverse complement.
TTCATAATTATGATATTTATCTAGTAAAATCTGATTCGGCTCTTCTTGTGCTCTTAAAATTCTTTCATTCTCTTCCTTAACAGTTTTCATTTTAGCTTTTAAATCTTTAATTGTATGTAAAAGTTCAGAGGAATTATCATTTAATTCTATGTAAATGTTTTCTTCGTTAACATGTTCGTGTTCATTGTTATTTTGATTATTATGCTGATATCTATCCTCAGCAGACTCTTCTGGTCCTTCCATACCTGCAAATTAAATACCAAATGTTTTGTATAGAAACAAATTAAACAAAAATCAGTAAGTTTGTTTTTTTGTTTAAATTTTTTGTTGCGCGAGTTGAGCCATTTTCAGGCCTAGTGTTTGAACTTGCACTTTGATACCACATGTAACATCCCCAAATTTCATCAAAAATTAATTTTTTTCTAAGAAACCTCTTTGCTATTAAATTCTATGCGGAAGTATAAATGCGAATGTTTATCATCTTTATTACTGTTTGATTATATTCTTAATTGCGATAATTATTTGTTTACAATTGTCGTCAATTTTAAAGTGTCTTAACGACATCCAGATGGATGCGTGATCCTATGTCTGAAAATGATGTCTTACTGTCTATATTACCGCATTACACTTGCGGAAATTCTTTCGACTAGATATTTGTATCAATGTCTCATGCATTCAATTATTTTGTCCTATAATTCCATATGTCGACATTTATTTATTTTGTCCCTAAGTCATTAATAGGACCGTGGGTCCCATTTACTGTTTGTGAGTACTTCTGAATTCATTCGTTTCTTTATCCAGGGTTTCAACACTGTTTACTGTAATGCGAACACTAGTGGACTCGGTTTCTAGGCGAGCTACGCTCATGGCGTTTTTTGTCTTTTCTGCTATAGGTAAGAAATAGTTCCCAAAATCGTTTCAGTATTTTAATTTCTTGTTTATATTTATTACAAGACTTGTCTAACTACTTCGTGTTCTTTGCCAGAATGTTCCTAGCTGCTTGTTGTTCTCTTCTTAGGTTTCGGCTTCAATATTTTTGAGTGTTTGGAAAAACCCCCAGTGATTCAATACCAAGGTAAGCCCTCGGTTTTCTCTGGGATGTCTCCTCTGTCGATGTGTTTGGGAACACTGTCATTGTAGATGGTCGAAGTGTTGCAAACCCTCAGGCACGCGTAAGGTTTTAGCAGCTTGTATAGTGTGGAAAAAGATCTGCATTTTGAATAAAAGCTACGGCATCTTGTTTATTTTTGCTTGTATTTACGTCTCTGTTGAGACTGTTGTTATTCGTCTCACGACTTCTTAATATGAATATAAGTTCGGCTTGAAGCCTTTTGGTTGGAAATTCTTCAATGTTAAGAATGCAAGTAAAGTTTATTGTTATGATCTTTGTAGGCTATCCAATGTATTTCCTTAGTATTTGGTTTGGCAATAATGTTACAGGTTAAGTATAAGCCTTTCGGCGTTATCATTTTTTAGTACGATTTCCAAGACAGAGATTGATAGCTAAAAGATGAAAGTGTAAAATATTTGGTCCAAACCCTAACTTGTTTATTATTGCGTTAATTTATTTAGTTTCGTTTTGCTATAGGGAAAAACCCTAAACCCTATCAATGTTTCATAATTTTCATTATAAGTAAAATAATATGACCGGGTGAGATATTTCCCAAGAGACTCGAACCCTTGACCTGAACTTTAAGTAACCTATCTACCAATTGGCCGCAATGCATCCTTTAGATGCCATTGGGATTGTTTCTTTAATTATTCTGGAACTCTTCAGTTGTTTTGACTGTAAGAAGGAATTTGGTTTCAATAATTTAATGTTTACAGTTTGTGCAAAAGACGTTGGGAACTTCGGTTGTAAAATACTAAGTGAGCCTTGACAGGTCTCAAACCCTCGTTTCAGGATTATAAAGATGCCATAAATGAATTTGTTTACGCCCTAAATTCTTACGACAACTTTATATATATGATACCGGTTAAAGTCCACAGGGTCTCGACCCTTGACTTGGTTGATGATTTTTTATAATATTGATGTAGATTATCTATAACCTATCGACGAATGCCTACAGGGTCTAACCTCTGTCATAGATTGATAGTGTTATAGTTTGTATACTTGTTACAGGGTTTAACCCTGATTGTTCCTTGAACTTGTAATGTTATTTGATTATGGAAGTATGTTGATCCCATATGGTATATCGAGTAGTCTAAATGGTTTCAATATAGACTTTATCAATTGTCTTTGTTTATATAGGTGAAATGCATTTTTCAGAACTATGTTTTGATTTGGAAATTTTATATAATAATTTGTTTATGAAGATTGAATCTTGTAGGGTATTTCTAGGAATATTGAATGAATGTTTAAGTTCTATTTATATAAAATGAATATGAGTTCTGTATATTATGTTGATAAGAGTTTTGTTTTGAAACTGTATACTTTGATAGTATAATACTCTATTTATATATATGAGTTCTATATGAGTTCAATAATGAAATTATGTCTATAATTCGTAGCATAAATAACAATGTTATTTATCTAGGATATAGTGTTAAATCTATGGAACCATAATCTGGATTTTATAGCTATGTTTTAATTTTTACTTTTTTGTAAATACTTATTGTTTATATGGAAGAAGAGGTTAGCATATTGCTTGTAGAATATACTTATTCTGAACAATAAATCCTACTATTTAGAACTTGAATAGATCATAAAAGGAAAACAAAGATAGAATGTAGGTTCTGTATATTTCTTACAGTGTAATGACGTTTTTATCAAACATACTATAAAACAATTCCTTTACTCAGAATTTACAAATCATATCATCTATGTTAATTAAACCCTTCCTGTACTAGAGTACATCACCTATGGTGAAAGGAAAAATACATGAACAATTTATTCATCATTCTATATCAATCTATTCATCCATTCAATGTACAGAAACAATTTATTAGTTCAACAATCTATCATCTCTAACAGCTATTTGATATCTAAGATACATCTGGAAAAATTATGATAACATTTACATAGAGTTTGCACAATTAGATCAACAGTTTAAAAGTAAATAACATAAACAAAGTAGGACCTGATAACTTGATAGGGTGGACAAACACCAAAAGAGGACCGTTCCTCCCAACCTTCTCCAGAAAGAAGCCAAGATCACTTGCTTTTGGACCCCCGAGCCTATTCACTGAACCACCAGGACGAAGAACCGTGTAGAAGCAAGGCACTGAGGTTGTACTTCAGCAATCATAAAGACTTGCATACAAACCACTCATATGTACTTTAGCAATCATGAAGACTTGCATACATATCATACTCATGTAATTCAACAATCATGAAGACTTGCATACATGGCTCTACCTCTGCACTCAGCAGGAATAGGACAGTCTTACTCCGCAACTCATTACATAGCTTCCCCTCATCGAATCTCTTGTGGGATTAGTTCTAACACCACAAGGAAAAAGTTCTATCTCCATAGAGAATATGAGAGCTCCTGCTCAAATTCGATGGCTTCATAAATATTGCCTAGGTATTCAGTGGTCAATTTTGCATTCAATGAGCCATCAGCTCAGTTCCACCATCCTTGGGGAACATGACCACATTTTAAGGGAGTTGTCCCATAAAAACAACTAGTAAATGAGTGCAAATGCTACCACTTGTCCATTTCCTTATACACCAGATTTCATTCCTCCTAGTGGGTCAGTGAACACTCTTCAACAGTCTCTTTGGGTGAGTGTCTCCTATTTTAATTTATTAAATAATAATATTATTCATTTGCAATCATCCTTGACCATCCTTGGCCATAAATACAAAACTTTACAATAAAAGTTAAAGTAATGTTTTTCCACAAACATAAAATGTTTCAAATACTAGGTAGGTTACAAAGCACTCGACACAATCAACGCGACCCACAAGACGCAACTTGTGAGGCTCAATGAAAAGGTTGTATTTCTAGCAAGCAAGTTGCAGATCACAACTTATCTCCACAAAATCCATGGTCTTCAACACGGTCTCAGTCTTCACTTAGCATGCAGTAGTTCGATCACCAACGATATTCACACAAAAATTAGGGTTTGTCGTACTGAGAAGGAGATCCAAACACAGTTTGCATCTACATGTTGTATGCTCTTCAATGCATTTCTTCAATGGAGTGGAATCGTGGCTCATGAATGAGTGTAGTCACAGCTCTTCAATAAAAATACTTCAACGTACTTTCAAATATCACAACAGTTTGGCAATTTACAATAATATCAACCTCATGCAATCTCAATATCACATAAGTCTATTAATCTGAGGCTTCAATGCACGTAGAGTTCACACCACAGTCTTGACAGATTTTGCAGCAGCTCCAAACACACATAAAAGTGAACGCATCCTTCAAAGTATGCAGTTTCACACACAATTTTGAAGAGAATGATACGCAACAGCATTTTACGGGCTTGTAATTCTTCTCCACAAGTTTGATATGAGCTGCATCTACAAAAAAAATTACCAATGCTTTCACAAGAGAAAGGGAGGTCGCGGTTCATCAACACATGTTGGAAGATAAATGGTCGACTGCAGGAGGTAGTCATGTAGCACTGAGAATGGCAGAGTAGCATAGAGATCATAAAGGGCATAGAGAGCAAAACACAGAGCTAAAATTGGCAAACTGACCAGCACAATAGAATGCAGTAGTTATGCATCTGCTCTGATACCACATGATAGGAAAATAACTCCTGGATTGTTCAGTTCATTCACCAAATGTTGCATTTATACAAATATTTTCTGACCTTTGGGATTCATATTCCAATGGTCCATTGGAGTCTTCATGACTCTTTGTGTTCTTCAGTTACAAACTACCCTAGGATTCTAACAATACTGATGAAAACACTCTCATGGTTCATCTTCCTGACACCCCCAATACATGGACAAATTCCTTGTGTACCAATCACCCTTGTGCATTATGTAAACTTTATGGTCATTATTCCTGCCATTTTTCGTATTTATCATAGTACAAATCTATTCTTGTCGATTTATGTCATCTTTCGATAAAATCCCAAGTTATCGTTGTTGAATATGTTTAGCCCTTAGCATCCTCATCGAAATATATGACCACCATTTATTATATCTTGGCCTCTAATGAACCTTCCTCGTCATCTCATGACATTACTATTAGATCATTAGACCCAGGCCATTCCAACATGTTTGATCAAATCTTCCACAGTGATGAGGAAATCCTTGAAGCACTTATAGTACTAGATTTTCAATGTACACAATGATTGTTCATGTATTGATCAGACCCCCACTGGATCTGGATCCCCTTTTTATATTTGAGACATTTATATGATATTGGGGATTCCCACCTCGTCCACATATATTTGATGTTATATGCACCATTGTATCTATAGGTAAGGTCCCTTGTATCCCTGTCGGAAGGAAATTTCTCTACGAAGCGGTCTTCGTTTGTTGCACCACCATTACAATTCTCTCCTAACCACAAGAGAATCCTATGATGTATATCGGCCATATGATGAGATCCCAACCTCACACAATAGGGGGAGATATGTTAACAACCAAAATTTTCTCACCTGACACGTCATCAACACCATCACCATCATATGTCATCACTCCACCTCATGCACATACATTTGACCTTGAAAAGATAATCAAAAGCCTAAAAAAAATAAAAAACTTAAAAAATAATTTGAAATTCAGCTTTCTCTTAATACCTTGATAAGAGTGACCCAGGTCACTCATAATCCCTTGGATTGAGCAACCCAAGTCGCACAAACACACAAAAGCAGAGGGACCCAGATCTTGATTTGTCTTCCAGTTGTCTTCGCTTCATGTCTGACATAAAGAAAGTAAAATTGAAATGAGTCTCTACATAGATTCAGTTAGAAGATGAATCTAGATCCCAAAACACAGCCCTAGACTCCCATCATTAGCTATAAAAGAGACACCAAGGTCCTTCATTCCACACACAATTTCATTTGATTTTCTCAAGCCGTTACTATTCTATATTTTCACTAAGTTAGAAGTTGGCACATTTCAACTTCTCTCTCACCTTTTGGAGATCCCAATTTTGTGATGCGTGGCTAGATAATAGGAAGATCGTTAGGAGAACCAATAGAACCTTCCTCGAATAGCTCCAGGGGTCTCTTCCACTTCTATTGTTCATGTGACTCTATTCCGTGTACTATTTCATATAAATACAAAAATATTATTTATTCTTTCATATATTTTTTTACATGTATGTTGTTGAATGAAAAGAATACAAAACAATTGTTCATTTGCTTTCATGCCATCTCTTTTATTTATTTTTAATCTTTTAGATTAGGTGTTTGTCTATTTACTTTCATGAAACTCTGATGAAGCTACACAACCCTTTGGCAGGTGATTTTTGGCACTGGCATGTGTGAAAAAAATGCTACAATGGTCAAGCCAAGAATGTGGGTGTAGATGATTTAAATCTGGGATAGGAAATGGTGAAATAGATGGAAGCATAGATGATCAGTTTCTAGACATGGTTTTTTCATGTAGATGTGGTACCTGACCAATTTACAGAAATTGCAGCATTTTTAATGACAACACAAGCACCAAATGGTTATATAGAGGGGCAACAAAGACAATTGGTCACATGGAGTGTGGACTACCAATTGATTGATGGTTAGTTGTAAAAGTTAGAATATGATGGCATACGACACAAATGCATGATGGAGAATGAAGGTGATGTATTGTTATACTAAGTGCATGAAGGAATAGCAGAAGGTCACAATGTAAGAAATGCGGCAAAATGGAAAGTACTGTGCACAATTTTTTGGTGGCGTTAACTATTTTTAGAAGCAAAGGAATAATTTAAATGGCGTGATGTGTGCTAGCACATATGAAATACATCAACGCATGATGAATTGCCAATGGTTCTAGTTTCTGCATTGGAGCCATTTGAAATATGGGCTATTGAGCTTTATAATGAAGTGCATATGTAGCTCAATGTGTTCGTTGTGATGATGTTGAATTGGATCTTTGGCGAGATTGATGGGACCCTGAATATCACACTAAAGGGCAGTCATATGTTGTTGCTCGAACCAAACTCTAAAAGGATATGTCAAAACCACAAAGCTTTCCGACTTGCATTAATTGTGGCTCGATACTTTGCTTCTGCTGAAGAAAGAACAAGAGCTTGGTGTTTCTTACAAGACCAAGTGACAGATCCCAAACCAAGACTAAAAACATAACCTGTAATAGGATTTTAATCATTAGGATTGCTGACCCAATATGAATCAGTGAAACCAACCAATAAAGGAGTCCCCCCTGAACTATAATGAATCCCAAACTGAACTGTACCCTAAATATATCGAATTTTTTTTTTTGTTGCTTTCCAATGGCTTTCATGGGATGTTTGCATATAGCGAGCAACAAGAACAAAAACAAAAACAAAGGAAATATCAGGATGGGTATGTTTCAATTATAAGAGACTACCAACAAGCAAATAATACATGGTAGAATCTACTTCGGGTGAAGTGCAAGTAGCAAAAAGTTTGACTCCATACTGGAAGGGAGACGGGGCTAGTTTGCAATATTCCATGTGAAAGCAACTAAGAAGGTCACAAGAATACTTAGATTGAGAAAGAAAGATTCCTCCTTTGGTTTGCAAGACTTGGAGGCCAAGAAAATAACGCAAATTTCCTAATTCTATCATTTCAAAATTCTTCTTAAGACTGTATTTCACATGGGTTAAACTTTTATGGTCACTACTAGTAAGAATAAGGTCATCAACATAAAGAACAAGGATGATGAGATGGTTTCCTACTTTCTTGGTATAGACATTGTGGTCAAAATGGCATATAGAAAAACTCGTGTCAAGGAGAAATTTATCCATTTTGGCATATCAAGCTTGAAGAGATTCCTTAAAGCCATACATGTATTTCTTAAGGCGACATACAAGCCTAAGTCATTCTGAACATAGATAGGATGGTTTTCCATGTAAATTCCTTCCTGCAAATCCCCATGCAAGAAGGAGGACTTGGCATCCATTTGATGGACATCCCATTTATGTAAGGATGCAAGGGAAATAACAAAGTGGATGGAGTTCATTTTGACGATAGGGGAAAAGGTTTCATTGTAGCCAATTCCTTCTACTTGGGATAATCCTTTGGAAACTAACTTTTCCTTCAATCTTTTAACATTTCCATCTAGTGCATACTTAGTTCTATAGACGCATTTACATTTGAAAAGTTTTCTTTCTTTTAGAAGAGATACATGATCGCAAGTATCATTCTTCATTAAGGAACCATATTCTTCATCTATTGTTGCATCCCAATCTAGATTCTTTGAAGCTTTTGTAAATGTCTTTGGATCATGATTCTTTGAAACTTGATCCAAAAGAGAGGTGGCTCACTGGAATTGAGAACATGTTTGGAGCTTATCTTTGGGATCAATGGTAAGATCACTATTCACTCCACATGTTGAATGGACCCATAGAGAAAGTTTTTTTTCTAGTGAAACTAAAGGAATATGAATAGGTGGAGGTGGATTTTCATCCTCATTGTCATCATCATAAGCTAGAGTAGGAACATTGTTAAGGAAGTTCGGAGTAGAAAATGGTGCAAGTGTCAAAGATGGTTCATAGTCCATAGATAGCATAGATGCTGAATTGGGGTTGCAGGATTAGATATTTTCGTCAAATTTAACATCTCTTATAATAATTATATCATGGGAATGTGGCTGAAGAAGTCTATTGCAACACACATCGTTAATGCACAATTTGTTTTCATACATTTAAATCAGGTGCATATTCATCTCTAACACCTCAATGTTACAAAGGCTAAGACATATTTGTGAAATTCTGTTCACACCAAGATTTGATCAAGAATTAAACTCTCTCACAATAATTCTCACATAACTAGTCAAGAACACATAAATTTACTCACAATAAATGCACATAACATTATTCTCATGAATAATAATAAATAAACCAACCTTAGGAAAGTAAATGCCTGTCAATATATAACTTCACATCATATATTCGAATGCATAAGGATTCCATTCGAATCCTCACAAAAGCAGACTTACTAAATTGATGCAAAACCCCCCCTAGGTGGAAATTGTGTTCTCCAAGTCACACCAAATGCTCACGAATTTATGATTTAGTGATTAGATAGTGGTGTGTGATGAAAAAAAATGCTAAATCCCAAAAATGGAAGGAAGAAACATCAAGGAGTGAAAGTGGTCCAAAAAACACTTTCCCTAGTTAACTAGCTTTTCACCTTTCACCCAAAAGCAGTAAAAAGCAGTAGTGTGCCTTTCTCACCAGAATCTTAACGAGAATCACTAGAAATGTGCGCAAGTGACTTAGGAATCTTTTGATCCACACCAAGAAGGCTTGTGGTCCCCCCAAAGATGCCTTGTGGCCCACACAATGACTCATATGCCAACTATCTAGTCTAATACTTAGGAATTAATCATAAAATGATTAATCAATGCTAATAAGGTATTAAATGACATAGATGTGGGTTTTAAATATTCCAACACCCCCCATATGTCTAACTTTATGTGCTGCCAAAAAAAAAAAAAAAAAAAAGGGGGTCTAGTAACAAGACATGGTCACCCTTTACAATACTGCCTGGTCCACAAAACAAGGAAAGAAGAAAACCTCATGGGAAAAACCTTCCCTAAAAAATGGACATCATCAACATTTAAAGATTTATGATCAATCCTTCACTCCACCACATGTTCAACCATCCCAAGCAATGATCTCAGATAGCTGAAAGTCTTCTCAGTAAAATATTTGGTGAAGATGTCTGCAGTTTGCTCACCTGTTGGGAAATATTGCAAATCAATGATCTGGTCATGCACTAAAATCCCAATGTAGTGCATATCGATCTCAATATGCTTGGTACTTTGTCTCTGTAATGGATCACTTGAGACCCTTATAGCACTCTTATTGTCACAAAAGATGAGAGTAGGAGTACTAAAGGCAATCTCAAACTCTGAAAGAATACCCTGTAACCACACACTGAGTAGCAACATTCATTGCTCCTCTGTACTCATCCTCTATAGAACCCCTTCCTTTAGAGTCCCCTTGAACTAAACCTGAAACTTTAACAACTTCATACAAACAAATTAGCTATCATAGTTACTGAAAAATAAAATAAAATCCGTGAATAACTTAAAAAGATAAACCAAACCTTAACCTGTAAACCCGACCCAGCTGGTCCGTTGTCATCCACGTCTTCCATAGGATCCCTCCAGCAAAGCTTGTTTAACCATTGGCGAAGCAACCGTTAGCTTCGCCACCCAACCATAGGCTCATGCTTTCAGTCGCATGGCCTCCCCCGAGCTTTGGGTCGTAAAGTTCACACACAATATTCAAGAAACTCAGCTTGGGATCCCCCCCACCAAAGTTTCTAGCCAAGCCCTCAATAGCAGCAAGTCATGAGGTAACTCAAAATTATGATAGTCATCCAGGGTCTGGGCCCTTTAACCCATTCCCAATGCCTTCCTTATAAAGGAAAATCTCATGCAACACATGTCGCTTCATGCAAAAATATTCATTTTATTAAATTAATAAAACTCACCCATCCATGTGTTAGTTTCTCTAGGAGATGCACCAACATCCCTAAGTTTTCTCATGTTTGTCCCCTAGATATTTCACTTAACTCCTCGATTTGTGGTGTAGGTGGAGTTGACTAGGTGTCCATGCCTAGGATTCCATTTTGCTCCTAAACAAATATTTATAATATTTTTAAATAATCAAAAATATCATTTCATGTGCAAATTCCTAAAGAACACTTAATATTATTTAAATTCCAAAGTAATCATTTATTTGCAAATGCCTAAAGTACTCAAATGCATTTATAAATAATGTTCTAGGTGCAAACTTATATGTTTCAATGCAGTTAAGTTTAGCAATCAACTTTTACTAGGACCCTGGTGTCGCGCTGTTGGGCCTCCTTATTCCTTAATTTCATTTCCCCGACATGGCACCACTCCATCAGTTCCATTCATCCATAGTTTCCATTCCTCAGCAAGGTACCACATCGTTGGGTCCTTGCGTCCACACTTTCCGTTCTCGGCAGGGTACCGCACCATTTGGCCCTTCTGCCGTCATCCTTCCATTTTGACTTTCGGGCACTTCATGTAGGGATTTCAGGAGCCGTTACCTTCCATCCTCCATCTACACGCTATTAGGGACTAATGGCATTGAGGAGTGAGTCCGTTCTCACTGCGCGCCCCCCAACTCGTACATGAACAACTCCGTCATGGACCACCTCGTACGCCCTCACGCTTTCCTCTTAAGCAAGCGGATCAGTGCTTATCTGCTCAAGCGTGGTATTCCGTCGGAAGTCGACATCGTCATCACTCTCCCTGTGTGTGATTTAGCCGTACTCTACGACCCTTCATATTCCTTTGTGTGTCCATCGGTGAACCGTTTCACCCGTCGCTACACACATTTCTCACAAACGTAAATTAGTAGCACTATCCTCAATAATCACAATCTGATTTATAAATTTGCTTCTTCATTAAGCATCTATAATTTACTCAATCATTAGTCATTCGTCTAATCACATAATCAATTGCATAGCTAGTCGTTAAGCATCATTCATATGTACAGTTTTCATATCAAAGTTAATCGTTAAACAACATGAAATCATCTATTCACATAACTACCCAAATGCACATATATCAATCAATCGTAATCATAAATATACTCAAAATAAAATCATAGGGCTATTTTATTAATGTTTCAAACAGTCAGGTGGCTCAACAGGTGCCCTCAATGTCTACAGTAGTCTAGGGGCACTACATACACCCCTACTTATTTAGAACTTTGTCCCGAAGTTCAGAATAAAAATGGAAAGCTATGACGCATCTAAGTTGCGTCCTCCCAAGTCGCAGAGCTAAGACTGTAACTGTCCTCTTGCACTTTGACTTGATCAATCAGGGCTAATCATTAAGAAAGAACTAATCAATCAATTATACCACTCCACACATATAATTTAATTCCTTAATTCATTTATCAATGATTGTCGTCATTCCCATCTTCAGGTTTTCCTCAATCAGTTAAGACATACCAAGGCTCAAAAGACCATTATATCGAAGTTGTTCAGCCAGGTCACTCGACAGGTGCCCTTAAGGTCCACAGTCATTCTAGGGGCATTACATACACCCCCTCCTAAATAGAACTTCGTCTCGAAGTTAACTTTTGTTCTCGTACTTTTGACGCTAGTCTTTACCTAAATTTATATTCTCATCTTCTTGTCATTCTCTTCTATTCTTATCAAACAATGATAGCCATAAGCACTAGTGGTTCCAATCATTAGTTTTCTATATCATCTAGTATGGTTCCAATACCTCCTTAGGATCTCAGTCGTAATTTCGCGTAATGAAAATCCAATAATACTTCATAGTTGTTAGTCCAAATTTAGATTTTCTATACCTTCTAGTCATCCACGAAGGCTTACAATGTCCACATTATCTACAAGTTGCATTGCATCAATAGCCACCCAAAAGCATAACAGATCTGAGCAAGGATTTAAATCTAAATGGTTATCCTCCCTCCAAGACGAGAAGGTAAACATCATAAAATATGCGGTAAGATATAATCACAGTTTTAACATTTCAGGAGAGACCCTCAAATTGTCCCAAATCAAAATTCCATAAGATTGCTTCCAAATCCCCAAATGTCGGTTCTCAATTCGATAGGATTCCTAGGGTCGGAACTTAACAGTTTAGTCAAACATAATAAAATTTATCTCTTAGTCCTTTCGTGAGTATCATTACTCGAGGTTAACGAGGTTATCACATCCTTACCTCCTTTCATCGTTCATGTTGTCATAGGACTACCTCAACATACTCATCGAGTCGCACATTGTCGGTCTTCTTTAACATCATCGAGTTCTATCTCAAGGTTGGTTGTCTTTTCATCAAGGTTTGATCATGACTTAAAGTTAGCTTCATTGAATTTAATTTAATATGCTAATCGTCTCCATACTTCGTCTTCCGAGAATCATCTTTATTTGGCCCTCTCAGTGGATTTTCCCAATCAAGAATTCTTCCTTTACTTTTGTTAGGGTCACATCAAGTTCATACTTTTCATTCTCATTAATATAAACCAATAATTAGAAACTAGGCTGATTCTAAATCATTCATTTGAAGTCATAATTGCAAATATATGTTAACTGAATAACTGGTCACCTAACATTTATATAGCTAACAACCTTCCTATTTATCAATTGACATTTTTATACAATCTACCTAGCATATAATTTGTAAGCATAAACTCTTTCTAAAATCCATATAATTAATGGCCTTCATATTTATCATTTAATTTCTAACCATTATTTTAACCACAATTAAGTACATTAAATATACATAAGTTTATTCCACTTCCTATCTGTCTCTCTATATATATTTCATTTCTTTTTCCTTTATATTTAAATAAGCTAGTGTCCGTCACATCACTTAGTTTCATTCCACTTTCCATTATGAAATAATTGAGGTATGAGCATATATATTTCATCCCATTCTCTTTTCTTTTATAGTTTAAATATGTTGAATCTGTCCAAAAGCCATTATGAAATAACCGAAGCATGAGCATATACAAATTTAAATGTATATATATTATGTAAACATATATTTATTTCATTCAACTACATATTATGAAATATTATATTGTCATTTCATAATGTCTGAATAAGAATTCGTATTAGAATATAATAATGGATTATTCTTTCATACTATCCTATTAAGAGAACCATGAAACATAAACAAAATATTTAATCCTTCATATAATTCGTTTGAATGCAATGCTTACATAATAAATTATGCCAATATAATTCCTATCCAGAACGTGCATCCTTAATTTATATAAGAATCTATCTCTAAAATAACCCAACTTAGATCTAGGTCAACCTGTCCTCCCAAAAGAATGTAGTAAGATTTATGATTCTAGCTCAACCCATATTTAAATACATTAAATATAATAGCTTTTTAAAGTATTATGAAACTAATCATATTCTAGGGAAACAATTATTGGGATTGATCCTGATAGCCTAAATCCATCCAAGGCCATCATAGAAGATCTTTATCGAGTGTATATGAACAATATACAATTCCCTTGGTTTTACAACTCCAAATATATATATATATATATAAATTAGAACTTCTACCTCTCGGCTCTATTGTTTTAGGCACAAAACCAAATATATTAACACAAAGTTAAACTAGCAATCCTTTACTAGTTTTACCTTACCCTCCATACATGGCAAACTCCGCCACTTTCTCCCTCTGCCCGGTAGAAATTACCTTTTGGCGCTCAACATTAAACCTTTAGCACTCAAATGAACAGGCGCTATAGTGTTAACCACTAACTCCCGAATGCTTGTGCGTCCATAACCAATCGTCTTGTACCGTCGATCTCCCTTTACGACGCACAGCAGCCATCGATGCTCTGTAAATAAACCTTCATTCAAGCTCTGCGCATCACACAAAGATTCTGTTTGCAATTTCTCATTATATACTTATGGAATTTCCATCAATCGACTTGAATTTCGATTGATACAAACATAAAATATAAATTGAACAAGACTTGTTTTCCAATAGTTCAGAAACTCAATCAAGATTTACTCTATTCGCATTGAAACATATAAATACACTATACAAACATCTTTGCTACAAGATAACGAGATTTAGTTGTGGATACTCGGCAGGTAGCAAGGATAGACTCCCCACCGAAAACATGCTTGGGCACAAGTAATTTGACATCAAGAACATCCTTCACAAATTTTTACGGTGTTTTGAAAACTGGTAATACAGGGACGCTTGACAGATGGTAAGGGTTTAACTCCGATGGCCTGCTTTTATACTCTAGTCCTCCGAAAAGATTACTTTGAAAGGAAAGGAATATTTCAGGAGGTAGTGGGCGTAATCAACAGTTAACACAACAACCATTTGCACGATGGAGACTAACTCAGTATGGCGCATTCAACAGTTTAACACAACAACAATTCAAGATAGAGATCTGGCACACTCATACCCAGATCTAAACTTCCAGAGTTCTGATGTATCCAGTCACACTGGTAGAATGACGCAAGTAAAGCGCATAGAGTTTTCTTTTCCTTTTTTTTTTATCAGAGGATCTATTCAAGGTTCATGATTCGGTCAGTCAGATCTAGGTTCGATTGATTGTCTTGCTAACATGCACACATAACCAAACTTTAATAAATAATTTAGAAACTAAATGCACCAATCTTTAATTTCCCTAATGCTTCTGCAAACATGTAATAATACACTGAGATGAATACGAAACTGGGAATGCTGTAAATACTCTTGCTAAGGCTATGATTTGCAATACAAAACATACAAAAGGGTTTATAACATGAACACACTGTAGCAACTTCATTAACAATACGGTTCGGCATATCCATGGTCATATAAACAAGCATGTTGTAGTTACTGTGGCTAACCAATATACGATTTGCCAAATAAAACACACAACAAGGTTTAAATACCATTTCTAGGATTCGATCCTTAATATTTATCATAGATCTACTCACTCGCAGTCAAGATTTTATGGAAACACGTTTTCGAAATGAATAAACACAGTAGATTTTGAAAGTCATAATTTGCAATTCTCATGATGAAATCTGGAAACACATTTTCAAAAAAGAGAAAATAGAGTGAATTTGAAAGTCAAAACTTCGCATCATGGATTTCTGGAAACACGTTTTCAAATTCGATGAACACAGAGAATTTTGAAAGTTGGAGATCTGCAATTCGCATTATGAAATATGGAAACACATTTTCGAAATGAAGAAACATAGTGAATTTGAAAGTCAGAACTTCCAATTTGGGTTAAGAATTCCTGGAAATACATATAAATTGTCGGGATCACTGTGTGAGATCGAAAGCTATAAATCGAACTCTAAAAGAAGGCAAGCAAATGAGATCTAGATTTTGAATATCCCTGATCTGGTGAAGGAAGGATTTTATAAATATAGCGTAAGATCAAGACTACAGCCAATACAAATAGAATTAATACGGATTCAGAATCCAGTTATAGATAACAACAGGTAAAAGTGAATTGAGTATAACTCCAATGAAATCCTTGTTATAATATCAACAGAGATCATGATCCAGACCTAAATGAAGATGTATACACACTGAGGCGATCTAAGGAAAGGTAGACAGGGCAATAGATAGCCACGATCTGCATTTCAATTAGACAGAGGTTTTATAAAGAAAATCAAAACAGAGTTTGGACTCCCTTGAAAACGCCTGATTTAGAAATCTTTACCCGAGACTGTGGTTCTCTTTTTAAATGAATCAGATCTAAGCAGTAGGCTAGTTCAGAGCTCGGTCTCCCTTGGCAATGTCTTAGATCATATTCCGTTTTTAATTAGTAGAGGTCTAAGAAATTGGGCAATCCATTTTGCGGATATAGGACATTTCGTTTAAATTGACGGGGTTTACAGAGTTCAGAATATAGGGCGTTCCAATTATAAGTTTTACAGAAATCAAATTGTAATTTGAAACATCCCAACTAGAATTAGAGATATAGAGGATTTTCAACGTTCAAAAATAAAACTCAAATAGAACCCAAACAAAATCAGAGATTGTCATTTCATATCGAATGGAACACAAGATTTTTTTTTTTGTAAAAAATGCAATCATGAAAATGATGCTAGAATCGCTATACAAATTCGAATCGGACTACAGAGATTTAATGTTTAGATCGCAAACAATCCCGGGTTTTCAAATCGCCATACAATACCAAAATGGAACACACAGGAAATTTACACATTCGCAGGGATTCGATAGTATATGTATAAATAAAAACAGGGTTAAAATCTTCATAGAAGTTCAGATCTAAAATCTCTACACCTTCATGAAAACTCGAGAATAAATGAATGTTGAAAACAGAGTTATAAATTTATAGAAACTAGATCGACAGTCATTATTTTTTTTAAAAATGAAACTCAAATAACAACCTCATATACAAAAAAAGAAAAAAAATTAAATTGTTGAACCTGATTTGGATCGTAGAGCTTGGAAACTGTTTGTAGTAGTGGTTGAATCAGCTGTCCGAAGCAGTCCAATGTTGGCAAAGATACCAACAACCCCTCGATATAAATATGACTCTGGTTCCCTCAAGGCTCGACCGACTCTGATACCAAATGTAGAACCCCTTCCTTTAGGGTCCCCTTGAACTGAACCTGAAACTTTAACAACTTCATACAAACAAATTAGCTATCATAGTTACCGAAAAATAAAATAAAAAGCGTGAATAACTTAACAAAGATAAACCAAACCTTAACCTGTCAACCCGACCTAGCTGGTTCGTTGTCATCCACGTATTCGGTAGGATCCCTCCAGCAAAGCTCGTTTAACCATTGGCGAAGCAACCATTAGCTTCGCCACCCAACCATAGGCTCATGCTTTCAGTCGCATGGCCTCCCCCGAGATTTGGGTCGTAAAGTTCACACACAATATTCAAGAAACTCAGCTTGGGATTCCCTCCCACCAAATTTTCTAGCCAAACCCTCAATAGAAACAAGTCATGAGGTAACTCAAAATTACGATAGTCATCCAGGGTCTGGGCCCTTTTACCCATTCCCAATGCCTTCCTTATAAAGGAAAATCTCATGTGACACATGTCGCTTCATGCAAAAATATTCATTTTATTAAATTAATAAATGAATAAAACTCATCCATCCATGTGTCAGTTTCTCTAGGAGATGCACCAACATCCCTAAGTTTTCTCATGTTTGTCCCCTAGATATTTCACTTAACTCCTAGATTTGTGGTGTAGGTGGAGTTGACTAGGTGTCCATGCCTAGGATTCCATTTTGCTCATAAATAAATATTTTTAATATTTTTAAATAATCAGAAATATCCTTTCATGTGCAAATTCCTAAAGAACACTTAATATTATTTAAATTCCAAAGTAATCATTTATGTGCAAATGCCTAAAGTACTCAAATGCATTTCTAAGTAATGTTCTAGGTGCAAACTTATACGTTTCAATGCAGTTAAGTTTAGCAATCAACTTTTACTAGGACCTCGGTGCCGCGCCGTTGGGCCTCCTTGTTTCTTAATTTCATTTCCCCGACATGGCACCACTCCGTTGGGTCCATTCATCTGTAGTTTCCATTCCTCGGCAAGGTACCACATCGTTGGGTCCTTGCATTCACTCTTTCCGTTCTCGGCAGGGTACCGCACCGTCGGGCCTTTCTGCCGTCATCCTTACGTTTTGACTTGCGGGAACTTCATGTAGGGATTTCAGGAGCCATTACCTTCCATCCTCTGTCTACACGCTATTAGGGACTAATGGAGTTGAGGAGTGAGTCTGTTCTCACTGCGCGCCCCCCAACTCGTACGTGACCAACTCCATCGTGGCCCACCTCGTACGCCCTCACACTTTCCTCTTGAGCAAGCGGATCAGTGCTTATCTGCTCAAGCATGGTATTCCGTCGGAAGTCGACATCGTCATCACTCTCCCTGTATGTGATTTATCTGTACTCTACGACCCTTCATATTCCTTTGTGTGTCCATCGGTGAACCATTTCACCTGTCGCTACACACATTTCTCACAAACATAAATTAGTAGCACTGTCCTCAATAATCACAATCTGATTTATAAATTGCTTCTTCATTAAGCATCTATAATTTACTCAATCATTAGTCATTCGTCTAATCACATAATCAATTGCATGGCTAATCGTTAAGCATCATTCATATGTACAGTTTTCATATCAAAGTTAATCATTAAACAACATGAAATCGTCCATTCATAATAACTACCCAAATGCACATATATTAATCAATCGTAATCATAAATATACTCAAAATAAAATCATAGGGCTATTTTATTAATGTTTCAAATAGTTGGGTGACTCAACAGGTGCCCTCAATGTCTACAGTAGTCTAGGGGCACTACAGCCTCTGCTGAAGATAGTGCAATTTCACTCTGTTTCTTGCTAGACCAGCAAATAGGACCACCTCCAAGCATGAATACAAATCCAGATGTGGATTTTCTGTCAAGGCTATCACCAGCCCAATCTGAGTCAGTAAAGCCAAGAAGATATAGGCTAGAATATGGAGCATAGTGAATCCCATCAGTCTTGGTGCCTTGCACATAATGCAAGATTCTTTTTGCAGCCCTCCAATGGAGCTCATGTGGCTGATCCATGTATATTGAAGCCATACTCACAGCATATGCAAGATCAGGTCGAGTATGATTCAAGTATAACAAGCTGCCAACAAGCTGCCTGCACAAGGTGTTGTCAACCAAAGATGTATATTTTGCTTCTTCAAGTCTAACTCCTGAAAGGAAATGAGTCTTTGAAGGCTTAAAATCAGTTATCTTGAACTTCTTTAGCATGTCATATTCATATTTGGACTGAGATACATTAGTTCCATTCTCAATTTGAGAAATCTCAAGCCCCAAAAACTGCTTAAGAATTCCCAAGCCACTCATCGAAAAAGCTTGATGCAAAGCAGTCTTTAATGAAGCTATTTGATCAATAGAGCTACCTGTGATTAGTATATCATCAACATACAACACTATAATCATAATTGAACCATCAATCAGCTTCATGTAAACATTAGGATCATATTTTCATCTCACATGAGATTGTGACACAAGAAAGTTGTCCATTTTGGCATACCAAGCCCTTGGGGCTTGCTTAAGCCCATATAAGGACTTCCTCAACCTGCACACATAGTAAGGATAAGATGTATAGCCTTTTGTATGTAGCATATAAATATCCTCCTCAAGATCCCCATGGAGGAATGCACTCTTCACATCCATGTGGTGCACTTCCCAATGCTTGGATGCAGAAATTGTCAGAACTAGTCTTATCGAATCCTTCTGTGAAACTGGTGCAAAATTCTCATTGTAGTAAAGGCCTTGGAATTTGGAGAAGACCTTTTCCACTAGCCTAGACTTATATTTCACTTCTGTACCATCAGCTTCATAATTGGTTTTATGGATCCACTTACACCTTACCAATTTTCTTCCTGGGGGGAGCTTGACTAACTCCCATGTCTCATTATTTTGCAGTGAATAAAACTCCTCATCCATGGAAGCCTACCATATTGGGTCATGTGAGGCTTCCTCATATGTCTGAGGATCAGAATCCACCATCATATAACATCTCTCAGACAAGTAAAGATCATTCACATTGAGATCAGTCTCAAATTGTGATCTAGTCCTCTTTGTGTCCTGAGGATTTCCCACTAGTTCACTAGCTGCTTGCAAAGTCTTAGCATCACATTTATGCCTTTTTGGTGAATTAGGATCTTTAATAAAGTGTTCCTCATCATCATAAATATCAAAATCAAAAAATTCAAGAGCAACATCACTTACTTCTTTAGGTGGTGGTGAAGATGGTTCTCCAATTTCAACATTCTGAGAGGGCTCTTCTTCGAATTGAACACTTCTTTCAATGAAGGATTTTTGAGTGACCATGTTTAGAAACTTGTAGCCCTTTGATTCCTCTGAATAGCCAATAGAAATACATGGTTGGATTTGGGGCTACATATCCCTCCTCTTATCCAATGGAATTCTAGCCCAAGCCTTGGAGCCAAAAATCCTGAAATGAGAAATATCAGGTTTGTGCCCAGTCCAAGCCTAAAAAGGAGTGATTCCTTTTAGTGCTTTGTGTGGCACCTTGTTTTGAATACATGTGGCACAATTTATTGCCTCTTCCCAAAGTCTTGGAGACAAAATACTTGGCCTCTAGCATACATGTGGCCATCTCCTTAAGAGATATGTTCTTCCTCTCAGCAACACCATTCTACTGAGGTGTATAAGGAACCATGTGTTGCATTTGAATGCCTGAAGAGGCACAAAATTGCTGAAACTCTAATTTGATGTACTCCCCACCATTATCAGATCTGATAATATTGATATGTCTACCATATTGTTTCTCAATAGAGGCCTTGAAAAGCTTGAATAGACCGAACTCTTCAAACTTTAACTTGATGAAATAGATCCAACAATACCTGGAAAAGTCATTTATGAATGTGAGGATGTATTTGGCATGGTTCAAGGACTCATGGGGGAATGGAATTGATATACCAGTGTGAATAAGATCCAGGAGTGCAGAGGTTCTCTCAATTTTGTATCTCTCATACTTATGCTCAAGGTGTTTTCCTAGGATGCAGCTTTGACAGACACCTTTGGAAAATTTGATATTGGGAAGCCCTATGACCATCTCTTTCTCATGAAGTTGG
Source organism: Larix kaempferi (assembly GCA_027924585.1). Taxonomy (NCBI): domain Eukaryota; kingdom Viridiplantae; phylum Streptophyta; class Pinopsida; order Pinales; family Pinaceae; genus Larix; species Larix kaempferi. The sequence goes on along the minus strand of BSBM01000386.1, from coordinate 7,659,113 downwards.
GAAAGTTTTTTATAGTTTAGGTGGCCAAATATTTCATGCCATAATTTACTTGACTCATTGGCATGGGTTAACAGAGCAAAAGGTGAGGAAAATGGCTCAAAATGAGAAAACTTGTAGATTCTAGAACTATGGTCAGTAGTTCCTAATGCAACAATTCTGCCTATTTACATTTTACATATCTCAACATCATTTGGTGTAAAGGTCACCTTTTTGGGTGAACCTGTTTGGGTCATCTCGTATACTGACAAGAGGTTAGCAGTAAGTCCAAGAACATACAAGATATTATTGAATGAACCAAATTCGAGATCTAGGTTGCCTTTACCTTTGCTTGAATTTTTAGAATTGTCACCCAACACAATATTTGAACCACATGAAGAGTCAAGTGAAGTAATGAACTCACTTCTAGACACCATGTTCCTAGAAGCTCCAGAATCAATAATGAGTCAGGTAGGATTAGATGTGCTTGCCATCAGTGCATGCACTCTCTCCTTATATTCCTCCATCCTTCCTCCTTGCGCTCTCAGGAAGAGGAATGTTGGATTTATCCAGGAGTAGATCCATTTGATCAATGGTTTTCTTCATGCAGGAGATTTTAGGATGAAAGTCCTGAAATCCCCTGTTGCAATAAGTACACTTTTCCTTCTCATTCTTCTTATTCGGATTCTTCTTTGAGTGATAGGAGTCTTCAGTAAATTTCTGCTTGTCTTTCTTCTCACTGGTGGGCTTCTTGAAATTGCCCTTCTTCTTTCCCTTTCAAACCCTTTGAATCTCCAACATTCAGATAGTGGTCTTTTGATGGATTTTTAATGGCTCCCATCAAGACCATCTTGTCTTGTTCTTGTGTAAGAGACTCCATGAATTTTGAGAGCGTGGGGCTCTTCCAGTTTCAAATTTCCTTCCTTGTGGTATGGCAAGTCGAAACAAACACTGAATAGTTTGGGCCAAGCTTGGAGATAATGGCCATGATCAATTTCTCATCCTTTTTTTTATCAATTCCACATTGCTTCAATTGTAGAAAAAGTGACTTGAATTTTGAAAATAAATCCTGAAGGTTATAGAAATTCTGTGGACTCAATGAAACTAGTTCATTATCTAGTTGGTGGCCTCTTAATTCATCAGTCTTGCCAAACAATTCCTGAAGCTTTAGCCAAACTTCATTGGGAGAGGTAAGACCATCCGAGATGGAATAGAATATCCCTGGATGTAGTGAGACACAACAGACCATAGGATTCATCTCTTTGATTATGCCACTTTGATTTCTCAATTGCTGAGGTTGGCTTAGTCTTAGTTGCCATAGTCACCCTGTAGAGACCTTTGATCCTCAACATGATCTCCATCTGCGCTTTCCAATCAAAATAATTGAATGGAGTGAGGATGATCTGATGTGACTGATCCATGGAATCTCTAAAATATCTTTTGGAATGATTTGGGTGCGTTCTTGGATGCTCAGATGCACCCTCTGGATGATAGATTGCGCCTTGTAGATGAATTACTGTGCCCTCCTTGAGACTGGTTGGATCCTGCAAGACAATAGAATGAAAAAAGAATAGCTTGATAGCTCTGATACCATGTGAAATTTTGTTCACACCAAGATTTGATCAAGAATTAAACACTCTCACAATAATTCTCACACAACTAGTCAAGAACACAAAAATTTACTCACAATAAATGCACATGACATTACTCTCATGAATAATAATACATCAGCCAACCTTAGGCAAGTAAATGGTTGTCAATATATAAATTTACATCAGATATTCGAATGCATAAGGATGCCATTCAAGTCCTCACAAAAGCAGACTTACTAAATTGATGCAAAACCTCCCTAGGTGGCAAGTGTGTTCTCCAAGTCACAACAAAGGCTCACGAATTTCTGATTTAGTGATCATATAGTGATGTGTGAAGAAAAAACATGCTAAATCCCAAAATTGGAAGGAAGAAACATTGAGTGAAAGTGGTCCAAAAAACACTTTTCCTAATGAACTAGCTTTTCACCTTTCACCCAAAAGCAGTAGTGCGCCTTTCTCACCAGAATTTTATCCAGAATCACCATAAATGTGCCCAAGTGACTTAGGAAGCTTGTGGTCTACACGAGGAAGGCTTGTAGTCCCCCCAAAGATGCCTTGTAGTCCACACAATGACTCATATGCCAACTATCTAGTCTAATACTTAGGAATTAATCATAAAATGCTTAATTATTGTTACTAAGCTATTAAATGACATAGATGTGGGTTTTGTAAGGACATGGAGTAATCATAAGAAATAAATAATAATACAATATATGAACTGAAATACATTTGTGTACATGACATCAATACTTCTTCGTTGTGCATTGTACTTGCAATAGACCAAATTTAACCACTCTTCTTAACCTATAAATGTTAGGTGCATTCATATTACTATAATTAATTGTAACACATCATACGTTTTCATTTAATTATAAAGATTATTTAAGACATTACAAGATTGTTAGAATATACATAACATTATCTAAATTCTACATTACTATCCTTCATTAAATTTACATTCATAACATTAACATCTAATGGGAATTTGATTACACGGTATAACCATAAAATTGAATTACTTACACCATTTAGATAACAAGTCAATACTACTCCCAATTCCTCTACCTAGACATAATTACAAGTGTAATCAACCATAATTAATAATATCATAATCATTCTTAATGTTATTATATATAATAACAATACTTAATACAAGACCACTTAGTAGATATAACATAATTATTAGGGATTATATATATTTATATATATATATATATATATATATATATAACTTATAAACCTCTCGTGATGCTTATGGAGATATACATAATTGCATGACAACCAAATTGCCACATATATAACATCTTTTTAAATACATATTATTGATAAACATTCCATTAGATGACAAATTAAACTATAACACTTTTGTTGCACATCATCTACGCTTAGGCATCCAATCTAACAGCATGGGGATGTGGGTCACTAACTCACAACAATACCTATTAATTCTACCTTGACACAACATATTTACATTCTTAAGACCAACCAATCCATGTGTATATACATTTTTAGATCAAACAAACTCTGTTAAAATCAAAGACGCCTACATACTCATCCTTTTAAACATTGATACAATCAACATCCATATTCCTTTGATATCTAACCAGCAGATTCATATTTAATCTTGGTCATATCACAATCAGCAATACATGCAAACTCTTTTTTAATATCAAAACAGTAAACTTGCATACTCCTTTGAAATTTGAAATTGAAGAAGGCATGCACATGTCCCTAAAAACTGAACCACCTTATGAATATCCTTTCAGTCAAACCGCAATTATACATCTCTCAAAATTGCAACAACCTACATACATATAACTTAAATTCAACAGTCATTATGTAAATCTCAGAATAATTTATACGCAGCAACTATGCTTTCTCTTGCCAGTTACAGTATATACACACTTAAATCATGTAGCCACCTAATAAAATCGCAGAAATCTTCCATGCACAGCATTTTTAATCCATGGAATAGATTTATACTAATTGGAATCGAGTTTGCCATTATTCTAAAAATTGAGACAACGATTTATAAAATCAAAATCAGTAGATTAAATGGGGCAAACCCTGTTTATTGAATCGATCATACACAGTTCTAAAAACCCCTAATACAACATATATAAGTTCTTTAAATCTGGCAGCAACTTATAAAATCACATAAATACACATCCCTTAAAGTCAACATACAGATCTATAAAGGTTCGGCAACAAAAACTGATCTCAACCAATAATTCGACATTTTCATAGATATGAAATTAAACATTATATCCTTATTTTCTTTTAGATTCAACGATACAAGATTTCAAGAAAAATAGCAGGAACATTAAGTAACAAATGTACCAACTTGATACATCTTGTTTCAGAATCGAAGGCTGCAGAATTCAAAGTCCCGCAAGTCCATGCTCCAATTGCCAAACGTCAATGTTCACCAGAAACCACCCTACCGCTCTCGAAGGATAGTCTTCTTTCCCTAAGACCCTTGAGCCGCAATAGAGCTGAATGAAAGAGATTTTTGTAATGGCCCCTCCCATCATACCAGCATGATAGAGAGGACGTGACACTAAATCCGGGCATCTAGCCCCATATCCATTAAGTAAAAACTCATTGATAAAAAGACATATACATGTGCATGTTATAGAAACACAACGGAATTAAAAATCATGTTTAATATCTAACATACATTCAACATTTCTGTGACAGCCATTAAATAAAGACATTGCAGAATTTATAAAAGAGAATACTTATCTTAACAAAGTAGTCCCAAGCAACTAGCTATGCATCTGCAATGTTCCACCTAACCATAGGCCAGTTGTGCTTATCAACCTCTTGATACAACTGCCACCCCCGAGCTGGGCATGATTTCTACAAGGAACCAGGGAACAACAGACTCACACATAGCCAAGCATACACCAAGATGAGCCAAGCCAATCTACAATTGGGTTTATCGGGCTATTAGGAAATGGAAAGGAAGAGTTGCTAAGCTAGTGAGCTCAAGCATAGAGCCAGGGATAACCTTACAAGATCTATCTAGCTTGGCACCCACAATACCTACACACCCAACACAAGGAAGTATTCTTTTCACTGATGTACAGTCCCTCAAGCCATACCTTCCCCATCTAGTGCTCTCGGGGTGTGCATAGAAGAGTAGCCAAAGATCTCTTGATCTTCTTGAGAGGTTGTCTCCCCCACTAGGTTTATCAAGCCCTCTCTGTCCACTACCACTCCAATCTCTTGCTTACAGTCCCCAAATCAAACAGGGATGCAGATAATCAGCTAACTACAATGGCTGGACAGGAGAAAAACCTTTGTACAGTGATAAGCATGAAAATGATTCCTTGAGCTTCAGAAAAATGTGGGAAGGCTAAAAATGAACAATGGAGGTTTTGGGAAAACCCCAGGAAGCAGAAATCGTTTTTAGGAAAAATGCCCATGACAATTCTGGGATAAAACGACCTCCATACAGTCCCTAATCGCAGCCCCTTCTTCCCAGCTACTGTCCAAAACCAAAAACGAGTTTTTGGGCAAGGAAAACACTGTGTTTTTTATGAAAAACGTGAATGTAACTTCCAGCAGTCTCAATCTGCGTGAGAGGATGAAAGCCCTGGGTGAGGAATGGCTTTGGGCACCATTTTGTGGGTGTTTTCTTGCCCAAGAAGCAAAAATACGAATTCCCAGGTTGATGGCTTGCCCATGCACAAAATTGGCTTCCATACCTCTCCATTTCCAAGGCATTAACTACCTCAACCAACTCTTGGAAGAATTAAATGATTGGATGCATAACCCAAAATGGGTAGTTGGTGGTTTATGGGTTTTCTCATTGACACATGGATTAACACCATTGGCTCAAGGGTTTGAATAATTTCCCTCCCTATTCCTTGTAGAATCATGCCCCCATCTCTTTGTTGCATTGCATAGCCAGTTGTGGGTTTTTCATTAAAATTCGTATTTACATGATGTCTTAATTTACATTGTGCCTATCTAGCACAAGAACCATAGGGATCTATTTTTAATTGCTGATACATAAAACACTAAATCAATGGTGGGGCCTTGGCCTTGAGCTCCTCACCATGATTAAATAACAATATTTACATCATTTATGATTTAATGCGAAGGGGGTCAAAATGGGGACATTACAATTTTGTTCTCCCATTGATGACCACACTCTCAACAATCACAGCTAAAATTGGCATTGTTCATGCCATCCATCAATAAGAAAAATTAGTGTGTGAATTTCATGCTCACCTCCTATCTTTATAGCATTGAGAATTAGTAATTACTTTTTGTTTTATTAGTCACCCACCCATATGTTACGTTTCTCACTAATTCATATTGTTTTATTTTTATTAAGATTTATTCACACTTTGATTCACTCTCTAGTGTTTCCTTGATTTCTCCATTCCACCTATTTTGTGTTTGTGTGTTCATGGTGTTCACTAAGTCTTAATTTAATAATTTAATAATTTATTCATGCATAAATGTATTCTATTTTCATATTTATAATTCTGACTTTCACATTTGCTCCTCATTATTTAACTCCCTTTTTAATTTTTTTTAAATTTTAAGATAGACATTATTACCCATAGTATTTTATTTTAACATAGCATTACATTTCGATCCGCATACCAAAGGTAAGGCAAGTTCAAGCTTGGAAAGAAAATCATAAATACAAAGCTCTTCTAGCTTTTTAAATTTGCATTCTTCAACTAAGGTTCTAAGGATTTTGAATTTTGATAGATAGTCTTGAATGCAAGAAAACCACTTGGATTTAAATCTAACAACCCATTTTCAAGATGGTGACCCTGAATCTCATTATGTTTACCAACCACAGTTTCCAATTTATCCCAAGTCGTATCTGGTTCATCAATTCTTGATAGGTGGAATCATAAATCAATAGAAATTGGCATTCTGATTAATCCACGAGCCTCCTTACATTTATTATCCTATTTTATTTTCTTATCATCATTAGAGGGTTCATTTTCAGTTCCCATGGTAATCCAGTAAAGTCCTCTACTTCCTAGGACATCCTCCATATGGGCTTTCCAAGAGAAGTAGTTGGTATTAGTAAGTAGGATATCACATGGAACAACCATATTGTAATATGCAGGCTTAAAAAATAAACATCAATGGCCCATATGCAAAGATCTAAAAAAATAGGCAATTTAAAAAAAAAACGGCACTGAAAATGAACTCTGGATGAGAAAGTTATGTTTGTTTGAAAAGTTGTTGACGGTGACTCCAAACGGACACGTGGCAGGTAGGAGATTGACCCACTTGGCCAAAAGAAGGACCCCCCTCTTCCTAAACTTAATATTTTAAAATCACTTTACAATAATGTTGTTTTAGGTAACCCACTTTTATAAAATAAGTGGAGTTCACTTTTACAATAATGTTACTTTAAATATTGCATGCAAAAACTAAAAGAATTTACACTTTTAAGTGACACACTTTTATAAAATAAGTGAAATGCACTTTTACAATAAAGTTTACATGATCTTTTTAGAAAAATAAGTGACAAAGAGAAGACTTTGAACCCAAGAGCTATTATTTAATAAATCAATGTTTTAACCAAGTGAGCTAATATTAAAACATATGTAAAAGATGGAAAGGAGGAAGGGGTTGTTTTTTTTACTCTTCTTCCTCGAAGTGCATGCTTACCGCAAAAAACCTCTTTGGCCTACAAAAGAAATTCAAAGCTAAAATGGCTCAATTTTGGGGTTAGTCCTTGGTTAGTGTTCTCAGAAAATGTATGTTTCCTCCATTTTTGGTTTGTCAAGTTCGCACAGAGTGCATGGAAAAGAGCATATGCAATGAAGAAAACATTTGCAACTATGTTTCTTATTTTCTGATTTCATACAGAGCGCACGACAAAGAGCATACGTAGAAATAAAAGGTAACATATTGGAACTAAAATTAAAATCATGCTAAACCTAAAAGAAAATGAGAATTTTTTTTTTAAGTGTAACTGTAACAGTATACCTCTGGATCAAGTAAAATGGTTGTATCTTGGGCAAAGGGAAACCTTTTTTAGTGAAAAGAAAGTGTTTCCAACTAGAAACAATGCTCCATATGCAATGGAACACCTTTCACAACCTGAAATGCATAGAAATATCAGAACTAGAAATCCTTTGATGGCCTCAACAACATTAGTTCAAGATCTAGATCACCAACATAAGTGGAACTTCATAACAGCTATGTGACTACACAGGATATTTCCAAGAGATTGAACACCTACAACATCCTCTCGCACAAACATATCATAGATCAGCACATCGATGTTTCTATGTGGTTTAAACCTTCGAAGAGGGAAACAGTTCATTGGCGTAGCCAAATAGCTACTTGAGGAAATATTATTATGAAAAAGAAAAATAATGTTACAAATGAGCTTCTCATAATCGATCAAGAAGCAAATGACCCTCCATGCTCTTTAAATATAGATCATGTATATTTTAATAGAGATCATGGACCATTTGAGTGCTAAGCCACAGATCAATGGTCTTTAAGATCGAGGGGAAGATGAACTGTTGGATCAGTCTATGTCAAGAACATATCATGGTCGTTGGATTACATATGTGCAGATACATACTAAAGATACACACTTTACCTAATGGATATATTATAGCAAATTGATCTTATCCAACTCCTAAGTGTCTAAATATCCTAACGTTATTCAGATATGATAAAATGGGTTTCTTATTCGATTGTATTGTCCAATATTGTAAAATGTTAGATTGTTGATTAAATATACAGACGTTTTATATGGATGATTATATTTGTAATCTAGTGGTATAACACATTTAAACAATCATTATATCCAAATGCAATAATTCAAATTTAAATATCAATATTATTATAAGAATTATTTGACTTTTTTATGATTAACTAAAATTAAAATAAAAAACCAAATTAATTGCATTATAGAGATATTGGTGCATTGTGTTTTGATGAACTCATTGAACAATGTGGGACATACATAATGGTTAATAGTGAAGTGATTTTTACATTGTGAAACATCATGCATCAATGGCTTTTATCGAAACACTCACATTGGTGCTTCAATTTGTTATAAAAAAATCGATATAACAATGCTAAAGTAAGAATCAACATTGGTGTTTTACATATAAAATGGTATTCCATTGGCCATTATCATCATCGTTAAATTTAAAAGACACGACAGTGCATATGGTAATATAAGCACTTGTGAGTATCTATGAAATGTCGACACTAGTAGATTTAATAGGGATAATAAGCACAAGTGATATAAAACATATTGCATGCATTGAGGAGTTATATAAATGAAAAGAACTAGTGCATAAAATTAAATTGAATGAACTGATGCTCAAGTATGTTTACAAACACACTAGGGAATGACATTTAAATTACATGAACCAATGATCTTATGTACTTTACTAAAGCACGAGTGCATAACATTTAAATTGTATGCATTGATGCTCTTATGTTGCATATACACCAATTTGTTTGTACAATATGTGCATCGATTAAAAAACCTCTACTATAACCTCCAACCACCTAGTTCTTTTTAGTTATAATGTACATGGGTGAATCCATGAAGATGGGTGTCTATTTCGTGAGAATCGGGGGGTGGAGAAGCATAGTGAAAGCTATTCGGTCGAATAACCTTAAATTTGTTCAGTCGAACAACCATTCATGGTTGACAGTTAAAATTAGCAACGACGTAGAACTATGTGCGAGGCACTACCAACTGAGAAAAGTGTCCGGTGATTTTTTTTGCAATTTTATTCGGTCGAATAATTATTTAGATGAATCATTATTCAATTGAATAAATATTCATTTAAATAATGATTCAGCCGAATAATTATACGGCTGAATAATTATTCGGCCAAATAATTTTTTTACATATAAGGTCGGCTATGGTCGTTTTCGTTCATTTTTCCGCCGAACCTCCGCCTGTAGGGCCTTGCTACTGTGACCCTAACCCCGCGTGTTCCTGCGACCCCGTCGAACATTCTTCCACCTGTAGGGCCTCCTGCTGCTGCAACCTTGCCTTTCTACAACCCCATTCTTCCGCCTGCAGTTGCGACTCCGCCATGTTGTGACCCCATTCTTCCACCATGCCACCCCACCATTTTGTTTGCACCACCATGGCACCCTGCCATATTGTTTTCTGCCACCTTCTGGACATGGAGTGCGGAGCTTGGTTCGCAGCGTTGGGCGTGGATTTCAGAGTTTGGTTCGCAGTGTTGGGCGTGGGTTTCAGAGCTTGGTCCAATAGCCTCCATTTCGCGAGGTAATTTATATTTTAACATTTCTTCTCTGATTTTAGCTCTTTTTGTTGTTAGCAGGAGATCGACATTTTTAGGCTTTGTTTTTTGTATTTTAATCAGTGGTAGACTTTTTGTTGTTGAAAGGAGATCGATTTTTGGCATGTTACTTGTTGTGTTTAGCTATGTGGCCATTGCTTCGCTTCTTTTGTTTTAGTTGATGCTCATCAGATCAGTGGTATCCCAATACTTATGTATTTGGTCCTATATTTGTTTATGGACCTATATTTGTATCTGGTGGTTATGAAATTTTCTATGTCATTCCCGTTGTAGGCGACTATTTTCCTATTGGATGTTCTCTTGACTCTTTCTTGTCTCTGTATTTTTCTGCATCTTTACATATACGGTTTAATATAGTATAGTTTTTTTCGTTTGAAAAAACCCGTTTTGCAGTCATATAAAATTATTGACTTGAGTGTAATACGACAAAGATGCTATGAATATTCTTTCAATATATCTCTTTGCATTAAATATGTGGTGCTTAAGCATTTGAGACCGTTCATGCGCATGTCAATGCATTTTGACCAATTAATACAAGTAAACAAATTAAAAATAATCAATTTAATGTTGCCTGCTACAGACTCATATTCTATTCAAATAGAGATCATTTTCCAATCAAGTTTTTCGAAAGGATTGTCTAAGGGAATGTCAACATTATTAGAAAAATGAATGTGAATTATAGAATAGATTTATACATATAAAAATACATATAAACGAAAAAAATAGTATGATTCAAGTAAATAAAGCATATAAATGAAACAATAGCATTTTTACAATAATCACTTAATTATGAGAGTTATGAGAAAAACAGTAGAAGGCTTTTTATTGTATCACTTAATTATGAGAGTTATGAAAACAAAAGTAGAAGGTTCTTATATAAAAAAACATTTTATTTATCAAAGAATGTTCAATCTGCATAGTTTGGAAAATAATGATTTTTGGCTACAAATTATAGCCAAATTAAGAATGCCCTTATTTCTGGCTAACTCTTCCTCTCCTCTCACCAAATCTATGGTTAGAATTAAAAATCCTTAATTCTTATTTTGAAATCCCTACCAACAACCATTTATTGAAATCGGGGGCAAATGGGAGCTACCTAGTGATCTTTGTAGGAGAATATAGGTTTAAAAATTTAAAAAGATGTATATTGGAATCCTAAATATGTTGCATAATTACATAGGGCGGAGTTAAGAAAAATATTCTCTAAACATATTGAATTCTTATACACGATGATTCTTAGAAAGGAAGAAGAATATTTCGGCCAATACAATGAATCACCAATGACATAATCATTAGTGTTAGATTCATTTGCTTACAATAGTAGAGAATAAGATTAACATCTATCAAACATGATTATTGTCCATATCCATCAAATAAAATATGATGTTGATATTAAATACTATTGTTTTTTTTTATTATTATTATTTATCTGTGAGATGTAGAACAGTCAGTGGCGGGTGATGGTTAAGACACCCCTAACCGGAAAGGTCGTTGGTTCGAAACCCCACAGATACTAAAATCCAACCATGCTAATGGTTGGTTGGTGCGGTCTAGGCCGGGTGCGATCCCTGGGTGATTTTGACAGCTTAGATGCCCTTGGTTCGTGGTCTCTCAGCCAATGGCGAACCCTGCTAGTCAGGGGGTACTACCACTTTCCAACAAAAAAAAAAAAATACTACTAATTTTTTTACAAACCAAAACATGCGTAGGATCTTGGAATTTAAGAACAAAGGGGTTTATAAATAAAATATAATGTTGATATTAAATACTATTGAATTTTATACAAACCAAAACATGCGGAGGATATTGGCATTTACGAACAAAGGGGTTTATTTTCTTAGTTAATCCCACCTCTAACACCACATATATAATAGTTGGAACCACTTTATACTAATCACTTTGGTATTATTCTTTTGATCTCATCCCAAATTTTAAAACACCAGATTTCATAGTTTTCAGGTTGCAGAGGGTTATACTCAGACAAAACATGACAAATTTTGCCTCTCTCTAGAAGATCGTGCCTCTGTTTCGTTGAAGGCACCAACACCATATTGAAGCCGAGTTGAATATAAAAACTCATGTTAGATATCTGTAGAGGCTAGATACAGATCATCATGTTAGATCTATGTTTTCTTGTGTTCTCTTAGGTTTGTGTAGGTATTTTAGTGAAACTCGACAGGTTGATTCCTTGGCTTAACTATATCCTCTATCATATAGCTTCCAAGAGTCGAGTGGTATGATAAGTATAGTGTAACTTGCGTGGGTATGTATAGATAATCTTTAAATAGTTGCATTTGCAGGTTACCAACCTTGGTTGAAATATTGTGGTTTGGCTTTGTTACATATATATAATGGTTATCATAAGTTTATATTATATATAATCATTGAAGCACGCGGATAGGTCTATTTTATATAATAATGTTTATCATAAATTTTAACTTATACTACTGTAAGCATGTAGATTGGTCCATTTTATGTTTATCATAAGTTCCAAAGGTATATATATATATATATATATATATATATGATAGGGGAAATAGAGGTTAAACTTTAGAGTACATGCATACAGATCTCTGTCAAAGTGTGTGTGTGTGTGTGTGTATATATATGATAGGGAAATTAGTGGTTAAATTTTAGAGTACATGCATACGGATCTTTGTAAAAGTTTATGATATCAGGATTGATTCATGAAATGGGGGCAACTTAAGTGGGTTAAGGTTAAAGGTTACTTTTATCTTTTTTGTAAATCTAGGGGCAACACGTATTTTTGTGAATTTAGGGTCAACCAATTGTATAATGTACTTGCTAGCTAGTTTTACAAACAAACCTAGTAAACTAACTTAAGTAGGGTGATATTTTTATGAAGAAGATTTTTTTTTTAATTTTATGAATTTTGGGGTGTGTTACAATGTGTTACTTAAATGAGATTCTACAAACTGTGAGAGACTTCCAAACAAAACTTCATCACTTTAAAACTAAACATGAGAGGGTAATGAGAAGTTAGGATGATTTTAATGAGGCCTTACTATTTAAACTAAATGAAGTGTCTAAGGATAGGTGTAAAAATAAACGTAAACGAGATGACACATCCTCTGAAGTAGCTAGTGAATCAGAAGATTCTGATAGTATCTTGGAGGGTAGATGAAGAAAGAAGAGAAAATATGAAGATGAGATAAAAGGATAATTTAAAAAGATAAAACCTCCTACCTTTATTTTAATTTGACCAGAGTATTTTTACTTAGGAAATCATAAAAACACTTGCTCACAATCTTTATCTTGTCTTATATAACATAACATCTTTCTACGGGAGATTAGGTTAAATGTTTGGAATGTTTAAATATCAAAACATGTAAAATTTGAATATGTTATGAGTTGATAGTTGTGTAAATGTAGACATTTTATCAAATGGAAAGAGAGGGGTCTTTGAGGAAAAAGCGTATAAGGTCTATTGGTACAACGACATGTTCTAAGGGGAGGTCATCATGGTCATCACGAATTGGTGTCTCGACTGATAATCAAAGGTTGTTGGTTTCACCTCGGGATTCAAGCTTGTTGTACAGTTCACATTCATCTGGTCACCAGTTAGGCCAAAGGGGCACAGATGATTCTCCCATCTCTTTTATGGGAGAATGTCGATCTCGACCTTCTATTGGTATGAACATTTATGTTTTAATACATGTATCAATTGTAATTTTGTGCATGTTCAAAAATTTTGTATGTTTACACACAACTGTTTTTTTCTTTGAAGCAGAGCAGGGTTCAGAAGAGGCTCGTAATTCTACAAAGAGGGACGAAGGTTGATCAAGGAGGGCATATGTTGAACTAGATGTGGGTTTTACACCCATAACAACTTATCCATCTAATTTACCTGAGGAGCTTCCATAGAAAGTGGTGTTCAACAAATGACTCTTAAAAGCTGTAGATCTCACTATGACAAGTTGCAACATGATCTTTCTAGTTTGGATCTCCCTCCAAAGAGCAAACAAAGTCTAGAGTTTGTTTTACGGTCATTGCAAAAATTCATTGAGGTATATGAGGGTCTTGGACCAACTACGGATGGTTTTGTTGACTTGATGCGGAGGAGAAGGGAACAAGTGATGGGTCCAGACAAGTGGGTTGTTGTGAAGGAAAGAGTGACCAAAGAACATGCCAATTCAATGTTTAACTTCAAAGAAGGCCTAACGCGAAAAATGTTGAAAGTGCAATATTTCAAGCACCTTGAACTTGCACATCTATTATATGATTGGTTCCTTGCATCCTATGGTCGGTTTCCATGGAATGATGAGGTTCCTAATTATTTCACCAGATTTTTTTATGTGAATTATTTTTAAATGTGAAGTTAGACTATACCGATATTCATTCTAGATTTTATGGAGTTGGAAAGGGGAGAATATATGATCTAAAATGTGCTCTTATATATCCCACAACTCTTCAACCTCAATCCCATATATCTCTCCCAGCCAGGATTGTGTCTTTAAAATCAGAGATGGAGCCCACATCCCAACTTGGGACAACTGCAAGGGATTCTATTGCAGAAGGTTTAACGTCGGCATTTGTAGGAGTTGATGTGGGATTGGTTTGAGAGAGGGCTCGAGCCACTATTAGTCAAAAGTTTGTTTACAAAATGAATGATGAGGTAGATGCAATGAGCATTGAAGATCTTAGGGCTTACGCTAAGGTTTGTCACGATACAGCTTCGGATGTCCTATCCCATGACACATCGAGTATAGGAGAGGTCTGTTGTTTATGTACATACAATCTATTTAATTGTTTTATTCATTTTGAATTGAACTTTTTGTTACATTATATCTATGACATTATGTATTTTTTGATATATAGTTATAAATACATTACATAAATGTTTATTGATTGCAGTTTTCTAGAAGGTTGAATGAACATGATTTTTAACTCTCCACTAGTGAAAATGTAGAAGAGCATCTTAGAGAGGTATATTTATTATTTACACATTTATATTTATGTTTGAAATATATTGTATGATTTTTTATAATTTTAAGTAATATATGTATCCTATTGTTAATGTGAACATCTTTTGAAATTGAAAATGGTTTTATCCATGCAGGTTCATTTAGGTTCCAACTTTTTTAATGATTTTCCATCTCTTGTGAGCTCATGTTTTCAATTTTTTTGTTTTAGTTTTAAGTTAATTGTTTAATTTTAGTTTATTTTACTTTCACAATGTTTTATTTAATAACAAAATTTAAATTTCAGGAAACACGGGAAAATATGGACATTGGTGGTGAGGATATTGGTTCTTTGATGGACATGGACATTGCGACTGAGGTAATTTTGTTTATATTTGAACTATTCTTTTCAATTTTATTTTTATAAGTTTAATATTTTAACTTTTGAATTTAATTTAAAATTGTTTAAATAATTTATGAGATTCATAATTTGTTTTTATCTATGTTGTAGGTTGGGACTTGTCGAGACAAAGGGAAAACCACAACAGAGGATATTGGTGGACTTTGATTTAGAGAAATATTTTTATTGGTCTTTTTTTGTTTTCCCATACTACCATATTGCATATATTTGCATGTTGATACATATAGTGTAGTTGTTTTGGACATTCCTGAACTTTATTTTTGGACATTCCGGAACTTTATTTTTGGATTATATATGTACATTTAACTTACATATTCTGTATTTGTTTTGGATGATCTAAATTTTTGGGGGGGCTAATTGCATAGCATACTTTTGTGTGGTAAATGCTTAGAATATGGTTTTGCATGATGTTCATGAATGTATGTATTATTAAATTTGTGTGTACACGTTACAATTTTGTTTCATAATGATAGTCAATCTTATATCTAGTTTAATGTTCAATCTTGAAATGGTTTTAGGATATCGGTTTAAAGCTCTAGAGTACATGTAATGTTCAAATTAATCCATGTATTTAGTACACATGTTTTAATGTTTAAAGTACATGTATGTTATATATACTTGAGAAGATCAAGTTTGTAAATTCAATTCAAGTTTGTTTGGAAGTGTGTTGTAGATTGTATGTACAATAAACTTGAATCTTATAAGATTTTTTTTGTTTTCCCATACTACCATATTTCATATATCTGTATGCTAATACATATATTTTAGTTGTTTTGGACATTCAGGAAATTTATTTTTTGGATTATAAAGAAACTTTGTTTTTGGATTATATATGTACATTGAACTTACATATTATGTATTTTCTTTGGATGATCTAGCTTTTTTTTGGGATAATTACATCTAGCATACTTTTTTGTGGTAAATGCTTAGAATATAATTTTGCATGATGTTCATGAATGTATGTATTATTAAATTTGCATGTACAAGTTATGATTTTCTTTCATAATGATAGTCAATCTTATATCTATTTTAATGTTCAATCTTGAAATGGTTTTAGGATATTGGTTTAAATCTCTAGAGTACATGTATTGTTAAAATTAATCCATGTATTTAGTACACATGTTTTAATGTTTAAAGTACATGTATGTTACATATACTTGAAAAGATCAAGTTTGTAAATTGAATTCAAGTTTGTTTGGAAGTGTGTTGTAGATTGTATGTACAATAAACTTGAATTTTATATAAATGATTCATACTTTCAATTTTTAACCAATGATCCATATGTTCAATGTTCAGGTACATCACTTTCATAGTTGGTGAACTAAAGATGCCACTGAAATCATGGCAAATGGGGATTTAACGATTTTTAGTTTTTTAATCATAAGCAAGAATTTCAGGATTGTGAATCTTATGCTAAATTAGAGCAATGATTTTAGACAACAATTTGATGAATTTTCATCGGTTTGTTGTAAATAAACATTGCTCTAATTTAGCATAAGCTTCACAATCTTGCAGTCCTTGTTTGTAATTAAAAATCAAATGATCGTTATCTCCATTTTCCATGATTTCAGTTATGTGAACTTAAATAATTTTGTTCAATTCCATCTAATCATATAAACAACTATTAATTGTACAGTTGAATCAAAACTATTAATTGTATACTTTAATTCAAGTAAACATAATTAAATACTTGTAAAATTGGACATTATGTAAAAACACAATTTAACTTAGCTAGGAGCACACCATGTACCAACACTTAACAAGGAGTAAGCAATGAAAAGACTTTATGTTAAGAATTTGTGCGCTTCTTCTACACCCACCTCACCTCAACAAGCATATCACTTCAACCATCCATCGATGTTTGTAACGACAACTCATCCCTCATATGATATATTCTTGAGAAAATCTAAGATAATTAAATACATGTACACAATTAACAATCAACAATATACAAATTTCAAATAAACATACATTTTCTTCATGTACAAAATTAAATGATGATAAAATATTTTAACAAATTAAAAAAAACTATTTTCTTCAACTATTTTTAGCATCAACCAATGTATTTGCAAAATCAAACTTTACAACCATCTTGATGTATTCATTTTTCACTTGCTAGAAAAATCATTCCAAGAAAAGTGTGCACGTCACAAATTAAAGATTGATGGAGTAGAAGAAAAAGATTAAAGAATACATATATATTTGAATCTTTATTTTATGATAGAATTTTTTGAGTCTACAAGCCAATTTGAAAGATAATTGGTTAAAAACATCGCAATGGAATGTCGCCCTCAATTATTCGTTCATGGTCATATTTGGACATTTTCCATTTTCTATTTTTTAATTTTTTTCGATGAAACTTGTATTAATTTTATTCAAGATGCACATACTAAATGACTATAGTGACAACATATAACATCAGGTTCATAATATTGAAAGTAAATACAATTTTCAGTCATATGGGTTTGTTGAAAAAAAACCTTTTAAAATGATGGATCATCTCTCATATGTAAACCCTTTGTCATCGTAGTCCTCCAATAAATTCATATTTCTTTCACTGCATCGCATCAAATAATATTTCACCTTTTATTTGTTGTCTAAAGGTGCAATTACAATGAAAACATCTCCTGTGCAAATTACAATTGACGTCAAGGTTTTTAAATCAATTAAATTGACTATACACATAAGGGGATGGACAACAATGAACAATCAACAAAGAATTTGTAAGTTCTATATATATACATAATTTATATGAAATGAACAATCATTGTTTTTACTTTATTTCATTAGCTTCTCTAACAAGATCTGAAATTATAACGCCATCAGATGATATTGCTATTTCTTCTAATTCTAATTCTTCTAACCTTGCTAGTGGCATTTTTCCCTTTGGATTAATCTCTGTGTGTTTCCAAATTTTTACATAGTTGTTCGTTATGTTTTCACAAACTTCTGTAGATTCGACATTTTCAATGCAAATATGACAAAATCATGATTGCTTTCTATAGTCAAATGCAAACACGTTTTGGAAGGATTTTGTTTGAATAGAGTGTAAATCTCTAGTCCCATGTATGGTGCCAGCCTCATATGGGATTGATCTATTTATATCTTGGAGTCCAATAAGCCAAAAGAACCTGCACAATATATGACAAATCACAAAGGACAAATTTTAAGGTTAATGTACATATACTTAGATGATAAACTTGCAAATAACATTTTTTTTAGATTGACTAATTAATATAAATTAAAAAAATCGTGTACATACCTGCGCACATCTTTTGAATGTTGATTATAATCACCACTTAGATGTAATTGACACCATTGGACAACTTCTACAGCTGAATGAAATCGCGCAGAAGAATGGTTCATTTTCCATCTTCGAAGTGCTCTTTTTACACATGCTCCTGGACCATCATGTTCACCTTTTCCATGTCCAGTTTCAAAGAAATTCCAACGATGTTTAATGTTCGATGCTTTATGAAGTCGACATAACCAAAAAAATATTCGTGAAGATTTAAATTGTCTCGCACATCCATCTGACCATATCCAATGTTAATTGAATTTAACTTCACGTCTTTTTAATGATTCATAGAAAATATTTCAATACAATGTTGAACAAAATGTGTATCGTGTGTACGATCATCACTGATATAAAAATGATATTATTTAATCACATCTCGATTGTCACACATGCTTTCAGTTCCATCAACATTGTGTTGAGAATGTATATATAGAACATGGACAAATATTGAAACTTGGTTAGAATGATAGTATTCACTTTGTATCTCCTTTTGTGTAGCAAATGTGTAGCTTTCTGCAAAATCAACGACAAACAAAATTGTTCTGGGTGGAAAAATTTCACGAGACTGTTTGAATTGAAGGTCTTGCCATCATTCTCTATGTGAATGATTGGTGTATTTATAAATTTCACTTTCAAATTTCTTCATAAAATCTATCACACATATTTTATCTTCTCGCAAATCAATTCGTTTGGAAAGTGCATCACTAGAGATTATATCATAATTCAAGTTTGTTTGGAAGTGTGTTGTAGATTGTATGTACAATAAAATTGAATTTTATATAAATGATTCATACTTTCAATTTTTAACCAATGATCCATATGTTCAATGTTCAGGTACATCACTTTCATAGTTGGTGAACTAAAGATGCCACTAAAATCATGGCAAATGGGGATTTAACGATTTTTAGTTTTTTAATCATAAGCAAGAATTTCAGGATTGTGAATCTTATGCTAAATTAGAGCAATGATTTTAGACAACAATTTGATGAATTTTCATCGGTTTGTTGTAAATAAACATTGCTCTAATTTAGCATAAGCTTCACAATCTTGCAGTCCTTGTTTGTGATTAAAAATCAAATGATCGTTATCTCCATTTGCCATGATTTCAGTTATGTGAACTTAAATAATTTTGTTCAATTCCATCTAATCATATAAACAACTATTAATTGTACAGTTGAATCAAAACTATTAATTGTATACTTTAATTCAAGTAAATATAATTAAATACTTGTAAAATTGGACATTATGTAAAAACACAATTTAACTTAGCGAGGAGCACACCATGTACCAACACTTAACAAGGAGTAAGCAATGAAAAGACTTTATGTTAAGAATTTTTGCGCTTCTTCTACACCCACCTCACCTCAACAAGCATATCACTTCAACCATCCATCGATGTTTGTAACGACAACTCATCCCTCATATGATATATTCTTGAGAAAATCTAAGATAATTAAATACATGTACACAATTAACAATCAACAATATACAAATTTCAAATAAACATACATTTTCTTCATGTACAAAATTAAATGATGATAAAATATTTTAACAAATTAAAAAAAACTATTTTCTTCAACTATTTTTAGCATCAACCAATGTATTTGCAAAATCAAACTTTACAACCATCTTGATGTATTCATTTTTCACTTGCTAGAAAAATCATTCCAAGAAAAGTGTGCACGTCACAAATTAAAGATTGATGGAGTAGAAGAAAAAGATTAAAGAATACATATATATTTGAATCTTTATTTTATGATAGAATTTTTTGAGTCTACAAGCCAATTTGAAAGATAATTGGTTAAAAACATCGCAATGGAATGTCGCCCTCAATTATTTGTTCATGGTCATATTTGGACATTTTCCATTTTCTATTTTTTAATTTTTTTCGATGAAACTTGTATTAATTTTATTCAAGATGCACATACTAAATGACTATATTGACAACATATAACATCAGGTTCATAATATTGAAAGTAAATATAATTTTCAGTCATATGGGTTTGTTGAAAAAAAAACCTTTTAAAATGATGGATCATCTCTCATATGTAAATCCTTTGTCATCGTAGTCCTCCAATAAATTCATATTTATTTCACTGCATCACATTGTTGGGCTTCAATCCACTAATGCAGATCGAACCTTAAATTTATATCAATCCGGGTCAGTAAGCTTAGAGGCATATCCATGTTTTAGGACTTAGAGCTAGACTTGTTTGGTTAACTTAATTATCTGTGAATTGAATCTACTGTCAGATGAGAAATACTGTAACTTAAAGATACAAAAATCCTTTTACAGGGATAACTTCGTTTGTTTCTTTTCAAGTACACAACAATCTATTTAGGAAAGCAATCTATTGGTGAAAGAACTGAGATAGTGAAAGCAATTTAACAATAATTCTAACCCTAAGATACAGACTACAAAGTTCTGCCTGACATCCCAGTGCTGAATGAACAATTAACCATTAAATTCCCTTACAGGACATTGTTCGTAATTGATAATTGTTCTAAACACTTTATCTTCAAATGAGCAGCAATGTATGACATAATAAAATCACAGTCTGAACCGTTCTTTTAATATTTAACAAAATAGAAGACAGAGCTCATAGAAAGGTAAGTGATGTGTAGTATAATGAAATCGTGGCTTGAACTGTTAAATGAGAATAGAGCTGTAATAAAACCAATTGAAAACCAACTGAATTCGTTCTGCAATAATAAACTAGATATTACAGGGATTAACACATACCAATGGCACAATCTAAATCGCCTGCATCAAATCAAATCGCTGCAAACATCTAAATAGCATTCAATGGCAATGTAAGGGTGTGCGAACTCAACAATGGGGGCCCTCCAATGCCTCGTTCCACACACAGTTGAAGATTTACAGAATTGAAACTTTAAATGTATTCACCATAAATCGATTACACAGTAAAAACCACGCAGTTCAGAAGCAATATGCGTTCTTCCCAAAATCGTGATTATTGATCCAATGTTTTGTGAAGTACTTATACAAATTCGAAAGAAAATTGGAAATGCTATAATCCTTTAAACTAATTAATGAACATAGCCATCGAGATCCTCATTCAGAATCGTGAAACTCAACAAAATCCAAATTGCCCTGCTTTTGTGCTGAGTGGTAGCACAGGTGGTCATCTTTGATCGACTTTGACTTGCCACCTGTGAGAGCCACATCATCTATTCGTTGGAAATTCGTCCATCCTTGGATACTGAGGATCTTTCCTCCATCTTTCAGTTAATGCCTAGCTGGCCTGCAAGTGCTCAACTTTGGAGACATTACGGGAAGTTAGAACATCCTGTAATTTTGAATAAAACCTTAGTTTAAATGCTCTAAAAATCTCAAAATTCAATTTGTTAACAAGCAATGACATTTATACCTTTTAACCAAAGTCTGTGTTGAACTAAAAGCTTTATAGATCAATATGAGGGTTTTATGGAGGAAAATGGACGATATTTAGATGACAAAAAGAGGTCAAAATGGCGCCCAACACGCATCAAATAATATTTCACCTTTTATTTGTTGTCTAAAGGTGCAATTACAATGAAAACATCTCCTGTGCAAATTACAATTGACGTCAAGGTTTTTAAATCAATTAAATTGACTATACACATAAGGGGATGGACAACAATGAACAATCAACAAAGAATTTGTAAGTTCTATATATATACATGATTTATATGAAATGAACAATCATTGTTTTTAGTTTATTTCATTACCTTCTCTAACAAGATCTGAAATTCTAACGCCATCAGATGATATTGCTATTTCTTCTAATTCTAATTCTTCTAACCTTGCTAGTGGCATTTTTTCCTTTGGATTAATCTCTGTGTGTTTCCAATTTTTTACATAGTTGTTCGTTATGTTTTCACAAACTTCTGTAGATTCGACATTTTCAATGTAAATATGACAAAATCATGATTGCTTTCTATAGTCAAATGCAAACATGTTTTGGAAGGATTTTGTTTGAATAGAGTGTAAATCTCTAGTCCCATGTATGGTGCCAGCCTCATATGGGATTGATCTATTTATATCTTGGAGTCCAATAATCCAAAAGAACCTGCACAATATATAACAAATCACAAAGGACAAATTTTACTGTTAATGTACATATACTTAGATGATAAACTTGCAAATAACATTTTTTTTAGATTGACTAATTAATATAAATTAAAAAAATCGTGTACATACCTGCGCACATCTTTTGAATGTTGATTATAATCACCACTTAGATGTAATTGACACCATTGGACAACTTCTACAGCTGAATGAAATTACGCGGAAGAATGGTTCATTTTCCATCTTCGAAGTGCTCTTTTTACACATGCTCCTGGACCATCATGTTCACCTTTTCCATGTCCAGTTTCAAAGAAATTCCAACGATGTTTAATGTTCGATGCTTTATGAAGTCAACATAACCAAAAAAATGTTCGTGAAGATTTAAATTGTCTCGCACATCCATCCGACCATATCCAATGTTAATTGAATTTAACTTCACGTCTTTTTAATGATTCATAGAAAATATTTCAATACAATGTTGAACAAAATGTGTATCGTGTGTACTATCATCACTGATATAAAAATGATATTATTTAATCACATCTCGATTGTCACACATGCTTTCAGTGCCATCAACATTGTGTTGAGAATGTATATATAGAACATGGACAAATATTGAAACTTGGTTAGAATGATAGTATTCACTTTGTATCTCCTTTTGTGCAGCAAATGTGTAGCTTTCTGCAAAATCAACGACAGACAAAATTGTTCTGGGTGGAAAAATTTCACGAGACTGTTTGAATTGAAGGTCTTGCCATCATTCTCTATGTGAATGATTGGTGTATTTATAAATTTCACTTTCAAATTTCTTCAAAAAATCTATCACACATATTTTATCTTCTCGCAAATCAATTCGTTTGGAAAGTGCATCACTAGAGATTATATCATAATTCATGTATTCATATCTTCTCCAATCAACGATTACATTTGACAGCAACTGATCATTATCAATAGGATATTTATTGCGAAATAAAACTAGATTTCCACAATGATGATAATGTTTTCCATTGACACATTTCTTATTTTAAAATAGTTCATTGTGATCTCTCTCACATAGAATTTGAGATATGAATTCACGTATTGTGGGAGGAGGTGGTCAATTTGTCCAAATTGTTTTACCAAATTCAAAAAAAGTGTCATATTATAATTCAAATTCCACGTGATAACGACAACAACATGTGTCACGAATAGTAACAGGTCTAACATACCATAATTTTTGTTGCGCAATTGTAGTGATTGACATATTAATTCCACATTGATCCTCGAATTTATTGAACAATTGTACTTGTTTCATTTCCATTATATGTTTTGCATAGATTTCGTATTCATTTCGTGATACTCTTTGTCATATTGCATCCCTTGAATTTGGTGAAACTCGACCATGTGCCAACCAATATTTATGTACAATATCTTTAACACCTTCTCTCATTCTCTCTTTGTAAGTTGTCTACAAAAAATTTATGAACAAGCAAGTTCATCATTTTCATCTATTTGCATTCTGAATTTGGTATGTTTGTATATTGTTTGGTTCCTATTGTTTTTTTCAGTTGTATTGTCAAAGGATTTTGTCTAGTACTAGCTAAAATAATTGTTGTCTGAATTGCTCTACGTGCAGCTTTGGTATCTTTCTTCCTAGATTTTCCAATTTTTTGATTGCATCACTTATATTTTCTATCACATTATGTTTCAATTTCGACTCTTTTGTCACCTTGTGAATACCCAATATTGACTTAGCACCTATTAACTTCTTGGACACTAATAAACATCTCAAAATTTGTGCTTGTCCTGCTATTGAATATTGTTTGAGAATATCATCATAAATTTGCATAGCATGATATCATGCAACATGCGTGGCTATTTTGTCCCCATATTTATCGCAATCAATTTCTTCTAGCATTTCATAATCAATGGTGAATTCACCTATACATTCAGTTAAATTTAATTTAACATATATTCAAAAATACAATTCATTATAAAAAATGAATTTGAAAAATACATGATATATACATACCAAGTCCAATTTCTTGTTCTTGAACTTGATCTTCAATATTGACTTCATTAACATTAGCATGTAAATCCCTATTTACATCTTCAACAATGGTCTCTTCAGCTTCAATTTGTTCTTCTTGTACTTTATTTTCAATATCCATTTCATCAACATTATCATGTAAATCTGTATTTACATCTTCAATAATTGTCTCATCTGTTTGTGCAACTCTTTCTTTTTTGGCATGATATTTGAGTCTTTCTCTTTCCCTATGAGGATCATCATCACATTTATGATCACTTTTTATTTGGAGGTTTTTCTTATTTCCCATGATTGTTTAATCTGTAGAGGTTAAATTAAATAATCGTCACTTTATAGTAAAAAAACAAAATATTTAATATTTAAAAACAGTTACTAACCACCCTCATTCCTTTTGCGAAGGAGACCTTGTTCTAGTTTATGACCAGGCCCAAGACAAGCTCGATAGAGGCAAGTTTGACCCCTTATGGCAGGGCCCTTATGTTGTCAATAAATGTTTGGGAAAGGGGAGGATGGGTTTCAACACAAGCTATGCATATTGAGTTGAACCTGAAGAATCATTTTGTTTCTTGCAATTTGTTTTTTTGAGTCTTTCAACCATTTATAAAAACATGAAGAGAAATTTACTTCACCTTATAAAAATATTGTAAGAGTCCTTTGAAGAAAAACTCCTTAGAAATAAATCTCCTTTGAAGAAAAACTCCTTGGAAAGAAATCTACTTTGAAGAAAAACTCTTTGGAAAGAAATAAGAACTCCTTGGAAATAAATCTCCTTTGAAAAAACCCCTTGGAGAGAAATAAAAACTTATTGGAAAGAAATATCCTTTGAAAAAAACCCTTGGAAAGAAATCTCCTTTGAAAAAACCCCTTGGAAAGAAATCTCCTATGAAGAAACCCCTTCAAAAATATTTTATAAAGACCTCTAGCAAAAAAAGAGATGCGAAATAATGACTCGTTTAGATTTATTTATACAATCTCAAATAATTTAATTTATTTTTTCCGGCCGATGAAATATTTTTGCGTTTTTTTTTTGGTAGAACAACCGTTGTTAATTTTAACGGTTTGCTAATGGAAAATAATTATTCGGCCAAATAATTATTCGGCCAAATACTGACTGATACTTGAAAACTTCACTGTTTTTTAGGCTTCTATATTTTCGAAAGGGAATAAGCATTTGTTACAGTGCAAATCGACTGTTGGACTTGATACCATTATTTTAGTCATTGAATGTACTCTCTGTTGGTATAGATTTTGTTGTTTTTAGGTGAGATCTGATAATTGTAATTATTTGTTTTTTTAATGTGTCCATTTTGGTTTCATCGCTTTCAAAATGAGGTGAAATGAACAATCCATAATTTTAAAAATACACCATAAAAAATTTGAAAAAACTATGGGGATGTTAATTGGAGTATCTACTTCAAAAGGGTATTCTTAGATTTTTTAGTTTCAGTGTAAATTGAGAGAAATGTCCCATAAAAAAAAACTTGTTGAAAATCGACAAGCTTTTCCCATTGATCGAATTCAAAAAATATAATAATTAATATATAGATCCACTGGTTATAAAATTATATTCATGCCTTAGTAAATTTTGTGTAGATTGTCGTAGCATATTTTGTTTTTACAAAACACAAGTTTAACAATGATTTCAGGCTCGTAAAAAAACATGACTATTTTTTAGTCGTTTCATTTTATAAGAACATACTGTCAAACATTTTCCAAATTTACATATCAAATATCAATAAAAAAATATGAAAAAATAATGAATAGAAAGATAACATAATTCTTTAAATGTTTTCTTTTTACTGAAAAGTGAAATTCTAAACAAAAATATCACTTGTGTTCACCCAAAGTGGAAAAACATGAAAAAATCATATTTTTTTTTTAAACCTCCATTACCAATGGAAAAGATTTTAGTAGAGGTTCTTTTGAGAATTTTTCCCAATCTTGTAACACTAAAAGTCTTCTAAAAAATCTCTACTAGAAGGTGTTTTTCATGTAGTGATGTATGAGAAATTTATACTATGAGAAATTTAGATAATAACAAAATATACCTCATGTCATAACTCTTATTCCCTTAGATCTTTGATTTCCTAGACATTTAAAGAAAAATATCTATCTATCTGTCTACCTATCTATCAAACTTTTGTTTGTAGTAATCTTTAGGAAAGTGATCTACCTAATAACCCATTCTTGCTTTTTATAGTTCAAACTCAAAGGAACTCTCTTTAGGAGAGATGTAAGAGATAGTGATCCCAAACTTCGATCTAATCTAGGGGAATTCTCACTATACTTTAGGTAGAAATGAGTCATTTATTCCTTGTACTCTATCATTGATGCAAGGGCATCGCGACGTAGGAAAAACAGTCAAAGTTGATCGACAGAAGAAGGTCGACTAGGGGGATTGTCGACGACTACTAGTGCAAAGGAGACTGGCAGTCAAATCCATGTAGTCGAGAAGGAAGTTGTCGAAGTATGGTCGACAGGAGTGGAAGTCGAAGGAGTCAAAAGTCGACAAAAGGTCGAACATCGACACCGACGAAAGCGACAAAGGCCAAGCGAGGGGGATGGGGTAGACTGGCAGCCGTGGAGACTAAGTGAAGCCAACAAGTTAATTCGAGGACTGAAAAAGCACACAATGGTTGGCATGTCGAAGAGGACAATGATAAGATCGACAATTGTAGCAAATTCAGAAAGATGCAAAAATCAAGGAAACATACCTACATCCATTGTGGGTTGTTGAGGAAGTTAATGGCAGTTAAGACGATGGTTGAGACCAGGCCAGGTGTTTCCACATGAAGAGGTTTTGTAGGACGGTCAGGTGGCACTTACAACTGTAGGATCCATCGGATTAGAAGTCGAGCAGCGGATGGAGAAGGACGTCTCGAGGAAGCCAGTCGAAGTGGACCTCGGGAACAACAACAGAGCAGAGTAGGAGACTAGTGTAGAGGCATAGAGGAAGGGATCAATCATTCTTTCGTTTAGTAGAGGATCAGAAGGAGAGGATAACACACAGGGAGAAACACACTAAGTAAAACATAGATTTACTTTTGTATATTGTAACAGGATAAGGCCAACTTGTTTATTGCTTTGTATGTAACATTGTAATCATTTCAAGTAATAATAGAAAAATTATTGGCATTCCAGTTCATGTCTAGTCTATGTGAGCATTTGTGTGATTGATTGTGTGTTATAGTTAAGCAAGAGAGTTCGACCGACCCACCTTGCGCCAGGTGGTATCAGAGTGGTAGAATCCTAAGAATTGGTTGAATCCTATGAGCAGAAGAGGGATCCGTTAATGGTAGAGAGCCTAATACCATCTTGCATAGCGTCAAGTGGTATTGAACATGAAGAGCCTGGGAGTCCATGAACAAATCCAACTATCATTGGGTAGATTTGTGCGCATGAGTGGTGAAAGTCCGGTTGCGATTGGATGAGAGGAGATTTCAGCTGTGATTGAAAGAATGGCACAAAGAGATGAAATGTTTGTGGTGTAGGACAAAGAGTGCGAGGCACAGGAGTTACAATTGATCATGAAATGTTTGACAAGTGCATGCGAACAATGATAATTTTGACCAATGAGGTCGCAATTATCAAAGAAATCCAGAAGCATGGATGCATTCCTGATGCACTTGACCATAGTGACGAAGAAGTCGAGGAAGTGGAAGCTCGGGAAGCAATGGAAGAAGAACTAGAAGATAGATTCATCAAGCTACTGACAGAGATGAGGGGTAAGGAAAAGATGGATGTACGTACCTACTCAGGAAGTTTGGATCCAGAAGACTTGATAAACTGGTTCAGAGAGATGGAGAAATACTTCGACATAGAGCATATAGAAGATCCTAAAAGGGTTAAAACTTCATGTTTGAGGTTGAAGGGTCATGCCTCATTGTGGTGGGACAATGTACAGGCTGATAGAGTCAAGAAAGGAAAGGATAAAATCAAGACTTGGGACAAAATGGTTGCCAAGATGAAAGGGAATTTACTCCCTAGAAACTATGTGCTTTCCTTGTTTAGGAAGTTACAAAAATTTCGACAGAAAGAGATAACCGTGAAGGAATACACGGAAGAGTTCTACAAACTGGCAATTAGATCCGGTCAAACCAATGAAGGTGAAGAAGCAATAGCCATATATGTGAATGGATTGAAATATGTTATATAGGATGATTTGATCCTATCGAGGTTCAGAGCGGTTGGTGAAGCCTACCAGTTATTTTTGAAGGCAAAAGAAAAAATTTCAAGAAGAAATACATCGACCAGAGGAAGAATGATTGGTCGAGGTGTGAAGACTGTTTCCGTGAAGGGACAAAGTAGCGGAACTAGGAGAGAAACCATTGAAGATGATCGACATGCAGAAGGTACAACGAACATAGAGAAAGCACAGGGAAACCGACAGGAAGGTTGAGAGACCCGCGGTCAGGGTGCATTTGGTCGAAATGGTCCAGCAGAAAAAAAAAGGAGCGGACAGACCAATTTTAGTATGTTATAAGTGTCGAGGAGTGGGACACAAAGCTTATGAACACCCAAAGAAACTACACGTGGTGAAGGATTCAAAACCCAGAAGTCGATGAGATGACCAGGGCGACGAGAAGATGGATTCGACATCCGATAGTGGTGAATATGGTAGAGGAAAATGTCGGAACAGACGGCCAGGATAACGTTGGTCCGGGACAACCAACGCGAAGAGAAGGAGCCGACACAATGAAAGTCCATCTTTTAGACCAAAGTGTTGATCATCGACAGGTACTGCAAGACCATTGTCGATGTTGGTAGTATAGAGAATTTACTGTCGATGGAGGTCATCGACAAGTTGGGTTTGAGATGTCAACAACACCCAATTCCATACAAGATATCCTGGTTACAAAAAGGACGTCATGTGAAGGTAACCAGACAGTGGCACATGATCAACTTTTGGGAAACTTGAAGATAGTGTACTGTGCGATGTAATCCCAATGGATGCTTGTCATATACTGTTAGGGAGGCCATGGAAATATGATCAGAATATGATCTATGATGGTCAATCCAACACAGTTAGAGTGTAGAAAAGTGGCACGCGGAGGATTTTGAAGCCAAATCAGGAGGATTGCGCTGACTACAAGCAAGGTGAAAGCAACTATTGGGAGAAGCGAGTGTTGATGTGATCATCGAAGGAATTCTTGGGAGAGGAAGAGAAACACTCGGGGTGTTTCGCCATCATTCTGAAAGGACCATGTGTAGAAAGGCCGATGACGGAGAGATTTCCGGTCGAAGTCGAAGAAAATATCGATGAGTTTAAGAGCATAATGGTTGATGAGGCACCGATGGGATTGACACCAATGAGAAGCATATCCCAATAGATCGACTTGATTCCAAGATCGAGTTTTCCAAACAAGGCACCCAATAGAATGACTTCGATAGAGGGTCAGGAACTAAATCAACAAGTCTAGAAGTATTTGGACAAAGGATTGATTAGAGAAAGTCTAAGACCGCGTGCGGTACCAGCTGTACTAGCACCAAAGAAGGGTGAAGAATGGATGATGTGTACAGACTCCAGGGCTATGAACAAGATCACGATCAAGTATAGATTTCCATTTCCAATGATGGACGAATTGATGGATTGTTTGAGTGGATCAAGATACTTTACCAAGATCAACCCGAAGAGTGGGTATCACTAGATCAGGGTCAGAGAAGGCAATGAATGGAAGACCGCCTTCAAGATGAAGGAAGTACTGTATGAGTGGTTAGTCATGCCCTCTGGATTGACTAATGCACCCAGTACATTCATGTGATTGATGAATGAAGTATTGAAGCCATTCTTGGGAAAGTTCGTCGTAGTGCACCTCGATGACATCTTGATATTGATTCGAACCAAAGCCGAACATTTGGAGCACATTCAACAAGTGTTACGGAAGCTGCAAGAAGAGAACCTGATGGTGAACCTGCAAAAGTGCTTCTTCATGAAGGAAGAACTAGTGTACTTGGAATTCGTAATCTCTGGTAAAGGGTTAGTGATGGACCCAAAAAAGGTGAAGGCTATATTGGAGTGGCCAGAACCGACAAGCACGATAGGAGTGCGGAGTTTTCATGGGCTTGCTAGTTTCTACAGGAATTTCATCAGAGGATTCAATCAGATATATGCACCATTGACAAAGTGCATGAAGAAAGGGGATTTCAAGTGGACAGAAGCTGCCCAAAAGGCCTTCGACAAGTTGAAGCAGAAGATGATAGAGAGCCTAGTGTTAGCTCTCCCAGATTTCGACAAATTTTTCCAAGTCGATTGAAATGCAAGTGGAATGGCAATTGGCACAATGTCGAGCCAGGAGGGCCGACCAATTGCATTCTTCAGCGAAACTTTGGATGAAGCGAAGAAGAAATATTCGGTCTACGACTAGTATTTCTATGATATTGTCCAAGAATTAAAGAAGTGGAGGAATTATTTGTTGCCCAAGGAAATTTTGTTATACACAGACCACCAAGCGCTGAGGTTCTTGAATACTTAGTCGAAGTTGAATCAGCGACACATGAAGTGGGTTGAATTTTTGCAGGGATATATCTTCATGTTGCGACATAAGCCCTACAAGTCGAACAAGGTTTCCGACACACTGAGTAGAAGAGTTTCATTGATGAACATGACAACAGTTCAGGCGAAGGGAATAGAGTCGGTGAATACAGAGTTTGAGAACGACGAGGATTTTACGAAAGAATGGAAGGCTAGTCGCAAACAACGGAGTGTCGACAGAGCTCCATACTTGTATTATTTTATCCAAGAAGGATACATATTCAAGGGACAACAGCTATTTATTCCCTGGAGATCCATAAGAGAGAAACTAATCCGAGAACTGCATAGTGGCAGATTAGCAGGTCCTTCTGGCATCAACAAGACCAAGGTGTTGGTCGAAGAAAAGTATTATTAGCCAGGGATGATGACAGATGTCGTTAAGTGAGTACGATAGTGTTGAATTTCCAGTTGGCAAAGGGGCGAAGTCAGAATACGAGGCTATATGCACCATTTCTAGTACCAAATACCCCATGGGAGCACCTGAGCATGGATTTTGTGCTGGGAATACCGAAGACACAGCCAGGTAACGACTCAATCTTTGTGATAGTTGAGAGATTTTTGAAAATGTTACACTTTATTCTATGTCGGACAAAAAGTGATGCCACAAGCATTGTTGTACTATTATTCAAGGAGATAGGCAGATTGCATGGGTTGCTGAAGAGTATAACATCGGACAGGGATACCAATTTTATGGGTCATGTTAGTCCTAGAGACGTTCTTAAGCTGTTTTTTAGAACTATGCAAGGGCATCAATAATCACTTCTGAAAAAATTACTGAATCACAACATAGCAGACAGAAACAATGTAGAATTCCGATCTTGAAATATCAATGGGCAGTATTTCAATGTGCCAAGAAATCAAACTTTTGAGTAGCAAGTGGAAATGGAATGGTGCAAGATAAAGGTACTGTGAAAGTAAATCTTTATTTTACATTTATAGAATGACGTGTTGAGCCTGAGAGAGGAATTCAACAGTCCTAACAAAATGAAACACAAAAAACTGTTGAATGATACGAGGATATAACTTCAAGATAAATCAGCATGAATAATTCAAGTACCAATCACCATTGAAGAAATAGATTTAAGCATAAGCACTCATATAAACTCAGAATAGTTCTGCAAATCATACATAAACGGAAGAGATGAAAAACAACAGAAGGTACTAACTGTGCACATCAAAACTTTGAATCCATCAAGCTCCAAGATAGGGTAATAATATGTCTCTTTTTGTATTGATCAACCATCTAACATAGAAGTAATACTTCTTACATAAGAGAGACGACCATTTGGATACTGCCTACCTGGATATATATAGCCTTCCTACTATCTAAACATAATTTGTTACAATTAGTTATAGCTCAACAGCTTAAAAATTTCAGTTTATACTCCTTAACTAAGTTTGTTACAATTATCAGTCATAGGGTAATTACTGGTTATCCTTATGACCGTGACCCAAGACCACCTTGTTAACAAAGTAGTATGTCTGGCTAGACGAAGTTCTCATCACCTTAAAATATAAGGTATCAACGACATAACGTCTTTCAGAGCTACGAAAAACCTTTTACACCCCAGCTGGACTACCTATGGCCTAATGAAGACATAGTTGCGACCATATCACTGAAAACTACTGCTTTGCAGACCTCTGCTGCTTCATTCTCCCATCCCGTCCAATCCATTTGCTCTTGGATCTTGCTTTCAATGAGACAGAAGATTAACTCTGATGCCGAGGTGTGGAACATGACCTAATGTAGATACTGCTTCGTTAGAAATACTCAGGTGCTACTACTCCACCATCTGATCATCCTTAGTTGGGACCATCATGTCCCCCTCTTCCGTGATTCTGCATAAAGAAGGCCCATCTTCATTTGAATTGACAAAATAGATAAACCTTCCTTAGACATCTCGGGTGAGACCTTGGGTTTGTCCTTCCTGACTTCCTGCGGGTGTGTGTCTGCGGGCTACTCATGGACGCTAGTCGTTCGAATCCCTGGTGCTCCTGGTGAGCCTCCTCTCGAGATGAAATGAACCATTGAAAAGACCTTGTCACCTGGCTATTCGAATTAAATGAACCTGAAATAGTTTGCACATCTTCGGCTTTGTGTTCCGAACCGGTGAAGTGCAAGAGTCTCAATATATAAAATGGGCCAAATCGAGGGTATTTATAGAGCTGTCCGAACTGTCCTTTGAGAGCAAGCCTATACTGCTGCAATAAATGCCTAACCACCTTTTTGAGCTTCACACGCTGGGAGTGAACTGTAGTTCATACGGTGTTGGTGGCATAAATGATTGCTAGGGAGAGTCACTTCAAAGTGACAGGCGAAGCTGACAAGACAGAAACCCATTAGTGGTTTTCAGGTCCCTCGAAAAGTGGTTTTGGGAACCCACTCCAAGACCCCTGAATGATCCTGGGACTACCACGTGGAGGCGTCGGTTTTGAATCAGGGGTGAAATAAGTGTGGTAAACTTATTGCGACTTTAACCTTCTAATGCCCTTCTGACCGTTGATTTGCTGTCAGAAAAACTCGAGATCCGGGCCAAGAAGACGTAAGTCCTCTAAGGTGGGTCTCGTCGGGCGTAAGGCCTCCCTACCAGCTAATTTTATAAACTACCGTGACGGCTAGGTGGTTTCAGGGGCTTCGAAAGGTGGTCTCCTGATACCGCTCTAGGGCCCCTGAATATCTCTGAAGCAGACATGTATCAACAGTGGTTTTCTGTCAGGGACCATCTGGGCTAAAAAAAACAAAGTGTATCGAGAGTCATGACTGTGCCTGCTTTAAGCTGGCTTATGTTGAACCTTTCCAATCCTTGACCACATATCCTCTGGATGCTAAGGCGTGAAGTATTTAGCTTTATGCGTGCCTTTTGCTGCTCTAACTCCTTTCTCTGACGTCTCCCTTTGATCTGGCGATGAACCTCCTTTCGGCTAATAATATCACTAACATCGGCTTCAGTGGGGACAACCTCTTTCTTCTAGGAGAGGCTGAGAACAGTAGACCAGTTCATTTTATACCATTGGGTTATGGAGTCGTGACTGTCCAAAATAGAAACATAAGTACAGAAAACATAGTCAGAGAATATGCTACAAAAATTCTCATAACTTTTTAAAGAACATAAAAGAAATAACAATATGTTACAAGCATGATACAACGGTATCGCTCACGAGGCAAGACGTAGAACTTAGTAATGAAAGAACTGCTTCAGGAATCTCCCATTCACAAGGTTCCCAAAACTTTCACCATTAAGTTGAGCAAGCTTGTATGTGTTGTTATCCTGGACTGTGATGATTTTGAAAGGGCCCAACCATAGGTTATCGAACTTCCCATGTTTAGACTTTGGCTCTCTTCTGGCATACCATTTCATAACAAGATCTCCGGGCTAAAAATCTCGGGCAACTGCCCTTCGGTCAAAAGTTGCTTTCATCTTGTCTTGGTAGATTTTAGTGGAGTCATCCAATTGTTCCCTGACTTGCTAAATTTCTATCAACTATTGAATTCTTCTTTCCATATCATTTGGTTCCTTGTTTTCTAGTTGTAGAAGTTTCAGTACTGGGAGGCCCAACTGGATCGGGAGAACAAACTCCTTTCTGTAAACCAACTGAAACGACGAAGTTCCTATAGCCCTTTTAACATTTATTATGTCTTCCCATAATGCGAATTTCAAATGGGAGTCCCATTCCTTTTTGTTTGTGCTGGGCATCTTTTTAATAATAGTGACCAAACTCCTATTGGAGGATTCAACCAAGACATTTCCTTGTGGGTAGTATACAGTTGAATGAATCAATTCAATATTATATTTTTGGCAAAAATCCATCATTACTTGAATGCTAGAGCGTTATCCGTAAGTATTTTACTTGGGCAACCAAACCTTGCCAAGATGTTTTCTTCTAGGAAGCTTATGATAATTGAGTCATTTGTGTTCCTAGTGGGAATAGATTCTACCCACTTCGTGAAGTAATCAGTGGCTGTAAGTATCCATCGATGTTGGAATGGGGATTTATCTCTTCGATAAAATCAAGGCCCAAGTGCTGGAAGGGCACTTCCACCCTAATTGGTTTTAGAGGTAATGGTTGTAGCTTTAGCTTCCTGGCAAACATTTGACACTCGCATGCCCTGACGATCTTGCTGGTATCAGAAAATAGAGTGGGCTAGAAATAACCTCCTTGCAGTATCTTATGAGCGGTCACTCTCCAAGCATGATGTCCTCCACACACACCCTTATGAAATTCATTAATTATGCCCTCGGTCTCCTCTTCGATAATACAGTTGAGCAGGGTGACCAGTGGGTCTTTCCATAAAAGATAACCATCCAAAACACAGTATTTGACCGCCTTAAGTTTGAGGGATCTTATCTTAGCTTTCTCCATTTCGGGGGGATAAGTAAGATGTTCCAAATAGTAAACTATGTCCCTGTACCATTCTGAATTTATAAACTTCTCGGCTACATGATCGGGGAGGTTCTGTTGACCTTCCTCGTTTCCCTACTCTAGAAGTTGATCAATCAAATTTATCTCTAGGGCTTGATAATTTGATTTTGCCATCAGTTTAGCTAACCCCTGTCCTTTTACCAGTTTAGTGGGTTTAATCTCCATATCGTACTCTTAGATCTTGGAAATCCATTTTCCTCTTCTCCCTTCACTATCAGGCTGGCATAAGATATCTTTACTGGTACTCCCCGGGACATGAGCAATGATTTTGGAATACAAAACGTAGCTTCTAAACGACTTGAGTGCTTTAACCAGTGCATAGGCCTGCTTCTCCCTTGTGCTATATTTTAATTTTGCATCTCTCAGGGCTCGACTAAAGAAAGCAATAGGTTTTTCATGCCCTTCCTAGTTTTTTTTCAAAAGGACTGCTGCAATAGTGACCTCAGAGGCAAAAGAAAAAATTAAGAAATCCTTGGTGTAGTCTGGGCTTTTCAACACCGGTGCCTCTCCCAGGGAGTTCTTTATCTATTCAAAAGAATTTCTCGTGGTTGTGGTCCATTTTATCTCAGCATCCTTTATTAACATGTTAGTAATCTCTTTCATTATTTCAGCAAAGTTAGGGATAAATCTTCATAAAAAAATTATTTTACCAATGAAAGATTGTACCTCCTTTTTATTTCGTGGAAGATCGATTAGCTTAATAGAGGCCACTCTCTTGGGGTCTATCCTCACACCGTCTTTGGAAAGAATGTGACCAAGAAGCTTTCCTTCCGTCATGGAGAAAAAGGACTTCTTTGGATTGAGAGATAGGCCATATTTTCTACACTTCTCAAAAGTTTGCTTTAGGTGCTGAAGATGCTCCTGGTCAGATTTAGAAAAAACTGTCATATCATCCAGGTATATAACAATGAATCTGTCCTTTTTTCCTATAAATGCTATATCCATGGCCCTTTGGAATGTTGCCCCACCATTCATAAGGCCGAAAGGAATTTTTTCATACATGAACGTTCCTCATGGTGTAGTGAAGGTCGTCTTTTCTTGATCGTCAAGGTGCATTGCTACCTGGTTATAGCCTGAGAACCCATCCATCATGGATACTCGGGTTGACCCTACCACCTTTTGCAGAATATGATCCATTTTAGGAAAGGGGTAGTTGTCCTTCAACGAGCATCTATTCAGATTTCTGAAATCGACGCATAATCGGATCTCACCATTCTTTTTTCTGACCGGTGCCAGATTAGCCACCCATTCCAAATAGCTTAGGGGGATAATGATTTTTGCATCAAGGAGGTTTCTTACTTCCCCTTCAATCATAGGAAACAGAATAGGATTTACCTGCCTCAACATTTGTTTTACTAGCTTAGCATCAAGCTTCAAGGGGATCCTGTGTTGTATTTTTGGTAGTGTCATAGGTTATGAGGTCCTCATACTTCCATGCGAATACATCAGCATAATCTTTAAACAATTCCTCATACATTTTCCTCTGCTTGTTCGTGAGGGATTGAGAGAGTTTGATGGATTTTGGGTTCTCCACGATACCAAGATTTACCTTTTGTATGGCCTCCATGGTTGGTTGTATTGCTGGTTTCACTGGGATGTCATTTTTATCGAACATCTGCTCTAATGGGACAAGTCCTTTCGAGACGTAATTATTTTTTAACTGCAGGACTTTATGCCTCGCGACCTGCTGCATGAATGTAGATCCTTCTGTATCCTTTGACTGTGAATTACTCTCTTCGATTTTCTTGGAATCGGCATCTGCCTCAGTACCTGAGAATTCCACGACTA
The DNA here is from genome assembly GCA_027924585.1 of Larix kaempferi. Lineage (NCBI taxonomy): Eukaryota > Viridiplantae > Streptophyta > Pinopsida > Pinales > Pinaceae > Larix > Larix kaempferi. The sequence continues at coordinate 7,621,761 of BSBM01000386.1, read as the reverse complement.
GTTGCAAGAAATGCTTAATTTGTTGGTCGTCCTCGAAAACCTGCCAACTTTTGACGTTGTCGAGAATGGAGGGACGATATCTCATCTCAACTTCATAATTCAGCTTTGGCTTTTTGGGAGGATTGAAAGAACTTGCCATCATGGCTAAAGCATCGGCTTGTTGATTTTCTTCTCGAGGGACGAAAGTAATGTTAAAGGAGTCAAAAAATTTCTCAATAAGATTCCAAGCCAAATTTCGGCATGCTCTGAGTCTGGGATGCTTCGTCTGTTAAACATTTCTAATCTGATTTACAACTAGTTCAGAGTCTCCGAAAACCGCCAAATTAGCAATTCTCAAGTCTTTTGCCACTTGGAGACCCAGGATGAGTGATTCATACTCTATGACATTGTTTGTGGTGTCAAAATACATCTTGTAAGACAAACTAATTCCATCCCCCAATGGTGATGTCAATACTGCACCAGCTCCAGATTCGTCTTTGGCGGATGCCCCATCGAAAAAGAGTTTTCAAACTCGGTTCTGACTACTTTTAGTAGCTGGTTCTATTGCTTGAACATGTGCGATTTCTTCACCAACTGGGTCTCCTATTGATAGTCTGTAATAGCCCATGTTCTCATCAGCAGCTTAAATCGGATAATTCATGGGACTGTCTTGATCACTTATAACATAGGCGAACATGGCCTCCCTGTATAACCGCCTGGTTTCTCCAGCAAAAACGGGAATCATAGCATATTTCATGTCCATCTGCATGGTTCCTCCTAGCTTTTTAGCCCAGCTTCTTGACAAGAGCATACCATATTTAGTTGGGACATCTGCTACCACCACATCCATCACTACACTCTTAGCTAGTATCTGGGCAAGAGTGACCACCATGTCTTTTATCATCCCTATGCACTTTACCTTCCTAGAATCAAAACTGTAAAGGTCATGGTAAGGCCTGGTGATTTCCAGCCCCAACTGTTCCATGATAACTTTGGGCATTAAATTGTGATATGCCTCGCAATCTAGCATGCAGTTATGTAGAAGCTTCTCATGTACGTTCAGGGTGACGTAAAACGGGGTAGTGGGATCTTCCTTACTATCAATGCGTGGACCACACTGAAAAGAGGGAGCCTTTTCGTTAAGGTTTATGGAATCCTGTTGATCAATGTTTTCAGCTCGGTGCAGCATCTTGTCAATCTGGCCCTGGTACATAGGATTTCTTATTAACTTAGTCAAAGGAACTACTATCTTTAATTTGTTTAGCTCTTGTTCCAATCTGAAAGAGGTGTGTCCTTCTCTGGGGGCTGGTTCTATTCTCTTATGGGGGATTATACCTGGCTGATTCTGGATATCTGGGATCATGGTTTCGACCTCTTTATCTCTAGGGTGGTATTTTTCTTTGGGTAAGGAGACTGCTTGAGGAGGCTTTGTTTGGGATGACTTCTATGGGGATTTTCTAAGAATAGGTCCACTCTTCTTGTGTGTCGCTTCTAGCCTTGGTCTTAGATTGTACTTCTTTTGCATTTTTTTAGGATGAGAGCTACAAGAAACAAGATGATCCTCAAGGAACTTGTCACTTTCTTGGGAATATAGGAGATCTAAGCCATCCTCCTCATATAATAGTGAACTCTCATAGTCCTCTCTGGTAAGGTGCATGAGATGGGAATATTCTTCCATCCAATTTAGTTGTTCTTCAAAATCTTCATAACCTTGCTCTGCAACGATATCGACCAGATTGTTCTCTTTTTCATGAACAGGAGGCCTAAGTGGTTGCTCATCATTTCTTTTTTCTCTATATGCCATATGTGGATTGAAGGGTCTTCTGAACTGATTTGGAGGACGGGAAGGAGACTGTTGATTAGGACTGCTACCTTCCAATTCCATTCTAGTGACCTTGTTTGGTAGGTTCTTGATGATATGAGTCATCTCATCGATCTTCGTCCTAGGAGTCTCTAATTTCTGAATACACCCCTTCCTCCTTGGCCTTCCCTTTGTCTTTAGGTTCAGTATCACTAGTCATTTTAATCTTGCCTCTAGCCCTCATATTTCCTTCAACGTCGATGGCATCATCCTACATATCACTGAGCGAGACTGGTCTTCTTTCCCTCAACGTTATGGAAAAATATGAAGGGAAGGCGGCTGCAAAAGTGACCCGAGCTGTGGCTTTAATAGGACGAATGTCCTCGGGGATTTTGAAATACTATTTTTTAAATCTTGCTGTGAAATCGACCACGTTTTCAGAGCCACTTTTCTTCAAGGCCGAGAACTTTGTCAGATAATATAAACTGTCTCATTTAACTCCCCATTTCTTGACAAAGGTAGATTCTAAGATTTCCATAGTACTAATGGAGACATTAGGTAAAGATATGAACCATTTTCTGGCCTCTCCTTCCAATGACTGAGCAAAAATTCTCATGAATAGATTATCATTCTTGATCAGGATGTTATCCGTGAAATCTTGAAATCGATCCACGTGGTCCTCGGCAGATGTCCCTTTAATACCATCATAATTTGACAGTAGCTTCAGGTAATGGGTAGACATGTCATTTAGGGGTGTAGGTAACTGTAGGGGTCCATGACAACTTTCCAACCATCTTGGTATTCTTGGTGGTGGTGGAGGTGGTCCTCCGCCTACTCCTCCTGACATGAGGTGGCTGGTGTCTGGGATTACTGCTTGTGCAGTAATGAGGGGATTGGGAGGATTGGTGAGAGCTGAATCTTCTTCGTTTACAGCAGGGATCCTTCGGAAACTAGGAAAATCACAAGGAGTACGAGGATCTAGGGAAAGAGATTCGCTCGCTGGGGTTCGGACAATAAATTCGGACTGAGGAAATTGGGGGCCGAACAAAGGGGAGGAGAAGCTTCGCTGACAACCCGGTGAAGTAGACTGGTATCTTCCACATCTATGTCTCCAGCAAACTGATTCTTTTAGGGCCACAAATTCTTCATGTTTGGGGTTCTAGTGAGTGTGTCTTCGTCCAGATGCCAGGTTTGCTAGTGTGGAGTCACCAAGTGGATTAAATCCTACACCACAGTTTCATCCACTAGGAAATTGAGAGCGTATAATCTTGTCATTATACCCAGGGAAGATATATCTTCTTGATTGCATCCCTGGAAACGACACCAAAATTTTTTTTAGTCCCAGAGACATTCTAAAGTTGTTTTTTAGAACTGTGCCTGGGCATCCATAATCACTTTTGAAAACTTTACTGAATCACAACATAGCAGACAGAAACAATGTAGAATTCCGATCTTGAAATATCAATGGGCAATATTTCAATGTGCCAAGAAATCAATCTTTTGAGTGGCAAATGGAAATGGAATGGTGCAAGATAAAGGTACTGTGAAAGTAAATAATTATTTTACCTTTATAGAATGACATGTTGAACCTGAGAGAGGAATTCAAAAGTCCTAACAAAATGAAACACATAACACTACTGAATTATACGAGGATATAACTTCAAGATAAATCAGCATGAATACTTCAAGTACTAATCACCATTGAAGAAATAGCTTTAAGCATAAGCACTCATATTAACTCATAATAGTTCTACAAATCATACATAAACAGAAGAGATGAAAAATAACAGAAGGTACTAATTGTGCACATCAAAACTTTGAATCCATCAAGCTCCAAGATAGGGTAATAATATGTCTCTTTTTGTATTGATCAACCATCTAACATAGAATTAATAATTCTTACATAAGAGAGCCGACCATTTGGCTACTGCCTACCTGGCTATATATAGCCTTCCTACTATCTAAACATAATTTTTGACAATCAGTTACAGCTCAATAGCTTAAAATTTTCAGTTTATACTCCTTAACTGAGTTTGTTACAATTATCAGTCATAGGGGAATTATTGATTATCCTTATGACCGTGTCCCGTGACCACCTTGCTAACAAAGTAGTATGTCCAGCTAGACAAATTTCACATCGCCTTAAAATATAAGGTATCAACGACATAACGTCTTTCAGAGCTACGAAGAACCTTTTACACACCAGCTGGACCACCTACGACCTGATGAAGCGTAGTTGTGACCATATCACTGAAAAATACTACTTTGTAGACCTCTGTTGCTTCATTCTCCCATCCCGTCCAATCCCTTTTCTCTTGGATCTTACTTTCGACGGGATAGAAGCTTAACTCTGATGCTGAGTTGTGGAATAGGACCTGATGTATATACTGCTTCATTAGAAATACTCAGGTGCTACTACTCCACCATCTGATCATCCTTTGCTAGGACCCACACGTCCCCCTCTTCCGTGCTCCTGCATACGGAAGGCCCATCTTCATTTGAACTGACGAAATAGCTGAACCTTCCTTAGACATCTCAGGTGAGACCTTGGATTTGTCCTTCCAAATTGCCTGCAGGTGTGCGTCTGTAGGCTGCTCATGGACGTTGGTCGTCTGAATCCCCAGTGCTCCTGGAAAGCCTCCTCTCGAGATGAAATGAACCATTGAAAAGACCTTGTCACCTGGCTATTCGAAAAATGAACCTGAAACAGTCTGCACATATTCGGATTCGTGTCTCAGATAGGTGAAGTGCAGGAGTCTCAATATACAAAATGGGCCAACTTGGGGGTATTTATAGAGCAATCCAAACTGTCCTTGGAGAGCGAGCCTGTACTGCCACAATAAATTCCTGACCACCTTTTCAAGATTCACACGCTGGGAGTGAACTGTAGTTCATATGGTGCCGGCAGCATAAATGATTGCTGGGAAGAGTCACTTTAAAGTTACAGGTGAAGATGACAAGGCAGCAACCCATTAGCAGTTTCCAGGTCCCTCGAAAAGTGGTTTTGAGAACCTACTCCAAGACCCCTGAATGATCTTGGGACTGCCATGTGGAGGCGGCGGTTTTGAATCAGGGGTGAAATAAGCATGGTAAACATATCGCGACTTTAACCCCCTGACACCCTTCTGATCATTGATTTGCTGTCAGGAAAACTCGAGATCCGAGCTAAGAAGACGCAAGTCCTCTAAGGTGGGTCCCGTATGGCGCAAGGCCTCTCTACCAGCTGCTTTTATAAATCGTCGTGACGTCTAGGTGGTTTCAGGGCCTTCGAAAGGTGGTCTCCTGATACTGCTGTGTGGCCCCTGAATATATCTGAAGCGGACACATGTCAATAGTGGCTTTTTGTCAAGGACCATCTGGGCTAAAAACAACAAAGCCCGTCGAGCATCCTAACTACACCTGCTTTAAGATGGCTTATGCCGAACCTTTCCAATCCTTGACCACATATCCTATGGCTGCTAAGGCATGAATTATTTAGCTTTATGTGTTCCTTTTGTTGCTCTAACTCCTTTCTCTGACATCTCCCTTTGATTTGGCGATGAGCCTCCTTTCGGTTGATAATATCACTAACACGTCATTTCTAGAAAACCCTTTGGAATAAGCTGGACACGAAGTTTCATTTTAGCTCGACATATCATCCGCAGACTAATGGACAGACCGAGGTAGTAAACAAAAGTTTGGGAAACCTTTTGATATGTTTGAAGGTCGACAGACCCAAAAAGTCGGAGAATGTGTTGGCACAAGCAGAATTCGCATACAACAATTCTTTGAATCAGTCGACAGGTATGAGCCCATTCTAGATTGTTCAAGGTCGAAGCCCAAAAGGTGTGATGGATTTGGTTGCGATACCAACAGAGATCATAAAGAGTGAAGATGTGGAAAAATTTGGAGAGCATATGAAAGAAGTACATGAATATGTATGCCAGCGCATTGAAAAGAGCAACACGGCCTACAAGTTGAGAGCCGACGGGAAGAAGAGGCTACAGTCGTTCAGTGAGGTAAACTTAGTCTATGCGCACTTGAGGAAAGAGAGGTTCCCTATAGAAACATACAACAAGCTGAAGCTGAAGAAGATTCTGTACAATTCTTATGTGTTGGAGCTACTGAAGGAATTGAAAATTTCTCCTACGTTCAATGTATCATATATGTACAAGTATGAAGAAGGTTCAACAAGCAGTAGTGCATAAGTGTCGAATATCGAATGGACATGGAAAATTCCAAGTCGACATGAAGAAGATATCGTTGAAGTAGTGGATGAGCGAAAATTCAGGCGCATGAGGAGTTCGTGGAAGAAAGAATATTTAGTCTGATGGAGGGATGATGAATTGAATGAGGCGACATGGATTTAGGAAGAAGAATACGTGAGATTGATGAAGCAATCAAGTTATTTTTTATCTGGGGAGACTGATGTAGGGGCATCAGGACTTAGGATAAATAGTTGAAGTTGATTGACAGAAGAAGGTTGACCAGGGGGATTGTCGACGACCACTGGTACGAAGGAGACTGAAATTCAAATCCATGTAGTCGAGTAGGAATATGTTGAAGTATGGCTGACAGGAACGGAAGTCGAAGGACTTGAAATTCGACAAGAGGTCGAACATTGACACCGATGAAAGCGGCAAAGGCCAAGCGAGGGCGATGGGGTGGACTTCCAGCCACGGAGACTAAGTGAAGCCGACAAGTTACATCGAGGACTGACAAAGAACAGAATGGTCAACATGTCGAAGAGGATAGTGATAAGATCGCCAATTGTAGCAAAGTTAGAAAGGTGCAGAATTGAAGGCAACACACCTACAGCCGTTGTGGGTTGTTGAGGAAGTCAATGGCAGTTGAGAAGCTGGTTGATACTAGGATAGGTGTTTCCACAAGAAGAGGTTGTTAGGATATTCCTATACTCCATCCTACTCCCACCAGTATTTTGATCATTTACATTTTCAGTCATGCATGCACTTTTAGGGTTTGCATGCATTCTAGGGTTTGCATGCATCCCAGTCATCAGTCCAACACCTAGCCCTCAGTTAGCCAGCCCCTAGGAGCTTCTCACTATTCAGTTTTAGCCATCCAGTTGCTTAATGCACCCTTCTTCCTTGATTTTAGGGACCAACTCGTCCTTCTTCACCTACCAATCCAGTTGTCTTCAGTTTACACTCAGTTACACTTACTTACAGTCAGTTACACTCAATTACACTTAGTGACACTTAGTTACACTAAGTTACATTTAGTTACACCTACCAGAGTTAGTTTAACTGATGGTTGATAGTTACTTGAGCATTGATGACTCCACTGATGATGATGAAGACTTCCATTTGTGCTCCGATGATCATGAGGACACCTAGTTGTGCTCCGATGACACTCTATTGATCTTATGATCACTCTGAGGGGCTAATTCGAATTTCCACCTTAGGCATTCGAATCCTCTCTACCATTGTACTATTTATTTGTCCATATTTTGATTAATTAAATAGTGTGTGTGAAGTATTATTGCTTCTATCCGAGTTCTACTATACCATATTATTATGTTGCTCATTATACTATATTGTTCACTCTTCTTCTATTTTCCTACTTAATCATAATTACTCTTGTGAGGTATTCATCATCTCTTAGATCTGCTGTGAGGATTTTCACATGGTATCAGAGTGGGGGTGTTTGGATATACACATCATCATTTTCAGGACCTTGCATGTAATTAGGGTTTGCATGCATCCTAGTCACCAAGTTGATGCCTCCAACACCTTATCCACTTCATTCTAGCACCCGGGAGCTCCTTCCATCATAGTTTTATCCCTCCTAGTTAGGAAGGCTCCCACTTCTCACCTACTGCCAGAGAAGGGCGCACTTCTTCACCTACCACTTCAGTTACACTCAGTTAGCTCTGATTCTCCTTGATTTGAGGCTAGTTTCACTCCTGACTGATTGTTTCACTCCGTTGGACCTCCAAATTGACTAGATGACTTGTTCTGACTTTGGTTAAGCCTCCCATGTGCCCTCCACTGAGCCTCCTTCCCTATATCAGTGCTACACACTTCAGTTACACTTGTTACACTCAATTAGACTCAGATTGACACCTAGATGACTGGTTCTTGTGCATTGATGACTACCACTGATTGATGATGAGGACTCCTAGTTGGAGTCAAGCTACACCATTCAGTAATTCGAATGACCTTCTTAGTCAATTCGAATTGCTCAGTCATTGTTACTAGATTGTATTGTAATTATTCACCCTCATTGGGATATTGAGCACTGATGCATGTTTTGCACAGTTTTACACCATTTTTCTGAGTTTCATCTGTTGTGATTGATTTACTTGTTCATTAGATCTACTGTGACTAATTTTACATGGTATCAGAGCATGTTGAGAGTATTGTTTATCTCCATTCTTGAGAGTTTTTTGCAGGTTATTATCAAGATTTCGAGTGCAACAGTTTCTGCATTTTTGCAGCAGTAGCAGTTGCAGTTATTCTATATTGTTTTTGTAGGTCTTCTACAACTTCAATGAATTCAGAAGAAATCACTCCTCTTTCTCCTTTTTCTCCTCTCAGCTATGATGATTGGAAACCAAAAATGATAGCATACTTGAAGAGCCATGATCTCTTTGACTGCTGTTTTGAAAGAGAGTTCGAATCTTCTAAAGAGAATATTGGTTAAATAAAGTTGATAAAGCCTTTGGATCAATGTTGGATGCTATGTTTGATTGGATGTTATATGACCTCCCTGATTTTTCATCACCAAAAGAGCTATGGGCTCACCTGGATGAAATATTTGGCAGAGAGAATAAAGGACTTGGTCCCAACCCATTCGAAAGCAAACAAAGTGATGCATTCGCTCCCCTTGATGGTCTCTCAGATCATGAACCAGTATTATCTCATATTGAAGTTGTTGACAAAGAACTTGCAGATTCTCCACTCATGCTCAAACTTTCTTCTCTTTATGTGCCAGCTCACACTCTAGATATTGCAGAAGGTCCTAAATCCTCTCTTGCACTAGAGTTTGTTGGTTTGCATCATGATCACATGATTATTTCGAAGGTCAAAACAGCTATTGAAGGTAATGCATTCGCTCCTCTCCAGCTATCTCCTCTTTTATACTACTATATGATCATAATTCCATGCTTTTAGAAGATCATTGAAGAATATGGCAATTGCCATTCGCTTGGGAATATTTCTCATGCATCTCATGGTTTTGATCTCACCCCTGTTGGTTCACAGGAGATCTCTAGAAACTATGGCCATTCGATTGGGATAATTTCTCATGCATCTACTGGTTTTGATCTCACCTCTCATGGTTCAAAGGAGATCTCAAGAAACCATGATTCAAGTCTTGTATCTAAATTGGGTTCTAAGCAATTACTGCTTGGGATAATTTCTCATGCATATGATAGTTTTGATCTCACCCCTGCTGGTTCAAAGGAGATCTCAAGAAACTGTTTTTTAAGTCTTAAATCTGATTTTGATTTCAAGCAAACATGTAATAGTTATTTTTGGCATAATCTCACCCATGGTGGTTCGAAGGAGAAGACAAAAGACTATATGCACTTTCACAAATTTGATCCTACCTCAGCTGATTCGAATCACAGGTTCAAGGATCATTCTCATACTGTTGGATTTGTTCTCATCACATTCGATCTGAAGAGCAAGTACAAGCACATGCTTTTTGAGCATGATCCACTTCTTCCCAAGAAGAAGCTACCTCCAGACATATGACCAAGCACCACACCTGCTTGAGTTTGGAGCATTTATTTTTGTGTGTGCCTTACAGTCAGTTTTTTTAGGAGGGGGTATGTTTCCCATGAAATTTTCCCACTTCCTTGGTTTATTGATTGTTATTATTCATTGTATTGGGTGACCTTTGGTCTTAGTTACCAGGGCCCACGATGGATTAAGGGGGGGGTGTTAGGATATTCCTATACTCCATCCTAGTCCCACCAGTATTTTGATCATTTACATTTTCAGTCATGCATGCACTTTTAGGGTTTGCATGCATCCCAGTCATCAGTCCAGCACCTAGCCCTCAGTTAGCCAGCCCCCAAGAGCTTCTCACTATTCAGTTTTAGCCCTCCAGTTGCTTAATGCACCCTTCTTCCTTGATTTTAGGGAGCAAATCACCCTTCTTCACCTACCAGTCCAGTTGTCTTTAGTTTACACTCAATTACACTTAGTTACACTTAGTTACACTCAGTTACACTTAGTTACAGTCAGTTACAGTCAGTTACACTCAATTACACTCAGTTACACCTACCAGAGTTAGTTTAACTGATGGTTGACAGTTACTTGAGCATTGATGACTCCACTGATGATGATGAAGACTTCCAGTTGTGCTCCGATGATCATGAGGACACCTAGTTGTGATCCGATGACACTCTATTGATCTTATGATCACTCTGAGAGGCTAATTCGAATTGCCACCTTAGGCATTCGAATCCTCTCTACCATTGTACTATTTATTTGTCCATATTGTGATTAATTAACTAGTGTGTGTGAAGTATTATTGCTTCTATCCGAGTTCTACTGTACCATATTATTATGTTGCTCATTATATTGTATTGTTCACTCTTCTTTTATTTTCCTGCTTAATCATAATTACTCTTATGAGGTATACATCATCTCTTAGATCTGTTGTGAGGATTTTCACAGAGGTTATGCAGGACAGTCAGGGGGCGCTGATAACTACAGGATCCGTCGGATCATAAGTCGAGCGGCGAACAAAGAAGTATGCCTCAAGGAATCCAGTCGGAGTGGACCTAGGGAACAACAATAGATTAGAGTAGGATACTCGTGCAGAGGCACAGAGGAAGGGATCAACCATTCTTTCGTTCAACGGGGGATCGAAAGAAGGAGAGGATCACACACAAGGAGAAACACACTAAGTAAAACAGAGATTTACTTTTGTATATTGTAACAGGCTAAGGCCAACTTTTTTATTGCTTTGTATGTAACATTTTAATCATTTCAAGTAATAGAATCCAAATTCTTGGCATTCCAGTTCATGTCTAGTCTATGTGAGCATTTGTCTGATTGACTTTGTGTTATAGTTAAGCAAGAGGGTCCAACCGACCCGCCTTGCGCCAATCATTGTATTATGTTTTTTCATATATTGAGATTAAGGTCGAACATAAAATCAAGGAGATTATTTTCATTTGAGGGTTGAAACCCGTATTCCCAAACAAGATACCTAATTGGTTGGTTGAGCTCAATGAAATTAAGGTAATCATAATCCTTTGCCTATGTAATGAAAAAATAAAGTATACACATACCCATGAGGTTGTGTGGAGGGATCATATAGGTTGTGTGGTGATATTGACTTCCCCATAATTGTTAAAACCTAGAACCCTCATTTTCCAAATTAAAATTTCCCACTCAAAAAGAGCCCCAAATAGTGAAAAATTAGGGTTTGCAAGAGAGCCCCTTGAATAAGAAAACACTTATGCCTTCAAATATGGGATCGATTTATGGTATTTATGAATGCATAGAATCGAACTTCAACAAACTAAACCATACAAAATTAGAGACAAAACCTTACATACATAAATCTAAATAAAAAGGGAGCTTGGGACAACTAATACATATAGAGGTATGTGACATGGGGTCCCTAGCTCTCAACATAATTTGGCATGTGAAGGATTCAAGTGATCTTAGCAAGAGCGAAGGTAAGACATCACTGTTTATTTTGTATTCTAAAATAAATTTTCATCATTGTTGGTTGTGCATTAATTTCATGCCCAACAATTCATCACCCAATATCTATAACATCTCCATAATACCAATAATATCCACCTACCCTATGCACCCTCCCCCATCCCCCACAATACATACAAACTTGTTTCTATTAAAAAATACATCTCCCCCATTCATATGAAATAGTATATTGACTTCATTTTTCACAACTTTAAAACCCTCAAGTTTATGAATGAACATGATAGGATACTATACAACAAGTAAATCTCAAATCTGTAGAACTCGAGAGTGGCAAATTATGGAGATGTGATCTGTAAAAATACAATTTTTATTATTGTTAAGATATTTATATTTGCATAAAGGGTGAAAGGTGTAGGGGGGGTCCTATTGGATCCCAAAGGAAATATAAATCTTACTTGTGAATGGGGAATGGGTCAAGCAACAAACAACTATATAGAGAGGTATGCCTTACTCATGGGATTATAAATCATCATTTCTCTTTAGATCACCAAGGTTTTGATCTTAGGCAACTCCCTCTTGGTGATATCTTAGACAAGGAAAAGGGTTCTTAATGGAAAAATGAATATGGGAAGGATTTAGTATAGAATCCTGAATATACTTCACCAGATCAGGGAAGTGAACATAATTCATATATATATAAACAACAAATCAAATGCAAATAAACTAGCCAATTATGCTAATATACTTGAGCAAGGTATTTTGGTTCATAATGGGGGCCATCCCCAATGTCGATGGATCCCCTAAGAACTTTCACTTCATTGAATGAAGCATTTAATGTGTATGGTTGGCATGTGATCCACCTTGTCCATCATTAATTAGTTAGGAACAAGCATAAGGTGCATTTAATACCCCACATGGAAGGCCCTTCTCATGAATTCACCCTCGGTGTTTACCCGACTCTCTCTCTTTGTTTTATGTTATTGTGGTTTTGTTTTGTCTTTTCTTGTGGGATATACTTGAGAAGGGATAACCACATGGCAGTAGATCATGGTGTAGATATCATTGTGGGATCAGTGAACTATGGTTAGACACTCAAGCATCATGATCCTGATGTGTGTCTATAGGTATCTCTCTAAAATATTTCTCTGATTTGATATTCACAGAAGCATGCAGTTCAGTGGGAAGATCTTGTCTTTCTTCTTTTGGGGTTTATCCTATAATTATATATGGGGATCTAGTGAAGGAAATGGGAACTTTGAACTCCATGGAGGGCTCTAGTTGAGTTTCAGACTTGGGGAGACTGAGAGCGGCATCAAGGACTTGCAAATTATGATGTGTAGACTTAATTCTTAGCTAGAAGGGTCATTAAACTATGAAATAGATTTCCTCTCATGTAGCACAACTGGATACTAGATTTGATGCTTGGAAAGTAAAGTTAGGGATCACCAAGGCCAATTAGAAAGGTTGAATTTAGCCTCCAAAGCACCCCATGAGATGTTAATGGGGGTTTAATCACAAAACATCCATGTCGACTATTCCAAGGAAATGGAAGAGGACTCCATTCAGTAGCCAACTATGATTCTCAATGATATTTCAAGTTTGCATGGGTAGGAGGAAAGCAATCAAAACATGGAGGAAGCTATTTGTGTGGAAGGACCCTCTTGATTATTTGGTTTATGTCCTTTCTTTGTAAAGTCTTGTTATGATAGTTTGTGAAAGTTTTCAGTTTTAATTACTTTGTTAGATATGTTATAGATATTATAACGTACCAAGCTGATAGATAATTTTGTGGCATAGCTTTGATTGAACAAGAATAGTTTTTTAGTATGAAATGGTTTATATTCTTGATTGTAATTTTCATTTTTTTATATAAATATACCAATATTTCTATATAAGTTTAGTTTTATATCAATAATATTTTTATTCTATAAAAATATAATAGCTCTTTTTTATTTCTCTATATAACAATTTTTATATTATATATTCTTATTAAAACTTTATATTTCATATATGTAAAAATATATTTATTTATAATTATAATTATATTTAACTAATTTATAATTATAATATTATTAATATTGGTTATACATTAACTTTTTTTAAACACATATGATGACTAAGTATTATCCACCTAACAACATCTATTATAAAAGTGCATTTCATTACAATTACATATTCATAGTTTCCTAATAGCAACCACACACAATGAAATTGTGCCGTGATTGAAACCTTGATACAAAATATAAACCTAGCATTTGATATTTTTCAAATGCTAAAAAGGAATGATATTTTTCAAATTCTAAAAATGAATATTTAAGAAAAAATTGTTAACGAATGTATAGGATTCTCTCTTTTTATCTCATATTTATATAATTTCTTTCCATTTCATTATATATACATCCAATATAATTAAAAAGATAAAATATAAAATTTCATATAAAATATATCCATATAATTAAAATATGTCAACATGTAAATCTAAGGTCATTCAAGAAATCCATGATCCCCACCTGAAATTGTGTCATAGGTTGCACCTCTTAACACAATAAGTGGAAAATTAGTTTTTTTAACTCATAATAATGATAAATGGACTCTCTCTCTTCATGGTATGTGTCGTAAATATGAGGCAAAGTAGTTTATGAGAGATTTCATAGCTGAGTACATGTTTATTTGGTAAATATCTAAATATCTAAGTGATATTGAAAGATAATTCAATCATATAATGTAATTTATGAAGGGTTGTGACTAAACACTTACACTTTGAGAAGAATTGTTATCATCATCATTGATGACTAGCTTTGGAGTAAGAGATATTATACTAATTTATCATTTATCTCGTGTAGTGATGTGTAAGTAAGAAGAATGCTCATGCATAGCTTACTATGTATATACAACTTGCATATTTTTTCATTGCCAAAATTAGTTATATAAAGAGAGAAATATTTGATTTGTTGGATAGGTGATGTGTAAGTAAGAATAATGTTATGCATAGCTTACCATATGTACATACAATTTGCATATTTTTCATTGTCAAAATTAGTTAAACAAAGGGAGAAATATTCTACTTGTTGGATAGGTTTATCTTCTAGGTTGGGGAAAGCATGGCCAAGGAAAAGCGCTTGAGAAAGCAGGGTTGGGGAAGAAATTGCAATTTGAGGAAAATGGGGCTCATGTGTTATATTATCTTATCTTATCTATGGAAATAGAGAATGTTTTGTCCATTGTTCATCAAGGTGACAATTTTATCTGTTAGTCACATAAGTCAGAATCCTTTGATTTATTAGCTAGGTTGTTAGCTAGTACTATTTTTTCCTCTATCCATGTACGTGACAGTTTTATCCTCTTTTCACCGAGGGTGGCGACCTCTATTTGTTGACCATTTGTTCATCAAGGTGAGCCTTCAATTTGTTGGCCATGGGTCATTTCGTTCTCTTTCCATTAAGGATACAATTTTATCTTTTTTATTAAGGAGATAAGAAGATAACATAATTCCAATTCTTCTTTTGTCCTCGAGTAGCCCTAATGTCAATGTGATTCTGTATTCTTTTGTCCTCTAGCATAATCCACTTCGTTTGTCCTATAATAGTCCTAACGTCAATGTGTTTTTTTCTTCTTTTATCCTCTAGCATAATTCCACTTATTTTGTCCTCTAATAACCTTAATGTCAATGTGATTTTTTCTTCTTTTGTCCTCTAACATAAATCCGCGTATTCTTTTGTACTCTACTAAACCTAATGTTAGTGTGTTTTTTTATTCTTTTGTCCTTTAGCAAAATATCACTTCTTTCTTTTGTCCTCTAGTATCCAAAGAGACAAATGTTCTTCCACTCTAATGAAGACACTAAGATAGAGTGTATAACTTCCTTTTCAAGGAAATCATTTAATAAGGAGGTGTTACTTTTTTCTTGAACGACTCCTTGCAATTTTATGGGATCACTTTCCTCTTGACACAATAGTATTCCTCTTGTGAGAGTAATAATGCATGTCATTTTCCTCTTAACACAATAGTAACTCAATTTGTTTCCTACTGTGAGAGAATTATTTCACGGAACCACATTGTGAAATCATTAAGCATTTACCTTTGGTGTATTTTCCAGTGAGGAATCACCAATGTTTTAGCTCAAGTGTATCTACTAGTGAGAAATCACCAAATATTTTAGTTATGATGAATCTCCTAGTTGGGAATTACTTTGGTTATGTATATCCATAACTTTTGATTCTTAAGGAGTGCCTCAAATTGGATTTCCAAGCTTTTAAAATTTGACCAAGTAAATATTATTCTCAATTTATCCATTAATATTCACTTTAAAAATATGAGGTACAACAATTTACAATTGTAATATCCTTATTTTTTACATGGAATATATTAAACCAAATAATGTAAATGATGTAAATATGCTAGTATGGATTCCTTATGTGGAGCTCAAGGGAAAGACCCGACTAGTGAATGGCTAGGCATGAATAATGCAAATATTTATATATGGACCACGTGGTTATCTTGTCATGTTAACTCAAAAGCTATGTAAATATTATGTTGGAAAAATAATAAAATGGTCTAAGATGGTTGTGTAAATATAACTAGAGGGGCTTTGATTCCACTAGAGGGGAAGAATAAAAGGGGGGCTATGGGATATTAAATCCCATATTGCCAAGTGTCAACCTTATAACTCATCCATTTGTTTCCATGTGCCTTAAATGAGGAAACTACTTTATTTCGGCCATTAAATCCAATTATTGAATGCACGTGTGAAGTTGGTGGGAAAATTCTTCTCATGTAGTTATGGAAGCATGGGGTAAATATACTTTTATGGTTATTGGAAGAGTCCTCTCTTTCATGGTCAAAAGTTATTTCAACTGTCTTTTTCACCATCCTCATCTCTTTTGGAGTATATGAACCATTATTCTCGGGAATATTTTTACAACATATTTTATAGTAGGGAGTTTTTTTCCTCTTGTTTTTCATTACATTATGATTACCATTACCAGAGAGTGAAATAACAAAAAATTCGAATTGTGAAAGGGAAATCCATATTTTAGAGAAAAGAGAATGGTTGCAGGTGAGCAAATAGGATGGAAAAGATAAGAACATTTACCCATTATTTTTTTCTATTTTTGCATGCTTGAGTAACTATGAATTAAGGTTACGAGAGGTTCTCCAATAGTATATAGTATATTGGACTCTTTTTGCACACACTGGTAAGAAATTATGGAGAAGTGAAGGGAAATTCCTTCCTTGTGTTGTGTGGGGTAGTGGAATAAAGTGCCATGGATGGGATGGTTGAGTGAGATCCATGTAAATGCTTAGAGGTGGGTAGTTTGTCTAAGCATGAGAAAAAATGAGTTGTGGGTTGAGAGAGAGAAGCAAGTAGGTGTTTCCTTCTCCCTAGTCACCTCATAGACTAGATTTGGGGTGGTATCTGTTAGTACTAATATTTTTTTAATGTTTTCCAAGGGTCCCTAGCCCTGGATAATCACCACAAGTGAAGAAATAATATTTATGCCCTTAGGAGCTAAGATATAAGGAGTATCAAGTGAGCGCAACAGAATACCATGGGAAACTGACCAATGGCTAAAAAGATCGGGCACTAAAGGCATGAACAGACTATCATTAAATCTAAATGTAGATCAATAGCTGAGATCAATAACACATGAGAAAGATGAAAAAATATTAATTTAATATGACATAGCGCTAATAAAAAAGTTAAAGCTTAAGATTGATGGCTCACATTGACAGCGCGGTAGTAAAGTGAATGAGATTAATTTTGGCTCGAGCACGCATTGTCCTCAAAACTTACTGGGACGCATGTTAAGTTTTGATTAGCCACGGCTCCTTGAGGTACTTTTCAAATATTGTCGAGTACCTTGAGTGTTACCACCTTGGGAAACCGTGGTGGTTTCCGCCCAAAAGTCATAAAGTAGTATAGGAAGTTGGAAGCCACATCAACTTGTCACCCAAGTACACCTATTTGGTGGCCCCCATTGTCTCCCTTTGTCGTCATCCATATTGTGCAAATGAAATCCCACCATCTGTCCAAATTCAAACTAGTTTAACCATTAATAAGGGCAAATAATCATTTTGAAAAAAATTCTATCTCCATTTGAAGCAGAGCTTCTAGTATCCAAATATGTTGTGCGTTGAACAGTCAACTCCAGTCTAGAAGTCTAGTGTTCCTCCACATCAGCACTCACAGGTATTTCACTATTTCCAAAATTAATCCTCTGATTGTTTACCTGTGTGAAAATACTACATTTACCCTAAATCGACTAGTAAAAAGGGATTTTATCCATACTAATTAGTCTATCTCCATCACTATGTCTCAGAAAAATAAAAACACACTCCCTAAACCCATATTCTCAGAAAACGAAAGTGTTTATAATCACCATGTAGACGTTTTTGACACAGTAGTAGTTAACTCACACTGAGTGCCACCATTATAGACGTCCTAACCCTATCAAATGCAATTCAATATCCTTGTCACTTTTGGGACTCCAACCTTGCCCAATATATGTCTTTATACAATATGTTTCTCTAAATTCATCAGTTGGTGCTCTGCCCAATACTCACCCAATAAACATGTAGTTTTGTCCACCAATATTTATAGAGTTTTATGCAACATTGAAGTTGGCACCCTCCAAAAGATGTTATGCATCCCAAAATTTGTAGACTTACAAGCCACAAATGAAAAGAAGGTGGCCCTTTCCTGCCAGATCTTGAAGCCATCAAACAAATCCCTTGTTCTATCAAAACATTTGGAGCAAGGAATAGTTATTCCATAGTATTCTACCGCATATAGTATTGTTGTTTTCTTTGAAAACTCTATAAAAGTCATCTCCCTGTTGTGTACCATTTTTGGGTAGAAAGATGCCACAGAAGTTGACGATAACTTATTAGGTTTTCTACTCCATTTTAACCCTACACCTAATGGCTTCCCTAAATGGGATACTTGTAGCTTCATATCCCATGCCATGAATGAAAATTTATAGGAATCCACCACCCTAGAGATGTTTAGATACCTAGCATGTTTGTTTCTTTTGTTCATCTTTTGTTCATCCATCAGAAATATCACCACTTCGAAATTATAGGCCTAAAGATAACAGATGAGGATGGAAATAAACTCCTAGCCTATGAGTGAATGACCTCTTCCTAAGGAGACATGATAATTCAAATTTTATAAAGTTCACTAACAAGGTAATGAAGGTAGCATACATGTTGATATATGGTATTGACCCTCCCAGAATGTTGAAAGCAGGTAAAGATTTGTTGCAATTAAACCCTGACACCATAGAGGAGACTAGTTCGTATTCAAAGACCACACATTGATTAGAATATATGGATTTGAGGGAGAACCTTAAAGTATCCCCACCTTCCTTACAATGAGAATGTTGGTAATAGAGTACATCAAATAGAGGTTTTTATTAGATGAGCTTCATTTCAGAAATTTCAGACAGCATAGAACTTTCCATATACCCAAGTAGGTGGGGTAATTTTAGGTTAGAGCTTTGAATGCTTTGTAGTACATAGAAGAATTCTTGAAGCAATTAAACTTGGAGAAGGATGAAGCAAGACCCTATGATGCTCATAATGTTATATATAACCAAAGGGTAACCAACAAGAATCCATCATATGATTGTGTACCCATACTGGATTGGGAAAGCATAGCAAATAAAGAGAGCTGGGAAGAAGTTCAAGAGGCCCATAGATCCTTAAAAGAAGAGGTTTCATCAGATAAAATAGTTGGATAGAGAAGAGGGGTTGAGGAATTAATTACAGACATGGATATAGATCAACCTGTGTAATGTCATCAACCTAAGAAGTCTAGGAAAAAGGCTCAAGAGGGAGATCAAGCTTTGGTTGAGAAAGATGCAGAAGAATAATTCCTAAGAGAGATAGTAGATATAATTCCACAATCATCAACTCCAGGAGGACCACCTACTAGGTTTACCCAATATTCATAATTATAATTCACAATGCTTAAAGGTTTAAAATCATCATCTACAATAGGCCATGCACTAACTCAGACTGATCTACGAACAATATATAAAGGCATAAGGAAGATGGCTATGTGAGCAGTTAATGAGGCCAGGATTCAAATACCAAGTCCTGAAAAGAGGCTCATTACAGTAGCGGGTCACATTGAGAATAATTTCATATATTTTGTGGTTGAGCCTAAAGTTCCCATGCCTACTAATCTCATCCACTCGAAATGAGAAGAGCATACAATAGATTTTAGTCAGTTTGGAAGCTTAGATAAAATGGATTTTTGTAAGTAGGCAAGTGATATGATATGTGCAAAGGTAGTGAAATCAACTAAAACATAAATGAAGTTAAGGGATGCCTTGATTGTGTTTGAAGAATTATGGAAGATCGAAAAATGGGACACAAGCACCAAACAAGTCAGAATAAAGGAGCTTGAGGAAAAAATCATATATTTGGGGTCAAATCCATCGGATGTATCTTAGGTCATATATTTGATAGCCCAAAAGGATAATTATATATACGATTTGAAGAAGTTGAAAATACCTACTATCCATCTAGTTGAAATTGCAAAGCTTATGCAATTTGAGAAGGAAAAAGAGAAAATATATGCAAGCATGGCCCAATATAAGAATCTAGCAGAAAAAAGGGAGAAGAAGATAAATGATTTACTAGTAAAAATATCATCTCTCAAATTGTGAAGCACAACTATCAGCCTTACTCCTCATGTTCAGACATTATCCATAGAAACACAAGGAGAACATAAACTTACTTCAAATATGGAGCAAAGTGTCAAGGAGCTTGAGAAGCAGCCATCATAAAAAGAGGTGATTAATGTGGACCTAAAAGAAGACAGTGTAAATTAACAACCAACTCAAATAGAGGAGAATAAGGACAACATAATTAAGGAATTGGAAGATGAGATCACCCAAAAGAATGAAAGGATTGTTGAGCTTGAAGGTGATGTTAGTAAGAAAGAAGATGATATTTCATACTTAGAAAGGGAAATCCTTGAGCCTAAAAGACAAATTACCAAGATAAATATAGTCACTGAAATATAATCATTAATTAGGAGGACAAGTAAGGCTTTGTGGAACAAGATATCCCACTTAGTCTTCAGAAAATGGGAATTTTGTGAACTATTTAAAGATGAGTTGGATACCTTCAAATCAACCAATGAGGAATCCAAGAAGGTAGCAACGACACTAGGGGAAATTACAAATAAACCAAAACAAACAATTGGTTATTTGAACAGCAGGAGTAGGGAGCAACTAGAAGATATCCATCTTACAAATAGAACCCAAATCATTAAGATATCCAGACAGATGGTGTTAAAGAAAACCCTGTTGAAAAGGACACAGAATAACATAGATTATTTGGTAGATGATATCTCCTCTTTCAAAAGCATGTTCAATGGGGTCATGAAATTAGGACTATCACCTCTTTGGGATAGAAATGGAGATTTTTATTCAAAGGAGAGTATTAGAAAAAATTAACTCATAAAAGAAATTAATATCCTCAGGCTGGTACATTAGAAGGAGTAATAAGTGGAGAACAAAATTTTGATAGGTTAAGGCCTGGATTTCAAATCTCAATAAGACTAAGAAGCTTATTCAAGGATTTGGATCCATTTTCATATGAGAAACATTCAAAAGCTGAAATAGCATTAGAAGCTTTAAAGGCACATCGTATTCCTATGGGAAAAGAGTGGTAGTTGGTAATCAGATATCATAAGATAGAACTTCCACCTCAAATTCAGAGCATAAGGAATAATTCCAGCTCAGCGCAGGGACATCTAAGTGGTCAACTAGAAGCTTTAAAGGCACATCATATTCCTATGGGAAAAGAGTGGTAGTTGGTAATCAAATATCATAAGATAGCACTTCCACCTCAAAGCTAGAGCATAAGGAAGACTTACAGCTTAGCGCAAGGACATCCACGTGGTCAACTAGGCTAACAGATGTCAAGTCATTTCACAAGTCAGCAGTTTCCATAAGGGCCAGTTCAGCTAACCCAATTGGATTTTATGCCGCCTGGAGGAAAAATAAATGTGCAAATGATGCATCAAATGATGAACCAGGAAGTTATACCCTCAAGTCATCCATATGTGTAGAATCAAGTCTACACGAGGGGACAAACCTCACCAAATAAAGGCAAGAAGAAAGGTGCAACTAAAAAGAAAAGATAGAATTAAAAAATTGTTGAAAACAAAATGTAAAATTGAAATCTAAAAAGTGACAAGTTAAAAGTCTGTTACAAATCAGTTAGAGTCAAACTAAATTCCGTTACTCCAAAGGTCTATATAATGTAACGCAAATTCATTTGTGAAGGCTGGAAATTTTTAGAGATACTCTAGGATGTTGAGTTGATGAGCCCATCTTTGCATGTAATATGATTTTGTGAGATTAATATTGCAGAGTTGTTGCAGAGAGTTCTTCCTCTGTAATTTTTTTTTCTACATGTATTCCTTTTCTACTCCCATCCATGTGAATATTTCATGTGATGAAATAAATCTTTGAGTAGTATTGTGTTCTTAATACAGATAAGGTTGAATGTGAGATTGTTACAGAGATTTCAATTTAATTTGACCTTTGGTCCAATTTCCATATCTGTATCTGAACAATTGTGTTGAATGTTTCATTTACTTTTGATCATATGTGTGTCATGTTGCCATATTTAGTATACATTCATGAGATTTTTATTGTTTGTACAATTGATGAATTATTTTAATTAAAGCTCAGTACATTTTTCTGCATTGAACACCAGAGACTTGTCTTACATACACCTCTGGTATTCTAAATTTTTTGTCCAACTGCTAGTAATATCCATTCATATTTTTAAAGCACTGCTTCACTCTACAAAATTCCTTCTAGATGACATTATCTATTTAAATCCTGGTTCATGAAATTTTTAGTAAGAGACATATTCAAGAAGCAAGTGTTAAACTTTGGTTGTCATTGATGTCAATTGATGTCAAAGAGGAATCATTATCCTTGTGCCAGTTTGAAGAAGTATATGAAATCTAGTTTGAAGAATCACATAAGAAGTACATCCAGTTCGAAGAACTACATAAGAAGTTCATCCAGTTTGAAGAAGAATATAAGGTACATGGGCAAGTCACAAGTCCACAGAGTCATGTTACTTCAAAGGTAAAATCCAAAGAGATGTTTGGACAAGTTTCAGGAGTGCGAAAGAGGATTGGGAGAAAGAAGTAGTTGGAAATGTTAGCAAGTCCCGAAAGTGTGCAAGACTCACCAATCAGGAGAACTATACAAGTTGTTGAAGTAGCAAGAGTCCCAGAAGCAAGTGGTGGACGGACAAGTCGATTCCACAAGATGCACAAGTGATGATACTTCAAAGGTGCAAGACCATATACGAAGTGATACCAAATTTCGCAAGACCCACTATGTAAAGGACCAAGGTTGCGCAGTACCCACAAGGTGTGATACCTAAGTGGTGCAGAATATGAGAAGTGGCGGAAGCGTGAAATAAGATTGACCGTGAATCAAGGAAGAAGGGATGCTACAACCAACTTATGGACATACCGTCTGCACAAGACAAGTATAAATAAGAAGTCAAGTTGGAGAGTTGAAGTAATCTTGAAGATGCGAAAGTGGTAGTACTTTGATTGAGAAAGCTTCTAATTTTGAAGTATCAAGGGCTCATGGAACCATAACAACATGATCCAGTAGATAGACAAGTGCACACGAACGGAAGAACAGAACTATTGATGGTGCATAGTATGATGTAGTTGATATGTGACATATGCGCAAATATGGAAGTGTAGCACAACAACAAATGCATAGTATGATGAATTTTATCTGAGACAAGTGCATAAGAACAAAAAGACAAAATCGTAGATGATATGAAGAAGGCCACACATTATCTAGACAGATATGCCAAGACAAAAGTGTAGCATAGTAGAAGATGCATATATTGATCTGATATAGATGCGTGAAGTCAAAACAGCAGCACAGCAGAGGATGTGCAGCATCAATTGATTTTGCATATGCATAGAAACATAATGGTATGTTGAACCAGAGTGTAGATTGTAGAATGTGATGAAGTATGAGATCAAGTATGTAATGTTGATAAGTGAAGTGAAGTACGTGATACAGTTCATCGATTGCAATATCTCAGTATACAAAAGGTGCACACAATGGAATGAACTACAGTTAATCTGAAGAGTGCATAGATTAGTAAAACAATAAATAAATATCTTCTACAGTCATATCAGGGTATCAGGACAGGGCAAGGAATAGGGGGTTGGTGCCTCCTTCCAGTTGAATCTAGTAAATTAGGGATTTGGTGCTTCCTTCATGGCGTATCCTGTAAAACCAAGTGGTTGGTTCCTCCTTCTAGTTGGTGTTGGAGAACTTCGGAAGTTGGTGCTTCCATGAATGTAATATTTTAATATAAGATAGCATTCTATGGTTTTCTCCCGTTTGGATTTCCACGTAAAAAATTTGTGTATTCTTTGTATTGCGCATGTGATGTTGAATGTTTCTATTTATGGTGAATGCATAATTAAGTTCCATATTCAATTAAATAAGAAGTAAAAATTGTTCATAATTGCACTAATACTAATTCACCGCCCCCCCTCTCAGTACTAATAAGATTCTAACAATTAGTATCTGAGCGAGTGCCTTTAGTAACAACTTAAAATCTGGAAGGTCGATCCTTGCATATTTATGTGTGGAAAGGAAAATCCTCTCAAGGCGAAGCACCATGGTTACAAGAAAATGGCAGCTTAGAAAATCTCTCTGTCACAAAAGCAAGGAATATTATTCACACTCAAATAAAAACTATAGAAGAAGTGAAAAGGGTTATGACCAACATTATGCAAAGTCTAGAAAAGAAAGAAGAAGAGTCAAAATGATCTACGTCACCCAAGAGTTTGACAGGGGACAACAGGTTCGAATGAATGAGTCGAGGTATGTTATGGAGGAATCAACTTAACTAAGTCAACAATCCAAAACAAGAAAACAATTGGGAATATACATAAACAAAATGAAAGAATTTGGATCAAAAAAATTTATATTATTTCTTCTTTGTTCCTCCCTTTTATGTTACAATAATTTACAAGATTATATAGAGTATTGAGAATGCTTGATCTTCCTACCCATTATGTTTAGTTACAAAATAAGTTGTGGTGGTATGAGAAGTGCAACCGTCACAGTCGATTGGAAGACATAGGGACAATATGTCGTAGTCGATCACTTGTCGTCAGTGCACAATAGTCATCATCAACAAAGCATGTTGGAGTTGTCAGTATTCGACAAGTGGTGCTGAGAAGTCATCGAATAGGACTAGGCCTACTAGTATAAACAAGCCAATCAACTTCAGAGATGGATCATTCGCCCTTCCTTAAGAATATATGGTCCCCATTCCTTGCTCATGCAGATGAGTAAACTTCTCAGTCATTTCAGCAATAGAATACCACTTTCCTTGGGTTGGAAGCAACTTAACTAAGTCAGCAATCCAAAACAAGAAAACAATCAGGAATATACACAAAAATAATCCAATAATGTGGATCAAAACAATTTCTATTATTTATTCTTTGTTCCTCCCTCTTATGTTACAATAATGTACATACTTATATAGAGTGTTGAGAACGCTTTAAATTCCTTCCCATTAAGTTCAGTTACAAAATAAGTTGTAGCGGTATGAGAAGTGCAACCGCCACAGTCGACTAGAAGACAGAGGGATAATCTATCGTATTCGATCAATTTTCATCGGTGTGCAATAGTCATCGTTGATGGAGCATGCTGGATTTTTTGGTATTTGACGAGTGGTGCTAAGAAGTCGTCAACTAGGACTAGGCCTACTAGTTGAAACAATCCAATCGAATTCAGAGATGGATCACAAAAGGATTGGTAGCATAGTTCACAAATCATTTACAGGAGATGTGTAATATCTATGAATCAGATTTCAAGGATATTATCTTACATTTAAATTTCATAACATAAATTGACTCATACAAAAAACTAGTCTTTGACACTAGTAGATCCCTCCCAGGGTTATGAACTTGAGGTATTTAGGATCTGCAAAATATGAAGGTGAGTGTGTAGTAGCAAATATATCAGATCCAATTCCAGCTTCAGAGTCCTAAGCACAATGTTCTAGGGCCATTTATTCTTTGACAACAGCTGCAACTGAATTCTACACAAGGCTGACTAGGCACACCAGCATATGCCTACTAGAATCCTTCACTTACTCTTGGCATTAACCGGAGAGTGTATATCAGTATTTAAGTCCCAAATTTTATTAAGGATAGATTTTTTTGAGATTTAGGGAAGAATTGGTAGAGTTTGCAAGCAAAAGGAAGAAGTGCGCTAGGATGGACAACTCAACTAGTCTACTTCCAGGTTCTCCCAAATAGGCTGAGAGGCCTATGAATTCTTAAGAAAAGGGTTGGAGAGTATTCAAAAGAGTCTTTAGAATCATATATGACTGTCATAACAAAAAATTGACTCACATGAAACTGTTAATTGCAAATACTGTAAAACTAGTCAAGAAATAGAGCTTAAAGAGCTAGTCTTGATCACACTTAATTCAAACAGCCTCTACAGATTTCAAATTTCACTTATGAAGTAAAAAATGACTTATAAATGAGTTCAATAACAGCAGAAAACCTAAATTAAAAACTCTGAGCAGCAATTAAGAGTATTTTAAGCTTCATACTTTCAGAAGGTCTCCAATACATAGAATTCTTACAAAACTGAGAGTATAAGACTCCTTATGAAGAGAATAAAAGAGGATTTATTCATTAGATATACAAATATGATGAATACCGAGCAAGTGGATTCTCATGGAAGTATCACCAATATTCATGGGTTGTTCATGGGCGCATTCACTAGATTGAATCTCCTCCTCTGGATTAATCTTTCTCAAGAACTCTCTCCAATTGCACTAACACTGATGATCTCTATGGATGACTTGGATTCTTAAATGGTGGGATGATACTGGAATGTAGATCAGAATTCAATAGCTTTGGATTAGATCATGGAAAAAATGGAACATACACTGCATTGGGTCTCATTGTTCAAGCTTGGTTGAGGCACATCACTCAACCTTGACAAGCAAATGCTCTGAGACACTAAGCAAATTGGCCAAAACATGTGAGAGGAGCACACTGACATTCTTTAATAGATTGATCAGCTTCCTGATCAATCCTTTGGCATGTGTGATTGGATGAGTGCCCCTTCCTTAGGAGAATTAGCAACATCTCTTGCTTTGTGCAAGATTTTTGCTTTTCTAACCTTCCTTTCTTTGTGATTTATCTTTGCTTTTTGAAACTGCACCCTCCTTTGCTTTCTAGGTGTTTCTTGCTTTTCCAACTAAATTCTTTTCTACACTTTCATACTTTGTTCACTTTCCTTCTTTATGTTATTTCCTTCTTTTATCTGCTTTTGCAAGTTTCCTTCTTTTTCTATTGTCACCTTGCCACTTTAGCTACCTTCTTGTTGTTTCCATATTTTTCAAATGAGGGGGTGAGGTCCACCTTATCCTCATGCACCCACCTATCCATGATAACATTATTACTTTTCCAAAAATTAATTGATAATGATACTTAAACTATTACAAAAATACTTCAAATATTAAAAATTATCAAATTTTAATACTATAGGCCTTTTATCAAAATTTATCCCAAGTAATTAAAATATCCAATATTTAATTTTCTTCCTAGACCCTTAGGATTGAAGGGTCCAATACTTGACCAAGTGGCCACTAATGAAGGAACATGACAATCATCCCCTCACAAGACTGCTTTTCCTCAAGCAGGTGCAATCCATGATGTTGCAGAATCAGTTCACTTTCCCATGTTGCATCTTTGTTGGGAAACCCTTTCAATTGTACTAGATATTCTTTAATAATTATAATCTTCAACTTCCTTTCTCTAATCTGAAAAATATTTTCTGGTTCTAGGACCAAATTTCCTTCATCATCAAAAGGAGGTAACTCTCTTAAAATTTTTACTTGTTGGCCTACTTCTTTCTTCAAACATGCCAACATGGAAAACATTGTGTATTTTACTTTCTGGAGGTAGTTCCAGTTCATATGCAACTTCACCAATTTTCCTTATGATCATGTATGGTCCATAGAATCTTGGCTGCAATTTTCCCTATTACCTTAGATAATATTTCTTATATGGCTGCAACCTCAGATACACTAGATCATCTTCTTGGAAGGTTCGATCTGTTATGTGCTTATCCAGATTCACCTTTTGTTGGTTATGTGTAACCTGCAAATTTTCCTTAAGTTCCCTAAGTATGTCTTAGATTTCCTGTAGCCAATCCTTTTCTTTTTGGGCCTTGCAATCCCCAAAAATAAGGTCTGCAAATGTGGGGGCTTCATACCCATACAAAGCTCTAAATGGTGTCATTCCAATGAAGAGGTGGAAGGTAGTGTTATAGCAGAATTCTCCTAGGTGTATCCAAGTGACCCATGCTTTATGCTACCCTGTGACATAATTTCTAAGGTACCCCTCGAGCGATTGGTTCACCCTCTCAGTTTGGCCATCCGTTTGAGGGTGATAACTTGTGCTTAGGTTAAAACTAGTTCCCACCAACTCAAACAAAGTTTGCCAGAAAGCACTGGTGAATTTGTTGTCACGGTCACTTATTATATTCTTGGGTAGACCATGCAATTGAAACACTTCCTTAAAGAAAAGTGCAACAACTTGACTGTCTTTAATGGTTGATGTAACAACAAAAAAGTGAGAAAATTTGTTCAATCTACCAACCACTACAAAAATAACATCCTTACCTTGGGCTTTGGGCAGCCCCGTGAAGAAATCCATTGAAACACTTTCCCACTTTTTTTCTAGGATTGGAAAGGGTTGAAGGAGTCCAGATGGATGAGTGTGCTCAAATTTTTTCTATTGGAATGTAGTACACTCCCTCACATGCCTTAACACATCATTTTTTAGGCCCTTCCAAGTAAACCTCTCTCTCACCTGCTGGTAAGTTTTTAAGAACCTAGGGTGGCCCACTACTGGTGCATTGTGGGAAGCTTCCAAAATATTTTCTTTTAAATTCAATCTGGGCACTAAAACAATTATTTTCTTATAATATATGATGTCATTAATGACTGTGTAGACATCATCATAAATCATCCCATCCAACACCGCACAAGGAAACGGGTTCTTAGAATATTCAATAGCTAGCTTAACTTTTCAATCAGTTGGGACTTGTAGCAAAGAAAAAGTAGGATTCCTAGAGAGGGCATCAACTAATACATTCATCTTACCCTTTTTATACTCAATGTCAAATTCATAGGACTAAGTCCTACTCACCCATTTCTATTGTCTATCATTCAACTCTTTTTGGGTCAGAAAGTGCCTCAAACTGTTGTGATCAGTCCTCACTATGAACTTGCCTCCTACCAGGTATAGTCAGAATTTGTCCAAATCATGCATGATGGCCAACATATATTTTTCATATATAGAATCATTCCTCTCATGTGGCTGCAAATTTATACTCGCATAGGCAATGGGATGCTTGTTTTGCATCAAAACCGCCCCAATGCCTTCCCCCCGAGGCATCACATTCAAGTATGAAGGGCTGAGTGAAATCAAGAAGTGTAAGTACTGGGCTGCTACTCATTACTTCATTCACTTTTTTGAAGGATTATTCAGCCTCCTCAGACCAACATAAATCTCCCTTGTTGGTGAGATATGTCAAAGGAGATGACAGCTTAGAAAACCCCTTAACAAACTTTCTGTAGTAGGTGCATAAACCAATGAATCCCCTCAATTATATGATGTTCTTTTGGATTGGACATTCAAGAATGGCCTTGATATTCTCCATATGAACCTTGAATCCTTATTTCCCAATTATATGACCAAGATATATGATCTCAGTCAACCCAAACTCACACTTAGACAATTTGGCATAAAAATACTATTCTGCCAAAATTGTTAGAACATTGTATAAGTGGTGCAGATGCTCTTCCCATGTCCTACTATAAATCAGAGTATCATCAAAGAATACAAGGACATACTTACGCAACTTCTTACTAAATACTCTATTCATGCAGGATTGGAAATTTTCCTGTGCATTGGTCAAGCCAAAAGGCATGACAAGAAATTCAAAATGCCCATAATAGTACTGGAAAGTTGTTTTCTGGATGTCTTCCTCCCTCATCCTGATTTGATGGTATCATGAGTGAAGGTCTATATTGGAGAAATACCTTTCTCCATGAATCTCATCTACCAATCCACCAATCCTTGGAATAGGATATATGTTCTTGATGGTCTTCTTATTGAGGGCCTTGTAATCAATGCACATGCACATTGTTTCATCTTTCTTCTTCACTAGGACCACTGATGATGCAAAAGGACTTGATCTTGGTCTGATGAAACCCAACTCAAGAAGATCCTTTATGGTCTTCTGAATCTCATCCTTGAACATTTTGGGGTTCTTGTAAGTATGGATCTTGATAGGAAGTGCCAACTTCCAACTCAATTCTATGTTCAATGCCTCTGTCAGGAGGTCTGCCATGTGGAAGATCTTCAAATAATTTCTTTTTTTGTGTATCATCCTTTTGATGTATTCTATATGATGTGATACATATATGGTATTTACTTTAGAGGTGATTAGGCATTCAACATCCCACTCAACATCACCATGCCTTAATATAGATCTCATACTATGAGCAAAAATTACTTGATTTGGGTAGAAGTTGACACCCTTCAGAACCACTTGCTTCCCATATGCATCTTTGAAGCTCATTTGGGGTATGTTTTAATTCATTGAATGCTCCCAAATGGAGTACATCCATTTCACTCCCAACACCATGTTGGTATCAGCCACATTGACAACATAAAATTTGTTTGTCACAGTATAGTCTTTGATGGTAACTTGCAACTTTGGAATCCACAGGTTACACTCCGTGGAGTTGTTTCCAGGGATGATGACAGTGAAACCTTCAAAGGATTATGTTGGAATATTTCTCCTCTCCACCAGGGCTGCATCAATGAAATTATGGGTGGCACCCCCATCAACCAAAACTGACACTCTTTGTCCTTGCACTACCCCCTTGAATCTCAAACTTTGGAAGAGGGGAATTCCATTCAAGACTACAATTTTAATGTGTGTTTGTGGTGGCTTCTCTTCTCCTATTATTTCATAGCCACCTTCTATTGATTGTACTTCCTCAACCTCTTCCTCCTCTCTTTCTTAAAATATTTCAATGTAGTGTGCTTTCCCCTTATCACACTTGTTTCCTTGAACCCAAGGTTCCTGAAAATATAAGCATAACTTCTTCCTCCTTAATTCATCCCAATCCTTGTAGGAGTATTCTTTCTTGGTTTGGGAAGACACATTCCTAAAAGGAGGTCTATGATTCTGAAATTTTGCAGGAACATTAGTATTTGGAGGATACCTTGTTCTTGGGATGGCATCTTGCAGATCTCTTGTTCTGCCCACTGCCTCCTACAAAGTGGATGGCCTATATGCCTTCACCAATCCTTTCAAAGGCTCTGTTAACCCTTATATGAAAAAAAGGATCAACCCAGCTTCAGAGATGTCAATGACCATCACTGCTAGATTTTGGAACTCAGAGATGTATGCTTTAGGAGTCCAAGTTTGTTTCACATGCGCTAGGTCCTTGAAAGAGATCTCAGTGTCTCTCCTATCAAATCTTTCTACCAAACTTCTGGTGAAGTCTTCATAGGAAGTCACTTGATCATGGACTGAGGTATTCATGCCATGAAACCACCAATAATTGGCCTCTCCTTCCAAGTTAAATTTTTTCATTCTTATCGCATCCCTTTCATCCATGGGATTTAATTGAAAATAAGTGTCTTGTTTCTATACCCAAGAGCTGGTAGTGCATTTCAAAGATCCATCAAAAAATGGAAGTGGGATCTTACCAATGGTTCTGTGAAAATCAAAATTTGTATTTGGAATTATGTTATGGGTTCTGTATCTAACCTTATCTTGGTAATCACAGTATTCTTTGAAGGTCAAATTCCTTTTCAACTCTTCACTGAAGGAAATATACTCAGCAAGTCGAACCTCCAATGGTACTGCATCAAATTGTAATTTTGGTTCTTCAGCCTTCTACTCAAGAAACTTGGGCATAGTAGGCCTTGGCACATCTTTGAATTCTTGTGGCCTATTATGTTTCCGAGTATTTGAGAAGATTTTCTCCCTGAATAGATTCTTCTCTAAGAATGAGAACCACTACTACTGCCTTCACCATCTTTCTTGTCCACCAATCTAGACAAGAAGTCTTTGGTTTATGTTTTCACTTGGAAGAATCTCTCGATCACTTTCAGCATGTTCTATGAAAACATTTCCTCCTTCTCTTCTCGGTTCATTTCACCTTCTCCTATACTGGATTTACTCCTTGAATATCAGCTTGTGTAGAGTCCACTTCTTCTTCTATTGAACTTTCTTCTTTTGAGCCTTTGTTCTTGAATGTTGGATTTCTTCTTGGACTCATGAGAGACAAAATAAGATTAGGTTCAGAGGACCATGCTCTGATACCACTATAATATCCCTAAATCATATTTCAAGGATATTGTCTTACATTTAAACTTCATAACATAAATTGACTCATACAAAAAACTAGTCAACAAACTAGTTGCAAAAAAACTAGTTTTTGACACTGGTAGATCCCTCCCAGAGCCATGAAATTGAGGTCTTTAGGATCTGCAAAATATGAAGGTGAGTGTGTAGAAGAAAAGATATCATATCCAATTCTAGATTCATATTTCTAAGAGCAATGTACTGGGTCCATTTATGCTTTAACAACAGCTATAGCTGAAGTCTACACAAGGCTTCCTGGGCACACCAACATATGCCTACTAGACTCCTTCACTTCATTTTGATAGTAAACAGAGAGTGGATCTCATTATTTAAGTCCAAAATTTGATCAAGGATAGGTGTTTCTAATATTTAGGGAATAATTCGTAGACTTTGGAAGCAAAAGGGATATGTGCGCTAGGATGGACAACTCAACTATTCTACTTCCAGGTTCTCCCAAACAGGTTGAGAGGTATAGGAATTCTCGGGAAAATGGTTGGAGAGTATTTAAAAGAGTCTTAATAATCATATATGACCATCATAACATAAAATTAACTCACATGAAATTTTTAATTGCAAATAATGTAAAATTAGTCAAGAAATAGAGCCTAAAGAGCTATTCTTGATAAAACTTGATTCAAACAGCCTCTAAGGTTTTTGAATTTCACTTATGAAGTACAAAATGACTCAGACATGAGTTAAAGAACAGAAACAAACCGAAATTAAAAAATATGAGCAGCAATTATGAGTATTTTAAGCTTCATACTTTCAAAAGGTCTCCAATACATAGAATTCTTACAAAACTGAGAGCATAAGACTGCTTATGAAGAGAAGAAAAGATGAGTTCTTCAATGGATATTAAAATATGATGAATACCAAGCAGGTGGCTTCTCATGGAAGGCGCACCAATATTCAAGTTTTGTTCATGGGCACATTCACTAGACTGAATCTCCTCCTCTGGATGAATCTTTCTCAAAAACTCTCTCCAATTGCACTAACACTGATGCTCTCTCTTGCTGACTTGGATTCTTCAATGGTGGGATGATAATTGCATGTAGATCAAAATTCAATAGCTTTGTATCAGATCATGGACAAACTGGAACATACACTACATTGGGGATCATCTCCCAAGCTTGGTTGAGGCACATCACTCAACCTTGAGAAGCAAATTATCTCAGACACTAAGCAAATTGGCAAAAAGATGTGAGAGGAGTGCACTGGAATTCTTTAATAGAATGAGTATCTTCCTAAGAAATCCTCAAGAATGTGGGAGTGGATGAGTGTGCCTTCCTTAGGAGAATTAGCAACATCTATTGCTTTGTGCAAGCTTCCTGCTTTTCCAACCTTCCTTGCTTTGTGATTTTCCTCTACTTTTAGAAACTGTGCCCTCCTTTGCTTTCTGTATGTTTCTTGCTTTTCCAACTGATTTATTTTCTGCACTTTCCTACTTTATGTTCTTTCCTTCTTTTACCTACTTTTTCGAGTTTCCTTATTTTTATTCTGTCACCTTGCTTTTAGCTTCCTTCTTGTTGTTTCCATCTTTTTCAAATGAGTGGGTGAGGTCAACCTTATCCTCATGCACCCACCTATCCATGAGAACATTATCACTTTTCCAAACGTTAATTAATAATGATAATTAAAATATTACAAAAATACTTCAAATATTAAAAATTATCAAATTTTAATACTATAGGACTTGTATCAAAATTTATCCCAAGTACTTAAAACCTCCAATCTTTATTTTTCTTCCTAGACCCTTAGGGATTGAACGGTCCAAGACTTGACCAAGTAGCCACTAAGGAAGGAACATGACAAGATGGATAAAAAAATTCAAACTGAGAAGCTTAAGATTAACATTTTGGAAAGCAATCTTAAGAAATCAGCATCAAATAATCAGAAGTTGTCCAAAGAAATCATACTTCTGAAGAAAGAATTGGAATATACTAAACAAGAAAAGGAATAAAAATTTGCTAGGTCAAATGAAGAAATTTTGTCACTAAAAGATCAGCTCCAAAGCTCTCAGGGACAAAGTGATGATGCTAGTATGGTAATCAATGAACAACAAGCTCACCTTCAAGCAGGACAACTTGAAATGATCTCTCTAAAAGAGAAGAATTTTGATTATCTAAGAATGCTTGATGAAAAGAAGACTCAATTACTGGAAAAGGAACAAGAAATTGAAAAACTACAAACACAGCTAAGGACAAATGACAAGTTTGCGCAGAAGTCTTGAATGATATTCTAAGCAAACAAAGATCACCATTTAAAAAATTTGATGTAGGGTACAAGGTTGGAATTAGCAAGAAGGAAGAGCCTTCTCTCAAGAAAGAAAATGAATAAACTGATCAGGAGAAAAATGAAAGGACAAATAACAAAAATAATGCACAACTAAAGGAACTGCATTTACGCAGAACTATTAAATGTTGGAATTGCAAGTTTTGTAACAACATAGTCTATTACAAGTGCAATAAAATTGGTCACAAATATCAAAACTCTGGACATTAAAAGAGATCCATAAAATATGGGAAGAAGAAAACAGTTGAGGAATCTCAACATGTTCTTTACAAAATAAGTTATACTCCTGCAAATCAAGAAAAAGAACAATGTAAAATGATTTGGAAAAGGAATTCTGCAGATGAAGATAATAGGATGATTCTGTGTGAATCTAGTGAAAATATGACTAAATCCTCTATATTGAATGAAAATATGGAGATATTGGGAGACCAATATATCTTCACTCCAACACAAGATTAATCAGCAGACAGATGGACTTGTCGTAGAAAGAAAATTGTGCACAAAATAGACTACGACAAAAGGTGAGCATTAATGATTAGTGGAGTAGTGATCGTAGTGGTCAATAATTAATGGGTGGCATCAGTAATGAGTGATATAGTATGGTTAATTGAATTTGGACAAGATCAATCAAAAATATCGAGGAAATTGAAACAATGCAGTTTTCAAAAATGGACCAAATCTAGGTAAATCTGCAAAGAACGAAAAATCATTAATGACAAAGGAAAGTCTCCAAGTCCTTATAATCCATGGATATCTCCAGTGTGAACCCTTCCACGTCTATTGAGAACATTAGCTATAGATTGAATAGTTGTGAGTTAAATGTTGAAGCTCGAAAGCCATGGCACCCAAGAGACAATGCAAATCAAAGAACCAATTCATAAATGTGCAGGGAGAATTTGCACAAACACTAGGCGTGTCCTCATCAAAACCTGTAAAGGTTCATCATGACTACATTCCATCTAGAAAACCTATTGTGACACATCTTAAATTTCCAAATGTAGAAGATTCAGACATACCAGCATGGAAGACTTTTGAAGGTGTAATAGTTGAGGAAAATTTTCTCGGACAACTGTACAAGTTTGCATTTGTAGATCATGATGTCACCGACCATGAAAAATTTCCTAAATTGGTTATGGAAAACTACATGGACCAAAAGTTCATACCAGATCCTAAGGAACTACTTGTAATGGAGCTCAAGACATGGGCAAATGGGCTATCAAAATCAGGGATACTAAACTTGTTGGAGATCCCTTATTTTGGGAGGTCCCTGCAAGTGAAAATGTGTGCTAAATTGTTCTTATCACAAGTGCATGGTGGGTACCTGTGGATAACCAGGCCTATCTCCACTGATTCCAAGACTCTCAAGACAATCACAGGGCTGCATGTCATAGGGGAATATGTAAGTCTACTTATGGACATAAGGAAAGAGAAATCCCTTGGAAAAAAGATGGCTTAAAAGTATGGAACTCAACGAACCAGCAGAGGATTCTCAATCATGTAGATAAAAGACGATGCTATAAGATTTGTTGTCCAGTTGATAGAATGCAAGCTATTCTAGAAGAGTCTGTTGATGTATATGTAACTTCGGAATGTATTTCACATATATGTATATTGTATTCCTATAGAGATGTTATTATTCCTCTATACGGAAGTGTCGTCATTTATATTGTAAGTGTCGTAACTTATACTTGATGGGTTATTAGACCACCTTGTTTGGGGTCGGCCCTGTATAAGTCATGTGGGTCGAAGGGTTATTAGACCACCCTATTGGGGGTCGGCCATGTGGGTCAAAGGGTTATTAGACCACCCTATTGGGGGTCGGCCCAGTCAGCATTATATTATGTGGTTAAGTTCGAGCCTACATGAGTTAGGTAAAAAGGCAAGTCAAGTCAAGTATAAATAGAGTGCGGGAGGCACTCTATTTGCTCGCTCACTTCTCACACGTCCTCTCAAGGAGGAGAGGCGCACTTATGGAGGAGGAGGACTGCTGCTAGGTTCTGGCTATCTCTCTTGGTTGGTTGTATCATTGCTCTATCTATCTCTGAGGAAGTTATTGGGGTTTTTCACCTTTATGGTTTTCCCCAAGTAAATCTTTGTGTCTCTTGTGTGCTTGCATTTTTGTCTCCATGATTGATATGATGTAGATATGCTATACATGTTGTTCTCTCAGTTAAGATCCTAGATCAGATTGAAGTAAATTCTGAAAATTTAACAGAGTCACCAGGATCAAGTCTTAGCAACGATCATTACACTCGCAGAGAAGTGTGTCGAGGCAGTACAGATGAATTGGTCAACATTCTTACTCAACGAATTTCTAAAAGACTGCTTAGAGACACAAGAAAAGGGAGACACCATGCATACAACCCCACGTAGTTGAATAATACAAGGGAATTGTGCATTTCAAAATTGGAATGCATCATACTGACATACGAGCCAAGGGGGATCCATACAAGCAGTTGTTACCTACCATGTTTATTTGTTCCAAGGATGATATTGCACAAATCATCCAAGAATGGGCAATGTGGAAGATTCCATTAAAAGAAGAAGAAGAGGTTGCGCAGTAGGAACAACCTAATAAGCCAACAACCATAGAAGAGGAAACTATCAACACAGAAATTCCTCCTAAACATACACTTGACAATATACACCGACTAAGAAGAGAATAGAAATGAGTCATACTAGAGAGTCTTGAAGGAAGAAAAGGAAAATGTCCAAACGTAGCCTTCATTGGACGCTAACATCAGATGGTATTACATGAATTAGTATAGAGTTGTTGGCAGGCGGTTTGGTGAAGAAGAATTGCAGCATCACCGATGCTGCAACACGTCAGAAGAGGTCGCGGAAGGAAGAAGGCTACATTATTTGATGTATTTTTTGTCATTTGTACCACGGAATGCGGGTTTTTGGGACATTGGACCATATGAGATGTAATTTTGAGCTAATTGTACCGCAGTAGGCGGGTTTTTGGGTCATTTGGACCGTGTCAATTATATTTTGGGTCATTTGTCTAGGATTCGGTTAGGAAGTTGTTAGTAAGTGGACAAGCATTGTAAAGGCAGAAGCCTATATATAGACAGAAAGTTGTAGGTCATAGGGGATATTGGAGATGCGTTTTTTGCATATGTTCTGAGATCAAGAGACATTGCGGAGATATGGTTTTGCAGACATGTTGTATCAGGGTTTTTCAAAAGTAATATGACATGACAAAACTGTTTGGTGAAATTCTCTATGTACCTTTTGTGTTAATGCATGTTGTGATGATTTCTTGTTGCAGTTAATCTTTTAATGTTATACTTGTCGCGATGAATGTCTCTGTTGAATAATGCTATGAATACGAATGATGTTAATCGTGAATGCATAGATCTGTTTGGATGCTGCAATAAGTTGAGTAATTGTTTCTGCAATCATCCTCCTTCATTCGGCGGAAACATGGTTCTGTCCACTCTCCCTTGATCGCCTCGGGTGAGACCTCATCTTCTCTGCACGTGTTGTTGGGCAAGGTAAAACCTGTCTGGGCTGATGCTCAGGGAGATCGTGGTGGGTTGGTGTCGACAATGATGGGAACCCCTATCGACTGGGTTTGAGTCAACAAATGGTTCCGTTGCTAGGACTGTGTGCAAAGTGAAAGGGGGATATGTTGTGGCACCCGACAAAACTGGAGATCCAAGAATGGTATGATAAGAAGTTGCAGGAATTTGCTGAAGAAGAAATTTGGAACACCCGATTGACGGTAGACCAGTGGGTGGATAGATATATTCACAACGGTCCGCATGAGTGGTTTTTCTGTGAATTCCTAATCATTTTGCACAAGTGGTTGGTGAAGTTGACCTTCCAGAAGAGGAACTTCCAAGGTGGTGAACCGACGACCTGAACCCCCGAGTTGATTCAGGAGCCGCAGGAAGTCGATAATAAAGCATCATGGGATGTCAAAGTGTGGTTTAGCATCCTAGAGGGATATATCATAGAATTCACGGTTGATACTCAGAAATCCTATAGTGAAGCCGAAAGATATTTTTTCCGCGGACCTCGGGGCAGGTTTCTGCTATCGCTTCAACTGTCGATTAAGATGCTTATTTGCGAAAAGGGTATATTGAAGATGCATCTTGATAAGTAGACAGCCTGGTGAGCGGAGGCCGTGGGCACCGCGACAGTTGAGGGGTGGTACATGGAATGATAAGGGGTAGATGGGTGCAGGTCATGATGAGACTGTGAGTGAATCCAAGGAAGAAAGTGGTCTTACAAGGGGAGGAGCAAGGTTTCAACAGGAAAAAGATGCAGAGGACAGGAGAAGGTCCTGCTGCGATCGAACCGCAAGGCCGTGAATTAATACCACATGGGACGAAGTGACTTCACAGTCATGACAAGGAAAACCAGGCTACGCCTAGGATAGAGGCAGGACCAAACCCCAGCACCAACGTACCCACACCTCCACTCACTGTCTCTCAAATAGCAAGAAATACCACTTCGACACCACCGAGTTCGTCAATTCCACAGAATTTAATTGGTAGTAATACAGTGAAAGGAGGAAGGAAGCCCAGAATGGTGGGCAAGGATACTAAGTTACCGTTGTTCCAAGGAAATGGAACAGACAACCCTAAACAGTACTGGTTTCTATGTGAAACCGTATGGACCGTCAAACAGATCACTGATGATGATGCTAAAAAGGGACAACTGGCGACAACTCTTCGGGGTCGTTCCTTGGACTGGTTTATGAAATTTACGCAAGTTCCCGTCGGCACTCCGAAAAAAAAACTGGATGAGATTCGCACATGCCTGATCGCAGAGTTCCGGAAGCCCAAATCTGAAGCACAATACATCATAGAGCTTAAAGAGATTAAGCAGTATCCCAATGAGACTGTGTGGGATTTTGATCAGCGATTTAAAACGTTGATGGCAAGGGTCAATTTTGACATGAGTACTGTCCAACATTATGAATGGTTTATCGCAGCCTTGCTTCCGCATATTCAGCTACCACTAATGCAGCAAAACATTACCACACCGAGTGAAGCTTTGGAGATCACGATGCAGTTGGAGGCATCGCCCATTGGGGAAAATGCAGCTGGGATGTCGTAGATCCAGACACAACTGGCTAACCTGACCATCCAGTTGCAGGATCT
The DNA here is from genome assembly GCA_027924585.1 of Larix kaempferi. Taxonomy (NCBI): domain Eukaryota; kingdom Viridiplantae; phylum Streptophyta; class Pinopsida; order Pinales; family Pinaceae; genus Larix; species Larix kaempferi. The sequence continues at coordinate 7,582,427 of BSBM01000386.1, read as the reverse complement.
GAAGAAAGGCAAAGAGCAATGTGAAGAAGTCTGGTGTACGCGATGTCGGGGAGAAGGACATACTAAGGACAATTGCCCTGACTTCCGCAGTTATCTTGTTTCAGGAGCACCAAACCCGTTGAAGGGTGGTATAATGTCATTGTGTCACATCTGCCATGTATGTGGGCACAACCATGACAATTGCCCGTACATGCAGAAAATGGTCACAACCCCGAGGAATATTTATTGTACATTTTGCAAATTAGTGGGTCATGATGACAAGGATTGCCATGCATATGGGTTGCTCCAAGAGAGAATGTATGATGCATTCTATGTAAAGGACGACCAGCGTGCCGTACAATAGTCGCAAGCACAGCCATAGGTAGCCCAACCGCTACCTCAACCACAGATGCAGTTTGTACCGCAGTAGCAGTAACCGCTGTAGTTCATGCTGCAATATACTCCGATGAAGATGGCTCCACAGCAGCCACAGTATGTACAGCAACCACAGTATGCACCGCAAGGGAAAGGAATGCAACCGGCACCAATGCAGCAACAGTTCAACCAACCGCGGTACCAGCAACAGGGAGGATTTCAGGGAGGATATCGGGGAGGACGCGGTGGGGTATTTGGTCGTGGAGGAGGACAAGGTGGTCGCAGACCTGTTCAATGCTATCACTGTGCGGTATGGGGACACTATCAGCGATATTGTCCACTGCTGCAGAACCAATGTACGTTCTGTTTTGTTAATGATCACACTGTTGAGAATTGTCCACAGTTGATTGCGTGATGGCAAGTAGGGAATACTCCACAGTTGCAGAATTAGCCCCAGGCATAGCAGCCTGCCTAGAACAAAGTACAACAACCAGTGCAGAACCAGAATCCGCGGCCAAATCAGAATTAGAATATGAACCCACCTGGGCATCCACCACTAAACCAGACCTAGGGTGCAAATAACTCGATGATTTCTGCATAACCAAGACCGCAAGATGCTTCCGTTGCTGTGGTCACTCACAGAGGCAAGACGACTGGAGAGGACAGCTCACTGATCTGGTTAGCCAGATAGAAGAAGCTATCATTTGACATTGACACTAAGTGGGAGGCATTTCTTCAAGCACATCGCGCATTAGAAAAATACCGAGGTAAGGTTGTTGTGTACGACATGCCCTCTACTTTTGATGCCACTTCAGAGGCTGGCACGTCGCGGCAGTCTAGCACACTTCAAGCATTTTTGGAAGATTGTTTATCCCTGGAAAGAGATCCCGATGCTCTTGCTGAGATTGAAGCTCTGTTGTGACAACTGGCCCAGGATCGATAAGAGTTCGCAGTTAATTCCTTACAATGATGGAAGACAGGTAAGGAGATGCAGATGAATATTCAAATTGGCGACTACGATGTTGATTCAGTTATTCTAGATCTTGGTTCGGATGTCAACATCTTAACCAAGCAGGCTTGGTAGAAGATGGGGAGTCTTCCATTGAGCTAGTCTCTTGTACAGCTCTGTTTAGCTAATCACACTAAGGTGACACCAATTGGGAGAGTTCCACGAATAATGGTGGACATCGAGGGAATGAAAACATATGCCGACTTTGATGTAATAGAAGTAGTTGAAGGAGGAAGCTCGTATCCCGAATTGTTGGGGATTGGATGGGCTAATGATAGCAGAGCAGTAATCAACTTCAAGCGACAAATGATGACTTTTGAAAATCATGATCTTAGAGTTATCGCCCCGTTGGATCCGACTGAAGGACACCGCTACATAGAGCCAATGAAGGATGACGATCCCAGTGTATGGGACCATGCATTCAATATCTCTGAAGATTATAGTCATCCGATTGCCAACGGTGAGCTAGGATGGTGCAATGACAGCTTTGCGTCTTCCGACTTTGATGATGCGCTAGAATATTGGCAGAACTGCTTGCACGAGGTGTCGCTTCGTAAGTGTGGCTTGATCACGCAGTCATTATGTCGTGTCGCAACTAAAATGGTCACACTACCAATATATGAAGGACTTCCTGGCTTATCTGACTTTCTGACAGAGTTTGAGGAAAGAGTTTCCGAACCACAACGATTGTTGGCATTGGATGAAGCACTAAAGGTTGCTACAGCACGCTGGTGGGCGACACACAAGGCATCAATTGGTGGATGGTCCAAATGCAGAATATTGATGATGGTATGCTTCAGCAATACCGAGGTCTACCACACAGGGAAGTATGATGGTCAGAACGATCCTAGTGACCATTTGATGGAGTGTCATACGTTATGGGCATCGCGACCAAGAGATGAGTGGGTCCATGCATTCATCCATACCTTGGATGAAATGCCGTGGTCATGGTATACTGCTGCTGAGTTATGGGGAGAAATCACTACTTGGTTGGAATTGACCATCTATTTTACTCATACATTTAGTTTTGCTAATTCCAATCTGGATATCCATAATGCTCTGCAAATCATTCGCGATGTGGTGCTCAAGGTTGTTCCCGTAGCATACACGATGGATCCACATACGCACGGCCAGATGAAATCAATTATGGAATGTTATAATATCACTGGTGGGCCCGAAGACGGTGATGATCCACGGAATGTTAATATTCCAGAATCTGAAGGAAGTCATGATGTGGTACCGCCTGGTGCGCCAAGTGATCCATTCAGTCAACCCTTGAAGCTTCGCAAGATCAATATTGGGACGGAGGCCACTCCAAAGTTCACGAATGTTGGAGATTATTGGGATGATGAAATGATGGGAAAGGTCACTGAGTTGTTACATGAGTTCCAAGACCTTTTCCCTATGAAGTTCTCCAAAATGAAAGGTATTTTGGGTGATCTAGGAGAGATGAAGATTCCCTTGAAACCAGATGCGAAACCAATCAGGTAGCGACCGTATCAACTCAATCTGTGACATAAGGAGAAGGTCAAGGAAAAACTTGATCGTATGTTGGATGCTGGTATCATTGAACCGATTGAAGAGTCATAATGGATCAGTCCTATGGTGGTGCAAGACAAGAAGACTGGCGAGGTGTGCATCTGCATCGATATGCGGAAGTTGAATGATGCTTTCTTGCATGACCCCTTTCCGACCCCATTTACTGATGAAGTACTTGAGGGAGTAGGTGGCCAGGAGATGTATTCTTTCACAAATGGGTTCTCAGGATACCATCAGATCCGGATTGCAAAAGAAGACTGCCACAAGATGACTTTAGTGACCGAATGGGGATGTTGTTAGTATACCGTGATGCCGTTCAGGTTGAAGAATGCACCTGCGATATTTTCGCGAGTTGTTGTTGCTGCATTCAAGGATTTCATCTAGAAGTTTTTGTAGGTATACATGGATGATTGGACAGTTTATGGCTTGATCCGTGATCATATGGCCAATCTGCGGTTGATGCTGGAACGCTGTCACCAACACCAGATATCGCTGAATTTGAAGAAGTGCATTTTTTGTGCCCTGTTTGGGATATTGCTGGGCCACATGATATGCAAACAAAGGTTGTTGGTCGATCCAGCAAAGATTGCACTTATTTTGAGTTTGACACCGCCGACCACTCTCAAGCAGCTGAGAGCGACTTTAAGACATACTGGGTACTACCACAAGTTCATCAGGGGATATGCATCAATCACCGCCCCTATGGAGAAGCTATTAAAGAAAGATGCAATATTTCAATGGAGCACTGAATGTCAGGATAGTTTCGAGCAACTGAAGGCTAAGATGGATTTGGCACCGATACTAGTATTCCCGGACTGGAGCAAAGAATTCCATGTCCATGTTGATGCATCGTCAATTGCACTGGGTGTGGTGCTAGCGCAACCAGGAGAGGGGGATCTTGATCACCCCATTGCTTTCACCAGTCGAAAGCTATCATCCACAGAAAGGAACTACACCACTACTGATCAGGAAGGATTGGCGATGGTCTATGCGCTATAGAAGTTTTGACACTACTTATTGGGCGGCTATTTCAAAATGTTCACAAACCATTCTTCCTTGAAGTACCTGGTCAATAAGCCTGTGTTGGGGGGAAGATATGCCACTGGTTACTTCTCTTTCAGGAGTTTGAATTTGAAGTAATTGTGAAGCCAGGGTAGTTGAACTCCGGTCCTGACCACTTATCGTGAATTGACACAGGCGAGGAGATGACTAACATTGAAGACGGGTTGCCTAATGCGCAACTATTTCGGGTTGAAGTAGCTGATGGCTATTTTGAAGAAATCATTCAGTTTCTGGAAACAGGTACCGCACCAGAAGAGCTCACCACTAGTCAGAAGAAGTAGTTGGTGGTTAAAGCTGCATACTTCCAGCTCATCGCAGGAGATTTATACAAGATGGGTGCATACGAGGTATTACGATGGTGTGTCCTGCCACACGAGCAAGTGCGGATATTGGCAGAAGCACATGGAGGGGTGGCTATAGGACACTACGGCGGTCGGGAAACTGCTAGGAAGGTGCTTTGTGTGGGGCTCTGGTGGCCCATGCTCCATAATGATGCGACTGACTATGCGTGGTACTGTGATGTCTGTCAGAGAACTAGGAAGCCATCCAGGAGGGACGAGATGCCACTGATGCCCCAGTTAACACTACAGCCGTTTGAAAAATGGGTAGTGGATTTTGTGGGACCAATCAATCCACCAGGTAAGCGCACTGGTGCCAGATACATCATCACTGCAACAGACTATTTGACCAGATGGGCGGAAGCTGCACTGGTTGTTGATTGTTCCGCAGCCACGGTTGCGCGGTTTTTGTTTGACAACATTATCACTCGTTTCAGCTACCCCAAGATATTGTTGAGTGATCAAGGAAGCCACTTTCTCAATCGCACCATCAACGCATTGGCGGAGGAACTGCAAATACAGCATAAGAAGAGTACCCCATATCATTCGCAAGCAAATGGCACGGTGGAAGATTTCAATAAAATATTGAAACATGTGCTAACAAAGGTGTGCAATGTGAACCGCGATGACTGGGATCTCAAAATCCCAGCAATATTGTGGGCCTATCACACCACATGTAAAAGGTTGATGGGTCAGACACCATTTAAGCTGGTATATGGACAAGAAGCAATCATGCCTATGGAGTACATTGTTCTAAGTCCACTCATAGCAGTAATGACAGGAATGGATTCTGCAACAGCATTAGAGGAACGTTTAGCGCAGTTAATCCAGTTGCAGGAAGATCGCTTTATCGTCGGTTTCCATAAAGGTGTGGAGAAGGATCGCCAGAAGGCTTGGCATGATCGCCACATCAAGAAAAAACAGTTTCAATAGGGTGATTTGGTGTTGTTGTAAGACAGCAAGTTTATGAAACATCCAGGAAAATTGCAGATGCATTGGCTTGGTCTGTATCACATTAGTAACATCACTTCAGGAGAAGCGGTACAGTTGCAGCAGTTGGATGGGGCGATGCTCCCCAAGTTGATTAATGGTAGCAGGTTGAAGCCCTATCGGTCGGGCTTGGAACAGCGCAATGCCTAAGTCACATTGGGAAAAAAAAAGTGTAGATTCATCGATGGCAAGGTGGTGCACCAACAGGAACGGAATAGAGAAGCAGAGAGGCTTATGCCGCAAGTTAGGAGCGGTCCGTGACAGGTGGCAAGGTCACGACTGGGTCAAATCAACAATAAATGCCAAAATTTAAAACAATTAATTATCAACGCTTGTTCAAATGATGGGCATTAATGGCGGATCCGGCCGATCGGCTGACAGGATCGACAGCGGATTTACGTTATTAATACAAGATTTCGGTTGAATTAATGCAGGATATAGTGATGATTACGAAGGATTCGGTTGGAGGCTATAAAAACAGGTAGAAGTTGGTCGGAAGGAACCAAGATTTCAGTTGTTAAGTGCCTGTGCAGAGCTAACAAGTATTGTTATCAGCTTGGTGAGTGTAGTTGTGCATTGGCCAAGGTTCATTTGCACTTACAGAGTGCTATTAGGACGAAGAAGCTATCAGTTGTGAGCGCTGGGTAAGGTATGCCATGAGAGCTAGAAATGGTTGAGATTAGTAGCGAGGTTGAGTCTCCTTTCACCGGGATTGTAGTTGAGGAAGAATTTGCGTCTACGAGAGACGTCAATCTTGAGGCAGAAGTCGCAAACATGCCGGTGGGAGCATCAGTCGTTGTCAAGAAGCATCGAGGGGGTCGGCATTCTGAGTCCCCACAGAGCAAGTGGCAACTTAGATCATCTATTGCAGTGGTAGGAGAAGCTCAGGTACAGGTAGGGCAATCCAGTCACCGTGTTGATGAGTCTTCCCCATGGGAGGGACTGTTAGCTATTGACATCCCTGGGTACCTCCCTCCCAGTCGGTCGGACGCAACCCCACGCAATTTGAACCCGAAGCAGAAGTATGGTGTGATGATGTCGGCACTCCCTGTTGGAATGGAGTGCTCTACTGATATTGTGTCGGCCTTGACGCGCCTATGGTACGATGATCATGATATTGTGGCCTACCCAGACATTGCATCGGCCCCATATGTGCCTGGGTCACACCTTACTGCGACGCCGATTGTACAGGACTGGGCGCGAGGATTGAAGCAGGCCGGCTTGTTAGGGATCATTAACATGCCGCATTTCGGGCAGATGGCAGAAGTTAACGTGTGTGTGAAGCAGCTCCTTGCATGTTTCCATGGTGGTTCCTTATGGATGGACAGAGAAATCCTAGTCACTGTCGATTTGATTTCGTACATTACTGGACTACCTAAAGACGGAGTCGATCCGTTGCAGTAATTTCAAGGGAAGGCAAATGATAAGAAGTGGGCGGGACAGCTGGTAAAGAAATATGGCTTGGAGATGAATGGCTGTGGGTATCGCACCGGTAGTATTAATGATCAGGAGGTACTCACCGGCACCAAGATATTATCCTATAAGGTGGTTAGGGGCGGTCAACCTAACCAGTGCAACTCGTGGATTGTCGCATGTGCAGTACAATGCGCGGAGGGCGTCCAAATGAACTGGTCCTTGTTTCTATTGAATCAATTGGCAGAGGATGCTGCAGCAGTTCAGGCTGGTAAGGGCTCGTTTACATATAGATGGTTGCTTCTCTTGATTGCATTTGTGGCTTGGAAGGAGCCCGACATATACCAGGGCATGGATGTTGAGGCTGCAAAAGAATGACGGGGTGCGCGCTATCAAAACTTATGGTATGTATGGGAGCTAGAGCGATTTTGGGATTGCCAGTTGCTATTCTGGCTCTATTGGGAGATGCTTGGTGATGCAGCGACAAAGGTACCACATATATCTGAAGACACTGCGGCAAGGTTTAAGCTGATCATGGAGTTTGTGGTTCGGCCGCATGCTATTTATGTGCAGGCAAGGCATGACCTTGGTCAGCAATGGCTGCTGACCCCTTAAAAAGTAATGACGGAAGCAATGGATGCCATCGTGAATGATTGGCCATCGGAATGGTGCGAACCTGTGGCATTAACCGAGATTGAGGCTAGTGGACCGACGAAGGGTCCAGACGATCGCGTATCAGCACAGGACCCGCACAGCCATCATGATTCTGATCAGGAGTTAGTTAAAACGCCGACGGATGATGACAGTGACCGCGCCTTGGAAGAGCACAGAAGAAAAGGGCACCAGAACCCGACGATAATCAGTGGGCTGCCCCTGTTGGTGGAAGCACACTTGGGTTGAATTGTACAAGCAATCGGTGATGCATCCACCGCAGCAGCTCAAAAGATGACCAGGGCGACAAATGAAGGATTCCATGTGCTCACTACTCATGTGGACTCTATGTATGACATGGTTTCGCGAAGGGCACCAGAATATGTAGTGGCACCACAAGTTAGCACAATCAGCACCAAGCCGCAGGTCAGGAATGTGGAGATTCCCTTGATTGTGATTGTGACTGAAGACGAGACTGTGAACACATTGATGCAGCAGTTGAAAAAGGCGACCATTAACATGAACGCATTGCCCACGGAAGCGTTGACCACTATGCAGGTAGCTACCATCCGGGAGATGACTAACCGACTGCGGGATATTAGTGGCATGTGCGTACGATTACAGGAGAGTGAGGTCGATGCGAAGAGCACCACTGAAGAATTAAACAGCAGGGATGCTTTAGCACTATAAGCTATGGACGAGCTCGAGGAAGATATCAGGAAATAATGAGTTGAGAAGGCTTGCGCAATTGAAGAATTGAAAAAGAGCAGGACCGCCTCATTACCGAGAAGGCCAGTATGTGGGATGACAGTGTAAGGGTCAACCAGGCAATCACAAAAGCTTATCAGCATGTGTCGGAGCCCACTGAAGAGGTGGATCTGCTCCAACGGGTGTAGCAACTGAGGGCTGCCATTATCTAGTTGCGGCAGGAAAATCAAGAGTTGAAGGCTCAGGTAAATCCCCTGTACACCTCAAGTTGAAGTCGACGACAAAAAAAGGGCGATTTAGGAAGTTGCAACTCAGCTGGAGGAGCTATAAAAGGCCGCAACGAAGCTTACAGCCGATACCGTACATTTCTGGAGCCAAATTGTCCAGGACGAGCAGGTTGACCAGTTGACCAAGTATTGGCAAGACGCAGAAGGACAGTTGGTGACCCTCAAGGCAGCCATGTGCATAATCCCACCCATGGAATAGGTCGCCAAGTCTCGGGACTTAAAAGAATTGCAACAACGAGTTACCAAGGCGGATGAGTGAGAGAAGAAGCATGTTGCGCAGCTGGAGCAGTTTCAAGATGTTGGAGGACAGTTCATGACCAAGGCTGGTGAAGCGCTTTAGGTGGTACAGAAGGGTCGTCAACAGGCGACGGCAAAGCTCACTGCACATCCATCTGCTGAAGATGTGGTCAACAGTCAGGTGGTGGCTACGGAAGTCAAGGAAATGGTGACGACAGTCATGCAATAGTACAAAGACTTCAAAGTGAAGACCATAGAATACACCATGTCCAGCTGACATGGCTCGAGGGCGAGCCACAAGATTTTGTTGGAGGCCTGTTGGCAGGCGGTTTGGTGAAGAAGAATCGCAGCATCACTAATGTTGCGACACATCAGAAGAGGTCACAGAAGGAAGAAGGCTGCATTATTTTATGTATTTTTTGAGTCGTTTGTACCGTAGAATGTGGGTTTTTGGGACATTGGACCATATGAGATGTAATTTTGAGCTAATTGTACTGCAGTAGGTGTGTTTTGGGGTCATTTGGACTGTATCGGTTAGATTTTGGGTCATTTTTCCAGGATTCGGTTAGGAAGTTGTTAGTAAGTGGACAAGCATTGTAAAGGCGGAAGCCTATATATAGAAAAAATGTTGTAGATCATAGGGGATCTTGGAGATGTGTTTTTTGCATATGTTGTGAGATCAAGAGACATTGCGGAGATTTGGTTTTGCAGAGATGTTGTATCAGGGTTTTTCTGAAGTAATATGACATGACGAAACTGTTTGGTGAAATTCTCTGTGTACCTTTTGTGTTAATACATGTTGTGATGATTTCTTGTTGTAGTTGATCTTTTAATGTTATACTTGTCGCGATGAATGTCTCTATTGAATAATACTATGAATATGAATGATGTTAATCATGAATGCATAGATCTATTTGGATGTTGCAATAAGTTGAGTAATTGTTGCCGCAATCATCCTCCTTCATTCGGCGGAAACATGATTCCGTCCACTCTCCCTTGATTGCCTCGGGTGAGACCTCATCTGCTCTGCAGGTGTTGCTGGGCAAGGTAAAACCTGTTTGGGCCGATGCTCAGGGAGATCACGGTGGGTTGGTGTCAACAGTGATGGGAACCCCTGTCGACTGGGTTTGATTCAACAAGAGTTCAGAAATGTTATTGAAGAAGTAGTAGAAAATATGGCTACAAAGGGTGAAATTGAAGACCTTACGACGCAGCAAGAGGAGATACTGTTGAAACTTGAAGAAACATTTGTGACAATGAAGTGGTTTATATTGACTACTAGGGAAGAAGGATGAAATGTTGTGGAAACACGCTCAGATGCACATCTGGGTAGTTCACAGGCACACCATGTATCACAGACAAAGGAAACAGATCCACATCAAAGACTGAAAATTTCATTTACAACATTGATGCCTCCCACTCAAGAGTCACAGCAATCTGTTAGCCATGTAGAAAATATTATGTCGCACTTAACTATAAATTAGATACATGCTCTACATACATCTATTGCGCAAGAGATCAGATGGATACATGAAGCTACTACGGTTGACTGGTGTAAAATTCAAAATGAGAAGGAAGTTCTATAAGAAGAATTTTCCACGCTAGAGATAGAAAAAGACAAGACTATGCAAAATACATAAGAGTTGGAAAATAAAGTAGAAGAAGCAGTCACAAGAAGTGATCAGCTGAAGCAAGAAGTGGAGAAAGTGCAGTAGAAAGCCGCAAAGATATAGAAAGTAGTGGAAGAAGTGTATAATGTGCTTCCAAAGGTTCAATACGATGAAGACACTTCTTCATAAATAATTTAAAGTGGTAAAGATAAGTGAGGTAATTCAAAGACTATAAGATAAATTTGAAGAACTATCTCCAAAACAACCACCAGGAACCCCTCTGAAGTTCAGAGAAGAACGTGAAAATAGGTTGGAAAGAATAAACATTGCAATTGAGAACGTCAAGACCTTGGAGTTGAAATGTACAGAGCTGCATGAATAAAGTGTTCAACTATAGGAAAAACTGGCTGAAGACGAACAATTGAAGGAAGTAGATCAGAAATTGCAGGCTGCGCAAGAACTTGAACAAAATATGTGTGATAACGTAGCTTCCTTACCAACTATTGAAAATATGAGAAAATTGGGAGAATACAAAATACAGCAGCAAGTAGTAGGAATGATTCAATATGAACAACAGAATATTGCTAACAGGGTTGAACTGCTACAAGAAGAATCTTTTAGCATTATAGATATTTTCACACAGTTACAAAGGGAAATCAGGGAAGCAGTTAATGAATGATTAGAAACCATGAAATCGGTTTTTGATGAAAAGGTGGAAGCATGCATCATAGCCAAAGAAGGATAAATGAAAGAAAAGGTTGTTACTACAAGGGAAAATATGCAAAATTTTGCAATTACAATTCAATCAAGAACGTGAGTAGAAAATATTACTCCAGCAAAAGGAAGAGAATGAAGCACAAAGACAGGGGGATTAATCGAATCAATTATATGAATGAATGCCAACACAAAATCAAAGAAAGAATAATTTAGGATTTCGCATTAAAGGAACTTCTTTTCCATTGATGTCAAAGGGGGAGAAAGATCATGAAGCATGCAATCAGTGCAAAGATGAAAAACAACAGAGAAGTATTGATCCATGGTAATGCAAGGAACAAAGGAGAAAGATTAGAAAACATGCATCAGTGGAAGGGATCCTCACATAAATGAAAGATAGCATAAAAGAACTCACAGTAGGATGCGCAGATGAGCAAAGGATCAAACTAGAAAGAACACAGGGGGAGTACTGCGAACAGAATAGAGGAAGAACAAACTTCATGAGGTGTTGACATGCACAGCTTCATGAGGTGTTGACATCAACTCCAAAGGGGGATATTGTTGAACATTGGTTGTCAATGAAGTCAACTGATGTCAAAGAGGATTCAGTATCCTTATACCAATTTGAAGAAGTATATGAAAGCCGGTCTAAAGAATGAAGAAGAATATGAAATTCAGTTTGAAGAAGCACATAAGAAGTACATCCAGTTTGAAGAACTACATAAGAAGTATATCCACTTTGAAGAAGCACATAAGAAGTACATCCAATTTGAAGAACTACATAAGAAGTATATCCACTTTGAAGAAGCACATAAGGTACATGGGCAAGTCACAAGTCCACTGAGTCATGCTACTTCAAAGGTAAATTCCAAAGAGATGGTTGGACAAGTTTTGGGAGTGTGCAAGAGGCTTGGGAGCAAGAAGTGGTTGGACATGTAAGAAAGTCCTGAAAGTGTGAAAGAAACACCAATCGGAAGAAGTATATAAGTTGTTGAAGTAGAAAGAGTCACGAAATTAGGTGGCGGTTAGACAAGTCAAGTGTGAAAGACCCACAAGCGATGATACTTCAAGGGCGCAATACCACACATGAAGTGATACCAAAGTGCACAATACCCACTCTGTAAAGGACCAAAGTTGTGCAAGACCCACAAGGCATGATACCTAAATGGCACAAAATATGACAAGTGGAGAAATCCTGAAATAAGCTGGACCATGAAGCAAGGAAGAAGGAATGTTATGACCAACTTGTGGACATACCGTCTTCCCAGGACAAGTATAAATAAGAATCCAGGTTGGAGATTTGAAGTAAGATTGAAGATGAGAAAGTGACAGTACTCTGATTGAGCAAGATTCCAATTTTGGGGTATCAAGGGCTCATGGAACAAGAACAACATGATCTAGAAGAGAGCCAAGTGCACACTAACAAAAGAACAGAACTACTGATGGTGAACAATATGATGTAGTTTATCTGTGACAAATGTGCAAAGACAGAAGGGTAGCACATCAGTAGATGTGTAGTATAATGAAGTTTATCTGAGACAAGTGCGTAAGAACATAAAGAAATAATCTCATATGATACAAAGAAGGTCACATATTATCTAAGACAAATGCACCAAGATAGAAATGTAACATAGCATAAGGTGAACATATTGATCTTATATAGATGCACGAAGTTAGAACAACAGAACGGTATGTTGAACCAAGGCGCAGATTGCAGAATGTGATGAAGTATTAGATCAAGTATGTAATTTTGATGAAATGAAGTGAATTACGTGATACAGTTCAACGATTACAAGATATCTATATACAAAAGGTGCACACAACAGAATGAACTAAAGTTAATCTTAAGAGTGCGCGGATTAGTAAAACAACAAAGAAATATCTTCTACAGTCATATCAGGGTGGCAGGACGGGGCAAGGAACAAGGGGTCGGTGCCTCCTTCCAGTTTAAGCTGGTAAATCAGGGAGTCGGTGCTTCATTCAAGTCATAGCCTATAAAACCAGGGGGTTGGTGCCTCCTTCTAGTTGGTGCTTCCATGAATATAATCTTTTAATATAAGAGAGCATTCTATGGTTTTCTCCTAGTTGGGTTTCCATGTAAAAGTTGTGTGTACTACACATGTGATGTTGAATGTTTCTATTTATGGTGAATGCATAATTTAAGTTCCATATTCAAATAAATAAGAAGTAAAAAAAATTTCATAATTGTGCTAATGATGATTCACCCCCCCTCTCATTATTAATAAGATTCCAACAACAAGTAATATACATCCATTTTGCTTGGTTTAGATATAATATCGTTTAAGTTTGAGCTCTGTCATGCCTTGGCTAGTATTGTTTCAATCTAGTACTACTCAGGCGCTGACATGAGAATCGGCGACGTTGCTGGGGAACGGGATTGAGAGATATATTTTCTTAGGTGCGATATTATTGAGTTCTTATCCATATCGATGAGTCGAGGTTGAGAAATTTGAATGAGATTATCATCGTGGCGGATCCACTATTTTGAAGTTGGATTCTGAAAAGAGGCATACTAGAATGAATATGACTTCTAATGAATTGTTGAGTCTCCCTAATTGAAGAAACCATTGGAGGAAACTTCAAGCCGAACAAAACGATTGGGAGAAAGGTATTCCTTGAATTAATTATCCTTTAATTTCCCCTACTTTTAGAAATCAAGAAAGTCTAGTTTATCTAAATAATCATAGAGTTCCTCTTAAAACTCCCAAAACACCTTTCAATCATATTTTAGAACCTCAATTTACATCTTCATCACCCTCTATAAGAACTTCTAGCCATGATCAAGCCCATGTTCAGCCTCAAAGAACTTGTATCACTCCTCAAGCATAGAATATTATCTTACAACATTTAAATATGGTTGGAAGAGGACATGGAGGTCCACCTCCACCCCCTGTTGTAAATCCCTAGGCACTGTTTGGTATGGTCCTTAGAACCTACCTAACAATATTCATGACTTACCTGAGAGTTATATAAATATCTTGTGAAAGTATGATGGAGAGAAATCCACAACAGTTGAAGAGCACATGGCTATGTTTCAAGATTTTACTGATAATATTTACATAGAGCATGATGATGTGTTCATGATGTTTTTTTCCCAAAGCTTAGAAGGTGAGGTAAGGAAATGGTTCAGATATTTTTAGTGGATTATTTAAATTCTTGTCCTGCTTTGGAATAAACATTCATGAGACAATGGGGAGAAAAGACGGATCACTTGCACTACCTTACAGAGTTTGCATCCCTAAGGAAAAAGAATGGGGAAACTGCTAGAAAATTTAACAAAAGATTTAACAATATTTAAAATAAAATCCCCCAAGACATTAAGCATTCACAAGCAGCTGCTAAGGTCACTTATGCAGGTGCTTATGAGTCTTAATTTGCTATGATCCTTAGAGAAAGGAGATCTGCAACTCTTTTGAGTATGAAAGATAATGCTATAGATGTATAAGGCAACATGACTGCATTAGGAAGGTGGAGATACAAGAATGATTTAGACAAGAAAAGGATGAAAGATGAGGTTGGTCCCTTTGGTAAGAACAAAGAAAATCAGAATGAGAAGATTGAAGAGATGTCCAAAATACTTAGAGGTTTATCTAATAAGCTTACCAGACTTGAGGTTGAATCATATTATACAACTTGACGAGAACCCGACATTGTTCTTGTTTTTTGGGGGGGCAATTTTAGTAGTTGCTTTTACCTCCGTTTCAAGAAGTGTGTATACTAGTAACACCATTTTTCATTTTGAGCCCTTTTTTTGCGATTTTGAAATTTCTTGGTCATAGAAAAACTGGAATTTTTATTTACAAATGTGTTTTTTCAAATTTTACAAAACAAATATATTTAGTAGCTAGTTATGATGAAAATATATTTTTTTTTTCATTTTTTAAACTTTATATATAAACTTGTCTCTTAAATAAATCATTTTTATGGGAATATTTGAAAAAAAAAAGAGAGAGAAAATAAAAGCATTTCAAAAACAATTTAAAGGTTTTTTCAATTATTTTATGTGTAGAATTTTTTTTTTACATTTAAAAAAAAAAACTTAATAACAAAATACATAACAAAATTAAAAATAAAATAATTAAATCAAAATTAAAAATGAAAAAATAATAAAAAAAATATAAAAAAAAACCCACCCGCCACCGCTCAAACTTGATAACAAAATTTAAAATAAAAAATAAAAATAAAATAATTAAATCAAAATTAAAAATGAAAAAATAATAAAAAAAAATATAAAAAAAATCCACCCCCCACCGCTCCCCCTTCCCCCTCCATCCTCTCCCCATCCCCCTCCCTCCTCTCTCCCTACCTTCCCCCGTCCCCTCCCCCTATTCCCCCTTCGCTACCCGTTCCCCCTTCCACACCCTGCACCCTGCACCCTGGCCTCTCAGTCCCCCCTGCAGGCTGGCACGATTCCGAGAATCCCGCCGCCGCAAAGGAGCAGATCTTGGGCGGAAGAAGGAGTAGATCTGCTCCTTCTTCCGCCCAAGTGCCATCCCTTTGCAACGGCACGATTCTTAGAATCGTGCCAGGCCGTAGGGGGCGAGAGGTCGTGGCGTAGGGTGTGGGGAGGGGGAGGGCAGAGGGGGGATGGGGGATAGGGGACGGAGGAAGGGGAGGGGGAGCGAAGGGGAAAAAGGGGGAGGGGACGGGGGAAGGGAGGGGGAGAGCGGGGAGAGGAGGGAGGGGGACGGGGGAGGAGATGGGGGAGAGGAGGGAGGGGGACGGGGGAGGAGATGGGGGAGAGGAGGGAGGGGGAAGGGGGAGTGGTAGGGTTGGGTGGGTTTGTTGGTGGGGTTTGTTGTTTTTTGTTTTAATTTTAGTTTAAATTTGGTGCTTAGTTTTAAATTTTGCTTTCTTTTCAAATTTTAATAAATTTTCATTTAACTTTTTTAAACAATTTAGTTTTTTTAAATGTTCTTAAATTTATTTTTTAAATGAATTTTAAAAAAAAATTAATTGATTTTTTTCAAATATGTGTGGTTTTTTTAATTTCTTAAAGATTTTTTTCTTTTTTATTTGTATTTTTTTTTAAACATTTAAATCTGTGCTTCATTTTTTAATTTTTTTACATTTTTTTTCTTTATTTTTTTGGATTTATTTTTAAAATTTTATGTTTATAAATTTTCTTTCAAGGTTGTAAATATTTTTTGAATTTTTTTAATAAATTTTGTGTTTTTGAACTTTTACCATTTTTAATTTTTTTTTATGTTATTGTTTTTTAAGTTTTAACCTCGAATAAAAATGGCAGTGACTCTAGGACATCCACTTTTCAATATGGGGTCAATTTAAGATTTTGTTTGCAACTTTACCACCCTTGCTTTCTAGAAAGTTGTAAATGTAGCCCCCCAAAAAAAGAGGGTGATACCAGTATCACCACTTTTCATGTTGGGGTTGATTTTTGGTGTTTTAGTGCAAAAATATGAAAGATATTTAATAAATACAAATTTAAATTATGATACAATGATATAATAATGACATTTTTGAAAAAGCGTGCTATTGGTAGCATTAGTTTTCAATTCAGGGCTTGAGTTTAAGATTTTTGTAAACAACAATAAGGATTGTTTTGGTTCATGTCTATATTTTTAACCAAAAAAGAAGTGGTGCTATCAATATCACTATTTTTTATTTAGGGTTGTTTTCTGGTGTTTTTTATGCAAAAATGTGATTTTTATGGATAGAGTTCTTGTTTTGAGAATAAAGTTCTCGTCAAGTTGTATAACTTGTTTTGAAGGGAGTAATCCTAATAGAAGTCCCCAAGGCATAGGTCAAATAAATCCAAATCAATATAGGAGACCATTTAATCCTCATATTATGAATCAAGAAAGGAGAAATAAAGATCCTCCACTTCAACCTCCTATCAGAGAGAATAATAATAATAACAACAATCAACTGATATATCTGCCTCTAGATGAAGAATACATTGAGCCTCTTGAAGATATTTTATGGGTGCACTAGGATAGAGATGTAATTCACCTAAATCAAGAAGAGTATGAAATATCCTTGCATGAATATGTGTATCAAAATGAGCCTGACACACAAAAGAGGTACCTTTTAAGACCTATAAATTATTTTGGAAATCAGCACCAAAACATTACTCCTAAGAACATGTTTGAATATCCTAAATCAGCTAAAGTCATTGATAGCTCAACCTCTCTTAAAAAAAAAAAATCTTCTAAAGAAGAATTAATCAAGCCTACAGATCCTGTTGCTCAAAATAAAGCTGATATTTTCCGCCCCAAAAAAGTAGAGACTGAAAAGAAAGAACAAGAAAAGTCTTCCTAGTTCTTTGACCTCGAACATGAGCTGTCTAAGATAAAAATTCCCAAACCTTTGTCAGAGTTAGCCAAAAATCATGTTTATCAGAAACAAATTTACAAAGTCTTGAAGCTAAATAATCTAGGTCCACACTCTGGTAGTCTGAATCTGGATGATGAAATCCCAGCCATAGAAGTAGGGCCCATAGTTGAGGAAGAGAATAATGATTACACATCTCCTTTCTACATAACCCTGAGTGTGCATGGGAAGCCGTTTCATAATTGTATGCTATATTCGGGAGCCTCCCATAACTTGATGCCAAAATTTATTATGGAATAGTTGGGTTTAGAGGTCACCGATCCTTACCATGACTTTTACAGTTTCGACTCTAATCCGGTGAAATGTGTGGGAATGATTAAAGACTTGGTAGTAACATTAGCTTAGCTTCCTGCAAAGAGCATCCTACTGGATGTAGTAGTGGCATATGTTCCTGCAAGATATGGCATGCTACTTTCAAGGACTTGTGCCAAGAAGTTGGGTGGAACCATGCATATGGATATGAAGTATGCAACAATGTCTTTGTTTGTTGGTGAGACCATGAGATTGTATAGAGAAGCTAGATATGCTTATGTTATCAATGACCAAAGTAGTCCCATAAACTATCCTATATATGCTTTAGAGGATGATATGGGATGTTGTATGTTAGCTATGAATGAAAGTCAAGAAAAATATACTTCTGCAGAAGTAGTTGTTCATTTTTCTTTGTAATATCTGTATTCAGATATTCTCATGTTGTAATCGTGTCCAAATCACAATAAGACAATTCAAGTGAATAGTCAACCAATAGAAAATAACTCTATTTGGAAAGAATAAATAATATTGAATATATATTGATGAGATTGATTACATTACAATTTGATGGACCATTTAAATATGGACTTATGTGCATTTTCAATGGAAAGGTACATCTCTATCTATTCGATTAATTACATATCAATTTTATTTAGTATTTGTTTAATTATTTTTATTTTATTATTTAATTATTTGTTTATTGATATGTTTATATATTATTTTATTTGTTACATGGCCTTCCTCTTCAGAACGCTTTGTCCTCAAAGTATTAGCAATGAAGGTCGCATCTTTCTTTGTATATACCTTATAAAATTAGTTTATAATTTTAATACACTAAGTAAAACCATGTGTGGTTTCATGAATGTTATTCTTTAACCTTTTTTAAACTTTTTTTTCTCTTGCAGATAATTCTTTTTTTTCGCTTCTTTTTTGTAATATTTTTTCTTACTTCTTGTTCTCTTCTTCTTATTTGCAATGGAAATAAATACTTATTTTCTCTCTTTTTTTTATTTCCCTTCTTGTATTCTTGATTTACGGTTGTCTTTGAATTTTGCAGTGGAATAATATATATATTTTATTAACTTGATTTGCTTCAATGTTTCGACTAAATCTTCTTTGGGCCAAAATCCTTCTTTTGGACAAGGTCCTAGATTTTTGGGAAACCCAAAAAATGATGGCCAAAATCCAATGTGGGTCAAAGATACTTAATCAGGGAAGCTCTGAGAATGGTTTGTTTCCAAAGGCAGGAATCAATCCCAAGAAGGGGCTCTGATACCAATGCAATATCTGTATCTGTATATGCTCATGTTGTGATCGTGTTTGAATCACAATAAAGCTATTCAAGTGAATAGTCAACCAATAGAAAATAACTCCATTTGGAAAGAATAAATAATATTGAATATATATTGATGAGAGATTGATTACATTACAATTTGATGGACAATTTAAGTATGGCCTTATGTCCATGCCCGTAGGGGTGTAGCTCAACCGGTGATTCACTTGATATGAAGGACATGCTGTAAACGGAGGTCACGAGTTCAAATCACCCTGGCTTACCCATGCCCCATGCTTGCGGGTTGTGTGAGTGCACCTAGGGGTATAGTGGTAGAGGGATTGGATCCCTAGACCCCGTGTCACGTGAGTACTAGCCCAGTCCTTAGTTTTCGATTCCCCTAGTACAAAAAAAAAATGGCCTTATATTCCTTTTCAATGGAAAAGTACGTCTCTATCTATTTGATTAATTACATATCAAATTTATTTAATATTTGTTTAATTAATTTTCTTTTATTATTTATATATTTGTTTATTGATATGTTTATATATGAGTGTGGATGGGACAATGTGTGCAGAGAGTAGAGCAAAGGTATGGAAGGGTGTTGGGGCGCTAAAGAACGTGAGGATGGAGACGTAGTTGGATGCAGGAGGAGTGGAGGAGGGTAAGGATAAGGAGATGGCATGAGAAGGAGGGATGGTAAGCACAGGAGGAGGAAGGATGGGAGTGCATAGGGAGGGAAAATATGGTGTGGGGTGGCTGCATGAAGAGAAACATACATAGTAGGGGAGGCACGCAGGGAATGGACGTGGTGCACTAGAGAAGGATACAGGGAGAGTGCATGGGCCACAAGGAGGGACTGTAGCATGGATTTGGTCTGGGAAGGGGTTGTGAGCTGGAGGAAAGAGGTTTATGAAGTGGACGTGCAAGTAGAGAAGCGATGGTGTGTTGTGAAGGGGGATAGAAGCGGTGGTACTGTGTGTGAGGGAAGCAAGGGAATGAAGACAACGAGTGAGGTGAGCGCAGGTGAGTGGTGAACTCGGCATTAGGTTAAGGTCAAGGACCTCAAAAAACTCAGAGAAACTTTGAAAATGACTAGACAACGTCTGAATTTTGGACAAGGTCCAGACCAGAATGCAACTCTGATACCAATGGAACGAACAAAGTATGTTTTCTAAAGGAAAACCCAATGAAAATAAAATAGATAATCCATAAATGGATAAATAAAATATATAATTTATATGAAGATGATGATTTTACAATATGAAGGCTCGATATATATATCGCCTTTTTACGAATGATCATGTCTTTTCATTTTAGACATGTCCCCTTTAAAAAAAACCTTTTTAATAATTTTATTATTATTATTATTTTATGTTATATAATTTTTTATATAAAATTCTTCCCCACCTCTAGTATATATTTGGAAGATGCACTTTGATGGGTTCTCTACCAAAGAGGAAGCAGGAGTAGGAGTAGTATTGTCCTCCCCAAATCAGGAAGAAATTTTGTTGTCTTTCAAGTTAAATTTTGAGACCACAAAAAATGTTTTTGAATATGAAGCCCTCATACTGGGGTTAGAGGTTGCAAGGAGAATGGGAATCACACATATTTTAGTCTATGGAGACTCAAAACTTATAGTGCAACAAATCAGAAATGTTTATCAAACTAAACATCCCAGGATGAGAGCCTATAGAAACCAAGTGTAGGATTTAATAGATAATTTCTTCCATGCTTTTAATATCACTACTATTCCTAGGGAAATGAATCAAAGGGAAGATTCCTTGGATGTAGCATCAAGAAATTTTAAACCTCCCATTGAAATCAAATTAAAGCATGAGGTAGAAATTATTTACAGACCTTTTGTCCCTGATAATTGAAAGCACTAGCACATTTTTTAGGATGATCAGCAGATCAAAATATTGTTAGAAATGATTGATGAATTTTCAACCACTTGCATAGATCATGATCAAGATGTGAATGTGAATGCATATTTTCAGGAGGAGGAAAGCACATATAGAAATTTCAATAACAGGGTGGCAAACCATAAGATAGTGCAGCTAAAAGGAAATTTTATTCCCAAGGGACTAGTTCCATTAGAAAGGATTTTTGACAAGAATGATATCCATGTTAAGCCTACAATTCAAATCAAAGAAAGTGAGGTGGAATACATAAATATTGGAACAGTAACAAATCCAAAAAATATCAAGTTTTCCAAGTTATTACCTGATGAGGTGAAGAACATGTACCTTAAAATCGTTAACCAATTTATAGACATTTTTCCTGGAAGTATGAAGACCTTAGTACTTATGATACATCCATAATTGAACATGAGATTCCTTTAAAACCAAGATTAAAACCTTTTAAGTAGAAGTTGAGACAAACAAATCCCTTAATAATGCACATCATAGAAAAGGAGGTAAGGAAACTATTAGATGCAAAGATAATAATTCCCTTGAGATATTCAAAATGGGTATCCAACTTAGTGCCAATGATAAAAAAAGAGTGGGAAAATAAGTTTGTGTGTTGATTTCGTAAACTTAAACAAATGCTCTTTAAAAGATGAAGACCCCTTGCCAAAAATGGATCAGATTTTGTAGAAGGTAGTAGGAGAAAGCAAAATATTAATGATGGATGGCTTTTCAAGTTACAATCAAGTAGCCATGAGAAAACAAGACATGGAAAAGATTTCTTTTACAACACCATGGGGTACATTTATGTACGATAAAATGTATTTTGGGCTTATGAATGCAGGGGCCACATTCTAGCGAGCTATGGACATAGCATTTGTGGGAGAAAGAGACAAGTTCATAGTGATCTATCTCGATGACATGACTATTTTTGCCAAGTTTGATGATGATCACTTGTCTGATTTGAAGCAAACCTTCAATAAGTGCAGAAGGTATCGGCTCTCTTTAAACCACAAAAAATCAAGTT
This sequence comes from Larix kaempferi, assembly GCA_027924585.1. NCBI lineage: Eukaryota > Viridiplantae > Streptophyta > Pinopsida > Pinales > Pinaceae > Larix > Larix kaempferi. The sequence goes on along the minus strand of BSBM01000386.1, from coordinate 7,560,678 downwards.
TTGCTTTGCAAGAAGGTAAGTTGCTAGGGCATATTGTTTCAAAAGATGGAGTGAAAATAGATCCAAAGAGGGTGTCTTCCATACAGTCAATTGATACTCCCATAAATAAAAAGGAAGTATATTTATTTATAGGAAGAATAAAAATTTTAAGGAGATTGATCCCAAATATGGATTAGTTAATTAAATCCATTACCAGCATCCTAAAAATAGGTAATGAGTTGAAATGGAATAAAGAGTCAGAAGAGGCCTTTGAAACTTTGAATAGATCCATAGGACAAGCTCCATTCCTGATCAGCCTTGAATATACTAAGCCATTTCTGATATTTTATTTTGTATCCACTCATAACATAGTAGTTGTACTTCTGCAGAAACAAGCATATTCCATGGTAAAAGCATTAAATTCCTTCAAGTGTTATGTGTTGCACTCACAAGTAATTGCATATGTCCCACACAACATTTTGAAATATATCCTCAGCCAAACAAATAGTGAAGGGAGAAGAGGAAAGTGGATTGTTAATATCCAGGAGTATGATCTAGAATCAAGCCCAAAGCTAGTGAAGGGCCAAGGGTTATCGGAGTTGTTATGCTAATCAAAATGTGAAGCATTAGAATTAAATATAGTGGTTGATCTCATGGAGGAAGAAAATATTAAAGCTCTGGAATAGTTTTAGAACAATAATGTAAAGGTAAACCCAAAATTTGCAGAATCTGATTGGTACAGAGATGTTGTTTTTTATTTGTTAAATCTAGAATGTCCAAAGCATATGACAAGATCACAAGCTAGATCCCTGAAGCTACAGGCACTGAAAAACTGTATTCTTGATGAATATATATTTATTGAAAGATACCCAAGGTATTTTGCTCAATTGTGTAGTCGAAGATGAGACAAAAGGAATAATTACAACGATCCATAAAGGCATTTGTGGAGGACATCATGCTTGGAGAGCCACAACATATAAGGTCCTGAGAGTAGGATCATATTGGAAAAAATTGTTTGCTGACACTAATCATTTGGTTAGAGCATGTGTTGAATGTCAATTATTTACAAGGAAGCAAAAGTTGAATCCTATACCTTTAAATCCCATAAATACATTAGCCCCTTTCTAACAATGGGACTTTGATTTTATTTGAGAAGTAAACCCTCACTCTAGTGGTTATCATAGATGAATTATGACAGCCACTAACTATTTCACTAAGTGGTTGAAGCAATCCCAACTAGAGCATCAAATGATACAGTGATCGTAAAATTTCTTGAGGAAAATATTTTGTCAAGATTTTCATGCCCAAGAAAGATCATCACTAATAATGCCCAATCCTTCAAGTCAAGTAAAATGATATATTTTTTTTTCAGAAGTACAATATGGAGGTGGTTCATTCCACACCATACTATCCATGGGGAAATGGATTAGTTGAATCATCTAACAAATATCCTACTCAAGATCATTAAGAAAGCATTGGTGGAAAAAATCATGGGACGTTAATCTCAGGTATGTTGTACAGGTTGATAGAATAAGGGTCAAAATATCAATTGGAACATCTCATTTGCAACTAGTCTATGGGAAATAAGAATTGATACCTATTCAATTAGGATTTCCCTGGCCTCAAGCAAATCCATCATGAAGCAGAGGATCAAAATGACATGGTGAGAATGGTGTATGAATTGATTGAATTGTAGCTAGAAAGAGAGAAGGTTAATATGAAGCTGCAAGAACATCAAAGAAGGATGAATAAGACATTTGAAAAAAAGGTCATAGCAAGGAGATTTAGTCATGAAGTGGAATCCCATAAGAGAAAAAAGGGGCAAACATGGAAAATTGTATTACCTATGGATAAGGCCCTATACCATCTCATAGGTACAAGGGAACAACATGTTCATTCTTGTTGATTTGAATGGATAAACTCTAGAGGATGTTGTAATGCAGACTTCTCAAGGCATTTATTCTTATACTGAATTCAAGTTCCAATTATGTAAATAGTCAAATAGAGGCATCTGAATTCCTGCTCTCCTCTTTTCATTCTTTCCATAATTTCAATTTCCAATTTTTCATTTACAGTTTGTAAATATTTTTGTGAAGCTAAAAATTTTATCGATGTGTTAAAAATATATGAGAAAGAAAAATCCATAACCCAACAGTAGAAGGCACTATTCTTTAGTCCTCAGCAGTTTACAAAGCAAACAGTTATACCCGTTGAAGCCAATGTTAGTACTTATACTTTTCTAATCTTTGCTAAGGGTCCTTAGCCCTAGAGAATTGCCACAAGTAAAGAAATAATCTTTATGCCCTCGAGAGTTAATATACAAGGAGTATTAAGAAAGCGCAACGGAATACCCATGAGTGAGTGACCAATGGCTAAAAAGAACATGCACTAAAGGCATGAGCATACTTTCGTTAGATCTAAAATCAAATCAACAAACGAGATCAATAATGCTCGAGAAAGATGCAAAAATATTAATCTAATCTGACTGAGCGCTAATCAACAAGTGAAATCTTAAGATCGGCAACTCACATAACAGTGCATCGGTAAAGTGCATGAGATTAATTTTGGCTCAGCACGCGTTGTTCTCAAAACTTCCTAGGATGTGTGTTAAGTTATAATTAGTTGCACCTCCTTGAGGCATTTTTCAAATACCATCGAGTACCCCGAGTGTTACCACCCTAGGAAACTGTGGTGGTTTCCTCCAAAAATTCATAAAGTAGTATGGGAAAGTGGTAGCCACGTCAACCCATCACCCAAGTACACCTATCTAGTGACCCCTGTCATCTACCTCTGTTGTCATCCATCCAATGCAAATGAAATTCTGCCATATGTCCAAATTCAAACTAGTTTAATTTTTAATAAGGGAAAATAATCATTTTTGAAAAACATTATGTCCCCATTTGACTAGAGCTCCCAGTACCCAGTTCTCTTGTCTTCTTGACCAGTCATCTCTAGTCCATAAGTCTAGTGTGCCTCTATGTCAGTACTCACACATATTTCATTACTTACAAAAGTAATCCTCTGATTGTTTTACCTATGTGAAAATACTAAATTTACCCTAAATAGACCAGTAAAAAGGGATTTTACACCTACCGGTCATTCTATCTCGGTCACTATGTCCTCGGAAAAATAAAATCACACTCCCTAAACCCATATTCTCAAGAAACAAAAGTTTTTATGACCACCCATGCAGACATTTTTGATAAAGTAGTAGTCAACTTAAACCTAAGTGCCACCGTTAGAGAAGCCCCAACCCAATTAATTGTAGGTCAAGATCATTGTCACTTGTTGGCCTCCAACTTGGCCCGATCCATGTGTCTTCATACAGTCTATTTACCTGAATTTTTCAGCTGGTGCTATGCCCAATACTCATCAGTAAAAAGGCAGTTGTGTCCTCCAATCTTTCTAGAGTTTTATGCAGCATTGAAGATGGTGCCATGTAGAAGATGTTCTGCATCCCAGAATTTATAGACTTACAAGCCATGGAGGAAAATAATTCATCCCTTTCCTATCATACTTTAAATCCATCAGACAAATCCCTTATTATGTCAAAACATTTGGAGCCATAAATGGCCAGTCCACAGTCTTCTCCTTTATATAGTATTATCATTTTCTCTGAAAATTATAGGAATGCCATCTCCCTCTTGTTTACCATTTTGGGGTACAAATATGAAAAATAATTTGACGATACCTTATTAGGTTTTATGCTCAATTTGAACCCTACACATAATGGTTTCCTTGAATGGGATACTTGTAGCTTCATAGCCCAAGACATGAAAGAACAATTAGAGGAATTCACCACCCTAGAGTTGTTTAGATACCCAACATGTTTGTTTTTCATGTTCATCCATCATAATTATTATCATTTCGAAGGGTTTAGGATTGAAGATGATATATGAGGATGGAAATCAACTCCCAGCCTATGAGTGGAACAACCTCGGCCTAAGGAGGCCTGATAATTTAAATTTTATAGAGTTCACTAACAGGGTAATGAAGGTAGCATACATGTTGATATATTGTATTGACCCTCCTAGAATGTTTAAAGAAGGTAAAGATTTGCTGCAATTAAACCATGATACTGGAGTATGAGACTGTTTCTTATTCAAAGACCACATAGTGATTAGAATGTATGGCTTTGAGGGGGAACCTTACAAGCTCCCCACCTTCCTTACAATTAGAATGTAGGAAATGGAGTACATCAAAAAGAGGTTTTTATTAGATGAGCTTCGTTTCAAACATTTCAGATAGCACATAACTTTCCATATACCCAACGGAGGTGGGTCCATTTTAGCTGAGAGATTTAGAATGCTTTGTAGTACATAGAATAATTCTTGAAGCAATTAAACTTGGAGAAGTTTGAAGTGGGACCCTATGATCCCTCATAAGGTTATATCTAACCAAAGGGAAACGAACAAGAATTCATCCTATGATTGTGTACCTAAACTGGATTGAGGAAGCATAGCAAATAAAGAGATCTAGGAAGAAGTTCAAGATGCTCAGATAACCTTAGAAGAACAAGTTGTGTTAGAGTAGCTAGCCAGCTAGAAAAGAAGGGGTTGAGGAAGTAATTATAGACATGGATATATATATATCAACATGAGCAAAGTCCTCACCCAACCTAAGAAATCTAGGATAGAAGCTCAAGAGGCAAATCAAGATTTGGTTGAGAAAGATACAAAAGCAGAAGTCTCAAGAGAGATAGAAGAGATAATTCCACAGTCTTATCTCCAAGAGGACCACCTACTAGGTTTTACCCAATATTCATCTTTAGAATTCACAATAGCTCAAGGTTTAAAATCGTTAGCTACAACAAGCCCTTTACTAACTCAGATTGATCTATGAATAGTATATAAATGCATAAGGAAGATGGGTTTGCGAGCAGTTAATGGGGCTAGGATTCAAATACCAAGTCCTAAAAAGTGGCTCATTACAATAGCATACCACATAGAGAATAATTTCAGATATTTTGTGGTTGAACCTAAAGTGCCCATACCTACTAATCTCGGCCACTGGAAAGAAGAAGAGCATACAATAGATTTTAATCATTTTGGAAGCTTAGATAAAATGGATTTCTTTAAGTAGGCAAGTGATATGATATGTGCAGAGGTAGTGAAATCAACTAAACAGAAAGGAAGTTCAGGCATGCCTTCAATAAGTTTTGAAGAATTATGGAAGACTGAAAAATGGGCCACAAGAGCCAAACATGTCAGAATAAAGGAGTTTGAGGAAAAAATCATAGATCTAGGGTCAAATCCATCAGATGTATATCAAGTCAAATATTTGTATCCCAAAAGGACAATGATATAGCTAATTTGAAGAAGCAGTTGAAAATACCTACTACCCATCCAATTCAAACTGGAGAGCTTAAGCAAGTTGAGAAGGATGAAGAGAAAATATATGAAACCATGGTCCCAATATATGAATATATCATAAAAAAGGTAGAAGAAGATAAATGATTTACTAGTACAAATCTCATCTCTCAAATTGCAAAGCACAACTATCAACCTTACTCCTCTTGTTCAAACATTAGCCCTAGAAACACAAGGAGAAGGTCAAATTAATTTAGGGATGGAGTAGAGTGCCAAGGGGCTTGAGAAGCATCCATCGAAAAAAGAGATGATTGATGCGGACCCTAACAAAATAAGACAGTGTAGATCAACAACCAACTCAAATAGAGGAGGATAAAGACATTAGAATTAAGGAGTTGGAAGAAGAGTTCACCCAAAAGAATGAAAGGATTGTTGATATTGAAGGATATGTTAGTAAGAAAGAATATGATATCCCAAACTTAGAAAGGGAAATCTTGAGCTTAAAATCCACATTACCAAGTTAAATATAGACACTAAAGGAGAATCAGTAATCAAGCAAACAAATAAGGATTTGTGTGACAAGATATCCCACTTACTCCTGAGCAAATGGGAATTTTGTGAACTATTTCAAGATGCACTGGATCCCTGCAAATCATCCTAGGAGGAAGCCAAAAAGGTGGCAGCGACACTGGGGGAAATGCCAAAGCAGGAACAACAAACTATGATTTTTGGAACAGTAGAAGTAGGAAGCAACTAGAAGATATGTAGCTTACAAATAGAACCCAGATCATTAAGATAGATTATTTGTCATATTATTTGGCACATGATAACATAGATTATTTGCTTTAATAACATAGAATAACATAGATTATTTGGCAAATGATATCTCTTCTTTCAAAATCATTTTCAGTGGGGTCATGAAATTGGGAATTACCGCCTCTTTGAGATGGAAATGGAGATTTTTATTCCAAGAAGATTATTAGACAAAATTAACTCATAAAAGAAAAGAATATCCTCACAATGGTACATTAGAAGGAGTAATAAGTGGATATATAGACAAAGGTTGCATAGCAACATAATTGTCTAAAGGTTTCCATCAATGAAAAAGTGGGGTATTGTTGAAAATATTGTTTTCATTGATGTCAAAGGAAAGGAAACTACAGATAGAGATTGCAACATGAAGATGTTTTGGAAATATTGTTTTTGGATGCCTAGTTTGGATACCCTATCTTTGAAGGAATTTTTACTCTATATACCTAGATCAAATTGGCGTATTGATTACGTGGTTGGAAATCATGTTCTAAGAAATTTTCAACAGTATATGGAAGTCCCTCTAACTCCATAAGAATGAGGAGATATGAAAGAATTTGTAAAGGCAACCCTACCAAAATGTTAGGCCGACCCTGCTAGGATATTCTACAATGTTATGTTAGCCTAGAAAGTGATTTAAGACCTATATAAAATAAGTGGATCACTCTCCTCATTTGATCATCCATCTAAGCAAGCATGGAGCTCTAAAAAGGTGCGCAATTCCAAGGAGAAGATGAATTCTATGGGGTTCTTGAAGATGATTTTTTGGGTTTTATTGAAGATATTATCACTAGTAGAAAAATGGGTGATAAATGACTAGGTGACCAAAAAATGTGGTCACCAAGCGAAATAAATGATTAAACCACCAAAAAACGTTGGTCACCACGTGTTTTTAGGTGAAATTTGAATAAATTTGAGCAATTTTAAGTGATTACAACTAAAAATGACTAATTTAGTCATGGGATAAAAAATATGGCTAGTTTAGTCATGGGATTAAAAACTACAACTAAACAATCTAAGTTAATAATTATATAAGACGTCCTAATTATCAAATATCTCCTTATACATAACACACAAATTAAGAGTGTCTATATATAATATAATATAATATAAGATTTTATAATTATATATAACATATTTATATACGTATCTAGATAGTCAATATTGGTAATTGACGTAGTAGACCTAATTAGTTTGCAATGGCTAAGGGGTCCCTCTGCATTGTTAAAAATTGCAAAATTGTAAAATTTTAATGTCAAAATTGCAATTCTCCATTGTCAGATTTTGTTGGATTATCTATTGTCGGATTTTAACGCTACATATGGATGCTCGGGGTCTTTGAATCCATCTGCAACGTTAAATTTATAAAATTGTAAAGTTTGATTGTCAAAATTGTAATTATCCATTATCAAATTTTCGTCAAATAACTTACCAAAAAGGAAAGAATGTTCCATGATATTTAACCTACTACATTGACTTGATTGTAGATCAACACCTAGATACTCTTATATTTACTAATATATAAATATATGTGTGTGTGTGTATGTTAATTTATAATATATAATATATTAAGTATACGAAGATATATTATATAATATACTATATATAAGTTAATATATATTATATATGTTAAAATAATATATAGTTAATGTATAGCATTATAGTAGATATATAATACCTTAAACTAGTTAATATATGAATATATTATATAGTTATTACATATTTTAACAATATAGTTATTAAATATGATTAATATATTATTTAATATTAATGTAATTTTTAATTTTTAATATATTAATATTTAAAATATTAAAAATATATATAAATAAGATAAGGAAAATAAATCAAAAGAGGCAAAATAGGGAAAAGAAAATGAACGGGAAGATAAGTAAATTTAAAAAAAGAAATTGAAAGGGAAAAATGGGGAAAATAAATCAAAAGAGTTCATTAATATGAATCTTATTGTAAATGTGAAAGTGGAGGAGTTTGTTCTGGTTAACTTAACTGCACATCCTAAGCAATGATTTCATTTTAGATCTCATGGAGTTATCTATTTGAGAAGAAATGAGGGTAATGAAAAAATTGAAATCCCAATATGAAGAGTTTTGAGTATTTTATTCGATGTTACGTTGTTTGTATGCATTTCATATCCCTCTCCTTTTGATTGTGGTTAAAATTATTGATGCAGCAGACTTTTGAACAGATATTGCCTCTAGTTTTTTTTAGGGTTCGGAAAGAGTGCTCCATAGCTTTTATTAGTATAAACTCTCTCTATTTTGTTCATATGGATTCAATGATATTAACGCATTTGTTTATGGAATAACCTTGGTGCAACTGTGTCTATATTGGTTATCAATTATATGATGTTTGTGTTGTATTATATCATCATGGTTGTCTACCTAACATAATTTTGTGTAATTATATTGCAAACAGATCCAGCTCTGGATTGGAATCCTTGAAGGACGAGCATGGATCCTATGGCCTTGGAGAGCTTGAGCAATCTCTCATCTTGAATCTAGACGCTGAATGATATCATCATCCCAACCTTGAGAAGAGACGTAGGTGTTCAGATTAACTGTTAGGATTTTTATTTGTCCTCGATGATCTCATGTTTACTCTGATCACATAGATCTTAATGATGGTGCGTTGCAACAAAATTCCAATTGTCCATTTTTTTCCAATTAGTTTATGATAGATTGTAATAGTTTCTTAGACGATTTTTTTTCAACCAATACACATCTTACATAAAAATAAAAACACAATCCATCTGAATAATCATTCCACATTTTATTTCAACAAATATAGCCAATCCACCCAGTTGGTTAATTGCGCATTTTATTAACATACCAACTAAGCATTTGATGTCGTTCCTAATGTGGAAAACATTGATTAACCCACTCATAAAAGCTGTGTATAGAAGCATGAAAATGTCGGAGAGGTACATTTGAATGAAAAAACAGATTCCCCTTTAATGGTTCTTCATCTCCATTTCCACCTACAACACCCATCATAGTACTTTTTTATGTCATCTTTGGATGCTGCTCAGATTATTCAAATGTCCCCTCTCTGGCATTAGTCAAACACCAAGTCAGATGGTTGAAAAAATACAGAAGTCTCTGGTTTTTGTTCTTCATCCTGAATAAGTCTTTGGTTTTCATTCTTATAAGCATGCGTCAGAGTAGATGAAACTGAACCTTGCCAAATTCACATATTTTAATGCTAAGTGGTTAATCAATTTCATAGAGAAGACAACTCAAATGCCAGATAATTACATCGATAAATATTTAGATATTATCTGGGATTTTGGACTTCCCTGAGTAGATGAAAGTATTGAAATGGATAGTCACCAAGCATTCTCTTTTTTTTTTTTTATTGTAACAAGATCTCATCGGGGGACACAGGTTCATCTATCCTACCCAGTATACTAAAGACATTCAGTAGGACCTTTACAAATGTTGATATGTAAATATTATTTTCAGAAAGACTGGGTAAAAATCTTACAAGGCCATGTGTTCCACCTGAGGGCCAAGATATCTGTTTTTAATTTTGTTTGAAAATATATGCGAATTTGATTTTGATGCCTGTGTATATATTTGGAACAAACTTAACCTGGCTGGGAACTTTTATCGGCATTGCCACCAATAGAATCACTACCTTGGGAGGAGTCTGGTATATAAATGGTATGAAACCGGCCATGTTTGAAGGGATGGTCATCAACAATAATTTCTAAAAGTGCAGAGATCAAACATCAAATTATGATTTTGGCTTGGAACACCAATAATGAATAGCCTCCATCATCATGCCACAGAACTCCACATGAAGTCTCCTGTCCCGATGCGGATGATGGTGCTCGTTCTGAACTCATGGTTATCAAACAACACCTACTACATTTTGAAAACAATATCTATAATTCCTTCTTCTCATGAAACCATACTGACTTATTATTCCTTCTCATCAAACCATATTGACTTATTCCTGCAGTTATAAAGAGTCTAGTGAAGCAGTTAAAATAGGGAGTTAAGGCAGTTCTAAATAGGGAATAAGTTTAGGTTTTATTTGGATAGCAGTAATTTTAGGTTCCTCAGTTAGAGGTTGTTTAAAAATATAGGGTTTTAAATGAGTTAGTGGCGAGGTCCCAGTAGTAATTCTTATAGTTATATAAATATACATATAGCCTGATTGACAAGCTGCTTAATTTGCTCCCTTAAAAACCTTGGATTCAAGAGATACTTAAATATGGTCAAGTGAAGGATCATATTTACTTCATATCCATCTAGAAGATACCATAGTAGCATAATTCGAGTACGAATACGATTAGATAATATCTAGTACAAATGAAATGAAATACTGAAGTAGCTTGGTTATATATAATATTTTTAATCAAATATTTACAAATATACCATAAATATACATAAACATTTATATAATAAAATTTAGCATGTATTTAAAAAACAAAATATAAAATCTCAATAACCTCATATATGGAAGTGTGACAGACGACAACTACTTATTTATAGTTTATTTTAATAAGAAAGCATGAAATTAAGGTATTTTTGTTTTATAGTGTTTAAATAATTAATATTTTTTCTTTCTTTCTTTAAATTGGTTTTCAAAATTTAATTCTTCACTAATAATGTTCTGAATTTCGATATACGAAATACCAACAATGCGGAATTATGGTACTATGAAAAATACTATGCTTTTTCTATGAGTATATTGATAAAGACATAGTCACCTGCTTCAAGACTATGAGTGTAGGCACGAGAATTTCAACCTCAAATTGGGTCAACAGTTGTTGCCTCAACTCGCCACCATAAGTATGTGAATATAAGTGGACATAAGTGACAATGCAACTGAAGCTATCAATGTCCCATTTAAACTTCAAAATACATCGATTTACAGAAAGACTTAGATCTTTGACAAGAGCTGCTTGTAGTGGCATTGACTTATTAGCTTTCTAAACCATGGAGATTTAAGACTGGGAAATGCCAATTTGTCTTAAAATAGAGGGTTCGCTTCAACTGATTTTGTATCTCTATATTTAGAAAAACTATTCATTTTCTATGAAATTGTTCAAAGTTAGAAGCTGTGTGATCTGTTTTGTTAAGTTCCTCTTTGAAAGAAGATAATACTTTGAGATCCTTCATCCAGGACAAAAACCAACATCACCTTCTTTTCATTAGAAAACCCAAATGGAAACTCTGCAATCGGTGTCAATCGGTGTCCATTTGTAATGTTTTTTGACAATCAGTTGTGAGAATTAGGCGCACCTTTCCCTTAAACACTTGGATCGCACTTGAGCGTGCACTTTCACACTTGGTTGCTGCTCTCTGTTTTCATCTGCCAGATTTATCCCACATACAATAAGAAATTTAATTCAATATACTTGGGAAGACTTACCTTATGCCAACGCGTTATGCAGGGCTCTCCATTGGTGCTCTTTGGACTTTGTAATAAAGCTTGGGAATTTGGTTAAAAATTGAAGCTTGGGTATGAGAAACATTTACTATCCAAACTAAACAAAAACAAAAAAAAAGGCAAACATTATCCAAACAAAATATTATTTAAAAATATATATATATATAAATATAAATACAAAACATTATTTACTAGAAAAAAGGAAAATATAAATACAAAACATATTAAACAAAAAAAGGAAAATATAATTACAAAACACAAAAACAAAAAAGGAAAAATATAAATACAAAAGACATTATTTACTAAATAAAAAAACATTATTTACTAAACAAAAAGGGAAAATATAAATACAAAAGATATAAAATAATATAAATAAAAATACAAAAGACATAAAATAATGGTTATTTTTTATTAAATAAAAAAGGAAAATATAAATAAAAAAACATAAAATAATATAAATATAAAGGAAAATATAAATACAAAGAACATAAAATAATATAAATATAAATGAAAAAGACATAAAATAATGTCTATTTTTTACTAAATAAATACAAAAGACATAAAATAATTATATATAAAATACAAAAGACATAAAATAATGTCTATTTTGAAATAATGTCAAACTAAACATTTATTTACTAAAACAAAAAGGAAAATATAAATACAAATATAAAGATAAAAGGACATATAATAATATGTATTTTGAAATAATGTCAAACTAAACATTATTTATTAAACAAAAAAAGAAAATATAGAATACAAAAGACATAAAATAATGTCTATTTCTTTTAATAAAAATTATTGAATTTAATAATGTTAAAATATTTATTTTTTAATAAAAAACTAACTATTGAATTTAATAATGTCAAAATGTCTATTTCTTTTAATAAAAACTATTGAAAATAAAATCAATAAAATCTTGTAAACAAAAATAAATATAATGTCAAAATGTTTATTTCTTTTAATAAAAATTATTGAAAATAAAGTCAATAAAATCTTGTAAACAAAAATAAATCAATAAAAATTTGTAAACAAATTTTTTTAATAAAAACTATTGAAAATAAAATCAATAAAAACTATTAAAATTAAAATTAATAAAAACTTGTAAACGAATTTTTTTAATAAAACCTATTGAAAATAAAATCAATAAAAACTTGTAAACACAAAATTTTAATAAAAACTATTCAAAATAAAATCAATAAAAATTTGTAAACAAAATTTTTTAATAAAAACTATAGAAAATAAAATCAACAAAAACTTGTAAACAAATTTTTTTAATAAAAACTATTGAAAATAAAATCAATAAAAACATGTAAACACAAAATTTTAATAAAAACTATTGAAAATAAAATCAATAAAAACCTGTAAACAAAAGAGGATAATATAAATACAAAAGACATAAAATAATGTAAAAAATATATTTTTTTTTTTTAATAAAAATTATTGAAAATAAAATCAATAAGTCAATAAAAACAAACAAAAAATTTTAATAAAAACTTGTATATTTTTTTTTAATAAAAACTATTGAAAATAAAATCAATAAAAACTTGTAAACAAAAGAGGATAATATAAATACAAAAGACATAAAATAGTGTAAAATTTTTCTTTTTTTTAATAAAAATTATTGAAAATAAAATCAATAAAAACTTGTAAATGTTTGGTTTTTAGGTAGAATTGGTAAAACTTAAAAAAACTATTGAAAATAAAATCAATAAAAACTTATAAATGTTTTTTTATCTTTTTTTAACAAAAACTATTGAAAACAAAATCAATAAAAACTTGTAAATGTTTGGCTTTTAGGTAGAATCAGCAAAACTTAAAAAAACTATTAAAAATAAAATCAATAAAAACTTGTAAATGTTTGGCTTTTAGCTAGAATCGGTAAAACTTGTAAATGTTTGGCTTTTAGCTAGAATCGGTAAAACTTGTAAATGTTTGGCTTTTAGGTAGAATTGGCAAGGGCAATTTGGCATTTTAAATGGAGTGACATAAAAAAGAATAGAACTTGATTCATTGATGAGAATACACACATTGTGATATTCACTAGATTGAGGTTTTAAAATAGCCAGATACTTGTCGAAGTTTGATGTAAATATGGCGAGGAGCTAAAAGTTTGATAGGGTCAATTTTAATGCTAACAACACCACCCATACATTTGTTAATTAACAATTCATTTTTAGTTGTGCTATTTGAAAGTATGATTTTGATGAAAGCCTCACATTCGATTAATTTGGTATAATATGGATTTAAAGGAGGTAAAATTTATCCATCAAAATCACCCATTAATCATCGATATGGTTACGATACACCAACTAATATTCAATAGAATTTGTGAGAAGGTTTTGTAGATGTTAAGTTGACCACCAAAATTCAAGGTTCTAATAAAGAGCAATTCAAAGTTGTAACATTCCTCTTTTTTGCACTATTTTTTTTGTAAATAAAAGTGGTTATTGTATTGGTTTTTGGTGAGGATCTCAAAGCCAAGGCCCCACCAGTAAACCTTGTAAGTTATGAGGATTATATCGTAAGTTGTAATTTGTAAAAATCTCTACAGTAGGTGAAAATCTGAAAATAGGCTAGTGACTGTATTAAAGACAGGTATACAAATACATGTATTCTGCAAAAATTATGTGTTGTCTATAAGTGTCTGGTTTCTATATATATACTCCCCAGATGTAATGCGATCTCTGCATAGATCGATTACTGAAGGATCTATCTACCTTTAGTAGAGTTAAACCATCCATGCCACAGACCGGGTATTTGTTTATGGTTTATAGGTACTCTATTTTTATTATGTGATCATCACACCTTCAGATCGTGGTCATTATATGTTAGATGTCAGTTGGCCATTGATCCCAGTGAGATCGCGCTGTCGTCTTTGTCAGCTGGTAATCGATCCCATCTGGATCGCGCTGTCCATAAACGTAATACTTTTCAATTTGGCATTTGTCCCAACCCGGATCATTGTATATAAATATACCCTACAGAGTTAAGTATATATATTATAGGTAAAAATTGAAAGAGTGAGTTCTGGGTGTCCTCTCTTTATCTATGCATGATACATTGTTTATTTTGTTCCAGGTCAGAAAGTAGATCTAATCTGATCTTACATACATTTTATGCTGTTCATACACATAGTTGAGTTAGGTGAAGACTTTGATAGGGTTAAATTATCCTTGGTTGCACTATTGGAATGATAATCCGTATGCTTAAAACAGTAAGGTTAACTGCTTAAGATTAAATATATAGTCAAGACGTGTGAAGGTTCTAAGGAAATTATCCTTGTATACTTTTTTGGAAATTTATCCATAATTTAATTAATTTGTACATAATAGATAGGGTCATGTAGGTAGGTAACTATGTAAATATTTGGGTGAGGTTAGATTAACCACGATTGTAAATTTATTGCAAAGGAAAACTACGTGTAATATTAGAGTTTATATCCATAGATAATGCCTTGGAAATTTATGTTCAATACCTATAGTGTTGTGTATTTAGAAAGGATGCTCCCCTTAGTTTATTTCCTTAATAAAGAGTATCTAACACCTAGTAAGTGTATCTTAGACCATGTATTGAATTTACTTGTTTATGTTTTAAAAGGAAGGTTTTTCCATAGGACTGTATAGACCTCGAATGTTGAAAAATCTCGTTTGAGAGATAAGTTTATGTATTGAATTTACTTGTTCATGTTTTAAAAGGAAGGTTTTTTCTATAGGACTGTATAGACCTCGAATGTTGAAAAATATCTTTTGAGAGATAAGTCTGAGAAGGTCCTCGGTACTTATGCCGGTTGTAGCCACTGAGATGTAAGAAGTGAAATCCTTTTGATGCTAAGGATGAAGTCTTGTAATATTCCCTTGAGAAGGGTAGTGAGAAATGAAGAATCTGCAACCATAGAGTTGCAGGATGTAAATCCTTTTTATGATTGAAATATTTTGCAACCTTCCTCGTGGACATAACCCAAGTTGGGTGAACCACCCTACATGTGGTCTCTTATGTGTGGTCTTTGTGTATGATTTTAATGGTCTCTTTCATTGTGTATTTATGATTACTTGGTTGTTATATGTCCCTTTTCATTTGTGTCATTTTAAATTAAAAGGTTTAATGCTTATGAACATGCATTTTGTTATAGAATGTTTTAGAAGGTAATTTCATGTTAAATCATATTGTGTTGCGACAATGTTGTGTGGTGACGACCACATGGATGTCTGCTTTGTATGACATTCAAGTTTGGCCATTTCAGATCATGGAAGTATGTTAAGAATTTGGTCCTTTCACAAGTAACTTTTGTTTCTGAAGATCATTTAAGTTATCAAAATTTTGTGAAATTCACCCAATACTAAACTACGAAAATTGGATATGTTACAAAAGTCTCAAAATCAATGCATATTAATGGAGATTTTCCCTATTACAAAATGTCTCATGAGTTATGTATCAAGTAACTGATTCAAAGATAAGGTAGGATACCCTTCTTTCAATGAGGATTTTAACAATGAGAATCATAAGATATAAATATTTAGCAATATATTTTGAAAATTTAAATCTTAATAATGGAAGAATGAAAAGAGCTAAAAACAAAACCTCATGTCAAGATAGATTCAAATTATATTAAATATATTTATATGAATTTGTAGAATTGTAGTAAGGGATAATACTTTCTTTTGCTAATGAAGGCTAGTTCACATGAATGCACTTATCCCTACATGATAGATTCCAATTACATTAGATATCTTCATATGAATTTGTATAATTGTAATAAGGGGTAATAGGGTGAAAACGTGAAGGTGGGTAACACTTCCGTTAGAAACAAGTGTAAAAAAGACTTAGTGGAGATTATTCGGCCGATTAATAAAAGCTATTCGGCTGAATAACAAATGTTATTCGGCCGAATAACTGTCATTATTCGGCTGAATAACAAATGTTATTCAGCCGAATAACTGTCATTATTCGGCCGAATAACTCATAAGTTATTCGGGCGAATAACTAGTAACGGTTCTGTTAGGAACGCATGTCTTTATTTTGTTAGTATATTGTTGTTGGACGCATATGCTTTGTAAGTCGTCCCGTAGTATTTGTTGATCAATAGTTTATGTTATTGTTGTTGGCGCATATGCTTTGTAAGTCACCCGTAGTATTGTTGATCCATAGTTTGTAGTGGCCCATGGTTTTGACCCATAGTATTGGCGCCTAGACTTAGTATATAAGTGTGTGCTGAGACCTATGAAGGACCATGAAGTTATTTGTATTGAGATTGCTCATAGGAGGTTGCCCCCTCGAAGTGGCCTGTGATCAATATAAAAGTGATTCTGAGTTCTGTCATTTCTGCTATTTCGCATATTCTTATTAATTAATTGTTGTAGGTGCATCACATCTGGTATCAGAGCCTCCACTCAGGTTCAAGTCACAGAGCAGGTGGCAACGTCGACATTGCAGTGTTCGCCCGAGGCTCGTACGGCTCAAAGGGGACACCACCGTACAGGCGAACATTCAGCCCAGAGTCTGGACTACGGAGCGTGGTGGGATGTTAAGATCCTAGTGGGCGGCCTTCACTAATATCTCGAGGTTTTGGTGTAACAGTTCGTATCATCTGGTATCAGAGCACTTTCTTGGGCTCGCTGGGTGAAATTTTTGCCAAAAAAAAATTTCGCATCTGTTGCAGGTTTGGATTTGGGAATAATCCCTATCCGCTTAACTGCAGGAAGTACTTGGGAATAAGCCCTAAAACTCATTGTGAGGAGTACCACAGGAACCCTGAAGTAGCTGGCCCATTGAGAGGACCTGCCAGCGAAAAGGGCAACAATCCCTACCTGATTGACTAGTTCCCACCCGTGAGGTAAACCAAGAACTGTCGTTTGTGGCAAAGCGGTTATCAGTTTTACCTAAGCCGTGGTCAGGGTACTTCCCCAATACGCAAGTCGTCAGACAGCATTGGTGGCCGAGTGAAACCCCTAAACTGTTAGGAAGCCGCACATACCTGGGGTCCATATCTATTTTCAGTTGAACTGTTGTCGATCATCGCTGCACTGTTTTAGATCCAATCGTTCGTCGTTCTAGCTCCAGCCGTTTTCAATCCATTCGGCGCCGTTTCAGATCCCTTCCGAGCCGTAGCCGCTCCAGTTCTCCCTTGTTTTCACTCTGTTTTCCTTGAAATTTTCGGGGAACCCCTGTCATCCCATTCTGCATATTTCATTCCTGAGGACCCTATCCCCAATTCCCCTTCCCAAAGCTCAAAATCCCACATTTGTCTATTTTTAGGGTTTGCCATAACTTCCTCAAATTTCACCCAATCACCTTCAAATTTTACCACAGAGTTCCTTTCTGAATTCTGCTTCTTTGTTCCCCTCTGCCAAATTTTCCCATTCTTTCACCCCGCTTCTGAAATCCTCATTTTTGCTTCCCTGTCTATTCGACAGTGTCCAAAACCTAGTCAAACCCCAATTACCCTTTGTTGGAGAGAACTTCCGCAGCATTTAGGAAGCTGCTAATTTTGGGAAGGATAACTAATTTTGGAGAGAAAGTACCAATTTTGGCGGTAAGACAAAGATATCGCCGTAGCGCAAATCCCGGCGGGAATCACGGCGATAGGTACAGAAAAGTCAAGCATGTGGTACAAAGAAGAGGCCGAAGGGAGAGCTCAACCACCGCAATAAAGGCGCCGTAGATGAAGAGAGGGTTCAGCTACCCTCATTAAAGAAGAAGGACTACAGTCAGCGTTGCTTGAACTAAGAAGAAGCGACGGGCCGATGCATTAAAGACTAAGGACTGCAGGAAGCGGCGACGAGACAGAAGGCGGCCATGGAAGTACATCCAGTTGACTGTAAGTGGTTAGGGTTGAGTCACTGTTGGGATAAGGCCCACAGTTTTGTAACTGCGATGAGACCTTCGGGCCATCTATATATAGTAGTCTTTTTATATGATAAGGGGTTGGCCACATAGTGATAGAGACATCAGGTAGAGGTTAGTCAAGCCTTTTTGTGGTTGCAGAGTCTGGACATCCCTCAGAGAATACAAGGGCCAACCTGTTGAGAGATAGTGCGATCCGCAAGGATTGTGAGAGAAAGAGAGTGCATTGTAAAAGGCAGGAAGAGAAAGAGGTCTATAGAGAAGGGCTCCCACTGAGGTGGAGTTTCCCAGAAGACCCTTGTTGTAAAGAAAGGAACGGAACTGTGTCTATTCTTCAGAGTTGTAAACAAGAACCGTAGTCCCCCTGGGCGTAATTCTTGCCCTGGGAGTAACAACGTGCTTATTTAAGTAGCACTATTGTATTTGTGTAGCTACTGCTCTCATTCACTTGTCTGTGTTATATATGAATGCTTCAGTCTGTTATAAGTAATGTACATGGTCGTCAGCTTAACTTCTGAATGATGTATAATAAGTGCGATAATCATAGCTACCCGCATAGCAACTAGATAGTTGTTAACAGAGGATGATGTGCGAGTAGGAACTGAATGTAAGTCATGAATGGTCTACTTAGACGCTGCTCAAAGTGGTATTCTACTTAGTTACGTTGTTGCGATATATCAAGGGTCAAGTTCATTAGCGAGGGTTAGGCTTGGAGACTAAATGTTGTAGCCAACTGCAGTACCAGGATAAGGCTAGCGGAGACCACTTATTAATCCAGGAAGCGGTCAAGATTCACTTACCGCAGGAACTAGAAGGGGAAGATATCGCGCCTACGATATCTTAGGTATCGCTAGACGGTCTCACGTAGGGGGAGGACTCATCGCACCCCCCTGCGTAATGCGATAAGACAGAGGCGTAGCCGGAGCAATGGAATGAGATAGACAGCTCCAGTCAAAGGGATTAAGGTGGATTTAAGCACCCCGGATGCCTCGGAACTTGGCTGAGGACACTTGAGTCTTCTGCCTCCCATTAGAATCACTTCGGGTGAGACTTCAGGTTGCCTCTGTGACCTGTTGCCGAAAGGGCCAGTGAGCTAAGGGTTCTGTTGGTCTAAAAGATTACCGCAAGCCCGGGTCTGCTAGAAAGGATAGAGAATCAGATCAACAAATGGTTCCGTTGCCAGTTTGAACACATTGAGCTGATGTTCTGTTGGCATCCTACCAAGCAAGAACTTAACCAGTGGGTTGAGTCAAAAGAAAGAGAGTTTGCTGCAAAAGAAAACAAGAATCCTAGACTGAGCACTGAGGCTTGGCTACAGAAGCACATTTTTACAGATCTCCATGAGATATTCTTCGTAACTTATGCTATTGAGTTATATGGTTGGTTATCAAAGCTTGTTGACAACAGCGGTGTCAAGAAGAATCGGGAAGTTGTCTGGACAGCAGAGCTGATTCAGACCTTGAAAGGTGTCGATAACCCCATCTCACGCGCAGTAGACTTCTGGCTTGCGAGTCTGCTGGAAGGCTTCATCACAGAGTTCGCGGTTGATCAGAGAAAGAGTTTCAGCGCAGCAGAACGGTACTTCTTCAAGGGTTATCGCGGTAAGTACCTAAATTCTCTAAGTCTGTCCATTAAGCAATTACTATATGAAAAAGGAGTACTGGATATACTCTCAGATGAATAGTAGCATGATATTGTAATGTCAGTAGACTCTGAAAGTGATTACGAGTATCTTGGACATACACGTAGTGGTAAAAGATATAGAGTCAACGATTCATCTTCTTCTGAAGAAGACAGCTCAGATCACCCGAGACAGCAGAGTCAGAACCCTAGGACTCCTCAAAAGTCAGTCGGAACTCAGAATAATCCCGCAGGAACCCCGTCCAGTAGCTCTTACACAGCGAATACTGCCGCTACACCCTCCACATCTACACAACCGAGTGGTAATCATACAGCAAACCAGAACCCACCATCTAGAAACAGAATGGGAGATGATATGAAGCTACCAACATTTAAAGGTACAGGGTCGGAGGACCCTGAGCAACACTGGTTCTTATGCGAAGCCATATGGACCATTAAGCAAATACAAGATGATAATGTCAAGCTTGTCCAGCTGGCCACCACATTTAGAGAAAGAGCATTAACTTGGTATATGAAGTATACCACTGGCCATAACAGAACGCTTGCACAGGTTAGAACTGCTATGATTAAAGAGTTTAAAAAACCTAAATCCGAGTCACAGTGCATAGCAGAACTTAAAGATATTAAACAATTGCCTACGGAAACGGTTTGGGATTTTGACCAGAGGTTCAAGACCCTCATTGATCAGGTAAGCTTTGAGCTTGCGCCTCAACAGCATAAAGAATGGTTTATCGCAGCAATATTACCACACATCAGACTTCCGCTAATGCAACAGAAATTAAATACACAAGATGAAGCATTAGAAATGGCAATGAAACTAGAGGCTTCACCTCTAGCAGAAACTAGCACCGGTATCACTAATCTGCAGAATCAGCTAGCTAACCTCACCTTACAGCTGCATGAAATTAAGAAAGGAAAGGAGGTTGCGCATGAAATTTGGTGTACTAAGTGTAAAGCGCAGGGACACAGTAAGGATAACTGCCCTGCCTTTGCTGACTATATCGCCAGTGGAGCTCCTAACCCGTTGATGCAGAACCAGGGGCCATGGTGCGAGATTTGTAGAACCAGAGGACACAGTCCTCAGGAATGCCCTCTCCTTCAGAAATATGTGCAGACACCAAAGAACCTATATTGCAACTTCTGTAAATCTGTGGGACATGACGAAAACAACTGTAGAGCTTATGAGTTAATGATAGAAAGGAAGCATGACCTTTACAGAGTTCAGTCAGAAGCATCCGGACCAGCAGTACGTGCACAAACTGATCCGAATCAGGGAGGCCGTGGAGGAAATTTCAGAGGCCGAGGACGCGGAGGAGGCTATGAATCTGTCCGTGGCCGTGGAACTATCACCTGTTATAACTGTGGAGGCACAGGACATTACGCTAGAGACTGTCAGAACCCTACTACAACGTGCAAGTATTGTAAATCTTATGATCACACAATAGAGGAATGTCCCATACTGATAGCTAAGATCAAGGACGCCAAGCCAGCAACCAATCAGACTATCCAGTTTATCGCTGCTGAGCAGAACGAAACCGAACCACGGGTCAATATTGTAACTCGCAGTGGTCTCTCCACAAGCAACATATCGCAGGACGTGGAAAAAACGACAGGAACGCAGTGGGTGCGCAAAGCTCCAGGAAAACCTACCCCACTTGATCTACAGAAGAATAAGGAGGCATTTCAACAAACTAAGATTTCCTTTGCTGAACAGACACCGCCCAGATCACTATTATTACCATCTCAGGGTATACCACGGAAACCACCGCAGGATGTTAGTACTGCGCAGATACCACAGGCTAGCACATCTGGAAGATGCGACGAAGAGGAATTGACCGGGAGTGTACAGTCCTTCTTGCAGAGTTGTTTGAAACTTCTAAGAAACGGGAAAGCTGTAGAGGAACTTCAGAAAGTTATTGACCAATGTCAACAGAGCCCTTCTGTGAGCAATACACAGCGCACCATTCACCATATAATGGGCCATACAAGGACAGGAAGAGAGATGAGGCTCACAGCGCAGATCGGACTATTTGAAATGGATGAGGTTATCCTAGACTTAGGATCAGAGGTAAATGTCTTGACTAAGCAGACATGGGAACAGATGGGAAGTCCAAAACTAAGCAGGTCCCCTATCCATCTTAGACTAGCTAATCAGCAGAGAATATCACCGATGGGTCGCTTATCGCATGTCCCAGTGGACATCGACGGAGTTCACACATATGCCGATTTTGAGATCATAGAAATTATTGGTGACACCAAACCCTATCCAGCTCTATTAGGTATTGATTGGGCTTTTGATAACAAGGCTGTTATCAACTTAAAGAAAAGGCAGATGACATTTGAAGATGCTCAAGCCCGGGTTATCGCACCATTAGACCCTTTACAGGGTCCTCGCTACATTGAGCCAATCAAAGCAGAAGAGGAGGTGCATAACATGGAAAATTTGTACCAAATGACTTCTAATCAGACAGATTACATTGACCCTACAGCTGATGGACATATCAGCTGGAGATGTGATAGCTCCTGCACATCAGATTCAGATGTTGGCTTAGAGAATTGGCAAAATAGACTCCACGAAGTCTCTATTCGCAGATGCGCATTCATGACTAAATCACTGCGATGGATTGGGACTGAAAACAGGTATATTCCAACTTTTGATGGATTAGCAGACGTCAATGATTTTTTGCAGCAGTTTGAACAAGAGATTCCTCAAGAGCAGAGGATGGAGGTTTTTGACCTTGCAGTTCGAGCCACACCTGCAAGATGGTGGTACACACACAAGGAACATATCGCATCATGGTATGATTGTAAGAGATTGATGCGCATTAGATTCTCTAAAGAAAGAGACTGTACACAGCGGAAATACACAGGGGAGAGTGATCCCAGAGCACACATTATGAACTGTAAACAGAGTTGGCTAGAAATTCCAGCAGAAGAATGGGTTCATTTGTTTATCCACACACTGGATACAGTTCCACGGAACTGGTATACAGAAACAGAGCTAAGAAAAGGAACTATCTCATGGCCTATTATGATTGAAAACTTTTTGGTCACGTTCAGTTTTGAATCTGAACATCCAAGCATTGATCGGGCCTTGAATATCATAAAGACTAAAATATTTGAGGATTTCCCATCACCAGCGGCTTCGCAACCCGAGTGGGCTATTCAGATGGAACATGCACTGGAATGTTACAACTGCGCACAAGATTCAAGCGATGAGGATGAAGATCCTCGCAGTATCAATATCGCAGAAACAGAAGGTACGCGTGAAGTTGAAGGTCCACACTTAGAAATCCCAGCTGTAACAGAACCAATCAAGATTAGAAAGAGCAATATTGGCACAGAAACAGACCCTAAGTTTGCCTCTATTGGAGATTATTGGGATGATGAGACAATTGGCCAAATCACAGACCTATTACACGAGTATCAGGACCTATTTCCTACCAACTTTACAGAAATGAAGGGAATAGTGGGTGACTTAGGAGTCATGAGAATACCGCTTAAGAAGGATGCTAGGCCAGTTAAGCAACGTCCATACAGGTTGAACCCGCGGTATAAAGCAAAAGTAAAAGATGAAATAGATAAGATGCTAGCAGCAGGCATCATTGAACCTGTTGAAGAAAGTGAGTGGGTTAGTCCCATGGTAGTACAAGAAAAGAAAACAAAAGGAGACATCAGGATCTGTGTCGACTTGCGCAAACTGAATGATGCATCGCTGCATGACCCGTTTCCGACACCATTCACTGATGAAGTCTTAGACAATGTTGGAGGACAAGAAATCTATTCATTTACTGATGGCTTTTCAGGCTATCACCAGATAAGAATCCATCCAGACGACAGGCACAAGACCACATTTGTGACAGAATGGGGCTCCTTTCAGTATACGGTAATGCCCTTTGGTCTTAAGAACGCCCCAGCAATTTTTTCTAGAGTAGTTGTTGCTGTCTTTAAGGAATACATCCATCAATTTTTAGAAGTTTATTTTGATGATTGGACTGTATTTGGACTAGTCAAGAAGCACATAGGAAACCTACGATTAATGTTTGAAAAATGTAGACAGCACCAGATTTCCCTTAACTTAAAAAAATGTATATTTTGTGCGCCTTTTGGTACGTTGTTGGGTCACATTGTGTGCAGACAAGGCTTGATGGTAGATCCCGCGAAGATCGCCATCATTGTCAATTTACCAGCACCTAACTCAGTAAAGCAGCTGAGAACTACACTTGGTCATACCGGGTATTACAGAAAGTTTATCAAAGGTTATGCCAAGATTACCGCACCAATGGAGAAATTATTGAAGAAGGATATCAAATTCCAGTGGAATGAGGAATGTCAGAAGAGTCTTGACGCTCTAAAAGAAAAAATGGTTACAGCACCTATTCTGGTCTTTCCAGATTGGAACAAGCCTTTTCATGTTCATGTGGATGCATCTAGCATCGCACTGGGCATTATTCTCACGCAACCAGGCGAAGGGGGTATTGACCACCCTATCGCATATTCGAGCAGGAGACTATCGACAGCTGAGAAGAATTACACCACCACAGAGAGAGAAGGGTTAGCAATGGTGTATGCTTTACAGAAATTTCGGCACTATCTGTTGGGTGCCCCGTTCAAGATGTTCACCGACCATTCTGCATTAAAGTACTTGGTCAATAAGCCAGTGTTAGGGGGAAGAATATGCAGATGGCTATTGTTGTTCCAGGAATATGATTTCGAAATCATTGTTAAGCCAGGAAGACTAAATGCAGGACCTGATCACCTGTCAAGGCTAGACTCAGGTGAAGAACCAAGTAATTTAGAGGACAACTTGCCTGATGCGCAATTGTTCTCCATTCAGGTCGCAGATGAATATTATGGAGACATAATTCAATTCCTTACTACAGGGTGGGCACCACCTGAGTTTACCAAGCAACAAAAGAAACAATTAGTGGTGAAAGCAGCAGACTTCACCCTGATTGCAGGACACCTCTATAAGTTAGGACCAGATGAAATCTTGCGCAGATGCGTTATGCCCCACGAGAAACAGACCATTCTTAAGGAAGCACATTCGGGCATCGCAGGAGGCCATTTCGCAGGGAAGCCTACCGCTCAGAAGATCCTAGCAGCCGGACTATGGTGGCCTACATTACATAAAGACAGTAAAGAGTTTTACAGATCATGCGATATCTGCCAAAGGACAGGAAAGCCCTCCAGAAGAGATGAAATGCCGTTGCGACCACACATAACGCTACGCGCATTCGATAAGTGGGCCATAGAATTCGTGGGTCCTATTAACCCCCCAGGAAAACGAACTGGTGCGAGATATATTATTACAGCAACAGAATACCTCACCAGGTGGGCTGAGGCGAAAGCAGTCAGGAATTGTGATGCTGCTACAGCAGCACAATTTATTTTTGAAAACATCATCACTAGATTTGGATGCCCAGTGACTTTGATGAGTGATCAAGGCACACACTTTTTGAATAGCACCATAGAAGCCTTGACAGAGGAATTTGAAATACAGCACCATAAGAGTACACCTTACCACCCTCAAGCTAATGGTACGGTGGAGGCTTTCAATAAGATATTAGAACAGGCTCTTACAAAGATTTGTAACAGTCAAAGGGATGATTGGGACCTCAGAGTTAATGCTGTATTATGGGCTTACAGGACCACGTGTAAGAAACTAACAGGGCACACACCTTTCAGCCTGGTATATGGACAAGAGGTTGTTATGCCTATGGAATACATCTTACCCAGTCTAAGGATTGCTCAGCTTACAGAGATGGCTGATTCTAATACTTTAGAGGAGAGATTGGCGCAGCTGCTCAATCTGGAGGAAGACAGATTTATCGCAGGATTCCATCAAAAAGTGCAGAAAGCACGAGAAAAAGCTTGGCATGATAGGCATATCAAGAACAAAATCTTTCAGCTTGGAGACTTGGTACTCCTTTATGACAGTAAGTTTATAAAGTTCCCTGGAAAATTCAAAACTCATTGGTTAGGGCCATATCAAATTCAGCAAATAACAGATGGAGGTTCTATACAGCTTCGTACTATGAGTGGGGAGTTTCTTCCTACCCTGATCAATGGTAGTCGGCTTAAGCTGTATCGCGACGGCCATGCCACCTCCCAGCCCTAGCCCAGAAAGGAAGCTAGTGGTGCAGATGTTCAGTGTAGTTGAAATGAAGCATCGCACCCTAAGGAGTCTACACCGGGAAATACTTTAGGTAAGAATTCGCAGCCAGCTTTCCTGGTGGTTGCGATAATTTTGATATTAGGCGAGTTTGTGGCACTTTCCATCTCCAGACGATGCGATATCTTATCGCAGAGGACAGAAAACAGATGGATGCGCTACCAAATTTTGAATTCATCAGAGGGCTAGTCACTTCGCCATCTGACAAGCATTAACTGCACGGCTGACAAGTATCTGTTGTACTAAGATTTGGCAGCAGTACGACGATTCTTCTAGATTTGGAAAATCCGATGCGACACCACTCCGGCGCACAGTTTCCCAGCGAAAATTCAAACGGCGTTTGCAATAAATAGGCGCGGGGTGCTGTCTTGTCTATGCATTAAATGCCGCCAGCGGGTCCAGTCACTGATCCGTTGCCATTTAAAATTCCGCCTTATGATAAATGCACGTTCTATTCAAAGCACGGGGCTACTTGGTCATTTTCACCAAAAAGAGTTGAGCGCAGTTGAGCCGAACCAAGCGTATTCTTAGCAGAGTTCTGAGCAGGGAAACCAAAAACAATTGCAGACTCTGATTTGCATTAAGATTAGCAATCATAGGAAGTCCAGAGTACCACAGGGGAAGGTCCCTCGCGCCAGACGAGCCTCTCGAAGACGTGTTGCAGAGATTCCAAAAAGGTGGAATCGAGTGCGCTATGACTTCGGTTGTGGCGAAGAAAGGGAAGAAAATTGCTGCTGGTTCTCCGTCTACACGCCAGTCACCAGGAACCTTAGCTAATATGGAGCGTAGCGAGACCCCGAATAGCACAGACTCAGAAGAACCGGCGCAGGAACTTCCGGAAGAAGTTACAGTCACTACCATATACTTCCCACCAAGAATAGAGAATGCGCCAGCCATTGTTCTTCCACGAGACTTTAAATATGAACTCATACTCCCACCGCTGGATAACCGAGTGAAGGAAGAAGGTAACTTGTGGGGGAATATGCATGCTGTTAAGTTTACTGATTATAATCTGAGAGATTATACGCTGTACCCACAATTCCGCCGCGATCGTTATATGACGATTCAGAGGAACCCAAGGACACAGCACGATGAGTTCGTCCCCATGGACCATGTAAGCCATTTAGCACCGTCGGGACTGCTCAATCTCCTGTAGATTCCACACTTTGGACGGGGCCCGGAGGTCAATGTTGTGGTGCGGACGCTACTGTCATGTGTGCATGGTGGTTACTTATGGTTGGGTAACCGATTTGATGTCAATGTTGACCTCATTCACCACATTACCGGTCTGTCGAAGACTGGTTTCGACCCACAGATAAATATTGATGGCGCCACAAAGGATACCAGGCTCTCAACCAAGCAGGTTGCGGAGTATAAGCTGCAAAGAGGAGGTCGCGCCTACGATGTCAATTCAATACAGGATGACGCCTTGCGGTTTACTGTTAGTCTGTTGGCCGGAAAACTCCTCCTCAAGGTGAGGCCGAAGGAGGTCACAGGCTCAGTTATCCGCCTCGCGATTGAAGTCATAAAAGGTAAACCTTACAACTGGAGCTTATTTTTGTTAAATAGTTTCTTTCAAGACTGTGCACAGGCGCAGCAGGATCCACTTCACAGCTTCCACTTCTCGTGGCTGCTGATCCTTATGGCTTTCATTGGATGGAAAGAGCCGCCCAATTCGCAGTTTCCACAACTGCCACCAGGGGCGTGCAGAGGGTCGAGGTACTCAAATCTTTGGGCGAGTAGTCACCCCGAGAAGCACAAGAATAACGCAATGATATTCCATGAATATTATATGCTATTGCTTGAATCCGTCGCAACGATTCCGCGTGTCGACTCGCCGGTCGTTGATCTTTATCAGTCCAAGCTGGAATTTAAAGTCGACAGGGATAAAACCTACATCAGACCCAAAGGATTCAGGAAACATAACGAATGGGCCCCCGGCCCATATCGCATGGAAATCCAGCAGGTTGAAGATACCATTAAGAATTGTTTTGATGAGGACATGAAACAAATGTATGATGATCTATCCTCTGGCCTAGTTCCAGTTGATCCCCCAGCTGAGGACCCAGAAGATGTTCAGGAGGTAGATCCTAAAGACAAAGAGAAAGAACCAATAGGTTCTAAGAGAAGGGCTATTGAAGGCCCTTCTCCGGTGCGACCAAAGAAGAAGAGAACAAAGGCGGTTACTTCCGACGAACCGCAGGCACCAATCATGACAGAAGATGAGTATGATCTCATCGCCAGCCGAATACAGGAGAAGATGCGGGATAAATTCGCTGCGATTCAGTCATCGCAGGATCGTATGCGCATCAGCCTTGACAACAAATTGCGAGAGTTGAAGGCAATCACTGAGAAGACTGCTTCCATGCAGATTCAGCCAGCTCCAACTACAGTCGCAGAAAGTTCGCAGCCCCCTCCACAGAGCAGGGAAGAAAGCATTGCAAGGGACCGCACGAACATTGTTCGTATACCGCCAGGAAGAATTAAGTTCCCTGTACCGATGGAAGTGCAGATGGTTCATCCTCTTGAGGTGAACCTACCAGAGGTACCTGTGGATCAGTTGTATGAAATTTTCCAGCAGATAGGCACGGAGCTGAGGCACAGAGAACAAGTCACATATGAGCAAAATGTTTTGCTGTCTAACGACAATGTGCAGCTCATTGCACAGCATGAGGCAGAGAGTGCCCAGTTGACGCAATATGTTCAGCGAGAGCAGGATGTCTCCCTTGTTTTAAAGAATATTGCAGCAGAACTTCCGCAGTGCGATATCAGGCCTGAGTTAGAAATAACTCAGAAGATCAGAAAAATAGCGGAAAGAGCAAAGGCTCTAGATGAAGAGAAGAAAAAGATGGAGGAAGAATACGAAGCAAGGATTGCTGCACTTGAAGCAAATAAGCCACCTACTCCAGAGGAAATCCAAGAAGCACGAGTGCAAGCTTTCAGAATTGTACAGACACAGATGCACTATCGGGTGGAAGCAGCAGAGGCTATCCTGGAAGATGCATAAAAAACATGGCTGGAGCTAGAGGAGCTCCCACAGAAAGCCGAGCTCGATCAGCACATTAAGCACTGTGAAGATGCGATAGCAAGAGCTGAAGAAGAGTACAAGGGCTTGAGTGCTCTTGCGAAGATAAGAAAGAAAGGAGAAATCACACAAATTCAGCAGCAGGTGCAGAAATACAGAGCACAGCAGATCAACCTGGCTAACGAAGTTAGCCCGCACGAAAGCAAAGTCGCACATCTGGTTGATGAACTGGAGCAAAAGGTGAAAAGCTTCACCTCAAGTAAAGGAGTCATTGAGGGCACAGAGGACTCCTTGGTAACTGCTGAGCTGCTCAGCGCAGCGCAGGAAGAAGTAACACACATGGATGAAAGCATTAAAGCGCTTAAGGCACAATTCGCAGCAATCTCACGAGCAGCAAAGGATAAGCTTAGGCAGATGAATCAGACTGTTGTTGCGAGTGGCTCGGGGACGAGCCACAAGTAAGTGTTAGGGGAGTTGTTGGAGAGAACTTCCGCAGCATTTAGGAAGCTGCTAATTTTGGGAAGGATAACTAATTTTGGAGAGAAAGTACCAATTTTGGCGGTAAGACAAAGATATCGCCGTAGCGCAAATCCCGGCGGGAATCACGGCGATAGGTACAGAAAAGTCAAGCATGTGGTACAAAGAAGAGGCCGAAGGGAGAGCTCAACCACCGCAATAAAGGCGCCGTAGATGAAGAGAGGGTTCAGCTACCCTCATTAAAGAAGAAGGACTACAGTCAGCGTTGCTTGAACTAAGAAGAAGCGACGGGCCGATGCATTAAAGACTAAGGACTGCAGGAAGCGGCGACGAGACAGAAGGCGGCCATGGAAGTACAGCCAGTTGACTGTAAGTGGTTAGGGTTGAGTCACTGTTGGGATAAGGCCCACAGTTTTGTAACTGCGATGAGACCTTCGGGCCATCTATATATAGTAGTCTTTTTATATGATAAGGGGTTGGCCACATAGTGATAGAGACATCAGGTAGAGGTTAGTCAAGCCTTTTTGTGGTTGCAGAGTCTGGACATCCCTGAGAGAATACAAGGGCCAACCTGTTGAGAGATAGTGCGATCCGCAAGGATTGTGAGAGAAAGAGAGTGCATTGTAAAAGGCAGGAAGAGAAAGAGGTCTATAGAGAAGGGCTCCCACTGAGGTGGAGTTTCCCAGAAGACCCTTGTTGTAAAGAAAGGAACGGAACTGTGTCTATTCTTCAGAGTTGTAAACAAGAACCGTAGTCCCCCTGGGCGTAGTTCTTGCCCTGGGAGTAACAACGTGCTTATTTAAGTAGCACTATTGTATTTGTGTAGCTACTGCTCTCATTCACTTGTCTGTGTTATATATGAATGCTTCAGTCTGTTATAAGTAATGTACATGGTCGTCAGCTTAACTTCTGAATGATGTATAATAAGTGCGATAATCATAGCTACCCGCATAGCAACTAGATAGTTGTTAACAGAGGATGATGTGCGAGTAGGAACTGAATGTAAGTCATGAATGGTCTACTTAGACGCTGCTCAAAGTGGTATTCTACTTAGTTACGTTGTTGCGAGATATCAAGGGTCAAGTTCATTAGCGAGGGTTAGGCTTGGAGACTAAATGTTGTAGCCAACTGCGGTACCAGGATAAGGCTAGCGGAGACCACTTATTAATCCAGGAAGCGGTCAAGATTCACTTACCGCAGGAACTAGAAGGGGAAGATATCGCGCCTACGATATCTTAGGTATCGCTAGACGGTCTCACGTAGGGGGAGGACTCATCGCACCCCCCTGCGTAATGCGATAAGACAGAGGCGTAGCCGGAGCAATGGAATGAGATAGACAGCTCCAGTCAGAGGGATTAAGGTGGATTTAAGCACCCCGGATGCCTCGGAACTTGGCTGAGGACACTTGAGTCTTCTGCCTCCCATTAGAATCACTTCGGGTGAGACTTTAGGTTGCCTCTGCGACCTGTTGCCGAAAGGGCCAGTGAGCTAAGGGTTCTGTTGGTCTAAAAGATTACCGCAAGCCCGGGTCTGCTAGAAAGGATAGAGAATCAGATCAACACCCTTCAGATTTTTTCCCAAGTCCATATTTTCCTTTACTGAAGTAGTTTCTGTTTTTGTTTTCCTACCCAGTCAACCAAAAAAAAAAAAAAAACTCTTGGTTATGGTTGTCACCCGTGCAGGAGCAAAAACCATGGAGGAAGCCCTTATAGCCATCCAAGCCAAAATCCAAGATCTGGATGAAAAATTTCTCGTCCTCCATCTTGAACATTCAGCTATGAACAACAAACGGCAGTCCAAGTCTTCATTAGACAATGGGTTCTCTTCTTCCAGCAATTTTCGTGGTCCGAAGCTTGATTTTCCTCACTTCAATGGTACCGATCCAACTGGATGGATCTATCGTGCAGAACAGTATTTCAGTCTGCATAATACTTTTGATGTCAACAAAGTTCCGCTGGCATCCTTTCATTTGGAACAGGAAGCTCTTCAATGGTACCATTGGTACATCAAGGCGCATGCAGAGCCAAAATGGCCAGACTTTTGCCAGCTCCTTTTGCAACGATTTGGTCCTAGTGCTTTTGATGACTTCACAGGAGCCCTCACTAAACTTCGCCAAATTGGCACTGTGAGAGAGTATCAAACCGAATTTGAGAAACTAGCCAACCACACCGCAGGATTGTCTGATGACTTTTACCGAAGTTGTTTTATCAATGGTCTAAAGGATGCCATCCGCTCTGAGGTCAAAATGTTCTGTCCCCACACAATGATGGAAGCCCTAGGGTTGGCTAAGTTGGCAGAAGACAAGATTGCATCCCAACAACGCTCCAAGCCCAATTTTGTTCCCTTCCGAAATATGGGTTCTCAATGACCACCTATACCGCAGGCTCCTCGACCAACTCCTATCAAGCGTTTGTCTAAAACAGAGATGCAAGCACACAGAGAAAAGGGGCTTTGCTATAATTGTGATGAGAAATTCACTCGGGGACATAGATGTGTTCAGCAAAAGCTCTATCTCTTGGATGTGGATTCTCCGCCTGCCTTTGAAATTGGTGATGAAGATCCAGAAACACTGGATGCTCCGGTCGACATTCAGGAAATATGGGTTCTCAACGACCACCTATACCGCAGGCTCCTCGACCAACTCCTATCAAGCGTTTGTCTGAAACAGAGATGCAAGCACGCAGAGAAAAGGGGCTTTGCTATAATTGTGATGAGAAATTCACTCGGGGACATAGATGTGTTCAGCAAAAGCTCTATCTCTTGGATGTGGATTCTCCGCCTGCCTTTGAAATTGGTGACGAAGATCCAGAAACACTGGATGCTTCGGTCGACATTCAGGAACCGCCAATTGACCCTTCGTCTCAGGATGACCAGCCAGAGATATCTCTCCATGCTTTAGCTAGAATCACCACCCCCCAAACAATGCAGGTCAGGGGTTACTTCAAGAAGCTTCCTCTTACAATACTCATTGATTCTGGTAGCACTCATAATTTCATTGACCCTCGGATCGCCAAACAAGCTGATTGTTTTATCCATCCTTTCTCCAACTTTGAAGTCATGGTTGCCAATGGGGGCACCTTACCTTGCAAAGGGAAGTGTCGAAATGTGCGTATCTCTATGGGAGATTATACCTTGCGCTCTGACATGTTTTCCTTGACCTTAGGCGGATGTGATGTGGTTTTGGGCGCTTAATGGCTACGCACACTTGGCCCTATCTTATGGGATTTTGCTGAACTTTGGATGTAATTTTCCCTCAATGGACAAAAACACACATTGACAGGATTACAACCAGGTTCTCTCAGCATCATCAGTTCACATCGCATGGAAAAACTCATCAAGAATAATTCACATGGTGTCATCGCTCAGCTCCATTCCATTCAGATGCAACCTTCAGCGGTCTCCCCTACTCCTTTGGATCTACAACAAATTCTGGATCGATATATAGGTGTCTTTGCTGAACCAGTGGGATTGCCACCTTCCAGGCCATAAGACCATCGTATTCAGCTCCTTCCTGGTAGCATTCCTCCCAACATCCGGCCCTATCACTACCCATTTCACCAAAAAACGGAGATTGAAATGCTCGTTCGGGACTTATTGAAGTAAGGTATTATTCGCCCAAGCACTAGTTCCTTTTCTTCTCCAGTTATTCTTGTCCGCAAAAAAGATGGGTCATGGCGCCTCTGCATTGACTTCCGAGCACTTAATCACCTCACCATCAAGGATAAGTTTCCAATTCCTGTTGTTGATGAGCTTCTTGATGAGCTTCATGGGGCTCACTTTTTCTCCAAGTTGCATCTTCGTTCTGGGTATCATCAAATTCGGGTTCATGAGGATGATATCCCTAAAACAACTTTCCACACACATGATGGCCATTATGAGTTTTTGGTCATGCCCTTTGGTCTCACTAATGCTCCTTCCACATTCCAGGCCTTAATGAATAAAATATTTCGACCCTACTTGCGGAAATTCATTCTAGTATTCTTTGATGATATCCTCATCTACAGTAAAACATGGGATGAACATCTCCAGCATCTGGATATTGTCATGCAACTTTTCTCTGACCATCATCTCCATGCCAAGCAGTCTAAATGTTTTTTTGGACAGAAGGAAGTTGAGTATCTCGGGCACATTATCTCAACACAAGGGGTTTGCGTGGATCCTACCAAAATCGATGCCATGAACAATTGGCCGCATCCTCAGACACTCAAGACCCTTCGTGGTTTTTTGGGGTTGACTGGCTACTACCGCAAGTTTGTCAAGGATTATGGGAAGATTGCAGCTCCATTAACTGCTCTATTAAAAAAGGATGCTTTTACATGGACACATGCTGCTCAGTGTGCATTTGAAAAACTAAAACAAGCTATGTGTACCACCCCTGTTCTAGCTATGCCCGGTTTTTCCAAGCCCTTCACTATCGAGAGTGATGCTTGCGGCAATGGACTTGGTGCAGTTATCCTTCAAGATGAACACCCCATTGCGTTCACCAGCAAAGCCCTTTCAGGTAAGAATTTAGCTACCTCTACCTATGAGAAGGAAATGATGGCTATTTTGCATGCAGTACAGAAGTGGCGCCCATACCTATTAGGGAATCATTTCTGCATCAAGACTGATCACCAGAGTCTGAAATATTTATTGGAACAGCGTGTCTCCTCCCCGGCACAACAGAAATGGGTTATCAAACTCATGGGTTATGACTATGAGATCACTTACAAGAAGGGTAAAGACAATATTGTGGCAGATGCTCTTTCTCACACATTTGATGCCCAAGGTTCTCTTTCAGCTATTTCTATGCCTGTTCCAAATTGGTTGCAATCTGTTCAATAGGGTTATGTCAATGACTCTTCCTTATCTCAAATCATCCAATGCTCGACCAACAACCCTTCTGTTGTACCACATTACTCTTGGGATGGTGCTTCTTTGAGATACAAGGGTCGTCTGGTGCTTCCCCAGATCACGGATCTTCAACAGGTTGTCTTCTATGAACTCCATGCTTCTCCATTGGCAGGACACTCTGGGTCCCTCAAAACATATGAACGAGCACGGCGTAACTTCTTTTGGCAGGGCATGAAAAGGACAATTCAACAGATGGTGGTCGAATGTGATACCTGCCAGTGCAATAAGGGTGAAACAACACTCCTCCTAGGATTGCTCGAACCCTTGCCCATACCTACACGGATTTGGATAGATATTTCTATGGATTTCGTTGAAGGGCTCCCTAAATCTGCCGGGAAGACAGTGATTCTCGTTGTGGTTGATCGCCTCTCCAAATATAGTCATTTTTGTGCTCTCAGCCATCCCTATACATCCTCCTCAGTCGCTCAAATTTTCCTGGACCAGATCTTTCGTCTTCATGGCATCCCTTCTTCCATTGTCTCGGATCGTGATGCAACTTTCACCAGTCTTTTTTGGACAGAACTATTTCGCCACACTGGCACCAAACTGAAGATGAGTTCAGGGTATCACCCACAAACAGATGGTCAGACTGAAATTATCAATAAATGCTTGGAAACTTATCTTCGTTGCTTCACCTCTGAACAACAACATCAGTGGGCAAAGTGGCTCCCTCTCGCTGAATGGCGGTACAATACCTCTTACCACAGTGCCTCTAAAATGACCCCATATGAAGTAATCTATGGTCAGGCACCTCCAGTTCTTCTTCCATACACCCCCACCAGTTCACCAGTTCAGGAAGTTGACACGGTCCTTCGAAACCGCAATCAGATTCTTCGCATTTTCCGGGACAATCTTCACATGGCAAGAAATTGCATGAAGCAACAAGCTGATCAGCACCGTTGTGAGCGCACTTTTCAAGTCGGAGATATGGTTTTTATTCATCTCCAGCCGTACAAGCAGTCCTCCCTCAAACTCAAAGGGCGTCATAAGCTCGCTCCAAAGTTCTATGGGCCATATCGGATTCTTCAGAAGATTGGGTCTGTTGCTTATAAATTGGAACTTCCTCCTTCTTCCCGCATTCATCCAGTCTTTCATGTCTCTTTTCTGAAGAAAGTTCTTGGCACCAACATCAGTGGACAAACGATTTTACCTGAACTAGATAATGAAGGATCCATCCTTTTGGAGCCGGAGGCCATCCTCAATCGGCGCACTCGTCAGCTTCTCTCTCGCTCTATCACAGAGGTCTTAATTCAGTGGCACGGCATGCAACCAGAGGATGCTACATGGGAACCACTCCTTCAGATTCAACAACAATTTCCACATCTAAAGCTTTGAGGACAAAACTTTTTTAAGGAGGAGGGGATGTTAGGAACCCATGTCTTTACTTTGTTAGTATATTGTTGTTGGCGCATATGCTTTGTAAGTCGCCTGTAGTATTGTTGATCCATAGTTTGTAGTGGCCCATGGTTTTGACCCATAGTATTGGCGCCTAAACTTAGTATATAAGTGTGTGCTGAGACCTATGAAGGACCGTGAAGTTATTTCTATTGAGCTTGCTCATAGGAGGTTTCCCCCTCGAAGTGGCCTGTGATCAATATAAAAGTGATTCTGAGTTCTGTCATTTCTGCTATTTCGCATATTCTTATTAATTGATTGTTGCAGGTGCATCACAGGTTCTCCGTTTAGATTAAAGGGGACCCTCGAAGTGTGTGCGAGGCTGTAACGTCCCCACCCATCATACTAGTGCGATGGAGAGAACGTTAGACTGAAGGCAGGGCATCTAGCCCCATGAACTTATTAAATAAGCATTCACATATATAAAAAAAAGAAATATGGAAATGTATAATTATAAGATAACACAGCGGAAGTAATTTCAATTACACATCCATCATACATTCAAGATATTCATGATATTCATCAAATAAATAATTGCAAAGTTAACACAAGAGAGTACTTATCTTATAACAAAGTAGCCCCGAGCAACTGGCTATGCAACTGCAACGTTCCACCCAACCATAGGCCAGTTGTGATTATCAATATCTCAACACACTGCCACCCCCGAGCTGGGCATGATCTCTACAAGGAATCGGGGAACAACAGACTCACACATAGCCCAAAGATACACCAAATCAGCCAAGCCAATCTACAGTTGGGTTTATCAGGCTGTTAGGCAATGGAAGGAAGAATTGCTAAACTAGTGGGATCATCCATAGAGATATGGGCACCCTCTGCAAGATCTATCTAGCTTGGTCCCCAGAATACTTACACACCTGGCACAAGGAGGTATTCCCTTCACTAATACACAGTCCCTCAGGCCATACCTTCCATTCTTGTGTTCTTCAAGGTGTGCATAGAAGAGCAACCAGCGCTTTTGATACTCTTGAGAGGTTACCTCCTCACTAGGTTTATCAAGCCAATTCTAGTCCACTTCCACTCCTAATTCTTGCTCACAATTTCAAACCAACACAGGGATGCACCCTACGACAAAACACAAGTGCTGAAAAACGTGGGCAACCAAAACGAACTGGTAGATGGGGAGTAAACCCTGGGAGAGCAAATTCATTTTCAGAAAACGTTTTTCTGCATTTCAGGGGCAAAAATGACCTCTATAAACCCCCAAAACGTGACTCCCTTTCTTCTAGTCACAGAATGACCTCTATAAACCCCCAAAACGTGACTCCCTTTCTCCTAGTCACAGTGCAACACAAAAATGAGCTCCCAGCTATGGAAAAATGCAGGAAATTGGTAAAAAACGTGATGGGGAAAGCCCAGCTAGCTCAGACTACGTGAGAGAGAAAAAACTATGGGTTCAGAATGGCTTTGGGGACCATTTCGTGGGTGTTTTCTTGCCCCATAAGCAAAATTACATTTTTTCAGGTTGATGGCTTGCCCATGCACAAAATTGGCTGCCATGCCTCTTCATTCCCAAGGCATTAACTGTCTCAACCAATTTCTGGAAGAATTAAATGATTGGGTGCATAAGTCAGAATGGGTAGTTGAGGGTTTATTCATTGACATCTGGCTTATCACCATTGGCTCAAGAGTTTGAATAATTTCCCCCCCCTTATTCCTTGTAGAATCATGCCCCCATCTCTTTGTTGCATTGCATAGCTAGTTGTGGGTTTTCATTAAAATTCGTATTTACATGATGTCTTAATTTACATTGTGCCTATCTAGCACAAGAACCACATGCATCTATTTTTAATTGCCGATATATAAAACGCTAAATCAATGGTAGGGCCTTGGCCTTAAGCTCCTCACCATGATTAAATAACAATATTTACATCATTTACGATTTAATGAAAAAGGGGATCAAAATGGGGACGTTACAGAGGCACTGTCGGCCAAGAAAAATTTTCGGGTGCATTAGTTTATTCGGCCGAATAATTGTTCGGCCGAACAAGTATTCGGCTA
This sequence comes from Larix kaempferi, assembly GCA_027924585.1. Classification (NCBI taxonomy): domain Eukaryota; kingdom Viridiplantae; phylum Streptophyta; class Pinopsida; order Pinales; family Pinaceae; genus Larix; species Larix kaempferi. Next base: position 7,522,694 of record BSBM01000386.1, on the reverse strand, counting down.
AATAATTGTTCGGCCGAACATGTTTCCTGCATAAAATCCCGGCCTCGTCTGCAGTTTGGCATTCTTTGCTGGCATTTTTCTGGACCCGCGGTTGAGCTGTGCTGCGGTCGTCGACGAGCTCGCCACCCTGCATGTTTTCCTTCTCGCCACCCGCGTTCGAGCTTACACGCCTTCTCGCCTGCTTTCTCGCCACTCCTCACCTCGCCATAAGCCATAGCATCCGACCCCTCTGTTCGTCAATGAGCCCGCTATCTGCCAACTCCAAATCGTCTTTTTCCAATCCACGAGCCCGCCAGCCCAAACTCGCCGTTTTCCATTGGATAGTCGCTCCCTGTTGGATCCCCATGGAGTTAACGGCTTCGATGTTGAGGTAAGAATTCGTTTAGATGTTTCGTTTACATTTTTGTTTTTTAGTTTTTTCCAAAAAAAAAAATTAATGTATGCTTATGGATTCATTTTTTAATGTGTGCTAGAAATGTGGTAATGTGTGCAGGTCAATTTGTTTGGTGAGTTGGTGGTTGTCTTCAGTGAGTTGGTGGTTGTCTTCGGTGCGGCGTTGGTGTTCTTGTGTTCGGCATGGACTTGATAATTTGTCATTTTCTCAGGTATGTTTTGACGTTAAGTTGTTTCGTTTTGTTTTCGTTTTCGTATTTTTATAGTTTTCTGTTGCTAATACAATTTGTTGATGTTTGTAGGAAATTATTTTCGTTCAGCGAGTTGGTGGTCGTCTCCAGTGAGGCATTGGTGTTCGTGTCTAGTTCGACAATCTATTGACTGCGAGTTTGGTTTACAGGTATGCCTCCTTTCTCAAATTTTTGGATTGTCAATAAATATAGTTGTCATTGAAATAATGTTTAAGATTTTGAGATATTTGATTAAGCATTTAGATGATAGGTTTTTATTTTAAAAAAAATAATAAAAATATATTTGCATTCAGAATTAAAATCAGATTGTTTTTTTTTTTTACATTAAATATTATGTTCCTGTTCATGAACAGAGTTTTTCAACTCTGTTCACGAACAGAGTTTAAAAACTATGTTCATGAACACAGAGTTTTTAAACTATGTTCATGAAAACTCTATGTTCATGAACAGAGTTTAAAAACTTTGTTCATGAATATATTTTTTAAACTCTGTTCATGAACACAGAGTTTTTAAACTCTGTTCATGAACACAAAGTTGAAAAACTTTGTTCATGAACACAGAGTTTTTCAACTATGTTCATGTTGCTTGAAGATATCATTGAGACCAAATTTATCATTAGACGTTTCAAACAATGCTTTCAAAACAAAACGTAGCCTTTATGGGTGGGTGGGAGTGCCTTTTGAATTGACTAATGCTTCACAAACATGTAACTCAACAATGACAGGCTTCATATACATCTTTGAAAAATTGTAATTGCTTATCTAAATGATATCCTAAGATATAACAAAAGTTGGGAGGAATAGTTTCAACACTTCAACATATGTAGACCATTTTGGATAACCTCCAATAACACCAATTAAAAGCTAAGATAAAAAAATAAAAAAAATAAAAATAAAAACCTTTTTTTTGCAGGATTCTATTTCATATCTAGGCTTTATCATTGATTCCAAGCTGAGTCCTAAACCTGATGTTACTGACTCTGATCCTTTTAGGATCCTTGGATGCTTCTTTCCCACACCTTGTGAGGAGAAGAATCTCTGGACAAATCTATCACAAATACTGTATACATGGCTAACTATTGATAAAGAAAAGCGATAGCAGAACATATAAAATTAGATTCAATTAAACCGTAAAAGATCTCAATGTAACAACTATTATTCTACATGGAAAGACATCATTGCTGCTAGCGTTTTCAACGGAGTTGAAAAACTCTGTTCATGAACAGAGTTGAAAAACATATAAAGAGTCATATAGTGTTGTAAGTCCTTCATTATTTTTCTTTCTTATAAATAAAGTACGATTCTTATAATAAGTGGATATATATATATATATTTCATATGATGTTTGTTTATTGAGATATATAATGGAATCATATGTGATGGATGAAAAATTTGTAAGGTTACTATACTACTTCAATTAACTGCATTATATCTTATATCTGATTATGAAATGATTATTAAATAGATCTTTATGTTGCAATAGTAGTGATGGTAGGAATTTCAGTTAATTAATTATGCTAGAGTTAGGAAAGAAATAGGGACTTAAAAAAAAAAATCACTTATACAACTTGAGACACCCCTACATTTGGTATGTAGTTCTTTATCAGATATGTCTTTAAGTCTGTAGAATTAACATGTAGAACTTCAATGTGTTATGAGTTGACATTTGTGTAAATTTAGATATCATATCAAATGGAAAGAGTGGAGTCTTCGAAGCGAAAGCGTAGGAGGTCATCACATTCATCGGGATTTGGTGTCCCAATTGGTAATCAAAGGTTGTTGAATTCACCTCAGGGTTCGAGTTTACTGTATGGGTCACAGTCATTCGATCACCAACAAGGTGATAGGGGTATAAATGATTCCCCTTTATCTTCTGTGGGAGACCATCGATCTCAACCTTCTGTTGGTATGAACATTAATGTTTCAATACATGTATAATCTGTATTTTTGTTTGTTTCGAATTTGTGGACAAGGTTAACACTTGACTTCGGCTATATTTGAAGCAGAGCGAGGTTCAGAAGATGTGCGTAATTCGACAGAGCTGGAGGAAGATCAAGATAGGATTGTAGATGATGGAATAGGTGCGGGTGCAGAGCAGGGTCTTGAAGATCCTCTTAAAGCTAGGATGACATATGTTCCACTAGCTGAGGGTTGTACACCCATATCAACTTATCCGTCTAATTTACCTGATGAGCTTCCATGGGAAGGTGTTGTGCAACAAACTATCCTTGAAAGTTGTAGATCCCACTATGACAAGTTGAACAATGATCTTTCTACTTTGGATCTCCCTCCAGAGAGCAGACAAAGTCTAGAGATTGTTTTGGGGTCATTGAAAAAATTCATTGATGCATATGAGGAACTCGAACCAACTACAAATTGTTTTGTTCATTTGATGCAGAGGCGAAGGGAACAAGTTATGGGTCCAGACAAGTGGGAGGTTGTGAAGGAGAGAGTGACCAAAGAACAGGCCAATTCAATGTTTAATTTCAAAGAAGGCCTTAAGCGAAAAATGTTGAAAGTGCAATATTTCAAGCATCCTCTAATTGCACATCTAATATATGATCGGTTCCTTGCAACTTATGGTCGATTTCCATGGAACGATGAGGTTCCTAATTATTTTGCTAGATTTTTCTATGTGGAGTTTTTTTTAGGTATGAAGCCAAACTATACTGATATTCCTTCTGAATTTTATGGAGTTGGAAAGGGTCGAATATATAATCGAAAAGGTGCTCTTAGAGACCCTACAACTCTTCGACCTCCACCCGAGATACCTCGCCCACCCAGGGTTGTGGCATTAAGATCGGAGATGGAGCCCACATCCCAACTTGGGACAACTGCAAGGGATTCTGTTGGTGATGGTTTAGCATCAGATCTTGTTGGAGTAGAAGTGGGATTGGGTCGAGAGAGAGCTCGTGCTACTATTCGTCAAAAGTTTGTTTACAAGACGAATGATGAGGTAGATGGATTGAGCATCGACGATCTCAGGGCTTATGCCAAGTCTTGTCGCGACATAGCTTCAGATGTATTATCCAATGACACATCGAGTATGGGAGAGGTTTGTTGATTATGCTATGACAATCTATTTGATCTTTTATTCATTTTGAATTGAATTTTTTGTTACATAGTAATAAGTACATTAAGCAAATGTATTTTGTTTGCAGTTTTCTAGAATGCTGAATGCACATAATTTTTGAGTCTCCACTAGTCAAAATGAAGAGCATCTTGGAGAGGTATATTTATTATAATATTTATGCTTGAACTTGATATTTTATCTTTATTTTTGAATTTTAGTAAATATCAATGTATCTTATTGTTAATTTGACTTATCCATGCAGGTTTCTTTAGAATCAAACTTTTTAGATGATTTACCATCTCTTGTGAGCTAATGATTTTAATTTTTTTGTTTTGGTTAAGTTAATTGCTTAATTTATTTTTTGCTTCCACTATGTTTTATTTATTAACAAAATTTAAATTTTAGGGGGGAGACCATATGGAAATTGGGGGTGAAAATGTAGGTTCTTTGATGAATGCGGATATTGGCACTGAGGTAATTTTGTTTAACTTGAATTGATCTCTGATATAAGTTTAATATTTTATATTTTTTGGATTTATTTTAAAATTATTTAAATACTTTATTGGATTCATAAATTTCTTTTGTACATGTTGCAGCTTGGCTCTCTTAGATCTTTTGGAGCCAAAGGGAAGACTCCGGTGGAAGAAAGTGGTAGACATGCATTCAGAGAATTTGATGTACAACTTTTTTAATAATTGAAAATTGTTCTTTTATATATAAGTTTAATAAATTTTAATTTTTTGAATTTAGTTTAAAATTGTTTAAATAATTTATGATATTCATAATTTGTTTTTATACATGTTGCAGGCCGAGTTGAGTCCAGGGGAAGGCCCTAGTGGAAGATAGTGGTCCAGACTTATGGATAGTGGTCCAAAATTTCTTGTTTTTGTTGATATATATATATTGTAGTTGTTTTGGACATCAAGGGTATTTATTTTTTTATTATACATATGTACATTGAACTCACATGTTCATGAACTTTTTTATTGGATTATATATGAGTACATGTTAATTATTTAGCATATTTGTCACTTGGTAAAATGTTTAGAATATGTTTTGCACGTGAATGTTTAAAATGTTAAGAATTAATGTTTGGAACTTTTGATAGTTGCAATCTAAAGTTATGAAATGTTGAATGTTGAGAATGAATGTTATGGTAAGAATGAATGTTGGGAAAGAATGAATGGGAGGTGTCAAGAATGTTTAAAATGTTAAGAATGAACATGTTTGGAATTTTTGATATAGGTGCAATCTAAAGTTGAAATGTTGAATGTTAAAAATGAATGTTATGTTGAGAATGAATGTTATGGTAAGAATGAATGTTGGGAAAGTGTTGAATCCTAAGAATGAATTGGAATCAAGTCACTTGAATGTTTAAAATGTTAAGAATGAATGTTTGGAACATTTGATATGTGCAATTTAAAGTTAGGAAATGTTAAATTTGTTAAAAATGTTCAATGTTATGTTGAGAATGAATGTTATGGAAAGAATGAATGTTGAGAAAGTGTTGAATCATAAGAATGAATGGGAAGTGTCAAGAAGGTTTAAAATGTTAAGAAATGAATTTTTTACCAAAGTTTTAGGAAGTTTAAGAATGCTGTACCTGATATGAATCTTTAAGAATGAATGAATGTTAGGAATGATAGGAATTTTTGATAGAAATATGAAGTTTTAATAGGTTCAATTTCTAATGTTATGAATGAAAATCTATGAATTGTTTGGTAAAAGTTTCAATCTTTTGGTCGTTTGATCGATATGATGTTGCATATGTAAATTTCAAATTTTAACTAATGTTTCTTATATGTTCATTGTTCAGGTACTTTGTAGTTTGTGAATTTCTAGATGCTGCTGAAATCATGGCAAATGGGGATAAATGATTTTTTGTTTTTTAATCACAAGTGAGGATTCCCGGATTGTGAAGTTTATGTTAAGTTAGAGCAATGAATTTTAGACAACAATTCGATGAATTTTTATCGGTTTGTTGTAAATAATCATTGCTCTAATTTAGCAGAAGCTTCACAATCCAGGAATCATTGTTTGTGATTAAAAATCAAATGATTATTATCTCCATTTGCCATGATTTCAGTTATGTGAACTTACATGTAAGAAATATATTATCTTTGTGCAACAATCATTTATTTAAAAACCATATAGATTAACAACTTGTTTTAAAAAACTCATGGATCATATTTATGGCGAAGTACATTAGAGAAACATGTTCAATGGATTAGATGAATACAAAATCTAGTAGGTTTCTCGGTGATTTCTCATTGGCATCAATCAATCAAAAGTAAAAATTCGGGGCGGAGTGTGGAGATAGCCACATCCGTTATCTCATCCCTTAAGTGGTCTAATAGACATATGGGGACCCGAATAAAGTACTTTATATCACGAAATTACAAATTAAAGACAAACATTCCATATAACTGAAATACAACATTTTTAAATTTTTTTCAATTTTTATTAAAAATTTCATTACCAAATAATTTTTGAATTCATTTTTAAACATGCTAAAATACAACCATTTAAACTCTTATTCTAGTTCTCATTCAAGATAATAGTCATAAAATTCAATGAAAAAAATATATTGTACACAACATTTGTGACATGGACAAAAAATATATTGTACAAAACAATTGACATGGACAAAAACATAGATCAATTTATTTTTGATATATAGTTAAAAACATCGCAATGGAATGCCATCGTCAATTATTCGTTCATGGTCACATATGGACAGTTTCCATTTTTTGTTTTTTAACGATTTTTTTGATGGAACTTGTACCAACCTTATTAGAGATGCACATACTAAATGACTATACTGACAACATATAACATCGGGTTCATAATCTTGAAAGTAGACATAATTTTTAGTCACATGAGTCTACTGAAAAAAATAGCCTTTTAAAATGATGGATCCTCTCTCGTATGTACATTCGTTGTCATTGTAGTCCTCCAATAAATTCATCTTTCCTTCAGTGCATCGCATCAAATAATATTTCACATTTTTGGTGTTGTCTAAAGGTACAATCACAGTGAAAACATCTCCTGCGCAAATTACAATTGGTGTTAGCATTTTTAAATCAATTAAATTGACTATACACATAAGGTGATGGACAGGAATGAACAATCAACTTAAAAGTCAAGTAAGTTCATTACCTTCTCTAACAAGATCTGAAATTCTATCGCCATCAGAAGATATTGTTATTTCTTCTAATTCTAATTCTTCTACACTTGCTAGTGGCATTTTTCCTTTTGGATTAATCTCTATGTGTTTCTAAGCTTTTACATAGTTGTTTGTTATGTTTTCACAAACTTCTGTAGATTCAACATTTTCAGTGCAAATATGACAAAAGCATGATTGCTTTCTACTATCAAATGCAAACACATTTTGGAATGATTTTCTTTCAATAGAGTGAAGATCTCTAGTCCCATGTACGGTGCTAGTGTCATATGGTATTGATCTATTTATATCTTGGACCCCAACAAGCCAAAAAAACCTACACAATAAATGATAAATCACAAAGAACAACTTTTAATGTTAGTGTACGTGTACTTAAATATTAGTGTATATTTTTTTAAATTTCAAGAAATAATATAAATTAAAAAAATAATGTACATATCTGCGCACATCTTTTGATTGTTGATTATAATTATAGCTTAGATTTAATTGACACCATTGGACAACCTCTTCATTTTCCATCTTCGAAGTGCTCTTTTTACGCATGCTCATGCACCATCATGTTCACCTTTTCCATGTCCAGTTTCAAAGAAATTCCAGCAATGTTTAATGTTCAACGCTTTATGAAGTCGACATAACCAAAAAAATGATCATGAAGATTTAAATTGACCCGCACATCCATCAGACCATATCCAATGTTCATTGAATTTAACTTCGTGTTTTTTTAGTGAATCATAGAAAATATTTTCTATACAATGTTGAACAAAATGTGTATCGTGTGTACGATCATCGCTGATATAGAAATGATATTCTTTAATCATATCTCGATTGTCACATGTGCTTTCAATGCCATCAACATCCTGTTGAGAATGTCTATATACAACATGGACAAATATCAAAACTTGGTCAGAGTGATAGTATTCACTCTTTATCTCTTTTTGTGCAGCAAATGTATAGTTTTCAGCAAAATCAACCACGGACAAAATTGTTCTGGGTGGAAAAATTTCACGAGACTGTTTGAATTGAAGATCTTACCATCGTGCTCTATGTGAATGATGGGTGTATTTATAAATTTCACTTTCAAATTTTTTGAGAAAATCTGTCACGCATATCTTATCTTCTAGCAAATCAATTCTTTTGGAATGTGAATCACTAGAACTTGTAGTATAATTGATGTATTCGTATCTCCTCCAATCAACATTTACATTTGACAACGATTGATCTTTATCGATAGGATATTTTTTGTGGAATAACACCAGATTTCCACAACGATGACAATGTTTTCCATTGACACATTTCTTATTATAAAATACTTCATCGTGATTTCTCTCACATAGAATTTGACATATGAATTCACGTATTGTGGGCGGAGGTGGTGAATTTGTCCAAAACATTTTACCAAATTCAAGAAACGTGTCATAATATAACTAAAATTGCACATGATAATGGCAACAACATGTGTCACGTATAGTAATATGTCTAACATACCATGGTTTTTGTTGCACAAATGTAGTGATTGATATATTAATTCCACGATGATCTTCCTTGAATTTATTGAACAATTGTACTTGTATCATGTCCATTATATGTTTCGGTTGGCTTTCATATACATTTCGTGATATTCTTTTACGTATCACATCTATTGAATTTGGTGAAACTCGAGCATGTTCCAACCAATATTCCCATACAATATCTTTAACACCTGCTCCCATTCTATCTTTGTAAGGTTGTCTACAAATAATTGCCTAACAAGCAAATTCATTATTTTCATCTATTTGCATTCTGAATTTGCTATGTTTGTATAATGTCTTTCTTGATGTTCCAACTGCTTTTGCTAGTTCTGTTGTCAAACGCTTTTGTTTAGTACTAGCTGAAAGAATTGCTGTATGAATTGCTTTAGGTGCAGCACTGATATCTTTCTTCCTGGATTTTTCAAAAAAAATTATTGCATCACCTATATTTTCTATCACATTTTGTTTCAATTTCGACTCTTTTGTCGCCTTGTGAATACCCAATAATGATGTAGCACCTTCTGACTTCTTGGACACTAATAAACATCTTAAAATTTGTGTTTGTCCTGCTATTGAGTAATCCTTGAGAACTTCATCATAAAATTTTGTAGCACGATATCGTGCAACATGTATTGGTAGTTTTTCTCCATATTTGTCGCAATCAATGTCTTCTAACATTTCATCATCAATGGTGAAAGTACCTATACATTAAGTTAAATTTAATTTAACATATATCCAAAAATACAATTCATTATAAAAAAAATGAATTTGGAAAATATATGATATATACATACCAGGTTCAATTTTTGGATCTTGAACTTGATCTTCAATATTGACTTCATTGACATTAGCATGTAAATTATTATTTACATCTTCAACAATGGTCTCTTCAACTTCAATTTGTTCTTCTTGTACTCTATTTTCAATTTCCATTTCCTCAACATTATCATGTAAATCTGTATTTATATCTTCAATAATTCTCTCTTATGTTTCGGCAACCCTTTGTTTTTTGGCAATATATCTAAGTTTTTGTTTTTCTCTATTACCATCATCATCACGTTTACGATCACCTTTTTTTTACGTTTTCTCTTATTGCCCATGATTGTTTAATCTATAGATGATAAATTAAAGAATCATCACTTTATAGTAAAAATAAATAAATTAAGATTTAAAAACATTTACGAAATTTATAAAAACATGAACTGAAATTTACTTCACCTTATAAAAATCTTGTAAGAGTCTTTTGAAGAAGATCTCTTTGGAATTAAATTTCCTTTGAAAAACTCTTTGAACAAAAATATTCTTTGAAAAAAACCTTCTTGGAAAGAAATAAGAACTCTTTGACAATAAATCACCTTTGAAAAAACTCATTGGAAAATAATAAGAACACCTTGTAAATAAATCTTCTTTGTAAAAACCACTGGAAATATAAAAATAAAAAAAATAAAAAAAAATTCTTTGAAAAAATATCTAGGAAAAAAGCCACTAAGAAAAAATACTTTGGAAAAAAACTTATTTGTAAACATATCTTGGAAAAAACCCTTGTAAAGATATAACTCATTTGCAAAAATACTTTGAGTAAACAACTCTTTGAAAAAACGTCTTTCAAAGAAATAAGAAGTGTAAAACTACCTTGGAAAAAAACCCTTTGCAAAATACCTTATCAAAACAACTATTTGAAAAAACCCCTTTCAAATAAATAAGAAGTGTAAAACTACCTTGAAAAAAAATGCTTTGCAAAATACCTTAGCAAAACAACTATTTGAAAAAACCCTTTTCAAAGAAATAAGAAGTGCAAAACTACCTTGGAAAAAAACTAATTGTAAATTACCTTACCAAAGAAACTCTTTGAAAAAATCCCTTTCAAAGAAATAAGAAGGAAAAATACTTTTTTTTTGCAAAAATACTGTGGAATAAACACTCTTTAAATACAACCCTTGGAAAGAACCTCCTTGGAAAGAAACATTCTTTGCATAAACCACTTTGCAAACATGTCTAAGAAAAGAAATATTTTGAAAAAACTCCTTGCAAAAATGCCTTGGAAAAAAAATTATTTACAAAAATGCCTTAGAAAAAACAATCCTTTACAAAAATGCCTTACAAAAAAACTCCTTCAATGTGCCGTTTGGAAAAAAAAAACATATCTTGTAAAAACCTCCTTTTGCAAAAAATATCTTCTTCGAAAACCCTTTCAAAAATAGTTTGACAAGAAATATGCGAAGTTAAAACATGTGAAAATAATGAATCAATTTAGGTTTATTTATACGAGTATAGAAAACTTTTTATTTTCCCGGCCGACGAAATTTTTTTTCCGTTTCATTATTCGGCCGAATAACCTTTGCTGTAATTGACGGTGTCGTTACGGAAAAAAAGGTTATTCAGCCGAATAATCTCTGAGACATAGAAGCTTGACGATTATGTAGAATTTTTCAGGTTTCTCCATTTTCGGAAGGGAAAAACAACCTCTTACACTACAAAACGAATGTCGGACTTGATATTATTAGGTTCATCATTGAATCTACTTTACGTGAGTATAGATTTTGTTGTGTATAGATAAGAACTGATATTTTTAATGTTTTATTTTCGTAACATGTGTCGAGTTTGGATTCATCTCTTTAAAAAAACGCTGAAAAGAAAAATCCATAACTTTAAAAATACACCACCCAAAAAATTGAAAAAAAATGTGGGAATCTTAATTGGCGTGTCTACTTCAAAAGGGTGTTCGTAGATTTTTTATTTTTAGAGCCAATTGAGAGAAAAGTGGCGCAACGAAAAACATGTTGAAAATCGACTAAGTTTCCCCATTGATCGACTTTAAAAAAATATAATAATTAGTATATATATCCATTGGTTACAAATTTATAGTCAGGCACTATTACATTGTGTGTAGATTGTCATAGCATTTTCGGTTTTTGCAAAAAACAAGTCTAACAACGATTTTACTGGCGCAACAAATCATGACTATTTTGTAGTCTTTTCATTTTATAAGAACACACCATCAAACATTTGCGAAATCGACATATCAAATCTCAATAAAAAAAAGTGAAAAAATTATGCATAGAAAACTAACATAATTCTCTAAAAGCTTTTTTTTTACTGCAAAGTGAAATTCTAAACAAAAATATCACTTTTGTTCGTCCAAAGTTGAAAAACATGAAAAAACCATAATTATTTTCTCACGAGACCCCCCCAAAATAGACACCCATCTTCATTTTTTCACCCAATTTATTTACTTTCTTTTGCTAATGAAGGTTAGTTGACATGAATGCACTCCTCCCTATCTCTATCATACTTAGTCCATGTTCTTTTGCATTGAATTTGGCCATGTTGTTTTTGTTTGGCCTCTGGTTTTGGAACTAATCTAGTACATAGTCTTTACATTATTGGTTAGAACTAAGTGTTCACCTCCCACATGAGAACCTTTCAATACTTTACTGGAATAAAGTATTCACTTTTGACTAATGCAAAATGAATCAACATAATATTTTTTCTCTTTCTTGGTGATATAGTAAGTGGAGAATCAAAGCTTAATAGATTCATTTGTATTGTTGTACTTGGACAATATAGTAATTATCAGTTGTACCTAGGAAAAGGAAATATTTCATGCCTGAAGTTGTAACTAGACATGATGAGGATACAATTGTTTTTGGAGACCATATGTCGACATTGTCGTACTTTTCAGAGCTCCAAAGAGAATGCAGGTTGGTCAACTAGTCCATTCAATTGAATGCTATTGAATTTCAGTTTTATATTGATTGATTCAACTTGTACTTCCTGATTTTGTTTTCATCTGAATTTTGCAAGAATAAGGATTCAATGAGGAGGAATTTTTTATCAAAACAATAGTTTCTAAGGTTGGAGACCTGGTGGAGATAGCTTTCATGTTTTTTTTGGATTACAAGAGACTACAAAGGGATTCTTGGTTGTGACTGCCCATCTACTACTTTGGCTATAAATACTAGGAGAAAAATAATCCAAATGTTCTCACATGGAAGACAACAATATTTGATGTACCAATATTGAAATAAGATGTTATAATGATAATAAAAAAATTATTCTTTATATATTTGTGTTTTGTGAAGTGTAAATTGCTTCTTTGTATCTTTATTGGTTTAAATGTTATGTATTTGTTTATAAAATGGTATGAATCTTTAATTTGTTTCATCTTCGATATTGTATGAAGTGAATAATTTTACTAAATGTACTACTATATTAAAATGGTGACAGCTTATAATGACCAATAAATGACTAAATGCACTATCAAATAAATGACTAAATGGATTACAAAATGACAACAATTAATGACTAGTTAAATTAGCAAATATATTACTAAAATGGTCACAGCGAATGACCAAATAAATGACTAAATGAACTGTCAAATAAATGACTAAATATATAACCAAATAGCAACAATTAATGATCCAATAAATGACCAAATCGTGAAATTAATGACCAAATAAATGACTAAATATATGACCAAATCATGAACTAATTCAAGCAATTTATGGCTAAGTGATAAATGACCAGTTCGGTTGGGTGATAAGTGACTGTTAATTTGTGACTAGTGGTCATCGCCTCAATTTAGTCATTTATCTCTGATTTTTAGTCATCTTGTTAGTCATTTATCACCCATTTTGTACTAGTGTCTAGATTCTTAAAGATTTTTTTGAAGGATTCTTGAATATTTATTTGAATACTTTCTAAAGAGGAGGAGGTGCACCTTGTGAAGAGGAAGGGATGTTTTCTTGTAGGTACATCTTTGGTTAAGAAATAATGTAGATATTGTGATGGATGTGTAGTAGTTAGGGTTATCCAAGTGCAATGTAGAGTGCGCAGTGAAGAGTGCAACAATGTGACAGTAGTGAAGTTTTTATTGCACAGTGCAGAGTGCAAGAGTGTGTCAGTAGTGAAGAGTGGGACAGTGTGAAAATAGTGAAGTTTGTCTTTCCCAGTGCAGAGTGTGACAAAGCAGAGTTTGCACAGTAGTGAAGATTGTCTTGAGCAGAGAAAAGTATGACAGGAAAGTTGGTGCACAATACAGAAGTTAGGGTTGTCTTGTGTAGAGTAGAGTGTGCAGAGAAGAGTAAGACAAGTGAAGTGTTGCGAAGTACATCATTATAGAATTCAGGTATTTGGTGCTTCCTTCTAGTTGGAGCTAGAGAATCTAGGGAGTTGGTGCTTCCTTCCAGTTGGTGCTGGAGAATCTAGGGAGCTGGTGCTTCCTTATAGTTGGTGCTAGAGAATCTAGGGGGTTGATTCCTACTACAAGTTGCTTCTTGTAAACTTGTGATAATGGTGTCTCTAGCAAATAAGCATTTGCCAATCATTATAACCATTTTTTATAGAAAGAACATATTCCCGTGATTTTATCCCTCATTTGGTTTCCATGTTAAAATCTTGTGTCTCTTGTATTGTGCATTTTTGTTGACTATTGTTCAATGTGATTGGTAAATAAGTTTTGAAATTTAAAATATGTCCTAAACTGATTCACCACCCCACCTCGCGTGCCACTCTTAGTATAGCTGGATATTCCAACAATTAAGAATTTTACTTTAATTTGCATTTGGAAACCATATCATGTCTTTGATTTAAAAACTTGTCCAAAATCAAAAGAAAAAAATTAGTGACCAAGATTTTTCTCCAAATCATATTCTTTGTATCTTTATTTTTTAACCAAAACGGGTATATATTTTATATTAGAAGACGTGAGAAGATTCAACAATATTTACAGTCAAAATAGTGTCCAAAAATGACTCAAACCCAATTGAAAATTTGCACCACAAAATAAATTTTCTTCATACATACATAACCTAGAAGCTAAGAAATTCCCATAGAGTCTGCCACTATAAACTAAAACAAACTTTCCTAATAACCAAACAACTAGTGAAAAGCATAAAGACTTAAAAGACTTAAGAGAACACATGACCAATGTTGCCTTCTTTACACTGATAATCATCTTTGTCCACTGAGTGAGCCTTTCATGATTGTGTAGCATTCAAGATCCCCAAGATAATAATAAAATGTATTTTGGAGTCAATATTCAATTTATTAATCTTTTTCCACTGGTCCTTCACAATAAGCTCAAGGTGCTCTTGGTTGGTATCTTGTAGATCTATATGTGCATTTGAACTATCTATTGTACCCTTCAAGTCATCCATATGAGAATTCATAGTCCCCATCATACACTCAATTTTAATAATTTCATGCAATCCCTCTCACCCAGGAGATCCCCATTTTGAGTGGCTTTCCATACCCACAAGCATAGGGTTCTAATGAAAAGGAGTAAATATTTCTCACGGAAGATACCTTCGGCCACCAATAAACAAACCACCAAAAACAGAGCCAAACAAGGAGGCCACTAAGATACTCTCATGACCTGGAAAAGAAACAAAATGTTTATACATAGACTAATAAAAAAATCTTATACAAAGTTGAGGATCCTTACCCAAGTTTGTTGTTCAGGAATGCTAAAAGGAACGACTTTTAGGACCATCAACAATGTTTTTCCTTGTCTACATGTTCCTCCCTTCCACGAACCTGCAAACAACATTGGAATAATCCCACCATCCCTACGCATCTGCAAAGGAAGAGCCATAATATTACATACATAAAATAAAAGGGTAGATCGGGGAAGAAAGGATAAAGCATGAGTGAGTGCTTTGGCTTCACCCTTAGCATTAAAACCAAGTTAAGTCTCACACACGAGTCATACCACCATATGTCTGCCATGTCATTGTTTACAAGATTGATGAGATTTTTTTATAGCAAGAAATGTATAACATCTTCCATAGGGAATTCTTTAGGGAAGCCACCTTCATTCAGGGTGGCCTTCGTATTTTTGAAGAACCCCTTTGTCCAACTTGGTTTCTTCATTTCCCAGATGGTTTGTGATAAAATTGCTCCAACTTCAGACATGGATAATAACAAATTCCTTGATCTGGTCGAGACATTGTAATATAAGCTCGTATGTTCTAAATAGAACATATCCCTCTTTGATGAGTTACTTACTTTATTGTTTAATGACAAGGAGGGAGCCACCGAATACAAGTATTTTTGGGATTGGTAAGTTGAAAATAATTTCCAATCCCATATACAAGGAATATAACTCTATGTGATTGTTGGAAGGCGTGCCTAATACCTAGGAATAATTCATTACGATTTTCCCTTCGAGGTCCAAAAGGACCCTCCCCACCCCCTGTGCTTGCCACCCCAGTATTATTTGTATCTTTTGCCCATAATTAGTGTTTGGTTTTCAATGAATTGGTATGGTAAGTTATTACACGATAGTAGTTAGGTTCTACAACCATGTGCCACATTTATAATGTCAATAAATTGATATGAAAAAGTGTCATCTTTAAAAATGACAACTTAAAAAATAGTCTCCCATAATAATAAATTAAAAATAAAGACTCATTATAATCAAATAAACCATCATAAATCCATTTTAATTAAATATTTATAAAGTGTTCAGAATGAACAAATATTTTAAATCAAAACATTTTTCAAAGTGTATGACTTATGAAAAAATTACATATTAAATAATTTGATCCCTCTCAATACTTGATAAATCGAAATTGATCCCTACCATGTACTTTCCTACATCTCTTAGTAACCACATAAACATTAACATACTGGAGTGTCATGATTTATCTTGGTACTAAAGATACATGAATGCGGGTGACAAACGGATGGAAAGCACCATCGCGAATGTTTAATGTGAAGGTGACTGTTAGAATGGACAAAGCTCTAGAGGCATGTTGTTGACATTTATGCACATTCTCTACTTGTTTAGTGGATTACACAATGGATAAAATATCTGACAAAAGAGCATAGATCATGGAATCCTCGAAAGTTGAAAGCTCTATGGTGGTAAGAAAAAGATAATGTGGTGGGGGGGCATGCATGGATGGCCAATATGGACCAAGCAAGGTCGTAGGATTCAATCACGGCCGTTTGCGCTCCCAAAATAGAACATAGGGTAAAAAGGTCAGATATGTGCAAAGGGATGGGATCAATCATGCAAGTTGGGAATCTTTAATCATAGTTTTTCAAGCCAAAGTAAGTGTGCAAGATATAATAAGGGGGTATCCCATGCAAATGAATCTAATTGATCGAGCACCTTTCCATCACCTCATCAGAGTCATTTTTGCTAAAACAAGTACAAAGGGGATAAAGGAAAGGGGCCCTGCACGAACAACTAAGATATGACAGGGCACCTTTCCAAATTACCATCGAAGCCATTCGTTCTCTTATGATCACATGTGAGAATTGAGATTGATACCCAACTCAAATGGTATAGATCCACCCACACACATCAGCGACAAGCAATCCTATCCATTTGCGGTAGGGGTATTCTCTTCCACCAAGTTGAAACCCAAAGATTCCCTAGAGTATCTAAGATATATCGGAAATCTGAAGATCCCACTGAAGATACGCCATAACCTATAGATTCCCGTGCTTTTCTAGTGAAAACTGAATCCCGAGGTCAAAATTATGCTTGTTGAGTCCCAATCACCAATCAAGGAAACAGTAGTAGAAAAACGTAAATATATGACTAAAAAAACGACTAAAAATTGCATATAAATGACTAATTTTGGTCATGTGACTATTAGTATTTTATTGCCAGTAATTTATAACACAACTAAATTTATGACTAAAACAATTTAGTCATTTATTGGTTGTTCTAATTTGTCAACTTGGTAGTATATTTAGTAGTTTCCTTAGTCATTGATAGTTGTTATCTGGTCATTTATTTAGTAGTTGTACCCATTCATTGTTGTCAACAAGTAGTATATTTAGTCATTTTAATCATTAATTTTCATCAACTAGTAGTATATTTAGTAGTTTTCTTAGTCATTGATTGATGATATCTAGTTGTTTATTTAGTAGTTGTAGTCATTGATTGTCGTCAACAAGTAGTATATTTAGTCATTTTAATCATTAATTTCCATCAACTAGTAGTATATTTAGTCATTTTTATTCAGTGATTTATGTATATAGGGCATGGAGGAATTGAACCACCAACCTCATGTTTGTAAGGCAGGTGCTCTTCCATTGAGATAGTACCCTTTAAGAATTGGGGAGATGAGCTACTTTGGATTTTTGAGGAGATACTTTGTATTTTTAATTAGTGAACACTACTTTATATTTAATATATGTATTCATATTAATGTTGCAGGTAAAGAAAATCACAGGGATAGCCAAAGTCAGGCTACCTGTGAGTGCATCATGCATACCATAATTGTTCTAAATTAAGGACAATTCGTCATCCCCAACTTCACCTACTTGGTTGGATGTTACCATTTTAGAGTGACATGTTTTGAATTAGAATTAAAATCATTACAAATAAGCATTAAACATGGACAAATTATTAAAGTCTGGTTCTCATATGCTTTGACACTAAGAAAAAGCATACATATAGCAAGTTGGGCATTGAATTACCTTGCGCTGCACTCGGTTTCATGCTTCTGACAACCTTCACACCAATATCCTCCATATTCAAGATATAAAAGATGAAAGGAATCATAACAAAGGATGGATTCTTTCAAACATGTGCATCTTGGAATCTAACCTTCTGTTGTGTTCTGAATCTAATTCACACTGGTTATCCAATAGAATAAACCAAATAATAATCTATGCTGGATAAAATTAAATATGTAATAAGAATATGAATGATGATTACAAACGAATAAAAGTGCCATATTTATATAACTCATAAAGGCACTTACAATGACCATTCATGAAATAATGTGTCCCTTAGAATAATTAATAATTAATTGTTATTTATATATAATATGTTTATTATTATTTAATATTATGTATATTTTATTTATTACATTGCCTTCCTCTTCAGAAATGCTTTGTCCTCAAAGAATATTGATGAAGAAGACTTATGTTGTGTCATTGTACTGTCGTATAATTCTTTGTTGTGACATAATTGATACATGTCAATATTAACTTCTAAGTGCTAAACACAACTTTCGAAATTTAGAAGGATCGGCCCATCCTAAATTGATTCATTGTTGAACGTTGCATTTCCACGACGAAGCATCGCCATAAGCATTGATTTCACTGGTATCAATAACTTTCGTTGGTTTTTCATGACTTTTAGGATATCTGCTTTTATGATTTGGATGTCGATATGGAATTTTTATAATTTTATTTTCCTTGATCATATTTGTAGTGTCTTCTTGTTTTAACTTCCATGTATGATTTTCTTCAACTGAGTTGGAATCCTTAGTGGTGATATGAAATGGATCTGTGAGTGTGACTTTTTCCATAACTTGTACTTTTATTATTGACGATTTTTAAGTTGCATTATGTATTTTCTCTAATTTGCATTCTAACAGCTTGTTATCATCTTGAATCTTATTAAAATTTTCTTCTTGCGACTTTTCATCATCCTTGAACTTCTTAAGTTGTTCCTTTAGATCTTGATTATAAATCTTAAGGTGGCGATTTTCTTCTTCTCTTTTCAATGGTTTCCTTTCAATATCCTCATTACCTTGCTCTATTTTTCGAGTATTTTTTAACTTCAATATTTTTGTAATTAGCATCTTATTATGGTTTCTTAAACGGAATATTTCTTCAGTATTGCTTGATAATGTTTTATTGATCTTTGTGATATCCAACTTGTGCGCCTTTTTAATGTCATATTTTTGTTGTTCGTGCTCTTTTATCTGTTGTTGACATTGGCAAACCTCGGATTCTTGGCATCTTATTTTTTCTTGGATTTGTGCAACTTCTTTATTCTTTTCATTCAAGAGTGGGTTCAAGCACATCAATTCTTCTGCTTTATTGTTGTCAACTTTTCTTTGTATATATGGGTTTTGATATTTTTTATTGAGACACATTTCATTCCTTATTTCCTCAATTTGGGCATACAAATATTCCATGCACTTCATCTGGTCGTCATAAGCATTGTTGTTGAATTCCTCTTGAATTTTTTGTAAATCAGTTATTGTTTGTAATTTTTTGTTTTCCTTTTGACAACACATTAATTCATCCTCTAATTTTTTTATTTGTAAATATGCATCATACTCCATAATTTGAATTTTCGACTTTTTCTTCAATAAATAGATGCGAACAAAATGCACTGAGCACTCAATATAGTCCTTATGTAAGTCTTCCTTTGACTTGACTTTTTGTCTTCTTTTCCTTTTTATAATTAATAATTGTAATAAATACAATTATTAAATAATAATAATAATAATTTACTATTATTAATTTAATAATAATATTATTATTAATAAATATAATATAATTATTATTATTATTAAATGTAATAATAATACATTATAATTTATAATATATAGAATGGAAATCAGGGTTGGTGAAGAGTAGGAATGGATGGAGTGGTTTGGGGAGAATCATTGGTAATGGATGAATGTAAGGTTCTTGAATATTATAATAATATTTGATAATATTATTATAATATTTTTTTTAAAGATGAGAATTAGGATGGGATTAAGGTATATAATAATAAAAATTATTATAGAAAATCTTGAAGGGACGTGTTGAAAGTGTAATAGAGGGAAAAGTTTGAATTAAATTATTATATATATCAATAGCTTCTAACTTATAAGGAATCTTATAAGAGGTTGGAAAATAAGGGAAAGTAAAACCATGTGTTGTTTTTCTAAAACCACGTGTTGTTTTTTTAAAACCATGTGTTGTTTTTTAAAACCACATGTTGTTTTATACTTTTTATTTTCTTCTCTTTGGACAAGGTCCTAGATTTTAGGGAAACACGTAAATGATGGCCAAAATCCAAGTTTAGAAAAAGTCTAAAAATAATGGCCAAAGGCCGGATCAGACTCACTATGATACTAATGTTGTGTTCTAAATCCGATTCACGCTAGTTATCCAATAGAATAAACCAAATAATAATCCATGCTAGATAAAAGTAAATATGTAATAAGAATATGAATGATGATTACAAATGAATAAGAGTGGCATATTTATATAACTCCTCAAGGAACTTAAGGTGACCATTTATGAAAGAATGTGTCCCTTAGAATAATTAATAATTAATTGTTATTTATATAATATGTTTATTGTTATTTAATCCCCAGATCTGGGTGGACAAGTGGCTTGGGGGCCACATGCAATGGTAAGCGTGGTGCATTAAGATGAGGAGGATCTGTCATAGGAACCACGTTCGCCTGTCAGTGTGTGGGTTGATTAATCGAAGAAGTATGTGAGAAAGGTGCATTTAAGAAGACTGGGATGATAAAGGGGATGTTCCATCTAAGAGGAAAGGACAACATAAGGAAAGGTGGTAGAGGAAGGATGTCATGGTTAAGACAGATCTGTTATGATTCGAGCATTTCATGTTTGGAGAGCATGGGAGTTTAAGGAGGAAAGCATGTCAGAGGACGAACAGCCAGGGTGAAACTTGAATTAGCCATTAATGGAATCCCAGGGTCCATGATGAGGCTAGCAAATTGTGGTACATGCTAGAGAGTCTCGGAAATGGTATTTATAGGGCGCATAATCATTGGAGAAGATATGAAGGATGAGGAAAGGTAACGAGGTGATTCTCATGTTGTGAGTAGGAAGATCGATGTGGTTATAGTCTGTAGGGTGGTTATGGCTCCCTACTAACGTATGCGCAGTCTCCGCAAGGGAAGAGGCAAAGGAGAGAGAGGTCATGTCGAAGTGGACTGGGGGAAAGCGCATACAGAGGAGATTCCATTGTCGAGACAATTTCAGTGATGGATGTGGAAAAAATGCAGATGAATAGGGAGGAGTAGGTCCCAACTACGGTTTTGAGCCCCTACTGGATGATGAAAAATATTCTGGCTAGAACAATGATGGAATAGGAAAGATTCGGATATCTAGTGACCCAAATTATGAGTAATCCGGAGGACATGCAAAGGAACATAGTAGACATGGAATCGGTTCTGGACCTAGCAAGAGCTTCGTTCAAGAAACATCTAGTTGAAGTGGATTCCCCTCCAAAGGATCTTGTTCAGTCGACACCAGTTCGCATGCCCAATTCACTAGAGGAAGGGACACCTCCAGAAGTAGGGTTAGGGTAATCCTAGTTTCTTTGTTTATGTCTTTTTTGAAAGAGTCTTGTGTTTTGATGATAGTTTTTGTAATGCCTTCGGGCTTGGGGTTTTAGGCTACTCCTTTAGAAGGATATATGATTGTAGGAGGGAGGTTTTGATACCCTATGACAGAGAAAGAAGGAGGGATATATGTAATAGGATGGGAAGTTGTAATGGGTGAATTGGGGTCTACGAATAATATTTGGTCTTTTTCTTGGACAAACCAGTTTTGAAATAGTATGTACAATTCCTTTTTTGTTCAGTAATTGAAGTCTATTTTTATCTTACTCACAAAAAAAATGTTTTTTACTATTTAATATTATGTATATTTTATTTATTACACCTTCTGTTGAAAAGTTCCAAATCCTTAATACATTTAATGCTTTATGAAAATATCAAGCCCCTATTGGATAAAAACTGAGCTACGGATTAAATGCTTGGTTGAAATCCACCTGGGCTTAATTTTATCCCAGCAAAAGAAAGTAAAAGCATTTGATTTTAAATTCAATTACATCGAACAGAAATCTAGATACGAAAATCTAGACTTGTAGCAGTAGATATATCTTGTTATAATAGAATAACTTCATGTTCAAACTATTGAATGTCGTGTGGAATTAAAATATTGAAATTTACAATAAATTTATAACAACCCTTCAAATTTGATTAATATTAATAGGTGAATTCAATGGAAATGCACACAAAAGTACATTATAAGCCCCTAGGAAGGCTCCTTATAAAAAATAGAGAAGCACAACCTTGATTTTTTGGAGCTACTTCAGGCACCAAGGATAAACTCATCACAATTTTATCCCATAAAAGGTCTAATTACTCAAGAAAGAAGATTATCAATGTCTCAATACAACTATTTTAATAATGATCCACATAAAATTTGAAATTTCATTAAACCCATGTCGTAACTATACAAATAGACCCATCTTTGTATATTACCGCCCACTTCCTGTAATCATGATAAAAGGCTATGTTCTCCACCTTTGAAGAGTATCGACCTATATTTTACAATAACATTGTTCTTGTCAGATTGTCCAGCTCCAGTACCATTTTCAACATAAATAATTTCAATAAAAAATATGCAAGCACTCCTTTAAACACAATAAATATCCATGTATTCAACTTTTTTATTGAAGAGTACCTGAGCAAATGAATAGAGCCGCCAAACATAGTAAGTGTGCTCCTTTGATCCAAGATCAAATAAAAACCCAAACAATGGATTTCCCCATCCACTTTCCATTATAACTTGTTCAAAGGGGCACCCATATTCAAGCACATACATAGCCATGGTATCAATTACATGACACAGATGCTCATCTTCAGGAGGGATGACCTCTATGTCTAAAACATTTGGGGTGACAACCTAACGACAAAGAAGACTAAAAATACCCTAATGTAATGCCACCATCTATATGCAATAGAAATAAGGTGATATGAATCCTAAATAAACATGTTTTAACAAATAAGATACTTTTGTGATCATTTTGAAAAATATCTTGCACAAAATACTGGTATCATACAATTAATTAAAGTGTGTGATGTAATTAAAAGAACGTCCTTTAGTTGCATCATAGGATCGAGTAAACATATAATCACTCTCTAGAGTAATTTTCCCATGGAATTCAAAATCTAACAACTTCTAATTCTAGGGTCTTAGGTAAAATCCACTCAATACCGTCAAAAGCTTATTTTGTGTCCATGATTCCATGTAGATAAATTGTGATCTTGGAGTAGCTATGCAAAAAAAAAAAGATATCACAAATTATCCTTATGATTTATACACTTTAGTTGCACCATCTTACAAGGGATATGTTGATGTATATGTAACTTCGGAATGTATTTCACCTATGTATTTCATCTATGTAGATTGTACTCCTATAGAGATGTTATTATTCCTCTGTACGGAAGTGTCGTCATTTGTATTGACAAGTGTCGCAAGTGTTGTAACTTTCCGATGGGTTATTAGACCACCATGTCTGGGGTCGGCCCTGATTAAGTTAACCATGGGTTATTAGGCTAAGTTAGACAAGTCGACCCCACTGGTTTATTGGGCAGGACAGGACATGTATAAATAGAGATCGGGAGATCTCTATTTGATCATCTCATTACTCACACTTCTCTCATTCGAAAAGTGGCACACTTGTGAGGAGGAGGATATGCTGCTAGGAGAATACTATCTCTTGTACTTTGGTTGTATCATTGCTCTTTCTATCTCTGAGGAAGTTGCGGGGTTTTTCACCTTCTTGGTTTTCCCCAGTGAAACTCTGTGTCTCTTGTGTGCTTGCATTATTGTGTCCATGATTGATATGCTGTAGATATGTTGTAGATATGTTGTACATGTTATTCTCTCAGTTAAGATCCTAGATCAGATGGAAATTTCTGAAAAACTAACATGGTATCAGAGCTAGCCTGAAAGAAGGCATGGTATGGCATTTATGACACTTGTTGCACTTGCGAAGCTAGGGCTTGATATAGCAAAAACCAGTCATCGTAGCACTTTCGCTATAAATCCATTTTGGAGAGGTTTCAAGATCTAAAACTCTTATAGGTAGAACATAAGATCCCCATGTACCTTATGTCCGAATCACAACTTCTAATTCGTTGTACTTTGTGTTTTATGATCTGTACAATCTAGGGTTTCTGCCTCTTCCAGATCTCAGTCATAAACAGGTGACCTAGGAAAAAAGGTCATAACTTAGGCTAGGAAGATCCAAATGAAATTTCGTAAAAAGTGACAGGTAGGGCATGAACTGTACTTCCACTAGCCGAAGGTTCATAGGCCGAAAGTGAACCAGGGACACGTGGAACTCCGTACAAGTTCGCCCTCCTGTTTTATCCCATAAATAGATCACGTTGTGACACTTGGAATAACTCTCTCTCAGAGAATCCAATTGAGGTCAGAACTATGGGGTTGGAAAGCTAACAGGTCGAGCTACCACAGGTAGAAGTTTCAAACCCTGTGGATTCATAATTTCAGAGTTACACCAGAAACAATTAGGTGCATATTTCTGTCAAAACAGAATTGGATTTTGAGCACCTTCATTCATGGCTCTGGGATTTAGGATTTCGGAGAAAGTTGGAATTTTTGTAAACGGAGAACACAGCTGAATTCTACTCGTCAAAATCGAAATTTAGAGACCAAGATCAAATTTTTTGGTTGGGAAGAAGGCCGGGCTTGATCAAACCCTAGTTCGGGATTTTGATCGGAAAGGTGGAAAATTAGGGCTTTTGAAAAAGTTGAAATTTCTGAAGTCTGTGACCACGGCTGGAAGCTCCTCAGAAAAATTGAATTTTAGAGCTTTGGATCGAACTTTTTGGTTGGGCAGAAGGGTGGGCTTTATCAAACTCTAGTTCGGGATCCTGTCCAAAAGACCCGAAAGTTTCAAAGGCAATCTTGAGGGGTGAAACTTTGCAGTTTTCAAATTCTGAGTATACCAGCTTGATCAGCTAATCAAGGTGCATCTTTATATCCTTTCAGAAGCTTGAAATTCAAAGTTTGAACTTTTAGGGTTTCTCTAACAAACCCTAATCTAGCTCCAGATCCAGTTTCTGCAAATCAAGTGGATTGGGTTAATCCTAGAAGAGAATGGATTGGTCACCTGCATAAGTGAAGAAGTTCCTGTTTCAGAGGGAGATGAGGCTAAGGCCTTACATAAGAAGATTACAAGCAATCTCGACAAGTATGACTTATCCAGGTATGTTTCGAGATCTGTTCATGATTAAGTTTATGATATGTTTATCTTCATTAAGTTTAGTACAATCTTGATTAACTTTAGACTTGTCGTATCACCTTAATAAAATTATGAATGCAGATATTCATTGATTAGGGTTTTGACACTTATGATTATACTAATGCATTGTGTTGTTGTATGAGGTTGATGTTGTCCGCTAACATGAAAGGTACATCAAGAAAGACAAATCATGTTCTAGTTCAAGAACATATGACCATGGTGACATGAAGACAAAGATTCATCCATTGTCATGGATCACATAGAAGATCTACTTACGAGGTATGTATAACTTGGTTCTATAATGGTTAACCTATGAGATATGCAAGTTACTAGCACAAGTCATTGAAGAAGAACAAGAAGACATTATGCGGGTATGTTAGACATAACTAGCTAGCATGCTAATCCAGGTATGTTTTTCCTATATCAAGTTAGAATCCTACCTTGTGTTAGGATCTTATATCGTTGTATGGTTGATAATGATTATTCATGAAGTTAGAAATGTAAGTAATTAAGGGTTAATGCATATTATGTCTCTTACCTTGATTGATGATATGACTAATCAGAAAAGTCCTTTAGTCAAATAAGAATATGCATGAGTAAAAGAAGTATTCATTGAAACCTTGAATACTAATGTTTATTATCTGTGTTTGAAATGATCATGACTATACATGTTTAATATTATTGTGTTTTGATAGTATTGAGATTATATTAATGAATGTATGTATGAGACCTCGAGGATAACACAATGATGATACTTGTAAGTATGCATAAGTGACCGAGGATGGATATAAGTTCAAGGACAGGTAATACAGGAAGCAAAGATCAAGAGGGAGCACACTCCAGTAGTTTCTGCAAGGATGGAGACATTAAGAGGGATTTTACCACTTCTCACAATCCACATCAGAATGGAGTTGCAAAAAGGAAGCAAAGACTGAGAGGAAGTCAACCCAACAAACAAACAAAGATAAGTATTTGAATTGTCATTTCTTGTATACTTGCTCAATGATGTATATGCTTATGTTCCTAGACTTAGGTTGTGTATCATGCATATTAGAATAATTGCATTAATGAATAGTATACCACTAATATGCGCGTAATGGGTAAGTGGCCTATGGCACTGTACAACATTCCATTGATATTTATCTAGAATGAAATGTCTTTGCTGACATGTTGTGAGTTGTGCACACTCTTAACAATGTTCTGGTAGAGATTGGAAGGCATCTAGAAAGTTACAGGATATGGATAAATGTTGTATTGAAGCATTGGCTAAAATAATTGCATGACTGTATGACATATTTATTTATGTGTAAGAATTTGTTCTGAAAACTATGAGATGTTTTCTAATCATGCAATTTAACTTGTTTTGTAGGAAAGATTGTATACCATCACCTACAAAAGAAGGACTAAAACATTTGCTCAACAACAAAGTTATCTATCGAAGATATTAAAGTTCCCAGGATTCGGGAAGAATGGCATGATCGAGGAGTACCAGTCGACCATGAAGAATGATGTTTGGGATGCAGTCCCAATACCTAAAGGGAAGTCTATTGTGACTTCCAAATGGATCTACAAGATCAAGCATGCTACAGATGGTAGCATAGAGAAATACAAAGCAATATTTGTAGCTCATGGCTTCTCCCAGAAAGAGGGGATAGGCTATGAAGAGAATTTTTCTCCTGTAGCCAGATACACTTCCATCAGATCAGTACTTACTCTGGCTGTAGTGATGAAGTGGAAGATACACCAGATGAATGTCAAGACAGCTTTCTTGAATGGTGTAGTCGAAGAGGAAGTGTATGTGGAGCAGCCACTCGGGTTTGAGACACATGATCGAGAGTCACATGTGTGCAAACTAAAGAAAGCCCTGTATGGTTTGAAACAGGCATCTAGAACCTAGAATGGAAGGATAGATGGATTTCTATCCAGTTTGGGATTTACCAAAAGTAAAGCGGATTCCAACCTTTACTACAAGGTTGAGGAAGGAAATCCAATGATACTACTTTTGTATGTGGATGACCTGTTTGTTACAAGTGAGGATAGATTGATTGCCGCACGCCGTGGAAGCTTGCTGCTGAGTTCAAGATGAAGGACTTGGATATGATGCACTATTTTATAGGCATAGAAGTGTGGCAGAGTGCAGATGGAATATTCCTTGGACAAGGGAAGTATGTAGTAGAGATCCTGAAGAGGTTCATGATGATGGACTGCAAGGCCATGGCCACACCTATGGCATCGAACCTGAAGCTTCTGTGTGATGATTCATCTAATCCGGTTGATGTCACGATGTATCGTCAGATGATTGGGTTCTTGATGTACCTGACGACGAGACCAGATATTTGCTTTGCAGTGAACACATTGAGTCAGTTCCTGACGGATCCCAGAGGTGTTCACCTTGTTGCTGTAAAGCCTATTCTGAGGTACCTGAAGGGTACAATTGATTATGGGCTCAAGTATGATGTGAATCAAAAGTTTAACCTGTAGGGTTATGTTGATTCGGACTGGGCAGGCAGTGCTGCAGATAGGAAGAGCACTTATGGGTGTTGCTTCAGTATGGTATCAGGTGTGATCTCTTGGTTTAACAGGAAGTAGTCCTGCATAGCACTGAGTACAGCCGAAGCAAAGTATGTTGCAGCTTGTTCGGCTAGTTGTGAGGGAGTGATTTGATCTCCCGTTGGAGGCTACTGGTATCTTTTGTGACAACCATAGTTGTGTGAAGCTGTCTGAGAACCCAGTGTTCCACGACAGGTCAAAACACATTGAGATCAAATATCACTATATCAGGGATATGGTGCAGAGAGGAGCAGTGAAGCTCCTGTATATTGCGATGGATGAGCATGTTGCAGATGTGTTGACGAAACCACTAGCCAGAGTGAAGATTCTAGTACTTCAGAGAGAAGCTTGGTGTTCTTCAGATTGACAACACTTCGAGGAAGAAGTGATGGACACATTTGCTGGAGCCATTCCAAGCATGGTGAGAGGAGGATCCTTCACATGGCTGTGGATGTAAGCACTGGATAATGAGCATCAGGACAATGCTCCAGTTACTGCTATGTATATGCATCATGTTGGATGCTTGTTATGATCAGTTGGATCATGTATATGTATATGCATCATGTTGGATGCTTGTTATGATCAGTTGGATCATGTATATGTATATGCATCATGTTGGATGCTTGTTATGATCAGGTAGATCATGTATGATGATATATATCAAGTGGATACATTGTATGATCAGGTGGATCATGTATCTGTGTATGTACCAGGTTGATACATTGTATGATCAGGTGGATCATGTATGATGATATGTATCAGGTAGATACATGGTATGCATCAGGTGGATGCATTGTATGATCAGGATGATCATGGATGACGAGCTTCAGGATGTTGCTCCAGATGATATGCATCGGGATGATGCTATGATGATGATCAGGATGATCATGCGATGATGACATGCATCGATACTATGCAGTGATGATGATCAGGATGATCATGTACATCAGGATGATGTATGGTGAGTATCAGGTTGATACTTTGTGGCCGTGGACAGGTTGTGCAGATGAGCATGTAAGTTGACCTAGGAGATCCGACAAGTAGAGCTGTGTGCTTGTAACAGCCTGGGGTGCTCTTTCGAGGCATTGCTGTGGGAGGACATATAATAGCGCCCTGGGAGATCCGACAGGTAGAGCTGTGTGCTCGTAACAGGCTGGGATGCTCTTTCGAGGTTTTGTCCTATGGCATGTAATGTGCTCCTGGGAGATCCGACAGGTAGAGTTGAGTGCTCGTAACATCCTGGGATGCTACAGCCAGGTTTTTCCATGACCACATGTAATATGCTCCTGGGAGATCCGACAAGTAGAGCTGTGTGCTCGTAACAGCCTGGGATGCTACAGCCAGGTTTTGTGGTGAGATCACATGTAATGTGCTCCTGGGAGACCCAACAGGTAGAGTTGTGTGCTTGTAACAGCCTGGGATGATACAACCAGGTTTTGTGATGGGGTCACATGTAATGTGCTCTTGGGAGATCCGACAGGTAGAGATGTTTGCTCGTAACAACCTGGGATGCTTCAGCCAGGTTTTGTGACGCACGTAATAAGTCCTAAGGATTCCACAGTATGGCCAGTGATGAAGACCTGCAGGTGGTGGGCCTACATCTAGTATGAAAAAGGAATGGCTCTGTAGAAATTCATATGACGAGTAGATCGGAGATTGATTGAGATAGCAGCAGCAGTGACGATGTCGATGATTCGAGGACGATGATTCACTGATGATGATCCAGAGAAGAAGACTTGTGCTAGCATATCTGTGTCAAGAAATACCTTCCTAGTTAAGAGGGAGTGTTGATGTATATGTAACTTCGGAATGTATTTCACCTATGTATTTCATCTATGTATATTGTACTCCTATAGAGATGTTATTATTCCTCTATACGGAAGTGTCGTCATTTGTATTGACAAGTGTCGCAAGTGTCATAACTTGCTGATGGGTTATTAGACCACCATGTGTGAGGTCGGACCTGATTAAGTTAACCATGGGTTATTAAGCTAAGTTAGACAAGTCGGCCCCACTGGTTTATTGGGCAGGACAGGACATGTATAAATAGAGATCGGGAGATCTCTATTTGATCATCTCATTACTCACACTTCTCTCATTCGGAAAGTGGCGCACTTGTGAGGAGGAGGATCTACTGCTAGGAGAAGACTATCTCTTGTACTTTGGTTGTATCATTGCTCTTTCTATCTCTGAGGAAGTTGTGGGGTTTTTCACCTTCTTGGTTTTCCCCGATGAAACTCTGTGTCTCTTGTGTGCTTGCATTATTGTGTCCATGATTGATATGTTGTAGATATGTTGTAGATATGCTATACATGTTATTCTCTCAGTTAAGATCCTAGATCAGATTGAAATTTCTGAAAAACTAACAGGATATTCATCTAGCAGCATAACCAAAACACATTCTTTATGTAATAAAGTATGATTGTTCAATGTGGTTCACGTGCATATATATGTTTTGAAAAAAAGATCTCATAGTAAGATTATCGTTGTTGGGAAAAGGACATGATCATTGTAAAATGTTGATCTTGTTTTAATCACATTACCTGAACCATAATTCAAAAAGGAACCACAAGGGTATACAATTTTCTTGAACAAATAAAGATATAGAAATGGAATATTGTATTTTCATGTCTACACTTTCATATCCATGTAAAACTAGCAAAACTAAAATTATTGCTTCATGATGTTGCAAGTCCTCAAAGAGATTTTCAAACTACTTAAAACATACCTTGTTCACCATTATGACCATAGCTTCCAAAATCTCCCCTTTGAAAGATCTTATGCACAAGCTCTAATTTTTCATTCTTCTTCTGTTTCCCAACCCTGAGAAATATGACTCTCTTCTTTTTTCCATAAACACAGTTTTCACAGAATTCCAAACTTACCTGCTTCAAATCCGGCAGCAACTTCCTTAAGTGGAGAATCTGCATCCCCTTCTCACTCATGTGGCCAATCCTATGATGCCACAATGTTGTATCTGTTCCTGTGGAAGCTAAAGAGATAGAATGGTTAGGATTATGAGGACATAAATAAAACGTACCTAATCTGTCTCCTTTTGCTATCACCATTGATCCTTTAGTGATCTTCCACCACTTTTCTCCCAACGTAGATAGACAGCCGCCATCTCCCAACTACCCTATTGAGATCAGATTTCTTTTCATAGCAGGAATATGCCTAACTTCTTTCAACAACCAATCAGTTCCATTCTTAAGTTTTATCCATACCTTACCCATTCCAACAATTTTACATGGCTCATCATCACCCAATAAAACATGTCCAAAGTCGCCAGGAACATACTCATGAAAGTATTTCCTATGGGGTGTAGCATGACATGAAGCTCCTGAATCTACTACCCAATAATCAATAGTATTATCTAATGCAAGAATCAAAGCATCTTGTAACACATCACCTGCTACATTTGCTTCCTGGGTAGTTTCCTTCTGTGCATCTCCTTTCTTCTTTGGAGATTTGCAATCTTTCTTCAGATGTCCTTTCTTTCCACAGTTCCAGCACTCTATCTTTCCCAGTCTGGACTTGGATTTTCCTGTTTTAGACTTTCCACGATTACCTTGGCTCTTTCCTCTCTCCTTTTGTCTTCCCCTGCTCTCCATGGTCAACGCATTACCTGATGTCTCACCTGTGATTTTTCTTCGCATTTCCTCGCTAAGAATAACACCAATAACATCATCAAATTTCAAGGTGTTTGAACCAGAGACAGAGTTACTTACAGCCATGACCAAGCTATTCCAGCTTTCTGGCAATGAACACAAAATTAGAAGAGCCCTAACCTCATCATCAAAGTTCACACTTACAGAACTTAGCTGATTTGTAACCGTATTAAACTCATTTAAATGATCAGTAACAGATCCACCTTCAGACATATTCATATTAAATAAACGCTTCATTAGAAATACCTTGTTGGAGGCCGAGGGTTTTTCATACAACTTACCCAATGCGCTCATCAAACCCTGTGTTGTCATTTATTTTGAGATATTGAAAGCCACCGATGAATCCAGGCTCAACCGTATTGTTCCCAGAGCCTTTCTGTCAAAAACCTCCCATTCTTCGTCCTTCATAGCCGTCGGCTGCTTTGCTTTTCCTCCCAACTGTAGGAATAAATCCTTCTGGTACAGATAGTCCTCCATTTGCATCTTCCATAACCCGAAGTTTTGGTCGTTAAACTTCTCGACCTTAAACTTTCCTTCTTCTGCCATTGCTCCCACTCGAACCAGAAACCCTAGCTTCCTGCGGGTTTAACTGCCAAATAGACCTTTGGCTCTAATACCAATTGTTAGAAAAACAGGATCGCAGAGCAATAACAATAAACAGAAATGCAAATATAATCACACATACACATTACAAGAGAGACACAGATATATCATGGTTCACCCAACTTGGGCTACGTCCACACTGAATTTGTTAGTCCTTATTATTATTACCGTCCAGCAAGTCGAAGGGATACAACCTGCAGCACAACCGCTGCACTTCCTCTTCTCTGTTTCACAGTCTCTCTCTTGATCTCAAAGATCTTTACAATGCATAAAACCTAATACATCAACCAACCCTAGCCGTATTACAATGTATTTATTTTATAAGGGAAATACAATGGGAAAATACCATGGGATACCCAAAACCATGGGCCCACAAAACAGCTGGCGAAAACAGCCCCAAAAATTTTATTTGGGGGCGTTGCCCCCGAACCCCCCAGCCAGGGGGGGTGGTCCCCCCCGGAACCCCGTGAGGGGGCGATGCCCCCCCACACCCCCCCGCTGGGGTGAGTGTACAGTCCACCTACATATCATATAAAACTGGGGTACAAACACGGCTGATACAATATCATCTATGAGACTAGAAGATCTGGCTCCACAACCAACAATTCCTTCAATTGGAAGTGTCTTCATTTGTATTTTCAAGTGTCGCAAGTTACATTGTAAGTGTCGCAACTTATATTTGTGGGTTATTAGACCACCTTGGTGAGGTCGACCCTGTATGAGTCATGTGGATGGGTTATTAGGCTTCCTTAGGAAGTCATCCCAGTTAGGGTTAAAGGCAGTTTAAGTTGTTGTATAAATAGAGAGTGCACGACTCTCTCATTTTACTCATTCACTCACTCATCCAACTCGCATAGTTGAGAGAGAGGAGTGCACACAAGCGGAGGAGGAGTAGCTGCTGAATACATCTATATTTTGGGTATTCATCTTTGTGATATTTGTATTGGTGCTTATTCTATCTCTGAGGAAGTTGCGGGGTTTTCACCTTCTTGGTTTTCCGCGGTGAAATGCGTTGTGTCTCTTGTCTCTTGTCTCTTATGCTTGATATGTTGTACATGTTGTTCTCTCAGTTAAGATCCTAAATCATATTGAATTAAATGATGAAAAACTAACATGGTATCAGAGCTAGCCTGAAGGAAGGCATTGTATGGAATTTACGACACTTGTTGCACTTGCGACAAATTGGAAGCTAGGGCTTGATATAGTAAAAACTAGTCATCGCGGAACTTTCGTTATAAATCAGTTTTGGAAAAATTTCAGGGTCTGAATGTTTTACTGGACGAATATCAGACACAAATGTACCCTGTGTAAAACTTTCAGCCTCAGATTCGTTGTACTTTGTGAGATATGATTCATACAAGTTAGGGTTTCTGCCTCTTCCAGAATGCATCCCTAAACAGGTGACCTAGGCACAGAGGTCATATCTTGGGCTAGGAAGCTCCAAATTAAATTCCATAAAAAGTGTCAGTTAGGGCACGGACTTTAGTTTCACAGGTCCAATTTTAAGAGGCCAAAGTTGAAACAGTGACACGTGGCACTCCGTACAAGTTCGCTATGTTGTTTCATCCCATAAACAGGTCATGTTGTGACACTTAGAATATCTCTCTCATGGAGAACCCATTGTATCTCATATCTATGGGGTTGGAAATATGACAGGTCATTCTACCACAAGCCGAAGTTTCAGACCCTGAGGATCCGAAATTTTAGAGATACATCAGAAACAATATGGCATATATTTTTGTCAAAACAGAATTGGATTCTGAGCACTTTCATTTTTGGCTTGTCATTGCTGCGGGAAATTAGGGATTTTGAAAGAAGTGAAATTTTGGAATGCTCTCAGCATAGGATTGATCTCCTTAGAAAAAACGAAATTTAGAGACCAATATCGAAGTTTTTGGTTGGGTAGAACCCCGGGATCTATCAAACCCTAGTTCAGGTTTTGGACCAAAAAAACCAGAAAACCAGATTTTGACAGAAGTTGCAGATCCAAAATTCATAGGTCATTTTTGGAGGTACAATTTTTGGAGTTTTCAAAATCTGAGCACACTAGCTTTCTCACCTCAGTTAATTGCATCTCCTTATCCAGACAGAAGTTTGAAATTCCAAGTTTGGATTTTTAGGGTTTCTCTGTCAAACCCTAGCCAGCTCCAGATCCAGTTTCAGTAAGTCAAGTGGATTGGGTTAATCCTAGAAGAGAATGAATTGGACACCTACACAAGTGAAGAAATTCCAGTTCCAGAGGGAGATGAGACTAAGGCCTTACATAAGAATACTACAAGCAACCCCGATAGGTATGACTTGAGGAGATATAGGTATGTTTTGAAATATGTTCATGATTAAGTTTGTCTTCATATTATTGAGGTTAGTACAATCTTGATTAATTTTAGACTTGTCTTATCACCTTAGTAAAAGTATGAATGCATGTGAATGATAGAATACATTCATTGATTAGGGTTATGACACTTATGATTGTACTAATGCACTATGGTGTTGTATGAGGATGATGTTTTCCGCTAACATGAAAGGTACATCAAGAAAGACAAATCAAGTTCTATATCAAGAACATATGACCATGGTGACATGAAGACAAAGACTCATCCATAGCCATTGATCACATAGAATCTCTACTTACGAGATATGTATAATTTGGTTCTACAATGCTTAACTTATGAGATAAGCAGATGGTATGGAGGTGTGAGAGAGTGTAGATGGAATCTTCCTTGGAAAAGGGAAGTATGCAGTAGAGATCCTGAAGCGGTTCAAGATGATGGACTGCAAGGCCATGGCTACACCTATGGAATTGAACCTAAATCTATTGAGTGATGCTTCATCAGAGTCAGTTGATGCCACGATGTATCGTCAGATGATTGGGTCCTTGATGTACTTGAAAAACACGAGACCATATATTTGCTTTGCTGTGAACACCTTGAGCCAGTTCCTAACGGATCCTAGACATGTTCACTTGATTGTTGTAAATCATATTCTAAGGTACCTGAAGGGTATGATTAATTATGGGATCAAGTATGATGCGAATCAAAATTTTAACCTGGAGGGTTATGTTGATTCAGATTGGGCAGGAAGTGCTGCAGATAGGAAGATCACTTCGGGGTGTTGCTTCAATATGGGATTAGGTATGATCTCTTGGTTTAGCAGGAAGCAATCCTGCATAGAACTGAGTACAGCCGAAGCAGAGTATGTCGCAGCTTGTTTGGATAGTTGTGAGGAAGTATGGCTAAGGAAGCTACTATCTGATTTGTTTGATCTCCAATTGGATGTTACTTCTATCTTCTGTGACAACCAGAGTTGTGTGAAGTTGTCTGAGAACCCAGTGTTCCATGACAAGTTGAAGCACATCAAGATCAAGTATCACTATATCAGGGATATGGTGCAAAGAGGAGCAGCGAAGCTCCTATATGTTGCGACAGACAAGCAGATAGTAGATGTGTTGCCCAAACCACTAGCCAGGGTGAAGTTTGAGTACTTCAAAGGGAGGCTTAGTGTTCTTCAGATTGAAGATACTTCCAGGAGGAAGTGACGGGACACAGATGCAGGAGCCCTTCCAAGCATGGTGGAAGGGGGATCCTTCCCATGGCTGTGTATGTAAGTGTTGTGTGATGAGCATCAGGATGATGCTAGGTATGATGATGACCAGGATGATCATGTGATGATGATGTGCATCAGGATGATGCATTGTATGATGATGATCAGTATGATCATGAGCATCAGGATGATGCTCCATGAGAAGATGATCAGTGTGATCATGAGTATCAAGATGATACTCCGTGGTCATGGATAGGTTGTGCAGTGGCATATAATAGGTCCCTGGGAGATCTTCTAGGTTGTGTTTGGCATATAATGGGTCCCTGGGAGATACTATAGGTTGAGCAGTATGCTCGTAATCAGTCCTGGGATGCTCTTTCGATTTTTTCCTGATAGCACGTAATCAGTTCTGGGATGGTATTTCGAGGTTTTGCCAGATAGCATGTAATGTGTCCCTGGGAGATCCTATAGGTTGAGCAGTAATCTAATAATTAGTCCTAGGATTCTCTTTCGAGGTTTTGCTTGTTCGCATATAATGTGTCCCTAGGAGATCCCATAGGTTGAGCAGGAAGCTCGTAATCAATCCTGGGATGCTCTTTCGAGGTTTTGCGAATTCTACATATAATGTGTCCCTGGGATATCCTATAGGTTGAGCAGTAAGCTCGTAATTAGTCCTGGGATGCTCTTTCGAGGTTTTGCAGATGCACATAATCATCCCTGAGAATTCCACAGGATGGCCACTCGTAGAGTTGATAGATATGCAGGTGTCTTTGTTGCACCAGTGGGATTGTCGCCTTCAAGAGACCTTTCCGGTAAGCATTTCACCGCATCTGCATCTCAGCAGGAAATGATGGATATTTTCCATGCAATACAGAAGTGGCATCCATCCCTATTAGGGAATTATTTATGCATCAAGACTAATCTCCAGAGTCTGGAACATTTTCTGGAACAGCGGGTCTCCTCCCCAACACACCTGAAATGGTTTATCCAACTCATGGGTTATGACTATGCAATCACTTACAAGAAGGGTAAGGATAATATGGTGGAATATGCTCCTTCTCACACATTTGATGATCCAGTTCCTCTTACATCTATTTCTCTGCTTGTTCCAAATTGGTTTTAATCTGTTCAACAGGGCTATCTCTTCTATGAACTCCATGCTTCTTCATCCGCAGGGCACTCTGGGTTCCTCAAAATGTATGACCGGGAACAATGTAACTTCTTTTGGCAAGGACTGAAAATGAAAATTCAACAGATGGGGGTTGACTGTGATATTTTCTAGGTCAACAAGGGTGAAACGACACTCCTTTCGGGCTTCTCAAACCCTTGCCCATCCCTACATAGATTTGGACAACTATTTCTATGGATTTCCTAGAAGCGCTCCAGTGGTACAATACCACATCTAAAAGGATACCATATGAAATAGTCTATGGATAGGCACCGCCAGTTCTTCTTCCATACATGCTCAACAGCTCCCCAGTTCAGGAAATTGACTCGGTTCTTCAAAACCGCGATCATATTCTTCTCATTCTGCAGGACAATCTTCACATGGCAAGAATTCAACTGAAACAACAAGCCGATTAGCACCGTTCTGAGCACACTTTTCACGCAGCTGATATGGTCCTTCTTCGTCTACAGCATTCCAAGCAATCCTCCCTAAAAATCAAAAGGCGTCAGTGGGACGGAATGCAACCCGAGGATGCTACAGGGGAACCACTCCTTCAGATTCTGCATCAATTTCCACATCTAAAGCTTTGAGGACAAAGCTTTTTCTGAGGAGAGGGGATGTTAGGAACCCATGTCAACCCTTCTATTTACTTTGTTAGTATATTTTTGTTGGACGCATATGCTTTGTAAGTCATCTCATAGTATTTGTTGATACATATTTTGTATTATTGTTGTTGGACGCATATACTTTGTAAATCGTCCCGTAGTAATTGTTGATCCATATTTTGCATTGGCCAATGGTTTGTATTGACACATGGTATTGGCACTTAGACTTAGTATATAAGTTTGTGTTGATACCAATGAATTTATGGTGAAGTTATTTGTATTGAGCTTGCTCAAAGGAGGTTTCCCCCTCGAAGTGGCCTACGATCAATATAAAAGTGATTATGAGTTCTGTTATTTCTGCTATTTCATGTGTTTTCATTAATTAATTATTGCAGGTTCTTCACACAAACAATACCTAGGATATGGTTATCCTAGAACTGGGACCCATAATTATAGAAATCTAATGAACTCCAGGGTGAACTTTATCTATATTCTTTGGATGACAAGGGATCTTTCAAAATGAGTCAAAGATGACCGGTTTTCCTATGGAATTTTCGCATCAATTACACTATCATTATTTATATGGTCTTCATAAGCACTTCTATTTTTTGATGAATTTGCATGTATGAATCATCTCCATTGTTAATTATTATTTCTTTTTCTTACCAAAATAACATCTTTTTAGAGTTATCTGCTGACTATCAATTGGAAATATTTGAATATCAATCAGTTTTTATTTGATGGCTTGAGGACACGCCATATTTTTGGTTTGGGGAAGGATCAGAATTATCTTTATTTTCTGATTATTTATAATAAAAAAAAGTTCATTCATCTCTGATAAAATGATATGTGTTTCAGGAACAATGTAAGTAGCGGAAGAAAGACTGTTATGATCCATGTTAAATAAAGGAAGAACGCAACTGAAGTTTCAGAAAAGCAGGTTTACATCGTCCTTTTGTGTGCTGGAAGCCTCAGAAATTCTCTGCATAATCAGCAGCAGTTAGATCCAGCAAAGCACATCTTGTACAGATAAAGGATCTGTATGAAGGGTCGAATGACAATCCAAATGAAGTGACGAATGAAGCGAATGAATGAGATGTCGAATGAAGTGTCGAATGATGATCCGAATGAGACCATAACTCTATAAAAGCATTATTAAGTGTGCTAAGGTATCTGATTTTTTAATTTTGACTATAAGTGAGAAATTTAATTGACAAACCATATCCAGGACTATTAGGTCTCATCTCTATGCTCATGAAAACACTGCAATCTCATTCATTGACTCATCTCGACTTCACCAAACGAATCGACTAATCCTACATCAATGTGATTTTCATAATTTTTTACTATCATATGGTTTTAATTCTTCATTAAGTTATATGTAAAACTCATCATGCGAGCTGTCATGTTATTAATCAAGGACATCATGATTTTTCAATACACCATATGATTATCATTCCATGATGAAAATTTCATTCAACCTGTCCAAAGTTTACTTTCGACATGGTTGAAGATTTCACAACCATACAAATTCATTAACGCACGCATCTTTATTAGGGCACACGGTTCAAAGTTTTGAATGATGGCGTGATCGTTTAACCGTGCCAAATCTCCATCTCACGACCACTCAAACATTCAAATGGACCACGATTTAAACCAACGCCTACGTGTTTTACCTTCATTCTGCTTGGTCTTGTCCTCTCTGAGCCCATCCAGTTGCATTCCTTGCATTCCCTGCAATCCCCTGTATCCCTTGCATCCATCTACCTCCGTCTAACAATGCCGACCCACCATGAGCCTGGGAGCTACCAGGATTTTCTTTGCATCCCTAAATTCAAAGCATGTCGTGAAATTTTTCTTCAAGCAAGTTGGGGTCCGTTCCTCCGTCTTCTTCAGGGCCACGATCATGAGATCTGACTCCTATTTTCCAAGGGATTCGACGGCAAAACGGCTAGGGTTGGCCACCTTACTTTTCCTATGACGGAAGAGTCTATTGCGTTGACTACAAAGCTTCCATGGGAGGGTGCTCGTTGGCACCAGCACCTCTTCCTCCCTTGGGCGGCTCATGAATTTGCTCTCAGGGCCGACTACCAACACGTTGCAGGAACAAAAGGGTTCCACTGGGAGTGGATTAAGCCAGAATATCTCGAGCCCTTAGCTGTCATCATTCGGTTGATAACCTGTGAGGGTAAGTTCACCATATTCAAAGCCTTTCATCTCAGGTTATTAGCTCATTTTGTTAATAACCAAGCTCTCAATTTCCCATTTTATTTTCTGAAGAGCCTTGAGAAAATGTCGAACTAGGTGAGGAAAAACGTAGTTAACCCCACTGGTAGTTTATATCACCACTGTCTAATTAAAATCTTGATCATTCACCAATTGAGGGAAAAGGGGACAACATGGGAAAGTTTTGTGTTTGAAGTATTGAACCCCCATTTGGTCAAGAAGCCCCAACTTTTGCAAATTATTTGGCAACTAAACCAATTTGGAGACTGATCTCAAGTATTGGTCTATGGAAAGAGGCAATTGTTCAAAAATACATTATTCTTGCCACTTTATTAGAATGGATTAGAAATCCTCAAAAATCTATCCAAAATGTTTCAGTATGTTGGAAAGCAACATTTCTTTCTTTTGATGTAATTGGAAGAGGCCTTACTTGGAAAATAGGTAATGGTAGAAGTGTTAGGGTTGGAAAATATTCTTGGGTGGGGAGTGAAAAATCTCATCTCTTTCCTTTCAGTATGGTTGTGTAGCTAAGATTCAAAGATATCTTTACTTTAAACCAATTATTGGCTTGTGATGCTTCTACTATTTTGAGAGAAGGTTGGAGGAATGCTAATTATTTAGGATTTAGAGGTGAAGATGAACTCAAATGGAAATCATATATGAATCAACTCCTTACTTGCAATATTCATCTCAACTAGAAGAAGGACGAATTGGTTTGGGGAATTAATACTCATGGTGATTATACTCCAAATATGGGTTACTCATCCTTGATAAACCAAAACCAGACTAAGGATCAATCCTGGTGGTGGAGAAGTGTTTGGAAATTCAATTGTCCTTCTAAATCCAAAATTCTCATGTGGTTCTTTCTGATGGATAAAACACTCACACCGGACAAATTACAAAGAAGGAACTTTGCAGGTCCTGGGAAGTGCATTCTCTATAAAATTGTTGAAGAAACTAACTATCGTCTTTTAGTTGAATTCTTATATGTTAAATAGGTATGGATGGATTTGGGAACTCTGTTAAAACATAGGCTTTCTTGGAAAGGGGATTCGCTGCAAATTTGTCTCAAGAACTGGTGTTTAAACCCTAGGTTTAATGCTTATAAAAGTCTGCCTCTTATAATAGGTTGACAAGTATGGATTGCTAGGAATCAAATTTTATTCGAAGGGGTAGTGACTTATCCACTCCTTTCTGCTAGTCATAGTATAGCCATTATCAATATTTACCCTCATATCAACAAGGTGCTTATGAAAAGACAGATCAGGCAAGAATAAATCATTAAGGAGGTTCCTTGGTCTTATTTCAATGGAGAAACTAATTTTGAACAAGGAAATTCGGGTGCAGGAGGCATTTTTCATCTTTCAAAAGACAAGAATATCACCTTCAGAGCGGGATTAGGAGCTGGAAAAAATAACTTTGCAAAATTAAACGCTCTCATATTGTTACTCTCTCTTGCCATTGAAAAGAATATTCTTCACCTACAAGTTTTAGGTGATTCGAAACTAGTCATAGATTGGGTTACAAAAAGGATAAATTGTCTAAATATTTATCTACAGCCTTTACTGGAGGAAGTATTAAGACTGGAAATTGTTTTCTCGAATATTTCCTTTTCACATATATTAAGGGAAATGAATGGTGATGTGGACTCTCTTTCAAATCTAGGATTAGGAATGAGGCAGGGAGAATGGTTCAAATCTGAAGAATTAAGCGATGTTTCCATAGGTTTCTTTCACCCTCCAATCTTTGAACCTCCATGAAGAAAACAATGGCTCAGTTCTATAAGGTCGTGAAAGGATGGATATTTTTGGGTTTTTTTGCTAATGTGAAAAGAAGTATGTCTACAAGCTAGTAATGTCTAGTTTATTAGAGATGAAAAGAACAATGACTGGTATGGTTTTTTTCTTCCAACCACTATGAAATGAAGGAACCATTTTATAAGGTTGTTAGTTGGAGATTTT
Source organism: Larix kaempferi (assembly GCA_027924585.1). Classification (NCBI taxonomy): domain Eukaryota; kingdom Viridiplantae; phylum Streptophyta; class Pinopsida; order Pinales; family Pinaceae; genus Larix; species Larix kaempferi. Next base: position 7,481,170 of record BSBM01000386.1, on the reverse strand, counting down.
TGTTGATTACTTTATGTTTCTTTTATTAAAGAATGACTGAGTTATGCTAAGATCAATGCTTGGAACTATTATGGGAACTTTAATGATTGTCACAGTTATAAAATATGTAATGACTTTTATATTTTTTACTATTTTTTCTTCCTTAATCTTCTTTCTATCTGGTGTGGCATAAATGAACAGAATCAATTGGATAAATGTAAAATCGTGACTTAAACTAATATTTTTCAGCTTATTCTAATGGATACATTTTTGGAATCATAAAAAATGTAAATTTATATGAAAATAAAAGTTTATAATTTTTTGCAAAGAAAAAATACTTATAACATTAAGTCTTAGTTCTCAAAATATATTTATACTATATATTATCAAAACCAAGCAAACAGTTTTATAATGTTGAAATACATTGTCTTTTCCCATTATTATGGATGTGAAGAAAATAGATATGATGCATCGAATTTACTTATTGAAATACATTGTCTTTTCCTATTATTATGGATGTGATTAAAATAGATATGATGCATTGAATTTACTTATGATAATTATATACATTTGATTTCAATATATCAATATCAATTTATTTTGGTAAAAATTAAAATAAATATGATACATTGAATTTACTTATGATAACTATATCATTATAAATTTATTTTGTCAATTATATGGTGGATTGATTTAACATGTAACATTGAGTTTAGTAACAATACCATTCAAAATTTATCATTATTAACTTTAACTCATCTGAAAATGGAATCAATAAAGTATTGAGATATATCACATTTTCCAAAGTGCTAATTTCAATATTTCACATAGTCTATTTTTTTTATTTGATTAATTCGTTAGAAGCAAAATAAATATTGGGAATGGAATTTTGAGAAAAAAATATATTATGTTTATTAGTTAAATTTAATAGATTTTTTCATTAAAATAATAAAATATTTATATAATGATGATGGTTGTTAACATCAATTGAGACTAATTTTGGTCGATCTTAAGAGGATTACTTAGATTACTATAAAAATTTATTTCTATACTCAAAAAGCTTAGAAAGAAATGTCCATATGTCACCATAGTTTTGACATGTTAAAAGATTAGGAAAGTTTCTCTAAAATATACACTATATATAGTATACCACATATATCATATCTGAAACACTAAGAAATCAAAAAGGAAAGGAAAACCAATATGATTTCTCTCTCCACCTTCTCATAAGATGGAATTAAGTGTACTTCTCTTGTTAAAGATTTTTTTCACCAAGGAAAAAACTTGCTTCTTGTTATTCAGTAGAATCAAAGAAAAAATTATGCTATTACATGCCATTACAAGCATGAACAAGCTTCTCATCTCTATTCATAGTAACAGTAATAGTCCAAGTATTCACCCACTACAATCCCCATTATTAAAAAAAAAATTAATCTATGCTCATATTACCATCAACCCAAAAAAGTAGCCATATACTACTATCCCCATTCATAACCAAAAAACTAACAGTACTTATGAATACAAACAGATATCACATTTTCCCCAAAGTCCCCCCCCCCAAAAAAAAAGACATCAAAAAGGAAAATACTATTATCTTCAAAATACATAAATAGAACCCTTAGAACAAATGACCTTGTCCATGAGTTATTCAAAATATAAAGTGCCTACAGGTAGTCGAAAAGCCTTCTTAGAAAGTCCATCAGTTATAGAGTTCAACTCCTAGAATATATGTTTGATGGATATATGTGTAAAAGTAGCAATAAGAGACCTTAAACTGTCACACCAATGTTCTAATGATAGCACATGTATCACTGTAACACTAGCAACCCAGTCCAAAATCACTTTAGAATATCCAAAAACATGTATAGAAATGAGACCAATATTAGAGGCAAATATTAATAAGCCGTGCAATGCCAAAAGTCCAGCATGAGTGTTGGTACCGAGACCACAACCCATCCAAAGATGAAAACTATGGGAATGCCTGAGATTTAACATCATTCCTCCTCCACATTGTCCCCTTTGGGCAGCCCCATCAAAGTAACCCACAACAGCATCTACTGACAAGGAAGGTTCAGTTATGAATCTATATCTTCTTTGTTTCTCTTCCTTGAAGTACTCCATGTATACCCCCAAAAGTTTGTTACAAACCAAAGAAAAATTATGTATCTTGTTATCAAAGATAGCAGAATTCCTAGTACGCCAAATCCCCCAATGTATGAAATTTGGAAGCTCTTTATGTTTACTCATAGATTTGACCCAGTTTTCCAAATTTTTAACTACCGAGGAGGAACACCAATCATAAGAAATCTGTAAATCATAATTTATTCATTTCCAAACCCTTTTACAAAAGGTACAATGAACAAACAAGTGAGTAATATATTCACCCTTAGATTGACAGAGAATACATTAATTAGTCCCATTCCACCCTCTTTTGATTAAATTGTCCCAAGTCAATATTCTATTTTCCAAGCATAGCTAAATAAAACATCTTAATTTCATAGGTAAATTCCATTTCCAAAATCTCTTACTCCATCGAAACCCAACAAATTCAGAATTTACAAATGAAATAGCATCATAAGCACATTTTGTACTGACCTGCATGTTTGCTTTGTTTCAAGACCACACAAGTTTGTCATCTGCTTCACATAACCTAATACCAACAATGATTTAAACCAACAATATATGTATTCCATTCATCAACTAGAGATCCCTCCAAACCCAAATAAACTATTGATAACCAATAGATTGCAGATTTCCCATCCATTCGGGTCTTTTAATATGTTCAAGTAGATTGAAACCCCTCTCGTGAAGGAAATATAACACAACGAAGGAAAGTTTGAAATAGTCATCCCCCCCAATGAAAGGATCAATCCCCAGCAATACTCGTTTACCATTTCCCACTCTCCAGGATAACCATCTACCTAACCAAGGGAAAGATTTAACAAAACCATTCCAAAATTTTGAAACATTGCAAACGGATTTTTTTGGAAGCCTAATCCAATCAACCATAGAAAATATCTTCAAATATTTTTCTTTAAGAACTTCACTCCAGAGTCCTTAGCCAAATAAACCTCTTCGGAAACTTTTCAAACTCAGAGCAAGGCTAAAGAAATGAAGGTTTTTAATGCCCCACCCTCCCATGCTCTTTGGAAGTGATATTTTCTCCCAACTAGCCAGATGAATTTTCTCACCATTAGCAGAACCTGACCATAAGAAATTCATCATTCTATTTCTCATCATTTGCAAAATAGAGACCGAGATCTTAGCTAAACAAAACCAATAAACTGGAATTCCAACTAGGACATATTTCACCAAGGTGAGTCTACCCCCTAGGGACAACCATCTATAGCACCAATTGCCAATCATTTTCTCAATTTTTCTAGCAAGCCACATCCAGCCAACTTTCAAATAATTATTAGGCTCAAATAATATCCAAGATATTTAAAGTCATTCTCAATAAACTCATATCTATAAGGAAACAAAGAAGTGATTTGCACAAGAATATCCTCAACCACCCCATTTCTCATAAAACTTGATTTATTTATACTTACCTCCATACCAAAGGCTTCACAAAACAAAGAAACAATATCTGAAAAAGATTTACAATCCTCCACTAAACCATTACCAAACAACAACACATCATCCACAAATAAAAGATGTGTTATGAAATGTGAAGCTGTAATTTTTACTCCAGACAATCTACCCTCCCTTCTTGCATTTCCAATAAGTCTACTAAGTCCTTCAATCACAAGAAGAAAAGACAAAGGAGATAAAGGACACCCATGTCTAAGTCCTCCGGAGCATTTGAAAAAATCAGAAGAATAATCATTTACTAAGATTGCAAAACAAGTTGAAGTCACACATACATAATCCAATTAAAGTCCAATTTCTAAAAATATCAATCTCAAAAAAACCCAATCCACCCTGTCATATACCTTTACCAAATCCATTTTAAAAACTAAAACATCTAACTTCTTGGTGTTTATAGTATGCCAACATTCCTAAATAACCCCAATAACAACTAGAATTTGTTTTCTATTAACCACAAAGCTCTAAACTCAATTACATGCATAGGGATCTTTAACCCTCTTGATATTATAAAATGAATCAAATTTATAATTAATACATAATTTATGACCATAACAATATAATATATGTGTAACATTGTTTTTCTTTACGACTATTTAAATTACATGCAATTAACTTATAATTATTATATATAATAAAAGTTTTCTCTAATATTTTTTTAATAAAATTGAAATTAAATTTAAAACAAAATAAAATTAAAAATGTGTAAACTCATTCCACCATGGTCCACTAGAAAGGTGGACAACTTGCCATGATAATGGCTACCTAAGTAAAAACAAATGCACGTTGTGGGTGAGGTGGGGTGGAATGGTACACCATGGATGAAGTGGGGTGGATGTGTACAACAAGTGGGTGGGTCGGTGGATGTTGACCAACGTTTTTAATGTTTTTTAATGGTGAATTAAGTGCTTTCGGTGAAATATTGTATGGTGACTGTACTTTTGCATTCCCATCATCTATCTCGTCCGATGTGGATATCATTATATAGTTTTTTCTAAATTCCCTCGAGTAAAGAACATTTCTACTATATTATAACCCAATGCATTATAATGGAAGCTTTTTGGGAAATGGATGTGGATATTATTATATATATTGTTCCAAATTAAATATATATATATATATATATATTCTTCTAAATTCCCTCAAGGTTATGAACATTTCTACTTTATTATAGTTCACTACGTTATAAGGGAATATTATTTAATTAAAAATATCAGTGAAAATGATTAGAAAGGGGATTAGATTCCCAAGAAAAAATATTTTGTTTTTCTTTGGTCATGAAGATTTAGGACTAGGAAAAAGTACAAAAGAGTGGACATTTATATATTTTAAAATTAAAAATTAAAAAAGTTACCATATTTATAGTAAATTTATAAAGAAAAAAAAAAATATAAAATATAAAATATTTATATATTAAAAAAAAATTTACAATATTTAATTTATTTTCTTACTTTTTAAAGAGATAAACTCTTGACCAATAAAAAGTAGTTTTAAATATTTCAACATCACTAGTATCCAATAGTAACCAATAAATACACAAAATCTTATTTAATCATTAGTAAACTTATAAAAAAATCATACGATATCAAAAAGCACCTAACATTTAACTTTTATATATATAACCTAAATACTAAAACGGATGATAGTTTAACATCATACTTAAAAAAAAAAAAGCATAGTCTATTGCATTTATAAGATTTCATAAAATAATTTATTGACAAAACTCCAAAGAAGGGTGGATAATATACACAAGGGATTAGATTTTAGTTAGCCATAAAATATTTGTATATTTGGCCATGAAGACTTAGGACAAGGATAAATGAGTGTGAAATGCATATATTCCATTCCTTTTTGCACAGCATAGGATCCCATAAAATATTTTATTGACCAAAAATCCAAAGAAGGGGCCTATGAAGTCTTATCCAAAAGAAAGATGCTTTAATTTTCATGTCATTGTCAAGCCTCCACCTTTTCGAGCTTCATGGATTCATTAGCCAAGGGTTAATTTGAAGAAATAATTTTTGTTAATTAATATTATTATTTTAAAGTGAAATTTATTAGATAAAATGAGGAATTAAAAAAATTAAAGTTTATTATTATTATATTATAATAAAATAAAATAAAAATATTATTTATTTTCTAAATGTCAATTTAATATATATATAAAATTCAATTAATGTGACCGTTAAATTGCCGACAATTTACTCGTCAAATTCCATCAGTGTTTGTATTTATAGATTCCACCTTTAAATGTGTCAAAGCTAAATCACCATATGTTGCATGTGAATTGCAATTATTCTATGTCTCTCATTTTGTTCCCTTTTTTTAATCTTTTTTATTCATGACATGAATGAGATAGTAATATTTACAAATTTCTCGGTTGGATGATACATTTGTCATGTCACCAAATGTTTGCTATGGACCACTCCATTGAATTAGGGGGTGCAATGGTCTAAGTTACTTCGTAAGTTTATGATAAATTATTAAGGTAGTGGCATGGGTCATGAATTTGTAATGTATGAGGTCCAACATTTATTATTAATGCAATATTAGTCAACATGGGACAAGGAGGGTGCATATGAGGTGGAAATTGGGCCCCACATGAGTTGTAACTCCCCCAAATCAAGCTAAGCACATCCAAATTCGAATTCCAAGGTGCAAGAAGTTTCATGATAGAAGCAAATTCAAATTTGTAGCTCCCAAGAAGTTTCATGAAGAGGCATCCCATGCGTTGTAACTCCTCGAGCTAAAAATAGAAATCTATGACATCTATGACAACTTATGACAAGAATCATGTCCTATAACAGCTTATGACAACTTATGACATCCTATGACATGTTGCAGAACCTGAATTTAGCCAAGGAGGGCACTAGAGGAGAGAGTGGACCCACATGATAGTGTAACTTGAACCCAAAATCAAGCTAAGCCTCTCTAATTCGAATTGCTAAGGAAAATAAAGGTTTATTTGGTCAAATAATATTAGAGAGAAAGTAAATGAGATCCAAGGTATCATTCTCTCATGAAAATAGCATTTATTAATATTTTGTGAGAGAACTGTAGAATGAGGGAGAAAGGGCTCAATGGAGTTTATAAAAGGATGCAGGCCTCTTAGAAAAAGGCTTTTGAACATTTTGATTTTGAATAAGAGAGCTCTTGTGGTTTCATAGCTTGGGAGATGTGCCCCTTGCAATTGTGAACTAGTTTTGGTGGTGAAAGATTGCACCCTAGCGAGTAGAGAGGAGGAGATCATCTAGATCTCTTCATTGTGCTTCATGGAAATTGATTGAGAGGAGAAATCACTTTCAGATTCCTCTACAAAGACTTATTTCAAGTGTTTATGTTCATCTACAATAGTGGGGTCGAATTCTTGATTGTCGAATTCTTGATGATGTGTTCAAGTTCTAGTCAGTAGAAGTGTGAAGTTGTGGAGTTTCAGGACAGTAGTGTTTTTATTGGTTCCTTCTAAAGGAGGGCGCAATTATGGTCATCCAAATATTTTGGGGGTTGTTTTAAAGGTTGCATATCATACATATTTGATGGAGGGTGCACTTTAGGAGGCATATCTCTGATTTGGTGTTAAAATCTTGCTTGTGGAGGGCACAACAGTGGAAGGAAATCACTCATTTGGAGCAGTAACTCTTCCTCTTTTTTTCTATGGTTCTATAGCAGCCATATCTACTCTCTTTGTAGAAAATATTTCTCTATATTTCAAGATTTTGTAGCAGCCATTGATGTACTCTTTGATAATGTCCCACTTATAATAAAAATATCATTGTTCTTCTCCATATGTTGTTCAATATTCAAGCACGGGTAAATTTATGAGTAAATGTTTATCTATGAGTAGGTATGTTTTAATATGGTTGTGTAAACTTCATGTTTTGGTATGAAACCTTCATAAGAATCCCTGGTTTCTTTTAGTAATCCATTTGGATCGATTCAGATGTGTTTGGGAGCATTTGGGTTTGGTTTGGAAGTTCTATAGTTGGGGGTGTTCTTAATCTTGTATCGGTGTTAAGTGGATCGAAATTCATCCTCTGGTTCGACCATTTCTGAGTGTTTATGAGTCATGAGACCTGTTCCATTGTGTCGGGAGTGTTGTTTCTAGTGGGAAACACTTTTTATTTCACTCAAAAAGGTTTCCATATGCCTGAGTTATGATCATTTACAGGTCGGTTCATTTGTACATTTATGCTTGCACACCCCAGTTGGAAATGTCAGTGTAGTCTTAAGATTTAATGTTAAAAGCTTCCATAAAGTTCTCTTATGTTTGTTAATGGTTAGATTATATGTGTTTGGGTCCCTCAGAATATGTTTGGGTCAAATTCGAGTGATTTAGGGTTTGTTTGGGAAGAGTTGGAAAACTAGTGTTCCATGTGGTTAGATTTGAGCTAGTGCTCCTAATTTCGAATCCAGTGGTTCTCTACAGTTGCAATGGGGTTGGTGGTTTTGATTTTGGATCTGTAATATTACAATAATGATATATCAGACCTGATTTTCCATCTTACAATGGTTTGACAATATACATCATGGGTTGCACCATATTATTCATATTCCCGTAAATATAGTAAGGCCATTGTTTGGAGAAATTTGAGAGTCAATTTACTATCTACTGAAAGTGGGAGTTAATGTGCCTAATTTTTTAATTGGTTATATTACATCATTATATTACTTTTGAATTTGTAATGTGATAAATGATGATTCATTTTTCCCATTTTTTATGTTTTTTTTATATACTTCAGTTTTTGTGTATAAATAGTTTTGAAGGTTATTTCAATTGGGTGATGTTATTGTTACAAAGGATATTCTTGGCAATTTGATGCTTTGTATTGGTACCTCATACAATTTGAATGAGGTAAAGTATATTATGTTTGTATCATTCACTTTGTATTAGGTATCTTTCTCAAAATAATGTCATTTTTTTATACTAGATATTATCGTTGAAATAAGGAGAAGTGCTTAAGAATTTTATGGGGAGTTATTTTCAAGGAATCTCTCTATATATAAGCCCTAGGGTTTAACTTAATTGATTGAATCATTTTCCCAAGGCGTTTTTGTTGATGGGAAGGTCATAGTTTATAGATTGAAACTCATCAAGTCCCTTGAGGATACCAACTGCTATTGTGACTAAACGTTGAGTCGCCCTCCATATAAAGACTATGGGAATTGTGTGATGTTTTCCTTGAAATTTATACATGTACATACGTGCGTGTACACACACAGAGGATTAGCTCAACCGATTGTCACCAATGTTGCTGCAAAATTGGCTAGTTCAATGCAATAGATTCCTAATTTGAATACCCTTTGGAGAGGTGCACTAATCTATGTTGATGTGTTTACTAGGGATCTTATCCACAAAATGTAGGGAAGCATCCCTTAGGTTTCCCCACAAGGAATTCCTTAGAATATAAAGGGGGGAATTTCATAAGATTCTACCCTCTTCCATGGAATCTCTAAATGGAGGGTGTTGTCAACCACTAGCTAAAAGACTGAATGTTAATCTGAGAGACTCAACCAGAATGGGACATATGACGTCCTCATTGGAAACATGGGCCTTTAGCAAATGATCCAACCAATTGATACAAACCTTGAGTGCAACCACTTGTTTGACCAATACCTCAAGGTGACCCCATTGCTCTAGAAAAAACATTCACGAGAAGCAAACATTGCCCACTTGTGAAAAAATCATTGCTACTCATCAATAGATACAACCCATTTGAGAATTTATTTGAAGGGAAGGGGGTGAGATTTGATCCACTTATGTCTACATGGGTCATGGGATTATTTGATATAATCCCTTTAGATGCAACCACACATTCAACAACTGCTTCAAGGTGACCCCATGAATCCAAGAAAACGATCATGTTAAATTTGTCTTTATTTATATACATTAAAAGTAATTCTTATTAAGTACTAACAACTTTATTGAAAAAAAAAACGACATATTAATAATAAAATGTTGTTATTAAAATTAATGCACAAAATCAATTTTTGGTTTATTATTGACATCAATACAACAAATCATTTTATTTTATATTATTGTTAAAATTGATGTACCAAATCATTTTACAATATACCATTTATAAATTTCTAATACTTAAAAAAAATTAAATATAACACTCACATATCAACTTTCTTATTTTATCTCTTATTAACATAGAGATGATTATGTATTGAAGTTTATATGTTGTTAGAGGACAAGTCTCTCATCCATCCAAGAAGTATTTATTTTGTCAAAACAATATAGGTTAAGTGTATCTGACTTAATAAAATAAAAATTTTAATAAAACATATAAAAAGATGATATAAAATACTACATATAAAAAAAATTATAAAATAATTCTTATCCAACATATAAAACAATTATTATGCCACATATATTAACATTTATTTATATTTATATAACTTATTATTATTATTATGTAAATCAAATATTTATTTATATTAACATTATTTATTTTGTAATGTGCTATGATTAAATCTTTGATGCAAATATCAAAACTATTAATATTGAGATTTTACACATCTCACAGATGAGTGCTTTCTCCTACTTACAAGAGATGAAATAGGTTATCTCTTCTATATATAAAAGATTCTATGTTTTTCCAGCGAAAAAAACTACTATTGTTATTCATATTGAATCAAATAGTACAAAAAAACTGATTCTTCTGTCGAATCATATACAAGTCTCTTACATTAACCAGCCCACCCATGTGCTATCATGTCCACTTCCTTGCAAAATATCATATTGTCCAAAAATATAATTATCCTTGCAGTCTAACAGATAAACATAAATTAGCACATCAAGAACCTTTACCCCAGAGTTACATTCTGTCCATAAAGAAAAAAGGATTAGTCAAAAAAGGAGACTATCCCACAGTCCTGAGGACTGTCCTCTAACCATTCTTCCCAATGAAGCTGTCCTTCAGGACCAGATAAGGCTTGTTTAGATAACTTATCAGCATGAGAATTTTGATCTCTATAGATATGCTGGAAGCTAATATTATGTTGTTTTGAAATTTCCATACGAGTTCTATGTACCCAATGTCGAAGACTTAGAACATTGAGACAGAAATCTCCCGCAGCCCATTTAATGGTGACTCTGGAATCCCCGAAAACTTTGATATTGACCAAACCGAAGATGTTGGCTACTTTAAGTACACACCAAAGCGCCATCAATTCTGCTTTCATATTGGAGCCCTGTCCACAATTGAGACTGAAAGAGAAATAATGGGACTCATTTAAAAAGATAATTCCCCCCACAGCACATATTCCAAGTTGAGATGCTCCATCAAAAAAGAGGATAGGTTGATTGACTTTGTAGTTGAAGATACTAGTTCTATCTATCTTTAACTTATGAGAATCAGCCCTGCAAAGTGTATTCATCTTAAGAGCAGCAGAAGCACAATGATAAGCATCTGGAGTTCTATTCTGAAAAATAGCACAATTACGAGAATACCAAATAGACCAAGAAATGCAGATGACAACATAAAAATGTTGTCTATAAGATCTAAACCATTTCAAGAGGGATTTGTTGAAGTCATCCAAGATCCAGCACTGAGAGATGTTCAAAGTATTTGCTATCAAATCCCAAACTTTAGTGGTGAATTCACAGTTCACAAAGAGATGTTGCTTGGTCTCAGCTTCCATTTTACACAGAGAACATAAACTGGGCCCATTCCAGCCACGTTTGCATAAATTTTCCCAGGTTTTCAATCGATCTTGAAGAAGGAGCCAGCAGAAGCATTTAAGCTTTAAAGGAATGGACCATTGCCACAGTTTTTCATACCACCAATCCTGGGGATAACAGAATTTAGACTGAATAATTCTAGTATAAGCAGATGATGCTGTAACTTGACCTGTAGCAGAGTTACCACCCCAGACAATTTTATCAGGCTCAGAATTTAGTGAAACTCCAGCTGACATTAACCTGGAGATATAATCTTCCCACATGCAGGCATAGGAGCCCGTGAGACCCAAATCCCTTGCTGTAATCCACTTGGAGCCATGCCACAAACTCGAATTCTGTATAAAAATTGTGTTCAGAGTTGTCATACCAAGGATCTGTAGATATTGTGTAATCTCATCAGGGAGAAGAAAATTGTCTTGCAAACCAATAATGGGATCAATCCCAATACGAACCTTTGACCCAGTTCCAACTTGCCACAAAAGATCAGATTTTATCCAATGGAGTATTTTCATGAATCCCCGCCATAATGGAGAAAAAATCCAGCTAGTTAGTTTCGGATTCCTAAACCAGCATAAAACGTCCATATTGATGTACTTACAATGAATAAGTCGAGACCAAAGTGTGTTCCCGAAGAGGCTTCTCCAGAGGATTTTGAGCCTTAAAGCGGTGTTGAAAGTTGTCAAGTCTTTGACACCCCAGCCGCCGAACCTGGTAGGTCTAGAGATGATATCAGATGCAACCATATGTAGTTTTCCAGAAACAGCCACGCCTGACCAAAGAAAATTATAGCAGTATCGATTGATGATCTTTATGATGGAAGATGGAACTTCCAACAATGTGAACCAGTAGACCGGAATGCTGCAGAGAACTGATTTCAACAGAATAAGCTTTCCCCCTCTGGATAGAAGTCTGTAAGCCCAGTGTGCAATACGGTTTTCAAATTTTCTCAAAAGCCAGAACCAATCCTTTGCTAGATAGTTATTTGGTTTGATAAAATAACCCAGGTACTTAAACCCCTGTTCCATAGGGTAACATTTGTAGGGGAGAATAGCAGTGATGTCATTCAACTGGTCTGTTTTGGATGACAGGTGATAAAAACATGATTTACCTTCACTGACCTTCATACCCGACGCTCTGCAGAAGATTTGAAAAATGTCTTTGTAAGATGCCCATTCCTCAAGAGTATTAACTCCCACCACCAGAACATCGTCGGCAAATAATACATGTGTAATCACACAATCTCTTTTAATATTAATGCCCTTGATCTGATCACCCATAGCAGCAAACTTTATCAATCTGCTAAATCCATCCATGATAAGAATAAATAGAAGGGGGGAAAGAGGGAATCCCTGTCTAATTCCCCTGGAGCATCTAAAGAAATCCGAGGGACTGCCATTAACAAGCACCGAGATGTTCATAGATGAAATACACGCCATTATCCACTTAATGAACATTGATGGAACACCAATCTGTATAAGAATGAGCCTGAGAAATGACCAATTAACTCGGTCATAAGCTTTTTCTAGATCCATCTTTAGGACTAAAGCTTTCTTCTTATGAATCTTTATAGTATGCAGCACCTCCTGTGCAATACCAATAGCATCATGAATTTGACGCCCTGCCAAGAAACCAAATTGCTCAAAAGAGATGTGCTGTGAAAGCACAGATTTTAAGCGATCAGCAATGATTTTAGAAATGAGCTTGTAAAGCAAATTGCACAGGGCAATCGGCCGGTAATCTCCAAATCCCTTCGGCTTATCCTTCTTGGGGATGAGGGTAACAAAAGTCGAGTTCAGTCCCCCAGGAATGTAACCATTAAGCCTAGAGTAATTAACCAAATCTTTTAATTCAGGCCCCATAAGATCAAAAAACTGGATGTAAAGCTCTACCGACCACCCATCGGGTCCGGGGCTTTTTTCTTTTGCAAAGCACTTCAAAGTTTGTTCAATTTCTTCTAAAGAAACCTCATCTTGTAAGCAATCAGCACTTTGTTCATCAAAGAAACGAGGGAATAAAGAAGCTACTTTGATTTGATCTGTTATTCCGCAATCACCAGGATCACTGTAGATGTGCCCAAAAAAGGAGGAAGCTTCAGATTTCAAATGTTCAAGACCAGAAATATGATTGCCTCTATCATGAACAATCTCCCAAATATGTTTAGAATTCCTTCTAGCCGATGCATAAGTATGAAAAAATTTGGTATTCTTGTCCCCATATGATAACCAAGTGGCACGACTTTTCAGTCGCCACTCTTTTTCCATATTCAGAAGTATCTCCTCTTTCTTTTTCTCAGCCTGTCTCATGATTTCAAACCCTTCAAATGACAAGGTGCTATGAATATTATCAGAGATAGCTGCCTGTAATCTCTGTTCCAAATGGGTTAATTCTTGTTTATCAGCCAGTTTCTTTTCTTTTATCCATTTAGTCACCTCTTCTTTGAGAACTTTCAATTTGTGACAGAAATTCAGGATTGGATTAGTACCCAAATCCTCACAAGATATCCAAAATTCCTTAACCATGCCACAGAAATTATCATCATCCAACCAACTGGAGTTGAATTTGAACGGAGAAGCCATCTTCTGTCCCATAGAGTCTAGTTGAAGAATAATGGTCCAATGGTCCGAAAATTTGTGCTCAAATACCCATGACCTATGTTGCTGGAAAGTATTTAATAGCTCGGCACTGACAAGAAATCTGTCCAGGCGTTTATGTACCCCATCCATTCCAAATCTTCCGTTTGTCCATGTAGGAGATAACTTATAAGGCTTGACATCAACAAGGTCTGCTTCTTCAAATAAATGAGAGAAGAAACCAGCTAAATCATCCAGTCTTGCAGAAACACCCCAAATTTCAGAAGCATGCAATGTAAAATTAAGATCCCCAGCGATGATTAAATCCTTCAAACTCAAAAGACCTGAATCTTGAAGAGAAGACCAAAAAACCTCTCTCTCCCGATAAGGGGCGTAACAGTTTAAGATCGACAGAGAGTGATTATTTGCACAGAAAAAACCTTTAAGAAATATTCCCCAGGGCGTAATGAAAGCCTTAAGATCAAAGAAATTAGGATCCCAGGCCACAGCTAATCCTCCAGAAAGCCCACAGGAATCAACAGCAGAAACCTCCCAATTTGGTAGCAATTTACAGATTTTATGAATTGCTTGTGAACTCTCACACATAGTTTCCTGAAAAAAGATAAGAGAAGGGACAGTAGAGCTAAAAAGATTGGCTAAAGCCTGTGCCCTAGACACCTTAGCCAACCCGCGCACATTCAATGAAAGAAGGGACATTAGATAATGGCAGAATCGGGGGACAAAGCTCTAAGCCCCAACGGTGATTTAGTAACAGACCCATCAACTTCATCAAGCCTTTTTGAAATCGGAATGAATGTACCAGGATTCGGAGCCTCACATTCTTTGTAAATCTTTTTTTTCCCTTTTCGAATGGTTACATTTTGGAATTGAAGAGATTGTACAGGGTTTGCAGAAGACCCCCTGCCAGGATTTTTTGAATAGGAAGGCAGAGGAGGGAATTCTTCCCCTAAAGCCGAAATCAGATAACCAGCTTCAGCAAGGATGGCCTTTTCCCCCGAGACAGAAGGAAGCACAGGTTTGTGGATTTCCGGAATCTCTGAACAAGGTTCATCAGTATTTGAAGAAGGCTGAATCAATTCCACCGAATTTGTAGATTGCAATGGCCCAGGGAGCAAAGGAGGATCGTCAAGTAAAGGGACAGAGGGTTGTGGAGAATCAAAACCCAAACCCGAACTATCAACTTCAGAATCCCCAAAAAGCTTACGACTAACAGATGTGACAAGGGTTTTGAAAGGAGAACTAGCAATAGGTAAACCCGTTTTAAGATCATGGCGCATTTGTATCTCCCCTTTAGAGATTCAACTTTCAAGGAGTTGTTCAGATTTTTTGATAAAATCTAGTTCCGCAGGAGATAAATCAGGGCAAGAAGGGGAGTTGGAATAAAACTTACCTGATAGGTCCGAATCATGTTTCCGGTTGAGAAGTCTAGGAGAGGAGGACTCCTACAGAGGGGAGTTGAGCTTGAAGTTGTAAGGGAAAGCAGAACGAACATGCCCAATTTGCCTGCACGAAAAACACCGAAAAGGGATTTTATAGAAGTCCAACGTCTGCTTCCAAACTTTACGTCCCCAGCCGATTTCAATCTCCGCCGGAAGCCCAGACCTAGTATCAAGTTCAACCATGACTCTGGCGGCCCGCCGATCAATTCCATGCAAATTCTGTTTGTCCAGCCGGACAAATTTACCAACAGCATTTGCTAAACCCTTCAAAATTTCCTCTGTCCAAAGAACTATAGGAAGGCCAGGCACAAGCATCCAGAGATGCCGAATGGGCTGATATTCGTGTATAGGGTCGAAGTTAACATGCCACTTCTTGAGATATAATGAGCCTTGTTTAAAAATCCAGTTTCCTGCTAAAATCACCTCAACATGAGCGGCTTCAGAAAAAGTGAACAGTATCCACCTGTTCATAAGCAAATTAATTCTCGGAACCATTCCAGTAATTGGCTGCCAGTGTTTGGCTACCCATTCCGTGATTTCTGTTTTGTTACCCGAGCAGAATTCCAACCTACCCACTAAGGCCCGATCAGCCAGGATTCCAATTTTTTCAAGGTTATAGCTCTCATCAATATTATAATGAGCAAGCTCTGATCTAGCTTTGAAGGTCTTCAATCGTCTTCTAGCTCTGGCTCTCAAACCACACAATTTGCTCTCTTGTGGACCCGATACCCCACCTCTTTCATGAAGCTCAGCAGAATTAACCAGAGGACGGTTCACATTAGGGTTTGAAGTGCCGGGAGAAGAAACCGAGAAGATATCACCTACCATCATAAAGATGGGGACCGCCAGGTGCCGGTGTACTAGGGAGGCAAAAAGCCAGATGCCAAAGGATATTCGCCCCCACACGAGACACAAAAACAGCCAAAAATCTGCTAATAGAAAAAAAGCCCTAAAAATAGCGAAGGGCTATTCTGTATAAAAATGATATTACCAGAAATAGAGATAAATCACCTGGATAAAACAAAAATAGATCCAGAAAGCGGAAGAAACAATCAACATCAAGAAAGCTGCAGCAACCCCAAAAAGTCCAGCTGACAGATGGGAGAATAACCTACGACAATGATCATTGTTCCCACTTTTTTATTCTTGGTTGGTACTAGACCGATTATAGTAATCGGCTGGACTCCAAGACATCGCAAGCCATCCACACCTTCAATCAGCCTTCCAGATCAGGATAAACTGCAGCAGACCTGAGAAACCCTAGCCCCCATTCTCTCATCCAAATTAAAACTTTGTCCATCATGGACATTTTAAAGATTTTATGTTATTAGAAATAGACAAAGTTTTGTTTTTTACATATAAAAAATGTCCATCATAATTAAACTTGTCAACATGTAAATGCAATACATGATGCCTAACCTCAAATAATGTTAAATAAAAGATTACTGTTTTTTCAAATGTGATTAAAAAAAATAGTATGTATTATAAATAGTTAATTTTATGTAGGAAAACATTATGAGGTGAAGTAGTTTATAACAGCTCTCATGCCAAAACTAGTATTAACAAAATATATCAAATGAGTACAATGTTTCATGAGTGATATCCAATATTAAGAGAGAATTCAAGCCTATAATGTAATAATTTATCAAAAGTGTTATTATCAAATATTTAAGGATTAAATTATTTATATATATATAATAGGATTAATTTAAGGGTAATAGGTATTATGTTTATTTATTATTTATTTTATATAATTAAATATAGAATGTAAATAAAGAAAATATATTAGAGTTTAACCCATATGTTCAAGATGGGTTGGTGTGGTTTTTTTTCTTAGGATATCATAATCTTAAACCATGAATGAGGGAGAGTATAAATGTGAGAAAGGCTTATTAGCATCTACATATTGTCCAATGTCAAAATTGGTTATACAAAAGAAGAAATATTTGATTTGTTGGCTAGGATTTTATCTCAAACTATTTTTCCCTTTATTTATCAAGGTTACAATTTTATACTTTTGTCACAAAGGTAAGCAACATTTCATTAGTTAAGTAGGTTATTAATCAATATGATTTTGTCCTTTGTCCATCAAAATAATAATTCTTGTGACAAAGGTTAGCAAGATTCTATTTATTGACTTGGGATCATTTAATATATGCCCATCAAGGTGACCCTTCAATTCCTTAGTCGTGGCTCATTTTGTCCTCTTGTTTAATGGAATTTTATCCTCTTATAAAGAAGGAGGTTAGCATAATTTCACTTCTTTTTTTACCTCTAGCACCCCTAATGTCATTGCAAATTTTGGATGATATAAACGAATATTCTTCCACTCTTACAAAGTTACCTGGCTAGAGAGTGTATAACTATGTTTTTTAGGCAATTAATCAATCAAGAAGGTATTATTGGTATTTTGAACAACTCCTTGAATTTATTCCGCATTTTTACGAGGTCGTGTTTCTCTTAATACAATATATATTCCTCTTGTGATAGCAATAATACTTTCCACTTTCATGTTAACACAATAGTAGCTCAAGTTGTTCCCTACTGCGAGAGTAATAATGCCACGTATCTTCTCCTCACATTGTTGTACTTTGAATTTTAGCTCTAACATATCTTCTAACAAGGAACTGCATTGATGAAGTCATCAAGCATTTTAGCTTTTGTGTCTTTACCAATGAAGAATCACTAAGTGTTGTAGCTTCAATGTATCTACTAGTGGGGATTATCTTTGGTTATGTAGTGTATCTTCTAGTGAAGATTATCTTTGGTTATGTACATCCATAGCTTTGGTCCTTGAGGAATGCCTCTAATTGGATTTCCAAGAGTGGAAATTTGACCAAAAAAATATTATCCCCATTTCTCCATTCATATTCACTTGGAAAATATGAATTATAACAATTTACAATGATCTCCCCTTGAGGGTAGCTCTAAATATCCATTCAATATCTCTAGCTTCACATGTTTTTGTACTGAGAGAGATTCGAAAGGAAGATAATTAATCAATGTTAGTGAGAAAGGAGGCCACCTACAACACATATGAATGGTGAACTTATATATGCAATCTCTCAAAACAAGGCATATCATAAATGATTTTATATAAATGCTACTAGAAAAATATATGAAGTACGATGCTTCATAAGTGATATCCAATATAATAAGAGATAAATCAAGTTATATATAGTGCAATACGTGAAGGGTTGTGACCAATCATTCACACCCTAAGCAAACAATAGTAATAATACAAAAATATAATATATTATCATTGTTATTGTTATTGTTATTGTTATTGTTATTGTTATTTACTTAATGATAATAAGATCTAAGTCAATATAGGGATATGAGGAAAACTAATGCAATTAAAGTAGATTAAAGGAAATTTGATGGAAGAATGGTTTAGAATGGAAAAGAAAGTATACAAGGAGTTTCAATAGTCTTGAAAGCATTAGGACCTTCCCTTTAATTGGAAAATGGTCAACCTAGAAAGTAGGAAGAGGAAATAAAGTGATAATTGGGGAAGATCCTCAAATTGGTTGTAAGGAAAATTTTAGGTTGTTAGAATCCCTACTAAATGATCAGCACTTTGTGGTCATTTTATGTCTAGAGAATGTAGCTTGTTCTGATGGAAGAAATGGTTGGTCCCAAGATTGGAAATAAGTAGAAGTATTGAATTTACAGGTAGAAAAAGTAGATGAATGGTCTTAATATGTGAATTTGTCAAATCATAGTTCCATAAGATTTTAGAGAAAACAAATATAATCAAATGGTCTAAAGAATAGGGTATGTGGGAATATACAACTAAAATTGCTTATTTGGCTAAAATGGAATAATCTCAAGAAGGAGCCTAGACCTGGTGATGGAAATAGTCAGGTTCAAGCATGAGAGCCCTTTAAAAATATAAAGTTTCATCTAGTTGGTTTTGACTAATAAATTCTTAACCAGGCACAATTGCCAAAAGAGGATTTGGCATGGATCAAGACTATGCATCCTATGAAAATGTAGTGAGGAGTACATGGATCATATTTTTGTGACATGGTCCTTTTCTATATTTTTTTGGAATGAAGTATTTACAAATATAAAGTGGGAGGAAAAAATCAAATTATGAATATTTGGTAGAGTTCCTTTTCTCATGGATATCCAGTAAAGTTGAAAAAACATGTAATGATTTTCTTTGCTTTGTAATATGGAGTATATGGATTTTGAGGAACAACGTGATTTTTCAAGGTCTTGACATGACTCCAACACACGTTGCTCAGAAAGTTAGGGTCTCTTTTAAGGGTAGATGGAAACCTCCAAAAGAAAATTCTCATAGAAATCTAAAAGAATTGATCATTAATTGTGATAAGGCACGAGGATTCTTCAATGGGGCATGTCAAGGAACCTTGTTATGTGTCGGGTAGGGGGATTCTTTTCTTTGAATCTATTCACCATATTTATTTAAAAGATGTTGTTTGGCAATGAACAAATGAATGAGATTATTTGTATGCATTGCATTTTCTTTTGAAAATAGAAAAAGACAAATGTATACATAATTGCAGGTATTTGGAGATTCTGAGATGTTGATGCATTGGGAAAACAATAAATGTATGATTTAAAATATGATGTTAATCCCAATCATGAATCAAGTTTGGGAGGAAAAAAGTAGTTTTGATGTTCTATCATTTCCTCATATTTAGAAAGAGTTCAACACAAAAGTTGATAACTATCCAAGGAAGCTATATTATTGCAAGAGGGGTTCTTATCTTAGCAAGATTTCAAAGGAAGAGACTTAAATTTCAATCTCTAAAATAAGTTTTAAATATGTTTTTTGTTGGATTTTGTCTTGCTTACTAATAGACCCTTAGTGTTGTAGAAAATTTTGTGAAAGAAAGTTGAAGGCTTCTCTAAAGGAGCCGATTAAAATCTATAATATGTAGGTATAGAACAACGAAAATGGCAATTTCAAAAATAGTACTAAAACTATTTTTTTAGTCTTTTAAGATAGTTAAATGTATATTTTGATTTCACACTTGAAATATCAAATATAAAGATTTGTTTTCTTTGAAAAAAACCTAAATGAATATTATCTACTAACATCATTAGAAAGGTAAGCTTTGCTTTTATTTTCCATTCGTGTCAATCTTAATAGATACTCAAGACACATATATATTAGTTTATTTATTGTAGTTGTTGTAATATAACTAATAAATTAAATTAAATCTTGGCTCTATTTTATCTTATGATAATTAAGTAAAATAAGTACATTTTTAAATGGCATGTGTGTTGTGAATAATAAATGGAAAAGAGTTGTGAGACTAAGCTAATTTGCATTATTCACACTAATAGTGTACACACATATAAGTAAGGATGTGTCCCCAATCAAGATGTAGAGCACCTTTTTTAAAAGGAGTAAGCTAATTTTATAGCCCAAGAGATCCTATGGGAGGCCATAAATTTGACAAAAATTTCATAGAACATTTAGACATTAACAAAGTTCCACCATAATTCAAATTCCATGTAAGATGGAACAATACCCTTAAAAGGGTTTTTTTCAATTATGAATTGACTAAAGTCTTCAAAAATTTGATCAAATTTTAAATCAATTGAAAATGTGACTTTATATCAATTGAAAATGTCACTTCACGGGTCTCTCATCTTAAACCTACATTAAAAAAACAATTGTAATACTAGTTTTTTTTTAAGGTAACCATTATTTGTAAATTGGTAAAACTTTGTATTGTGAATATTTTCACATGAAAAAGAGTTGTAAAATCAAGGTGTAAAGCACTTTGTAGTTCATTGTATGTGATGTTTTTTCCAAGGAATATATATTTTTTTTTGGAGTTGAATGAGTGAAGGAAAACTCCTGCGTGTTTATTTGTGATAGTATACGTTTATCTTACTCCACTAGCACATATCCATTTTGGATTTAGTTCCACATTAATATTACTCTTTTAAATTATGTGTATGAAATATTTTTATTAATATGGATTTTGTGAATAATAATTAATGTTAAACAAAAATGATAAAATTTACTTTTTACAATTTAGAAGTTAATTTAAAGATAATACTCTCCTTTTATTTTCCAATCCACATTAATATTCTTCTATGAGATTTAACTCAACATTGATATTCCTCTATCTAAATTAACATGGTATGTTTAGACATCCTTTGTCATACTAACATGAATTTCACTCAATTATTAACATTCTTATAAATATGTATATGTCAAATGCTTAGTTATGTGGAGAGATTTATTTTTGAATAGATAAAAACATATTTTACTAAACTTTAGAGGTTTATTCTTCCATTAATAAAATTTATCCCTTAAATTCAGACTCACGGGAAGATTGGGTACTAATACTAAAGCTGAACTCTTGGATCTCTAGGGTATACTTAAAGTGGCCTTGCTATGGGGTTTAGATTCACTGATTATATTTGGGGATTCTCAAGTTGTCACCAAATGGGCCAATGAACATGTTCAGTTTCATAACATTACTCTTCAAACACCCTTCATCAATGGTGTTTCAGAATTTATGTCTTGATAAAACGCTTTCTTTCTCTGTCCATTAAACATACATACGGGAGAACAATGATATAGTTGATGCGTTGTCAAAGGCTGTTGTTGAGGGTGCTCCAGGTTTACTCTTTTGGGAAGAATGGGTGGAAAATGAACTTATTTCTTCATGCACATATGAATATTTTTTCTGAAGTATACTAGCTTTTTTGATGATCTATAAGATCAAGATATGTAATATTGTTATAAGTTTTTTTTGTTGTAGTTTTGTATTGGAGTTCCCCTACTAATTGGACTATTTTTCTAATTGTAATGATTTGGAATAGTTTAGTTTTGGAAGCTTATTTATGTGTCCATGTAATGACGCTTTGTACTTTTTGATTTTATGGAAAAAACAAAAATAAGTGTTTTTTTTACTGAAAAAAAAATTATTAGAATCTAAAATCAATCAAGAAAAGATTAAAAATCATAAAATTATAACATTTTCTTGATTATTATCATTAATTCAATAAAATTGTTGTTTAAAAAACCCAAAAAAACACGTTGAATTTGAAGCCAAAAGTGTCGATTGCTTTATGAGCCACGACAAAAACCAATTAATAAAACGATTAGGTCATGAACAACCAATCTTGTTCATATTTTTTAATACTCTTCTCCGATTGGTTGAACAATGATTTCTTGTAACGTTTGGCTTCTCTATGGAGCATTTTGATAGATTAAGTAAAAAGGTCATTACAGTGAGGAACAATCTTTGTCAGAGTGATTAAGAATCTAGTGGTATGAAAGGAACCTGTGAAACTGTGAAATTGAATGTATGCTTGCGTGAGATTCAGACTCTGTAGCTGTAGCTGTAGCTGTAGGTCACTCTGACAATGTTGGAGGACACGGACATATTGCTGCAACGTGTCCTTCTTCAATCATAACAAAATCCAATCACGACACATGATACTGCAATGTCAGCAAAAACCTGCAAATTGGAATGTGTGGAGGATTCGTCGCCAGTATTTTTATATCTGCACTTCTCCTTTTATTTATGGACTGCTATTCTTGGTCTTGCTGCCTCCGCCATTCTTGAACATGTGTGCACTTCAGGCTAAGGAATCTCAGAGGGATTGATTGAGTTGAGTATCCTGCAAAACGGGAAGGGATATATTCGTTTGAACTTTGATTTAATATATATGGAGATTGATTGAGTTGAGTATACTGCAAAACAGGAAGGGATATATTCGTTTGATTTAATATCTGTGTATATATATTTGTAAAGTTCGAGAGTTGTCGCGTCGATCGACAATGGATCGTTACGAGTTAGTTAAGGACATTGGGTCTGGTAATTTCGGAGTGGCGAGGCTTGTGCGTGACAAGAAGACGCGAGAGCTCGTTGCAGTCAAGTATATCGAGCGCGGCCAAAAGGCAAGGCGGGGGATTAATGGAATTCGTCATGTTTTTATACTACTGCTACTGAGTAAGATTAAATATTTGAGCTCAGAGATTTAATGGAATGTGTTTCTTCTGTGAGCACAGATTGATGAAAATGTGAGGAGGGAGATTATTAATCACAGATCGTTGCGGCATCCCAACATCGTTCGCTTCAAGGAGGTAGGTAATATGTGCGTGATTACTTGTATTCTTGGGCTAGCTTCAGTGCTGGTGTGTTTTGAGCTTGAAGTCGGAGGTATCTTGGTTATTCTTTTTCTTGCTTAACTCAATGTCTAGGTCAGATTCTATAATCAGCCTTTCAATGTAATGACCTGCCAAACAATCACTGGGGCAAACACTTCAGTAATTTCTATGCATGAATCTGGGATTTGGTTTTTAGGATTAGTTGTGATAGTCTGCTCATTGCCATAAGAAATAGCTAGCTAACACCCTATTTAGATATAACCACAAATTCTAATTGGGATGTTTGTGTTCGCATTTGTGTCCAGCTTCCTCTGAGTTTCGTGACATGGGTTAACCTCCCTCGTCCATCTTAACATTGGCTATTGTACCAGAAATTAGCACCTGTAGGTTTTGATCTAATGGCAATGGTGCTCTAACAAATAGTATCAGAACCACATGTCTTGAGTTCGAAACTCACTCCAGTAACTCTGGAAGAGATTATTGGCATTTGCATCCAGGCAATTGTACGCCAATGTATTCACAGCCCTTTGCCTAAATTTGTGGATGCACCCAGAAGAGCCTTAATAGCAAATCATTCCCATTCCCATGCTACATGCTTAGCAAATATGAATCTCAGATCACTTCCCACAATTTCCATTCAATCCTGGACATGCTCATTCCCCTGCTGGGTGGTTCTGAAAAGCAGCATATCGCTGCAACTGATGCATGTTTGGCTTCAATTGCTTTGCAGATTTCAATTTTTAAAATAGTGGTAATGCATTGTTTCATTGTAACAAAGAAAATGCAGAAGAAACCATCCATGGACGTCTGACTTCAGCCATGGTTCAATGATATTGGCACCTGTTGCTGAAATGACATTCACATCTAAAGAAGTCAGTTATATGTCAAGAAGTATTCAAACCCTTGAATTGCATAATTATGGACCCCTCATAATATACTAGCAGGCCTGTAGCTACAAATTGCTAGTTATTCATGTTTTAGTTAGTTACCAGTTATCACAGGTAAACTGAGATATTTTTGATATCCATCACATGTAAACTGAGATATTCTTGATATCTATGCTGAGATATTTTTTATATCCATGCTTTAGCTAGCTACCAGTTATTACATGTAAACTGAGATGTTTTTTATGTCCATGCCTTACCTAACTACCAATTATCACATGTAAACTGACATATTTTTTATATATATATTTTTTTATAATTGTTTATTTAGAATATGGAACAAGTACCTTAAAATAAATCTTTATAGTACATTTCTCCCATCTTCCTGTAATCTAAGAACAGTTCATTTCTCTCATCTTCCTGCAATCTAAGAAAAGGACCACCAAAATGTAAAATATAAAGATCTATAAGTGTAATTAAGTACCTAGAAAGCTCATAAAAGGTCAGATGCAGACCTAGTTGAGATGCAGACATATGGGAGCATAGAGAGAGTTCTAAAAAATTAAGTGACAAATCTTCTAAGTTAGGTATATTCAGGAATATCTTTCTATTTGGTGTTTTGATTAAGGATATATATCCACACATATAATACATCCTTGTGTGTGATTTAATTTATTAATTATGGGAAGATTTTTATTTGCAGGTATTGCTGACTCCAACCCATCTGGCTATACTAATGGAATACGCAGCTGGTGGGGAACTATTCGAGCGCATTTGCCAGGCGGGACGTTTCAGTGAGGATGAGGTATGTCTCTCTGTGTATATATATCCATTCGCTGGTCTTCCTAGTACCCTGTATTGCTTCGTGGCCTCCCTGTGTATATGTTGGTGATAGATTTTCAAATTTGATTCAGAAGTTCATTTATTTGTTTAAGTGTTTGCTCACAGGCGAGATTTTTCTTTCAACAACTGATATCTGGAGTCAGTTATTGCCATGCCATGGTTTGTAATTATAATCTTTAATAACCTTCAATTTTCTGTGATATAAGTTTCTGCCTGTTGAACGGTTAGTTGGGGTTGGATTAATGTTTTTATGGCTATCATATGCAGCAAATATGCCACCGAGATCTTAAACTAGAGAACACGCTATTAGACGGAAGTCCTGACCCCCGGCTGAAAATCTGTGATTTTGGCTATTCGAAGGTACACATTTGCAGACTACCATACACCCCAATACTTTTGTTCATACATTCATAGTCAACCTTGTGCTTGAATGCAATATGCATTGTTCAATATCCTAGCATAGGTCCATCTCAACCTTACTTACATACGGATAGAAGAAATCTGCTCAACTATGATATGTTTATGATTGTGAAGCTTAAGGTTGAGATGATACACAATACTTAGCAATATTATCTTCATTCTTATCCAGGATGTGGAATGCACTTTACTTATTTATGTGGATTTTAATGAAATCTTATAGCTCTTAAATGGCATTATAAGGAGATGACAATGAGATTGTATAGTAATTTAATGACATTGTATATTGTATTGAAAGAAGAGAGGTGCTCTCCACAAAAGGTGAAGGAGATATAGACATATAAAAATTACAAAAAATATAAAATTACATTCACAGCTTTGATCTCATTTATTTCCAAGATGTCTAAACTTACAATGTAATCATATTTGCGTGGTCTTCTCAAACAATGTTATATAAGGGTCTATTTGTTTTGTTGTTCAAATCTCAACGCTGAATTAAGTGCTTTTGTCTTCACTTCATCTCTAATTTTCTTTCTCTGTTTCTAACTTTCTAGTGCTAAGTGATGCCAGCTTAGCTTGAATTTACAGCACTTCATCTCTAATTTTCTTTCTCTGTTTCTAACTTTCTAGTGCTAAGTGATGCCAGCTTAGCTTGAATTTACAGATAATTTTATCTTGGAATTATTGTTGTTCTATGTAAATAACCATTATGTTGTTCTATGCAAGTATACTTAACCATCTGTTTATCTAACCAAGATCTTGCCATAACTTTTTCTTCAATTCCTCATTTTTTAATCAATTTCATCTTATCATGATACCAACCCTTCTCTTGAATTTATTTTGAATATATACATCATAATTTAGTATACTGCTTCTCCTTCTTATTTAGTAAGAACCAAGAAGTTTGAACCTTAATTTTTTTACCATTATCATTATTCTTGCAGTTACCATTAAGTTTGCACCTTCAATTTTTTTTATCATTCTCGGTGATTAATGTTTGTAATTGCTTACTGGCTGTAACTGCAAGAAAGGACCAATAAGTTTGCACCTTCAATTTTTTTATCAGTCTTTGTGATTAATGTTTGTAATTGCAAGTTTGAGAGTGAAATGTTTGTCACTCGCAAGTGGAAAAAAGGTTCAGCTGTGTACTCTTTTTTTGGGCATTCATTCATCGATCCCATAGTTAATAAAATTTCATTTTTATAGGTGCATCTTATAATCTGGATACCTGTCTTGTTTTTAAGTGTTTTCTTATTATTATTTGTTTGCAGTCCTCTCTATTGCATTCCCAGCCAAAATCAACAGTGGGAACGCCCGCCTACATTGCTCCAGAAGTTCTCTCCAAGAAAGAGTACGATGGCAAGGTAAATCTCCACAGAAAATGACAGCAAATCAATGCCAGTTTAGTGCTGAGGAGATTCTGTTTATACTTTGTTAAGAATAATAATTCCTGTCCCTATTGGTTTTGGCTGTGCAGATCGCAGATGTCTGGTCGTGTGGAGTGACTCTGTATGTTATGCTGGTGGGCGCTTATCCATTCGAAGATCCAGAGGATCCCAAAAACTTTAGAAAAACCATAGGGGTAAGTCCTTAATCCATAAATCTGGATTCCAATTGCTTTTAGCTTAGCAGCCTCTAACACAAATATTGGACCAGTAGAGATATGCAACCTAAGGTGCAGATTCTGTGTTTCTATGGCAATTTCATGTACAAGTGAAGGTCTGAACTAATTGATGTTGCAGAGAATAATGAGTGCACAATATTCAATACCAAACTACGTATACGTCTCTGCAGATTGCAGACATTTGCTAACAAGGATTTTTGTAGCCAATCCTGCCAAGGTAAATGCCGATTCCTGTAAGACAACTTCACATTCACTTGGATTTTAAGAATGTAATAATATGTATTTTTTTTTTTGCATTTGGGTGTGCAGAGAATAACGATTCCTGAGATAAGGAACCATCCATGGTTCTTAAAAAACCTGCCTAGGGATTTAATGGAAGGGGCAGAGGCAAGCTACCAACATGATGATCGGGAGCACCTGCTTCAAAGTGTTGAGGAAATCATGAGGATATTGGCAGAGGCAAGAATACTGCCAGGAGGCGCTTGCAAAGCTGCAAATGATCAGCTGTTCCATCTTGCAGATCCAGACATGTACGGAGATGCAGAGGCTGACTGTGAGGAGGATATTGACAGCAGCGGAGACTTTGTCTGTGCAGTCTAAATCTTGACAAACTCATATCCAACTCCACCCGTCCAAAGAGGCATTAAGTTATATGTGTGAACGTATGATGCTTCATATCCTAATGAATAGATCCTCGAACTCGTATCCAACTCCATCCATACAGAGAGGCGTTAGGTTATATGCATCAATGTTTGATGCTGCTCTTGCAAGTTACATGATACTTTGGACCAGACATTATTATAAATATTTTAAGGTAACATCCATCTTCTAATGAACTTTCCGTGGGGATTTGCAGACATTTGGTATGGAAAGGAATGCTATGTATATAGATCCTTAACCAAATTATCCTTAAATTATTATTTTTTTTAAATGGAGTGAGTAGTTTGATCAAGTTCTAGAGAATAATTTTTTACATTAAATTAATTTTTTTTACATAATTTAATCATTTATTTTTACATTAAATTATTTTTTTTACATAATTTGATTATTTATATTAAAACATAAAATAAGTTCGATATAGAAAAAGAGTCTAAAAGTCCATATATTGTTTATGTCCTTCAAAAAAATATCAATATCTACATACCATGATGAACTAACCTCATACCAAAATGTATTAACAATACATAAAGCCCTAGAGATTTAAGGGAAAACATGTCCACTATGGACTTCATTCATAGCAACATCTTCATCCCTTGGGCTTCCAAGCTCTTGTTCAACTGGTACTATGTCTATAGGGCTTCCAAAGGCTTGTTGCAATGTGGCATCTTCAAACTACTCCTCTTTAACTGAACTAACTGAACTAATGAAATCTATAAGATGACCTAACAATGATTGTGAATTTGGAGAGAAACCAAGTATTATGTTATATTGCACATCCAGTTATGACAAGATTTTGTCAACCCTCTTGTTCTATGCCTCCAAAGCACTTTCCAAATCAACTTGTTTGGACAATTGAGAATTCAATTACTCGTTCAAATGCAAGAGAGGCTTATGCAAACCTTCAGTTTGTCTAGCTAGACTTTTTAAAGCTTTACAAATGTCAAGAAGCCCAAAATTTGCACAACGGAATGAATGATGATGATCAACCATATAAATTATTTCAAAAGCATTGAATTATATTGCCAACAACTCTGGATTCTTCCAAATTGTAAGCTTTAGGATAACACCAATACCTTGACCTAGCAAAAACCCAAAAGAATAGCACAACACAACAAGAAGGGTATTCACCAAAATGCCTAATGTACATAGGCCTAGACTGAAATGACTTACCTTCTTAGTGACTAACTCAAGCTTCCAAGGAGGTGAACCAATTCGCTTTGAGACGACCCAGATTCCCACCGTAGCAGCAATCCTGAAATTCTTGCCCTAAAATTAAATCCCACCTGCAAAGAGAAGAACTATCATATCATTGTTAATACCTAGACTACAAGAGATGGAAGAGAAGTGTGCAAAGAATATGCAACCAAGAAGAGGAGCTATGACCCTCACCTCAATCCTATTCAATATACAAGTGTACACATTGCCTTTGATCATGACATGCATGTATGACCATACCAAGCTAACTCACGGAATTGGCATTAATTCAAGGTCACCCCTATTTTTCACATTTACCTTTTCATTTAAATAAATTGCCTTATTTGCCATTTCATCTACTATTATGTTGCATGATCGATGGACATGAGATAACTCTAAGTGAGCAATTAGTCCTCTAATTCTTTCGACCAGTTTGGTTAAGATTGATCTTATTGTAGCTTTGGCCCTTCTAACTTGCCCAATGACAATCACAAAATCACCAAGAACCATGATACTATGATCTTGAAGTATGACTAATCCAAGATATAGGGCATACACCTCTAAGTGGTTATTCGTCATCACTCTAAATCTTCATGCAAATTATACTTATTGTTTTCCTCTAGGGCCAAGAATTACCCCCCCCCCCCCAAACCCCCACCCACCTTCCACCCCGGGATTTCCTTTAGAGGCACTATCAACAAAGAAAATATGTTTTATTTACATCATGTTCCATTCATGAAATTATAAAGCTACCATGTTTACCTTCCAATTCGCCCTTGAATGTGGCTTCTTAAGTATGTGTTTGCACTAAAGGTTGCTCCTTGCAAAAATGTCTTTCTTCTAGACGTTTTACTCTATCTCCAAGTATGTGATAAAGAGATTCATATTCCTTTTTGAAATAAATGCTTCACTCAACTTCTCAAATGTGTTGCCACTTTCCAAGGAGGAGTTTTCTTTGAGTGAAAGATGCTTTTATTCCTTCCTATCCAAACTTTCCAACATAGGTATTTTGGCAGATCCATCTAGACTTGACTTAAGGTAGGTTTCTTGAACAAGCATCTAGGATAGAAATGATTCCAATCCATACTCATATATTTCTATATTAAGGGATGCATGATAGTAGCCCCCAACTCGGGCAAAGAGATCTACAAAACTTGCCTGGTGAAAGGACACTCAAGAAAAATATGGGAGGAGGATTCTTTGGTTGAATGACAGAGAGAGCATGTTGACGATCCCATATGACCTCTCTTTTGTAGGTGTTTTTTTGTTAATATTTTACCATGTAACAACACAAACATAAAATATTGATCTTAGGAAGACCATCAAGGTGGAAAATATGTTTCCACCGTAGTCGATTTAGGTAGTGTTTGTGCCCTTTGCAATTGCAATTAATATCCCTATTTTATTGTGTAGATTCCAACGATTGAAACCCAATCTCTGCCATGTTTTGTTGAATAATAGGAGAAACACCTTGGAGCATAGAAGATGTTTTGTTATATGTCCACGAGTGCTAACTCTACCCTTAGCTCACAACTACGTGGCATTTGTTATGCTACTGGAATCTGTGCTTTCCTATCGAGGTGGCGTAATTTCTTTTCAGGGACAACTGGCCCCCAACATGTGTTATTTGATGAACTTTATTCCTTATGCGCCTCTCGTTTTCAAGTCGTTGGAGGATGAAACTAATTTTGGTATTGAATAACATCGGTGAGTTATTTTCTTCTTATCAGCATCGGCGCCGGAGAGAATTTTCCCCATGATGCGCTACATAAGGAAAACTACAAGGGAGGTTGCATTTTTCCTCATTGTGGTATGCTAGGGGACAAACTAGGCAAAAGAGGTTGGATATGCAACACCTTTATTGTTGAAGGCTCCAATGTAGAAGGAAGGTTGTTGCTCTCTAGCCTAACCAAATATTGGCCTTCCCAAGGAAAACTCCCATGCATCGAACCAACTCTTGAAACCAAGATGGAGCGTGAGCACAAATACATGGAAATTTAGCAGACCTGCTTTATCTTGTGCCACTCAATCTATCAAACTCCCAAATTACGCTACAACAACGAAGGGAGAGCTTGAGAGAGTGTGATGTGGAGAGAACAGAAGGGCCACTATTGTCGAGAAAACACTAAGATTTGTCGAAATGTTTATTCAATATGAGCCTTGCAATCTCAACCAAGAGTGGGGTATCAAATTGTTTATTCAAGATGAGTCGTGACTTGGGTCGATCAATAAGGTGCATTGCGGGAAAGTGATTGAACCAAGCTTTTCAGGATGCAATATCTCTTACATCAGTAATTGAATCACCATAGAAATGAACGAGGCTAGAAACATTTCCATTAGAAGATGTGACATGGGAAATAAAATTTCAAGCAAGGTGGGCATAATTTGCTAGTGGGGAAAACTAATATGCATACATATATAGATAAAAAATGGGGATGAGGTGTCTTCTGTATGGCTCAGGTTAGATATGAAACATGATGAGTCAGGATTTTTCCATTGGGTAAGGATCTTCTATGATGGCAGTCATATAATATGAATGCAATGAGGATGAAAATTATACGTGTAAAAGAAAGGAATGATGAGCTATGGATCACATGGATGGGACAACTTGGTTATAAGGGTGAATGTTATGTCGAACTTGGTCTATGTTTTCAAGATTTATATTTTGTGTTTCCTGGAGCGGCTGCAATATAGAATGAGTGAACAACGCTCTAGTTTTTTGGGCCATCATGCTGCTGCAGTATGGTTTTGATAATTAATGCTCTAAAAAATTTGATCCCTTCAACCGGTGATAAGCTTTGACATGTATCTTTGAAAATGAAAGATAGAGATAGCTTCAAGAACGCGACCTACTTTAGTCAAGGCCTTTGGTGGGGAGGATACTTTTTTCCTTTTCCACAAGACGCTTTTTGGTCATTGACGGATGAGATCAGATTTGATGAGTTTCGCAATCCGATCTGAATCATTGGTGGAAAGGCCGCATTTTTCAATTGATTCATGTTTCGATGCTTGCAACAGTCTTGATTTGTTTTGACCACCTGTATGTTTTAAATCTTAGTCGTTAAGGGAAAGGCTCTCCTTGTTAACCCCAATTCATGTTACATTACCTTCAATGGCTTAGATTGATTGTGATGAAACACGGTGCTCCATCTAGGTCGTTCGCAAGAAAGGGCCCCAATTACCTTCATTGTTTCTTCAGACGTCTCCAACGCTCCATATTCATTTTGGGGAAGGCGTATTATGATATCTGGGTCATAGGCGAGAATTGCCACTCTTTATCTCCTATGCACATCCGAATCCTACAATGGTCTATATTTAGTCTTGGCGAAGTGCACTGTCGCATCTGAGCCGTTGGAGGTTAATTCCACTTTTTATCTATGATGCACATCCTGAAACCTCCAACGGTCCAAATCTGCTTCAAGAACTCACATGGTACAATCGGGGCCATCGACTGGGAAGGTTTACTTGTTATTTGCTTTTCTATTCATACCCCATGGTGTGGCATCCCTGTCCCTCAAATTGTCTAGCAAGAGGGGAAATTAACTAAACCAAGGCCTCTAAATTTCGCCCCATATCCATAATTACGAATTTATAGAGCTAAGATGCATGTGCAGACATAGAAATAAAAAACAAAGCGGAAATAAAATTGATCCACACACACATAACATGCAATTCCAATAATATTGTCATAGGCATATAAACTAAAAATCATTGCACATCAGATACATAAGAATACTTATCTTTAAACAAAGAAGATCCAAGCAACTAGCTATGTAAGAGTGATTTTCCACCCAGCCATAGGCACTCTATCCAACATATACTCGTTCTGTAGAGAGGCCACCCCCAAGTTGGGATATGATGCCACCAGGGTGAAGGAAACACCTACATGCTTCTCTCTCTTAGCCCACAACCCACTCTGCTCTCTATGCTTAGCCAAAATCTCCAACAAAGCTCTACAAGGATCTCACTAAGCCTTCATAGTCATGGCACTTGTCACGTCCCCTCCCGTGAGTCCAAGACAAGGAAGGGAACATGACTACATATCTTGGGATTTTTACCAAAAACGCAGCCCCATTCATTAAATTCCATACAAATAAAATGCATATGTGTGCAAATGCATAATCAAATAAACATGCACAACGAAATTTAACTATCCACACATGTTCCACATGCATTTATCATAATTGTTTTCAAATAAAAACAATGCAGAAGTAAAACACATAGAAAATACTTATCTTGATGGTAAAGTTGTCCCAAGCAACTAGCTACGCAATTGCAACGTTCCACCCAGCCATAGGCCAACTATGCTCATCAATCTCTCAGCACAGTTGCCACCCCCCGAATTAGGCACGATTTCTACAAGGAACATGAACCTACATTTGATGCACATCAAGAAGACCATCACATCTAAGCCAAGCCAGTCCATAGCTAGGTTTATCAGGCTAAATCTGAACCCTCTTCATTTCTAGATGCTTACACTCAAGCTCAAGGCAAAACAATGGATACCCATAACCTAACATACTCTATCTACACACAACAAGCTCAATGGTTGGGATTGGATAAACAATTTTACTATGGGATTTACAAAAATAGGGTTCCCATGGATTCTTCCAATTCATGGCACACCCAAAACGAGTTGTGCAAATAGGAAATCAAACCCAGGGAAGAAACAGATTTCTCCCACAAGTATGGGAGCACTCAGATGGCCGAAAGCAGTCTCTATGGAACCCCCAAATCGATTTCCCCTCTTCCCCACTGTTATACAATACAAAAAACGCCCTTCCCAGCTAGAGAAATGAATGAAAACACAACAAAAACATGGAGGAAAACGCCCAAGAAGCTCAGACTGCGTGAGGGAGCAAAGACAATGGTGAATAATGGCTTGGGGAGCAAATTCGTGGCTCCTTTCTTTCCCAGGAATCCAAACACGTTTTTCCAAAACTAATGGCTTACCCATACCCGAATTTGGACAGTCATACCTCTCCATTCCCCAAGGCATTAACTACCTCAACTAACTCTTGGAAGAAATAAATAATTGGGTACAAAAGTCAACATGGGTAGTTGAGGGTTTATGGGTTCTCTCATTGACACTTGGCTTGAGTTGATTGGCTCTAAGAGTTTGAATATTTCCCTCTCAATTCCTTATAAAAATAATGCCCCCGTACTCTTGTTGTATTGCATTGCATAGTTAGTTGTGGGTATTTTATTAAAATGCATATTTACATGATATTTGCAATTCCCATTGTACCTGGATAACAAGCAAACCATATGCATCACTATATCGATGGCGGGGCCTTGGCCTTGAACTCCTCACCACGATTTTATAACCATATTACATCATTTACATTTTAATGCAATGGAGTCAAAATCGGGATATTACAACACTCCTTCCAACTACCCCACACAACATAAGGAAGGCATTTTCTTTCACTGATCCATAGTTCCCTTAGTAAATCTAACCATTACATTGCTTACCAATGTGTGCAGTAAGAGTTCAACCTGTTGTAAGTTATTGGAGAACCTCCTGCAACATTAATTCATAGCTTATCAAGCATCCAAAAGTAGTAGAACTCAATGAGTAAAGGTTCCTAGCTTTCCCAACCTGCATGCTCACCCACAACCATCTATTTTCCCTTCAAAAAATGTAGCTTTGTCTCCAAATTTGAATTTCTGGGTTAAACACAGTCTGGTAATGGACATGAACAGCAATGGAAAACTCTACGTAGTGTAAGAACATGCATGAGAGAAAGATCAAAAGAGTGTTGACTCCAAGGATATGAGGTAAGGGTGAAAAGACAACTGACATATCTTTTGACCATAGAAGAAATAGGATTGTTTCCCCACTAACCTCACACATGCATTCAATGATTGGGTTTAATGGTCAAGAGAAGGTAATTGGCTCACTTAAGACACATGGCATATTTTGGATGAGTTTTAAGGTTGACACTTGGCAACATAGGATTTAGTTTCCCATAGGACCCCTTCCTCTTCCCCTCTGGTAGAATCATATCCCCTCTAGTGCTCTTTACACATCCATCTTGGACCATTTTATTATTTTTCAACATAATATTTACATACATTTCAAATTGGCATGATAAGCCAATAATATGGTCCAAATAAAAATATATACATCATACTTGCCTAGCCATTCTCTAGATGGGCCTTGGCCTTGAGCTCTACACTAGGAATCCATGCAAGCATATTTACATAATTTTGATTAAGTACATTTCAAGTCAAAATTGGGGGTATTACAATCCCCTCCGCCTTGGAATAACATTGTCCTCAGTGTTTGCTCAAAATCAGAAGATATAAAAAAAAAAAAAAAAAAAAAAAAATGGGTATGCCTCTTTCGTGGCATCCTCCAACTCCCACGTAGCCTCATCGGGACCGAAGTGCTTCCATTGCACATTTACCTATCCAATGGCTTGGTTCTTGAGCAATGCTACCTTCCTGTCTAGGATGCATAGTGGCTCAGTTTGGCAAACTCTCTCTTGGGTTCCACCTGAATTACATCCCAATCAATCACATGGTTAGGATCATGTACATATTTCTTAAGCAAAGAAACATGAAAAACATTATGAGCTCTAATAATAGCAGGGAATGCAATTCTATATGCAAATGGCCCTATCCTTTCAAGCACTTCAAATGGCCCACAATATCTTGGTGACAGCTTGGCACAACTTCCAAGCTTCAATGAACTCTTCCTTGGCCTCACTCTAAGGTAAACATGATCCCCAACACTGAATTCTCTACGTATTATATTCTTATTTGCATATCTTTTATGCCTATCTTGGGCCGCCTTTAAATTTTGCATAATTTTTGCAACCTCTTGTTCCATTTCCTTAATCAATTATGGCCTAATTACAATTATGTTCATTGGATTATCCCATGTCACTAGTGTCTTGCACCTTCTTCCATATAAAACTTCAAATGGACTCATGCCCAATGAAGCTTGCTTCCCATTGTTATATGCAAACTCTATCAAGTGTAGATAATCTTTCCACTTGGATGGTTTGTCCATCACATACATGCGAAGCATATCCTCAAGAACTCAATTTTCAGTTGTGTTCCCAAGTCTACAAAAATAATTTTCCAAAAAATTGAAGTAAATTTGGTATCTCTATTTGAAATGATTGACTTAGGCAATCCATGCAATCTAAAAATTTCCTTCATGAAAATATTTACAATGGCATATGTTTTATATGTGGATTTAACTGGTATAAAATGGCGGTTGATTTTGACAATTTATCCACCACAACCATGATAGAATCATGTTGTTTCACAGTCATTGGAAAACCCATAATAAAATCCATGGAAATTACTTCTCGTTTCCATTCCGGAGTCGTTAAAGGATGCAACAGACCTGCTGGGTGTTGCTGCTCAGCTTTCACTTACTAACACTTCATGCATTCAAATATATACTTAGCAATATCATTTTTCATCCCTGGCCAAAAATATTGCTTCCTGGCTGTAGCAATTGTTTTATGGTATCACGAGTGAGCAGGATATGTCATTTTATAGATTTCATCCATAACAATTCTCCTCAAGTCTGCCATATTTGGGATATAACTTATGTTTTTATAAATAAGAAGTCCATCATCTACCAAATGATACCCTTCATATCTCTTTAAAAAAATATGTTGTCGTAATTTTTCTTTTATTCGCACATACCATTCATCTTCAGTGAGATAATTGACAATCTTTTGTCTTAAATCTGATTGGCAAGTTGGGATGGTTGCCACATACATCTTCTGGTTGAGTGCATCAACCACTTTATTTTCTTTTCATTTTATGTGTTTGATTTCAAAATAGAACTCACATAAAAATTCCAGCCATCTAGTTTGCATGGCATTTAATGTTGGCTTCTCAAATTAATATTTCAAACCACAATGGTCTGTCCTCAATTCAAATTTTTTTCCCAATAGATAATGCCTCCACATCTTTAAGGCATGAACTATGGCTACAAGTTCCAAATCATGCGTGGCATAATTCTTTTCTTGTTCCTTGAATTTACTGGACTCATAACACACCATGTGATTTTCTTGCATAAAAAATCCTCCAAATCCTTGTTTAAATGCATCTGTACACACCACAAATTCTTTTTCTGGGTCCACAATTTTCATAATTGGAGCACTTGTGAGAAGCTTCTTCATCAGCTGGAAGCTTACCTCACATTTATGGGTCCATTCAAATTTTGTCCCTTCTTTTGCAAAGAAGTGATTGTGCGTGCAACCTTAGAGAATTCTTCAATGAACCTCGTATTCTAACCAACAAGACCCATAAAATATCTCACCTCTGTGACATTCCTTGGAGTTGGCCAATTCATAATGGCTTCAATCTTTTCCGGATCCACCGATATTCCTTCTTTTGAAATAATGTGACCTAAATAATGAATTTATTCCTCTAAAAGTCACATTTGCTTAGCTTTGCATACAACTTATGTTCCCTTAGCAATTGCAAATCCATTCTCAAATGTTCTTCATGCTCCTCTTCATTCTTAGAGTAAATAAGAATGTCATCTAGAAAAATAAGAACAAACTTGTCCAAATATTTGTGGAAAATGTTATCATGAGACACATGAAGGTAGCTGGTGCATTAGTGAGACCAAATGGCACCACTGCAAATTCATAGTGTCCATACCTTGTTCTAAAGGTTGTCTTGTGAATATCTTCTTCTTCTTTGATTATAACATGATGGTAACCAGACCTCAAATTAATCTTTGAAAATACATTGTCCTTTCTCATTTGATTAAAAATATCACCAATTTGAGGCCATGGGTACTTGCTTTTCACTGTCACCTTATTCAACTACCTATAATCAATACATAACCTGAGTGTACCATGTTTCTTTTTCACTAATAGTACATGTGCTCCCCATGGAAACACACTTGGCCTTGTGTATTTATTTTCCAATAACTCTTGCAATTGCATTTTCAGCTTCAATAATTCTAGTGTACTCATTCTGTAAGGTGTCTTATACATTGGTGCAGTTCTTGGCACAAGATCAATTATGAAATCAATGTCCCTCTTGGGAGGAAGTCTTGGCACTTCATTGGGAAACACACCCTTGAATTCTTGTAGCACATGATAGTTCTCCAAATTCGGAATTTCATTTTTTGTTTTTTTCAATATATGGAATGCGTACAATTGATAACCTTTCCTACAAAACTTCTTCAGTTGCATGGTTGAAATGTGACTAACTGGAATTTTCTTTAGAATTCCTTTCATGACCTTTCGGTGTTCTTCATCATCAATGCACTCAAAAATCTTGTTGTAGAAATCAAGTTTAACTCTATGTGCTTCCAACCAATCCATTCCAATGAGAATGTCATATGAACTAAGTGGTAAAATATTCAGACTTGCACAAGTGGATAGTCCACTCATTTCTAATGGACATTTCTCCACCATTTCACTAATTTTTCTCTTGGTTCCTATGACTAGTTGAACCAACCATGACTTACTATGCTTGGTTCTCTTAAAAGCACAACTCTTGGCAATTTTAGAATTGATATAATTGTAAGTAGATCCAGGGTCAATCAAAATAGAAATAGATTGTTTAGCAATCTTACCTTCAATCTCAACCACAGTTGATTGATGATCTACTTGGTGTTCCTCTAGTGCTACATAAATCCTAGGGACAACCCTTGCCACTTGACCCACAGTTTCAGCTTCTTGAATGTTGTGAAATTGCTTGGAACTCCCATTTCGATGTGGACAATTTCTAAGCAAATGGTCATCTCCACATCCCCAACATTGAAGTGGCTCTCTTGGATTGTCTCCCATCATCCTAGCTGGCTTTGTCACAGCTTGTGGTGGTTCCCTTGGTTGATTTCTGAAATGAGAAGGCTTGAATCCCTTATTCCTTTGCTCAAACTTCTCATTCTTCTTGTCCTTCCATGCTTTATGGAAATATGGCTTGATCATAACAATACTTGGTCTTTCTTATGGTCTCATCTAGAGTTTGAGGCTCATCAAACTCAATCCTATCTTTGTAGGACTGAGGCAACCCACTTAGAAAACACTAAATTTTGACTTTATCATCTTTGATATACTTGACATATCTCAACAGCTCCAAAAATTTATTTGCATATTGCTCCATAGTCATTTGGCCGAACTTCAACTCATGAAATTCTTTAATTTTTCCATCACATTACCTATCAGGGAGGTACTTTTGCTTGAAATATTTCTTGAATTGTTTCCAAATAATTTTTCTTTCATTGATCTTCTTCGCTTTCCTAAGGTGATCCCACCATATAGATGTTTTTCCATTCATATTGAATATAGCAACTCTAGCCTTCATATTTCCTGAGTAGTCTTGGACTTAAAAATACTTCTAAGTCCCAAAAAGTCAAGCCTCAACTTCTTGACCAAATTTTATTTCACCATCAAATGTGGGAGGTGTTGGTACCAAAATTTACCTCATCAAAATTTTTAGATTCCGACAACGCACATATAAAGAGAGACCCCCATTTTCGCTACTAACATTTTTGCCCAAAACCTCCAAGTTGCAATCATTTGCATTTACAATAGATACCAAGCTAAAATCTCTCATATTTTTTAAGTCTTATTTTACCAAGTCTCATAATCAAACCAAATACTTTAAAATATAAATAACTATAAAATTATTTTATAGTTTTAAAATAATATTTTATATTTGTTTTTATTATGATTTGGTTTTAAAAATGGTTTTGTCTTATTCCAAAATCCACGTAAATTCACTTTTTTAAAGCTTGGGTTAAGACAAATACTTTAAAATATAAATAACTATAAAAGTAAATCTAAAATTATTTTATATTTTTAAAATAATATTTTATATTTGTTTTCACTCTGATTTGGTTTTGTTTAAAAAATGGTTGTCTCTTATTCCAAAATACACGTAAGTTAACTTTTTTTTTAAGCTTGGGTTAAGATAAGGACTCTTGTCGTCAAACGAGAGTCAAGCCGCAAGTCGACGTTCACATGGAAGTGTTCTTGCCTAAGAGCAAAGGAAAATCCACGGGTAGTATGCTGTGCTCTACGCTCTAACCATTGTCATATATAATGACTGAAGAAATATTTTGTCTTATCTATG
This sequence comes from Larix kaempferi, assembly GCA_027924585.1. Lineage (NCBI taxonomy): Eukaryota > Viridiplantae > Streptophyta > Pinopsida > Pinales > Pinaceae > Larix > Larix kaempferi. The sequence continues at coordinate 7,441,081 of BSBM01000386.1, read as the reverse complement.
TGGGATAAAGACACTGAATGCAAACGCAAAAGTAACACTAGCTGCCCAAAGGTAAACGCCGAGTCCATGTGACAAGCATACAAAGGAGCCCACAGCAGGTATAAGCTTTGCATTACGCGTCAAGATGGAATGGAAACGCCAAAGCAACCTGCATGGAAGGAATGTTGAATTGCACATCATAGAAGAGTATCCACTCTTAAAACAGCATGTGGCACTACAATTGGGGCAGTGCTACTTCTTTTTACTACAGCAGTTATTGGTTCCTACATATTTATTTGGAGGCAGTTAGTTAAGCATATTCGATTCTGTGAGAAGGCTTCACCAGGAAATAAACAATGGCAGATGATGAGAAACCTCCTTAAGAGAACATTTACTTTCCAGGAAAATGCAAAAATTCAAAGAGAAAACAGTTGACAGAGTTGTAGTGGTTACTACATTTGTTCCTGGATGTTCACTTTCTATTCCTTGACACCAAAGAAGACAAACATTGTTAGCCTTCTCATGATATGCTTAATGGTTGTTCGTTATGCTCCTACAATACCATACAATTTCTTGAACTTGATCCGCCTCAATGGGAATGCAAAAACCATATTTGAAAAGAGGACGTTGATGGGTTTGATTAATCTGGCAGAATTATTCTTAAAAAAAGCATTATGGCTGGAGCAAAGACATGTGGTTAGAGAAAACGTTGTTCCATTGGCCCGAAACTTCAAACAATTGGAGTGAAAACGTTGAAGCCGACAACATCCCCAAAAAATCAACATGGAGTGTTGATGATGTCCGGAATAAGACTGATATGGAAATGAGAATAGCAACAGTTGATTTGGCCACATCAAAACAAGATGGTAGCAAGAAGTATTCGAAGATCTAAATTAAAGTCCTTTACCATAATATCAGAATACTCAACAGAATTTTAGGGGAATTGATGACCAATATGAACAACTGGTGAACTAAAGTGTCGAGTCTTCTCCAATACAAATACCTCTTATTTAAAGGACTGAATATTGCTGGCAAAAATTTCAAGGAAGCAAACCCATATTTTAAGGGAAAATCAAATCAATATCGAACAATTCTAAATTCCTAGATTTCTAGGTGGCAGAGGATCAAGAGGCAGAGGACTAGATCCCCTTCTTCAAGCAGTGATGTGGCACTCAGGTTCAGATTTGCGGGCAGTTGATAAACATGTAGCAGTCCAGAGATTTTATCGAGAAGCACTTGGCTCCAAGTAGTTCCAAGTTTTTTGTGACAAGTTAGATTATATTTATCTTTAGTTTATTTGTAAAGTTTGTTACCGGATAGGTAGCAACAGCTCTTGGACAGATTTTTCTATAATTTTTTTCATTTTTTTTTTCATTTTTCAATATAAAGGGGTTCCATCCAGGAGGCTAAGAGTGCTATAGGAAGGGTCGAGAGCCATATTCTTGAATGCATGAGACATATACTATGTAATTCTTTTTTGGAGACTATTGTCAGCTAAGTTGTACTTAGTTGAATTATCAAGCGAGTGGGCAAAGTTGAACATGTTACATGTTCATTTTTAATGATTTGATGTCTAGCCCGCCTTTTAAAGGCCCTCTTTTTAAAAAAATTCCACATGTCTATGGCCCTGCGGAGTTTGTAATAAAATATACTGGCATGGTGTTTTGTAAAGGACTTGGTTCCCTAGGACTTTTTGGCTAAGTCAGGTATTCCAAGAAGTTTTTTCACCTATTAATTATGTCTTGCACTAGTGCATAACATAATTTTTGGGTTTTTCTCCTGCTCCTCCAAAGCTGGAATGCCTGGGGAGGCTGACGGGCCTTAGAGGATTGTTAAAGTCTATGGGTCAATGTATATGAACATGCTAGACATTGTTTTTGAGTCATATGGACATGTGCTAAGTCCTCCTAGGTAGTTTTTTAATTTTCGGCAAAATTTATTTTTTCCGTAAATTTGGCCATTTTTTAATGGTTCAATTAAAAAATTTGTAATTGGCCTAGAAGTGGCGTCTGGAGGTCTTTTCTACCTTAGGGGTGCTCGTTTTCTAACTCGGAGCACCCCCTTAATCCCTAAACCCACTTTTTCTAATGTTTGGGTGCTTAAATTTTTACCTATGGCCAAAAAACCCAAATAAGTCAAATAAGTCATAAAAAAATTTTAAAAAGTGAAAAATGACTTAAAAATTATTTCCAATTTTGGAGGAGTTAGAAGTTTGAAATATTCCAGCTATGTTTTAGGAGTTGTAAGAGTTGATTTTGGAAAGATTACGGGCAGCTATATTAGTGGAATTACTTCTCCATTTAAGAGGGGCATATTTCCCAAAATTGGGCACCTTCAATCATGGAATTTGCAGCTATGTTTATGGGTTGTCACATGGTTGATTTTTAGCTGATTTGGGGTTGATTTTGGCAGCCCATTACATGGGAGTGGGCAGCCACATTTGCTCCACGAGTTATGTCACTCACTCCACCCATTCCTCCTCAACTTGGGCACCCCCTCTCCTTGAGTTTTTCTATATAAGCAAGTTCACTCTCATTGTTTTCTCATAAGAAGGTAGAACCTCTGCTCTTACCATTGTAATATATTTGCATTTGTTTATGAATAAAAGGCTTTGGAGGCAATTCTATGTGTGGATTCTCATGGTGTGGATTATCATGTTCTATTTTTACATATGAGTAATCTGTGTCTTTACATGTTTATTCGTGCGTGTTTATTAATCAATCACTAGCTTTTGAAGGAGATGTTGAGCTTAGTAAGGTAAAGATAGTGTAATCTATTTCATTATTTTTACTATTGGTTATCATAGAGTGCTTAGAGTTCAATGTCATTTTTGTTTAAATGTTTGAATCTAGTTCTCTATTTTAGTCTACACTAGTGCATTTGATCTTGCTTGTGTGAGTTGTCTTTTGTGTCTACAGGTTGTTGATCCAAAGAGTTGGTGGAGCTTGCTTGCATCCATTGGTCTTCAAGATTGATCCAAGGAGAACTAGTCCCATTGATCCCCACGGTGGAGGACTCCATAGCCCAAATTCTAGATATTCCTTCTTCTTCTCATCAACACAAAAAATCTTCAAATCTTTCTTGGTTATTTTGGTTTGCATATTTTAGACTCAATTCTTATTTAAATATCATGAGTATGTCTGATTTTTATATTAGATCTTGAGTTCATCTTTATGAAAAATCTTTGTCTAAGTCTAATTGATGCATGCTTCTTATTTACGTGTATTTTTTTTTAATATTTTAAGGGCTAAAACAAGTAGTTTGTTTTATTGTACTTTATGTTTATCTGGTTGTCCTAGAGCTTATAATTTGCAACCATTAAAAGCTAGCAAAGATCCCAAGCAAACAAGCCCCATTGCTTGTCTTACTTGGTTAATTTCTGTCATTTTAACTTAGAATTTTGACTTAGATTTTTCTGGGTTTTTAGCAAGTGTCTCAAATACACTCTTAAAGTGTTTTTGGGCGTCTTTTACAGATGTTTGCTTGCTGGTTTGCAGCATTTGACGAACAAGTAGAGAGAAGTGCTGGCCAAATTTTGAGGATCCAGGCCATCCGGAGCACTTAGATTTTGAATTTTATGAACCGGTTACTCCTATTTTGTAAGCTACTAAGTAGATTTAAGACTGGGGCATTTCTTTCGCATTGTAACTAAAGTATCAAACAAGAGCAAGTGGGCTAATCAAGCGCCCACACCCCATCCCCCCAGGGGGAGAAACTGTGTCGACTCAATTTTTGTGGTTTGCATTTTTTTAGTTTAAATTTCATTTCCACACTTAATAAAATCTAACTAGGCTTAAAATTAACCTTGTTGGTCCGTTCCACTGACGGACCACAAGTTCACTCAAAACATAGTTTTATCATTTTTTTTACAAACTCAAACGCCCCCCTTGCTTTCCTGAAGTAGGGTTTCTGTACAAGGGCTTGCCCAAGTGCGTGCCTGAAAAGAGACTCTTGTGGTTTTAAAAGATAAAATTTTGGTTCATAAAATTTTCTAAAAATACCAAGGTCTTCTCTCGTATGCTCTATGGCCAACTTGCAGCTCAGTCTGATCCAGTTGGTACGCATCAGAAAGGGGGAGATGACTAGTAATAGGATCTAACACCGCCCCGAATAAAAAAACCCTTTATGTGAAAATCTGGCACATCGCAAGCATTTTGTTGTCGTGGGGAAATTTCTCAGAAGGCTTGGGACAAAACTGAGTAGTGACATCTTGGAAACCGTTAGGCTTACCCTCATTGGTACAGCATCTGAACACCTCCTTGAGACTCCGATTCATCCCAAGCCTGAGAGGGAAGCCACACATCAAAATTCCGAACATGTTCCCCATACCTTTGCGTATGTTGGGAACCCACCAGCCATAATAAAAATATCACTTTCACATTAATTCTAAAATAAACCAAGAACACTTGCACAACATTTACTTTTCTGCTCATGCATCTATTTCGACTCCATTATAAGGCACTGGTCTATATTGATATTATTTCATGTTATTGACAAATGTTGCGAATGAATGATGATAATAGTGAATGGGAGAAAATGATGTATTGTTAAATGACTGTTTTGCTTTATATAAGTATATGCTGCTTTTATCTTGGTTATCAAAAAATATTTTTTCTTACTCCTAGATTAGACACCTTAGTTTTTATTTTTAGGGTCCACCCCCCTTGGTTTCGCTAGGAAAGCCTAGACGGAGGAGTCGAGTCTCAGGTGACAGCACTTGACTCTGACTTGCCCCCAAGGCCACACCAGCAGCTTGAAGACTTCTGCTGCATTTTCCCAGGTGTGGAACCAGGTGGCAACAGAGACTTCATCTGAATATGATATTTTAGCTCTTATGAACTAGGTTTTAACCATTGAGCTTGAACGTTCTGCAATTTTACTTAAACTATCATTGATATGAAATAAGAAGATCTGAAATTTCTTTATATTCAATGCACATAGCTTTACAAAATACAATCCTTCAATGCAGATTGGCTTCAGAGGGCGAAGCTTATCACTGTGACTCTGCAACTCTTCTAAGTGCCTAAGCACAATGTCTAGAGCTCATTTATCTTTCAGAAACAACAGGTTGTATCTTCCAGAAGGATTCCTAGAGCATCTAGATATGCTTACTAGCACCCTAATAACACACAGACATTTACAGACTGAGCTTAAGATTTTGATGCAATCTTATACCTCAGAGGCAAGTTGTAGAGCATACACCTTAGCTCGACTCGACTTGCAGAGCAATCTCAACACATAAGGACTCTAAACTCGAATAAATATAATGAAGCTCAATCCTTTCATTTATAGCTTCTCATCCGATTAACCGGTGACTTGGAACTGGCAAGTGCAAGTTAAAAGGAAAGATTCTGGGGTAATAGTGGGACAACACCATTATTATCTCATCCCTTGGAGGCAAAGCCATATGGGGACCCGAATGACCAACTTGGACAAATGGATAACAACTTTAACACATTGGCCGACAAGAGGGATGAGGATTCTCGACAAAGTACAAAGTGGATGCTTTTAAAGGTCGGCCCACCATGGCTTTCATGACATAAAGCAAAAATCTATTTACAAAAGTAAATTCCCACTTAATCATATGGGTCACGAGCTTGCCGACAAAGGAAAATTTCACGATCACCAACATCAACACCTCCACATGTGCAGTCAAATCCTGGCAGAATATCATCATAGTCGAAATCATCATAAGGATCATGTGGGTCTTCTTCTTCTGGCGGAAGTGGAGGGTACAGATCACTGCTAAAGCATTTCTCCACATCTGATCTGTGAAAAATCGGATTCTCTCCACAAAGATATTCACCCTCGAAAAGTGATTCCACCCGGAAATCAAGAGGGAGTTTTCTAGTGTACACCTTGGAGTCTATACAGTTACCATCTCGGTCTCTTTTGATAAACTTCTGATTTATAAACACAATATGCTCTAACCATGTATATCGACTGCCTTGATGCCGCAACAGGAGTTTGAACCACTGGTGGTTCTGGTCGGCTATCTCCATATCAGCTTGGAGATGCAGGATGAAGTTTGCTCTCCTGTTCACCCAATCAACTCGTGGGCAAAACTTATCTAACAATATCTCAGTCCAGCCAAACCAAGATTTATTTCTTAAGTTACTTGGATCACCACAGATAACAATGGATCTCTCTTCATGGAAAAACTACAAGATTAAGTTATAGGAGGACCAAGTTAGGTTTCATTCTCCTATATCCACATACCAAACTGACTGGCCATCTTCTTCATTGCAGTCGATCCATAACTCTTTACATTGCTTCAGCTTCTCTTGAGCATTATTGAAGCTTCTGAATGCAACTCTTTCCCATTTTTCCATAATTTGGATCTTCAGAGGGCTTGCCTGAATTTGTTTTATCAAAGTCAGATCCAAATATTTTTCTGCTTCATGTCTAGATGCATAATCTAGAAGCTGTCTTCTATCTCTTTCTGGTAGAGAAACATCCCAGGGCTTGAGGAAAAGAGCATTCCTTGGCTGGTACAAAGGCTGGATAGGAGCTTTTCCTTTGTCTGGATTAGAAGAACTAGCAGCAAACATATTGAGTGCAGGAGGGAAAGCTGTAGGCTGCGATGTCTCGCAAGTTAGCATATCAGCAAGACAATTCAAATAACCTGGTTTATATACAATGTCATAATCAAAATTACTAAGCCATATAAACCATTTCAAAATGCGACTACTATTCTCTGCCATTAAATTTTTATTATTAAAAATACCAGGCATGATCTTCAAATCTGTTCTAATGGTAAACTTGACTGGTTTCAAGAATAAAATGAAATGTTGCACTGTCTTTTTGACAGCAAGGATCTCCTTGTGGCTGGAAGGGTAATTCAGTTTGGCTACTTTGAATGAACCTGAACCATAGCCACGTATATTTTATTTTCCTTCCAGTGCTTCTAACAGCACACCACCCCATGAAGTGGATAAAGCATATGTTTCAATGATCAACTGACCAGATCCTTGAGGCAGGAATAAAGCAGGGAGGTTCTGAACTTTAGCCTTTATTTGTCTAACCACCAAAGTCATTTGCTCTGACCATCTTGGAGGATTCTTCTTAAGCCATTGCTGCAGGACATGGATGTCACTGGCTTGACCTCGGTAAAATGGCCAAATATAATTCAAGCTTCCTAAGAACCGCTGAAGTTGAACCTTTTCTAATATTTGGTCTGGAAACTAGCTAAAATAGCTAAGAACATGTTTTTGAAGAACCACTTGTCCTTTCTTGATTTGGAAACCCAAAAAATCCATTTTTGTTTTTCCTATTTCCATTTTAGGCTGTGACAAAACCAAATCATAGAACTTCTGAAGGTATTTGAGATGATCTTGCAGGTTCTTGGAACAAATAAGAATGTCGTCACTAAAAACTAACAACCATGGAATATCTCTAAAAATATCTTCCATACGCTTCTAGAATTCCGATGGTGCATTATTAATACCAAATGGAAGGACTTTCCACTGGTATTGTCCATGAGGGACAACGAATGCAGTTTTGAAGAGATCTTTTGCTTCAATACCAATCTGATAAAAACCATATTTCAAATCAAACTTGTTGAACAGAGTACATCCAGCAATTCTTTGCAATAAACTTGCCTTATCAGGCAAGGGATATTTGACTTTCTGCAAAACTGCATTAAGAGGCTTATAATTCACAACCAATCTTGGTTTACCTCTTTTTTGCTCTGAGTGCTTATTCACTATGAAAGCATGACATGCCCATGGACTTTTAGAAGGATCAATCAGGCCTTTCTCCAGTAGCTCCTTTATTTCTTTTGCACAGAATTCTCTTTCAGATGGAGACATAATTCTTGCAGAGGCTTTCATTGGTCTAATCTTCTGAAGAGGATCAAATGGAAAAGAAAAGAAATACTTCTCTCTCTTCCAGAAAGCATTTGGATTGTCTGAGCAACAATCTTTAACCAATTTCTCTGAAATGGCTGCAAGTGATTTATCTTTATGTATTTCTGCATAAGCAATGCATCTTTCCATCTTATTTAAGGCTGCTACACTGGGTTGGGGAACTGGATTAGGAACAGCAAACTTACACTTATATACAGGCTCAAAAGATAAAGGACAAATAACAAGCTAGGAATCAATTGTACAGGAAAATATCATTTTTGCAGTATCTATAGAAAAGGGACTAACTCTCTGCAAAAATTCTGAACCAATAATGCAATCTTCCTTAATATGATCAAGTCTATACAAAGACAAAGTATTAGGTTTATTGGCAATCTTTACAGGGAAATCTTCAACTTTACCAGCAAGAGAAACAGGAGTACCTTCAATGGCATAACCATGGTCTTTACTCTTTTCCCAATAAAAAGAAGGAATTGCTGAACCTTTAGCTAGGTTTAGCTGGCAACCTGAATCAACCATACAATCTAAGGTATAAGACTGATATTCTAAGGGACAAAACAATAATCTTATAAACAGCTTTGGGCCTTGGAAACCACCAAGTAATGAGGGTACTTGGGAGGCAGGAGAGGAAGGTGAATGAAGAGGAGAAGAAGAAGGAGAATCTTCTTTCCTTTCAGGGTTTGCCATTGCTTGTTCCAAATGTTTGCTCAAATATTCATCTGAGGACTGATCTTTTTCCAAGACCAATATCTTCACCATATCTTTTAATTCCTCAATTTCTTTGACAAGCTTCTTCAACTGTTGTTGCTTCTCTTTGATCTGCAGTCTTAATGATTTATCTTTATCTTTTCTGTGATTTTGTCTATCTTCATGATGATGAGGGTAATGCCTATACAACTCAACAGGGTTGTATTGCAAAGACAAGGATGGTGCTTCCATTTTTTCCTTACCCTTTACTGACTTAAGTTTCTCAAGCTGGCTTAAGAGTTTTCTTTTTTCATCTTTGATATCTTGACGCTTGATATACTGATAGACGGGAACAGAGACAAGTTATAGGTCTATATCAGCCAACTGTTTTTCAATTGAATGTTTTTGGCTGAATGAAAACATATTTAGAGAGAAATCAAATGCAGGCATCTCACACCCCCCCAAAATTGCATCCGGACGACTGTCGGAGCTGGAATCAGACTCACTTGAATCGGAGGAAGGTGCCAATTTTGCTAGAGCAACATCAGACTCATATTCTGACGTAGAAGTATCAGAATCATCATCTGGAAAATATATGACTTCTCCAGAAGGAGGAGGAGTATCAGCAGAAAATTCAAATGGATCCCACCAGTGTGGATCTAGATTCATACACAAGGCTGCAAGCCTTGGCCTTGACTTTCCCTCAGGACATTTACCAGCCCAATGACCTGGTTTTCCACAGATAAAACAAACATCTTTCTTCCCTTTCTCACTATGTCTTTTAACAAATATTTTTGGATGAGATTTGTAATGAGAACGGTATTTCTTATCATAATGTTTTCCACTATGTCTCTTCTTATGTTTATAGGTTTTATCTGGATGATATCTTGGATTGCTTCCATAGAATTCTTTTTTCTTTTTACACTTGCAGGATTATTTTCCAAAATGTCCACAGTTATGGGCACCACATCCCCAATCTGGCATTCTGGCAACATCTTTACAGAATGAGGCAAAATACATCTTCTGGTGCCTTTTCAAGTCTTTACTGACTCGGCGTTCTAAGCAGTGTTCCTGCCAAGTCTCTAAAATGTAAGCATGCAGTTGGGCCAAAGACATACCACGGAGTTCAATATGCTTATCTTTTAAGAATTGTTCAACTGCATCTGGGACATGACCAGGGAAGCTCCTGAGGTAGTGTTTCAGATATGCTGGTTCTCCAGACTTACCAAAGGAAACTAACAGATTTTGCATAGAGCAAAAATAATCCTCACTCTTGCTAAGATCACACAATCTAGCAAACATAAAAAGTGAATCCAAATGGTCATAATCCTCATGATCTTCAGGACCATAAAATTCTCTACCTAAGGCCTTTAAAATTTGTTCATCTGCAACAAGCATCTCAGTTCTAGCTTCATTTGGAAGCCATCTCCACCATTCATGAGCAAGACCAGAAAGTCCTGCAACCAACTAAGTACCTAAGCTTTGGCCTGTAAGGTTATTATCCTGGTGTTTCTTGTGTAGAAGCCATTGTCCTAACACTTGTAGTGCAGTTTTGATTTCTGCTCTTGATTGACACTGAATGTTAAGTACAGGTTGTTCTGGCATTTGTGAAATCAAATTATTCATTGAATTGATTCCAAAATGGAATCTGTGAGAAGGAGCGGAAGATGCATTGGCATCTGGCATGTGAACATCAAAAGGAGGAGGCGGACTAGGGGTGTGTCCAGCAGGATTACCAACAGGGTTACCACGGTTTGAGGAGGAAGCATCTTGGGTATGAAACCCGATTTCTAAAGCTGCGAGATATTTGGGATCTAATGCAGGTTTAAACTTTTTGAATTCTGAGATCCAATCTTCAATTTCAGCTTTCTCAGTCTCACTTTCTCGAAAATCAAACACTGGACGCTTATCTTCTTCAGACATACTGAACTAACTCTTACCATGCGACTGCTTTCTTTGATGTCCTTTAGTAGTTAATGCAAAAACATGATCACTTACAGCATAATATTTTTGTTTCAAACTTTCTGTTTTTGTCAAAAGCTCTTCTAGAACCGCTAATCTTCTTTAGGGTGCTAGTAAGCATATCTAGATTCTCCAGGAAGCCTTCTGGAAGATACAGCCTGTTGTTTCTGAAAGATAAATGAGCTCTAAACATTGTGCTTAGGCACTTAGAAGTGTTGCAGAGTCGCAGTGACAAGCTTCGCCCTCTGAAAGCGATCTCCATTGAAGGATTGTTTGTGAACTCTCATACTGTGGTTGAATATTCAGGAAGTCCGTGTTTAGAATGTGTTTCTAAATATGGTGTTTTAAATGTTGTATGTGACTAAATAGTTTGTTCCACATGCTATCATTAAGATTTGAACATGAGCCATCATTGATGCTTCTTGCTTCAGTTTGGTCATCCATTGCTTATTGCAGAGCTTGATGTTTTTAGTTGTCTCACACTTTCTCTGTCTGTAAACAATCCCTTGATCCCTTTGCACAACCTACCTTAAAATCCAAATCTTAAACTTGAGGTGCCTAAACCTTGTGCTTAGCAGTCAAGTACAAACTTTAGGACTAACAGGAGGTTTGGCCTTCCTAAATTCTTCATGTGACTTGTTCTTGGAAGACATCTTCCTCTTCTTCCTATGAGATGAAGAGATTGATCCTTCAGTGGAATCCTTAGAGTCAAATGACTCACTAGAAGAGATTTCTAGAGTATATGACATATCTCTAGAAATCCTTCTTGAACTATGGGACCTCTTGTGAGAATTCCTGGACTTGAGCTACTCCGGCTCTTTTCCTAATTTTATGAATGATGTCCAGAGGTAATCTTTCTCTGAATGTCTGTTAGACTTTGGAGCATAGCTGCATTCAACTGATTTTGCTCGTCTTGAGCTCTAAGCAACCTCTCATTGTCTGCTCTATAACTCTACAGCTCCACCCTTAGGATCCTCATGGTTTCTACAATGTCTGGGGGATTCACTTGGTTTCTCCTACCACTGGATTATGTCTCTTCATTTTCTATCTGTATATTCTCTCCCATTGCATCTTCCTCGAGTTCATAAGGATCTTGTGCATAATCCATGATGATGACCTTCTTGGCCCAACCAAGATCAAATGTTTCTCAACTGCACTATACTCACTGGTGACCCTTTAACAGTCACGGATATGATTTTGAATCTGCAAAATTGTTTATATAATACAATTGTTAGATTTATTAAGTTCTCAGGAAATCAAATATCAATTTTAATATATTCTAGAAATTACCCATATTGACAGTTTTTGTCAATTATGGATACAGGCACTTTTCTGATCAAATTATAGAAGGATATGAGTCACCAATTCATAATTTATCTCTTTAAAATTGTTCCCCTTTGGATAAGGTTTCCAACGACTATAAGCATGCTCAATTATGAATCCTGAGGACAAAGTTACAGTCCTTCAAAATTGTTAATTTGGCCCAAATTATGCATTTTTCCTGTAGGTGCATTTAACCCAAAAGGCCAACTTCAAATACCTGTAGAAGATCACCTATGGAGAACCAGGATAATTCCTTATTAGATTAGATAATAGATGTGACCGGGATTACTCATCAATTTTCAGTTCCTTCATCTGATGCTCCCATCACCTGCTATAGGATTCTGTAATTTACTACTTTGTATTTTTCAACTTCTTCTAGACTTAGAAAATTCTATAGTGCTGTAGCATCCACCCTCACAATCCAAAACATGACCAAATTCTCGCTTCTCTAATGGTCGTTGTTAAACTATAGATCCAACTTTGTTTATTAAAAAAAAATGAGGGTCAAAGGGGTTTTCCCCCTTGTGCCTTCATTTTTTTCTATAAATTATTCAATTTCGCGCGACCTGGCGCATAAGTTCACTGTCAATTTTCGCTAACCTTTCAAGGTCCTGACATGTCCCTGTCGATGTGTCAGATAGGACTACTTGTCACCATGTGACGCAACCATTTCACCTTCTTCCCACCACTAGGCCGCCACACCACCATACACTATACCTCGAGCGTTGGCAGTTTTCCCCTTTACCATAAGTGGTAGCGCGCCCCCGCGAAGCAGTTTTGGAAAAAGGGCTCTTGGGGAGGAGTTTTTAATCAAAAAATGACACGTGCCCCAAGCGCTTTTTGGGCACAATGCACCCCTCGTCCCAAATTCAACATTGTGCACTTTACCAATGCGTGATGAGTCTAGTTCGTTGATTTTCCATAAGATCCGACAGCCAGATCTCTTCCCCCTACCATTAATCACCACGCATGTTTCCAAGGCGCAGTGATACCCAACTGTCAATATTCCTCTTCATCCAACGGTCAGATCTCCATCCACCTATTGTTAACCACCGCACAATTTGCATATGCGCTATCAACTGCAACCATTGATCATGCCTTAGCACTCGATGGTCAGATCTTCATCCTCCCCGCACTTCATCCTAGGAAACCTTTTGGGTGTAGTTCCAATGTGGCAAGTCCACATCATGCTTTATATCCCATGTGGCTCCTCCACTTCACTCGTCCACATGGGACAAGTGGGTCCCACCTAAAATTTTCCTCGAATTTTAAAATTTTGGAAATAAGGGAATTATCCTCAATTTAACTTTGGCTCCTATCTGTCACTTAAAAGAACCCGACATTAACAGGAGTATTTCATTTGCAACCTCATATTTTTATCTGTAACTCTGCGTTCACGGCCCATACAACTCCGGTGCTATATCCAGAAGCTCTGATACCACTATGTGGCGTCCCCATCCCTCAAACTGGCCAGTAGGAGGGGACATTAACTAAACCAGGGCCTCTAAATTTCACCCCATATCCATAATTATGAATTTATACAGCTAAGATGCATGTGCAGATATAGAAATAAAAAACACACAACAGAAAATCAAATTGATCCACACACACATCACATGCAATTCCAAGCATAATTGTCACAGGCATATAAACTAAAAATCATTGCACATCAAATACATAAGAATACTTATATTTAAACAAAACATATCCAAGCAACTAGCTGTGTAAGAGCGATTTTCCACCCATCCATAGACACTCTGTCCAGCATATACTCTTTCTGTAGAGAAGCCACCCCCAAGCTGGGCTATGAGGCCACCAGGGCGAAGGAAACACCTACAGGCTTATCTCTCTCATCCCACAACCCACTCTGCTCTTTATGCTTAGCCAAAAGCTCCAACAGATCTCTACAAGGGTCTCACTAAGCCTTCACATCCATGGCACTCCTTCCAACTACCCCACACAACACAAGGAAGGCATTTCCCTTCACTAATCCATAGTTCCCTTGGGAAATCCAACCCTTACAGTGCTCACCAGTGTATGCAGTAAAAGTCCAACTTGTTGTAAGTTGTTGGAGAATCTCCTGCAACATTAATCCATGGCTTCTCAAGCATCCAAAAGTAGCAAAACTCAATGGGTAAAGGTTCCTAGCTTTCCCAACCTCCATGCTTACCTACAACCATCTATTTTCCCTTCCAAAAATGTAGCTTTGTCTCCAAATTCAAATTTTTGGGTTAAACACGGTCTGGTAATGAACATGAACAACAATGGAAACTCAACGTAGTGTAGGAACGTTCATGAGAGAATGATCAAAAGAGTGTTGACTCCAAGGATATGAGGTAAGGGTGAAAAGAAAACTGACATAGCTTCTAACCATAGAAGAAATAGGACTGTTGACAACTGACATAACTGTCACAACCCCCATGCTTCAATAACTACATGAAGTGACTTTCCCCACCAACCTCACACATGCATTCAATCATTGGATTTAATGATCAAGAGAAGGCAATTGACTCATTTAAGACACATGACATATTTTGGATGAGTTCTAAGGGTGAAACTTGGCAGCATAGGATTTAGTTTCCCATAGGCCCCCTTCATCTTCCCCTCTGGTGGAATCATAGCCCCTTAGTGCTCTTTACACAGCCATCTTGGACCATTTTATTAATTTTCAACATAATATTTACATACGTTTCGAATATGCATGATAATCCAATCATATGGTCCAAATAAAAATATATACATCATACATGACTATCCATTCTCTAGTCGGGCCTTGGCCTTGAGCTCTGCACTAGGAATCCATACTAGCATATTTACATCATTTACATAATTTTGATTAAATACATTCCAAGTCAAAATTGGGGGTATTACACGTGGTTGGTCTAGATGTTTCTTTGATGACGAAACTTTAAGTCACAACCTTCGACCATTGATTCTAGGCCTCTCTTGTTGTTTGTAGCTTCACCTTCTTCTTCATAGGACTATAAATGGGAAATAGTTTGCAATTACAAAAAAAGTGACAACATAGCATTTGAAATCCACTAGTGTTCTCAGAAAAATGAAATCCATGAAACCTCCTTTAACCTCCAACTACTAATTTCAGCCTTGAAAAACCAAACAGATGGAGGGTCTTTCTTGCATTGTTGAGAAGCCAAATTTTGTAGGGAGAAAGTCTCATATCTCACTAGAAAAAACTATGTTCAAAGGAATTTATAGAATGTAAATAATTAACCATTAATGTGGTTCTTAGAGTAGATAAACACCAAAATATAATGCCCGAATGCTAATTCTATCCATGAATGTGAGAGGGATGTGAGAGGGTTAGAGAGTGCCCCAAAGAACCAATCCTTGAGAAGGTTGTTAACTATTTGTTTTATTTTAAGAGAACATGTGCATATCTTGTAAGGAAATTGTTGTTCTATGTTCCATTTTGAAAGACTGGCATTTCAATTCAAATACATGTTGAGGATTTGTCAGGTGGGATCATGAAGGGTTTGAATTCCAATTTTAATTATTTTTCTACTCATATTATTCAAGGAGGTATTAATTTAGAAGGTAAATCCAAGGGGCAAAGTAAAGTTTTCATATAAGTTAATCTCTACGGACCCTATGCCTACAAAAACTATTATGGCATTCAATAAAAGATAAAAAAGCATTGAAATGAGATAATGTCATTGTTGGGGGGAATCTAAACTTGACTTTAGGATCTAGGGAAGTATGAGGTGGGGTGGTCAAAAACAAAAGGATCAACCGCAAGTAAGAGAAGTTGATGAAAATATTTTTGACTTGTTTAACTCCAATATATCCGGTTTTTTCTCTAAGGAAGAGCTTAGGTCCTTAAAATACATTGAAGACAAAAAAAAGGATTTTGGATAATGAAGCGATTGAATGGAGACTAAAGAGTAGAGACCCCTAGTTGGATGAAGGGGATAACAACACTAACTTATTCCACAATTTTTCTAATCATTGAAAGAGTGTAAACTCAATCTAGAATATTGGCTTAGGTGATGGCTCTAGGGTATCTTCTTTCAAGAATATATTAGGAGCAGGCATGAGAAATTTTTTGAATATTTCCAAGGATCTTGATAATACCAATACTAATGATTTAATGAAAACAATCAAAAATTTCCTCATTCTTTATTTATCATAGGATGAATGAATCCCTAGATTCTAAATTTGCAAAGGAAGAGCTAAAGGATGTTTTTTTTTTCATTTAAGAAAGCAAAAAGTCTAGGCCTTGATGGTTGGATAGTGACCTGCTAGAAGAGGAAATTTTAAGAGTACTTGAGGAATATAGGATCTTCAAGATGGTGCACGGTGCCTTGAACTCAAATTTCATCACACTCATTTAAAAAAAAACAATCCTAATTATTTTGAATACTTTAGACTAATTTCATTATGCAATCTTATTTAAAAAATTATTGCAAAACTAATAACTAGCAAATTGAAATGGATAATGTCTTCATTCATCTTTGAAGAAAAAATGTTTTCCTCTTCAATAGATAGATCCATGATGCTGTGGGTGCAACCCAGGAGGGTTTTCATACTATTTAATCTAACAAGATGTTTGTAGTAGTTCTTAAGATCGATCTAGCAAAGGATTTTTATAAGGTCAACTAGTTGTACATTAGGCTAGTTCTTATGCAATGAAATGTGTTAATTTTTCGATAATTTCATTCCATTATCATTCAGGATCTCTAAGAGAATAACATGTACAGCATATCTATAGCATATCAATCATAGACACAATAACAAGCACACAAGAGACACAGAGTTTCACCGGGGAAAACCAAGAAGGTGAAAAACCCCGCAACTTCCTCAAAGATAGAATAAGCCCCAATACAAGATCACAAGGATCAAACCCAAAGAGATGTCTCTAGTAGATACTCCTCCTCCTCCACTTATGCGCCACTTTCTCTCTTAGCAATGCGAGCTTGAGAAGTGAGTGAATGAATCAAATGAGAGACACAACCTCTCTATTTATACACTGACTGACCAGCCAAATAAATCAACTGGGATGACCTCCTAATGAAGTATAATAACCCAACCACTTAACTCAACCAGTGCCGACCCCACACTGGTGGTATAATAACCCAACAAATATAAATTGTGACATTTGCAACACTTGCGACACTTACAAATACAAATGACAACAATTATGATTGGAGGAATAAAACATCTCCATCATGAATATAATAAAGTACAAGTGTCATACATAGAAGAATATCTTCCGAAGTTACAAATACATCAAAACTCCCTCTTAACTAAGAAGGTATTCTTTCGACACAGGTCATCTATACATAACGCCACAAGTATTCAATTCTGGAGCTGAATCATCGTCACTGGATCACGAAGCATCATCATCATCACTGATGTTGTACTCTGCATCTCGATTCCTGGGCTATATCCGAATTCTTCTCGTCATAGGAAGTTCTACAGAGCCAACCCTTTTTCATGCTAGATGTAGGCCTAGCCTCCTATAGGTCTTCATCATCCCCAGCCATACTGTGGAATCCTCAGGACTAATTCTGTGTGTCAACAAAACCCAGCAAGAGCATCCAAGGACTGATTACAAGCTCACTGCTCAACCTATAGGATCTACCAAGGAGCTATTGCTGGTTTTGGAGCTAGATCTTCCAATTTCATAGATGATATTGTCACAACCGTGCACCCCAGAGTACTGTACACTCACTCCCCTACCTTTGGGGTTGTTTTCGCCAACAGTTTTCAAGCCCATGGTTTTGGGTATCCCGTGGTATTTTCCCACTATATTTTCTTTATAAAAGAAAGACATTGTAATACGGCTAGGGTTGATGTATTAGGTTTTATGCATTGTAAAGATCTCTAAGATCGGAATAGAGACTGTGAGACAATGAAGAGGAAGTGCAGCAGTTGTGCTGCAGGTTGTATCCCTTCACTTTGCTGGACGGTATAATAATAAGGACTGGCAACTTCAGTGTGGACGTAGCCCAAGTTGGGTGAACCACGATATATCTGTGTCTCTCTTGTAATGTGTGTGTGATTATATTTTCATTTATGTTTATTGTTATTGCTCTGTGATCTTATTTTTCCAACAATTGGTATCATATCCAAAGGTCTATTTGGCAGATAAACCCGCAGGAAGCTAGGGATTCTAGTTCGAGTGGGAGCAATGGAGGAAGAAGGAAAGTTTAAGGTCAAGAAGTTTAATGGCCAAAACTTCCAGTTATGGAAGATGCAAATAGAGGACTATCTGTACCAGAAGGATCTATTCCTACCGTTGGGAGGAAGAGCAAAGTAAAAGACGGCCATGAAGGACGAAAAATGGGAGGTTCTTGACATAAAGGCTCTGGGAACAATACGACTGAGCCTGGCTTCGTCGGTGGCTTTCAATATCTCAAAAGAAACGAAAATGGAGGATTTGATGAGCGCACCGGGTAAGCTGTATGAAAAACCCTCAGCCTCCAACAAGGTATTTCTAATGAAGCGTTTATTTAATTTGAAGATGTCTGAAGGTGGATCTGTTACTGATCATTTAAATGAGTTTAATACGGTTACAAATCAACTAAGTTCTGTAAGTGTGAACTTTTATGATGAGGGTAGGGCTCTTCTAATCTTGTGTTCATTGCCAGAAAGCTGGAATAGCTTGGTCATGGCTGTAAGTAAATCTATCTCTGGTTTAAACACCTTGAAATTTGATGATGTTATTGGTGTTATTCTTAGCGAGGAAATGCGAAGAAAAAGCACAGGTGAGACATCAGGCAATGCATTGATTATGGAGAGCAGGGGAAGACAAAAGGAGAGAGGAAAGAGCCAAGGTAATCGTGGCAAGTCTAAAACGGGAAGATCTAAGTCCAGACTGGGAAAGATAGAGTGATGGAACTGTGGAAAGAAAGGACATCTGAAGAAAGACTATAGATCTCTAAAGAAGAAAGGAGATGCACAACAGGAAACTACCCAGGAAGCAAATATAGCAGGTGATGTGTTACAAGATGCTTTGATTCTTGCATTAGATAATACTAGTGATTATTGGGTAGTAGATTGAGGGGCTTCATGTCATGCTACACCCCATAGGAAATACTTTCATGATTGTGTTCCAGACGATTTTGGACATGTTTTATTGGGTGATGATGAGCCATATAAAATTGTTGGAATGGGTAAGGTATGGATAAAAGTTAAGAATGGAACTGATTGGTTGTTGAAAGATGTAAGGCATATTCCTGCTATGAAAAGAAATCTGATCTCAACAGGGAAGTTGGGAGATGGCGGTTGTATATCTATATTTTGAGAAAAGTGGTGGAGGATCACTAAAGGATCAATGGTCATAGAAAAAGGAGACAGGGTAGGTACGTTGTATTTGTGTCCTCATAATACTGACCATTCTATCTCTTTAGCTTCCACAGGAACAGATACAGCATTGTGGAATCATAAGCTTGGCCACATGAGTGAGAAGGGGATGCAAATTCTCCACTCAAGGAAGTTGCTTCCATATTTGAAGCAGGTAAGTTTGGAATTCTTTGAAAACTTTGTTTATGGAAAACAGAAGAGAGTCAGATTTCTTCGGGTTGGGAAACAGAAGAAGAATGAAAAGTTAGAGATTGTGCATACAGATGTATGGGGACCGGCTCAGGTAAAATCTCTTGGTGGCTCTCATTATTATGTTACATTTATTGATGATGCAACTAGGAAAACTTTGTTTTATTGCATTAGACAGAAATCTGATGTGTTTGCTACTTTTAAGAAGTGGAAATCTTTGGTTGAGAATGAGACAAGAAAAAGGTTGAAGCGTCTCAGATATGATAATGGAGGTGAGTATTGCGTCAAGGAGTTTGATAGTTACTGATCATACCATGGGATTCGTGGAGAGAAGATAGTCCCAGGAACACCACAAGAAAATGGTGTGTCTGAAAGGATGAACAAAACGATCATGGAGCGTGCAAGGTGTATGAGCTTGCATGCAGGGTTGCCCTTACAGTTTTGGGTAGATGCTGTAAATACTGTTGTTTATTTAATAAACAAAGGACCTTCAAGTGCTTTGGATGGTAGTATTCCAGAGAAGGAATGGATAGGTAAAATGGTAAACTACTCATTTCTAAGAACGTTTGGTTGTGAAGCATTTGTCCATATTGATAAAGATAATAGAACAAAGCTTGAAGCTAAATCCAAGAAATGTACCTTTATTGGATATGAGGTTGATGATTTTGGTTATCGCTTATGGGATTATGAAAATAACAAAATAATTAGGAGTAGAGATGTGATATTCAATGAAAAGGTCATGTATAAAGATCAGTTGCAGGGAAAGAAACGGGAAAAGGAAAACACAGAGTACACAATAATTGATGAAATTAAAGAAAATAAAGTTCCAAAGGTGCCAGAAAATCAAGAACAACAGCAAGTACTTGAAACTATTGCAACTGCAAGAAGATATACCAGGATAAGTAGACTCCTTGAACAATACTCTCCTTCAATGTATTATTTATTGATGACCGATGATGGTGAACCAGAGTGTTATGAAGAAGCAATGCAGGTGAAAACTAGAAAGAGTGGGAGAAAGGCATGAATGAGGAGATGGACTCATTGGTAGGAAACCAGACTTGGGATTTGGTTCATTTTCCTGCTGGTAAAAGAGCATTGCAGAACAAATAGATTTACAGGTTGAAGGAAGAAGAAGGGGGTAAGAAGCGGTACAAGGCTAGACTTGTTGTAAAGGGGTTTGCACAGAAGAAAGGTATATATTTTGATGAAATATTTTCTCCTGTTGTTAAGATGACTTCAATTAGGACTATCTTAAGTCTAGTGGTGGTAGAAGATTTGCATCTTGAACAATTAGATGTAAAGTAGCCTTTCTCCGTGGGGATTTGGAGGAAGAGATATGTATGTAGCATCCACAAGGATATGAGGTCAAACGGAAGGAGGATTTGGTATGCAGGTTGAAGAAGAGCTTGTATGGCTTGAAGCAAGCTCCAAGGTAGTGGTATTTAAAATTTGACAGGTTTATGATAGAACAAGGTTATAGTAGATGTCATTCTGACCACTGTGTTTATTTCAAGAAGCTAGACAATGAAAGATATATTATCTTGTTATTGTTTGTGGATGACATGCTTGTTGTAGGGTCTAGCATGCAGGACATAAATGTACTCAAAAGGAAGCTAGCTAATTCATTTGCGATGAAGGATTTGGGTGCTGTAAAGCAAATCCTTGGTATGAGAATAACGAGAGATAGAAAAAATCGCAAATTGACATTGTCTCAGAGTGAGTACATACAAAAGGTGTTGGAGAGGTTCAGAATGCAGAATGAAAAACCAGTAAGGAAATGTGTCCCAAGACACAGGAAGAGACAGATCACATGTCCAAGATTCCCTATCAATCAGCAGTTGGCCTTCTAGCATGAAGGTGAAGAGGATAAATTTGCCAAGTCCAAGTCCAGCAAGTGCAGCAGCTGTGGAGTTGTTGTGATTAGTCTCCAATTGGGAGATTGTTGGTTGTGGAGCTAGATCTTCCAGTCTCATAGATCGGAAGAGAGACTATGAAACAGTGAAGAGGAAGTGCAACGGTTGTGCTGCAGGTTGTATCCCTTCTCTTTGATGGACGGTATAAGAATAAGGACTGGAAACTTCAGTGTGGACGTAGCCCAAGTTGGGTGAACCACGATATATCTGTGTCTCTCTTGTAATGTGTGTGTGATTATATTTGCATTTTTGTTTATTGTTATTGCTCCGTGATCCTGTTTTTCTAACAGCTATTATATGTGACCATGCAAAACCTAGCAAGATCATCCCAAGACTGATTACGTGCCCAGCACAACCTACAAGATCTCCCAGGGAGAAATTATATGCCACCAAGAAAAACCTAGCAAGAGAATCCCAGGACTGATTACGTGCTCAACACAACCTGCAAGATCTCCTAGGGATAAATTATATCCCACCAAGCAAAACCTAGCAAGAGCATCCCAGGATGGATTACGTGCCCAGCACAACCTGCAAGATCTCCCGGGGAGAAATTATATGCCATGGACAAAACCTAGCAAGAGAATTTGCCAGATCTCCCAGGGAGCTATTATATGCCAACAACAAAACCTAGCAAGAGCATATGCAAACCTCTCAAGCACTATTATATGTCCCTCCAAGCAAAACCTCGAAAGAGAATTCGCCGGATCTCCCAGGGAGATATTATATCCCATCGGAAAAACCTAGCAATAGTATCTACAAATCTCCCAGGGCGTTATTACATGCTTATCTGCACAACCTGTCCATGGCCACAGAGTATCAACCTGATACTCACCATACATCATCCTGATGTACATCATCACATGATCATCTTGATCATCATCATAGA
This sequence comes from Larix kaempferi, assembly GCA_027924585.1. Lineage (NCBI taxonomy): Eukaryota > Viridiplantae > Streptophyta > Pinopsida > Pinales > Pinaceae > Larix > Larix kaempferi. Next base: position 7,418,951 of record BSBM01000386.1, on the reverse strand, counting down.
ATCGTCCTAATGCATATCATCCAGAGTATCATCCTGATACTCATCACACATGATCATCCTGATCATCGTCTTGATGCATGTCATCATACATGATCCAATTGATCATACAAGGCATCCTCTTGATGCATATCAAAGCAGTAACTAGAGCATCGTCCTGATGCTCATCACACAACGCTTACATCCACAGCCATGTGAAGGATCCTCCTCTCACCGTGCTTGGAATGACTCCTGCAAATGTGTCCCATCACTTCTTCCTCAAAGTATCTTCAATCTGAAGAACACCAAGCCTCTCTCTAAAGTACTCAAACTTCACTCTAGCTAGTGGTTTCGTCAACACATCTGCAACCTGCTCATCCGTCGCAACATACAGGAGCTTCACTACTCCTCTCCGCACCATATCCCTGATATAGTGATATTTGATCTCTATGTGCTTCGACCTGTCATGAAACATCGGGTTCTCAGACAACTTCACACAACTCTGGTTGTCACAGAAGATACAGGTAGCATCCAATGGGAGATCAAATAACTCAGACAACAGCTTCCTAATCCATACTGCCTCAGAACTAGCTGAACAAGCTATGACATACTCTGCTTCGGCTGTACTCAATGCTACGCAGGACTACTTCCTGCTAAACCAAGAGATCACACCTGATCCCATACTGAAGCAACACCCAGAAGTGCTCTTCCTATCTGCAGCACTACCTGCCCAATCTGAATCAACATAACCCTCCAGGTTAAACTTTTGACTCGCATCATACTTGAGCCCATAATCAATTGTACCCTTTAGGTACCTCAGAATATGCTTTACAGCAACCAAGTGAACACCTCTAGGATCCGTCAGGAACTGGCTCAATGTGTTCACCGCAAATCAAATATCTAGTCTTGTGTTCGTCAGGTACATCAAGGACCCAATCATCTAACAATACACCATGACATCAACCGGATCAAATGAAGCACCACACAGAAGCTTCAGGTCGATTCCATAGGTGTGGCCATGGCCTTGCATTCCATCATCCCGAACCGCTTCAGGATCTCTACTGCATACTTCCCTTGTCCAAGGAAGTTTCCATCTGCACTCTACCACACCTCCATGCCTAGAAAGTAGTGCATCATTACCAATTCCTTCATCTTGAACTCGCCAGCAAGCTTCCTCTTCGTGTTGGCAATCAACCTATTCTCACCTGTAACAAACAGGTCATCCACATACAAAACTAGTATCACTGGATTTCCTTCCTCAACCTTGTAGTAAAGGTTGGAATCTGCTTTACTCTTGGTAAATCCCAAACTGGATAGAAAGTTGTCTATCCTCCCATACCAAGTTCTAGGATCTTGCTTCAATCCATACAAGGCTTTCTTCAACCTGCACACATATGAATCCCTGCCATGTGTCTCAAAATCGAGTGGCTACTCCACATATACTTCCTCTTCGACTACACCATTCAAGAAAGTTGTCTTAACATCCATTTGGTGTATCTTCCATTTCATCACTGCAACCAGATCAAGTACTGTTCTGATGGAATCATATCTGGCTACAGGAGCAAAATTCTCTTCACAATCTATTCCCTCTTTCTGGGAGAAACCACAAGCAACAAACCTCGCCTTGTATTTCTCTATGCTACCATCTGCAGCATGATTGATCTTATATATCCACTTGGAAGTCACGACAAACTTTCCTTCTAGTCTTGGGACCACATCCCAAACATCATTCATCATGATTGACTGGTATTCTTTGACCAAGGCATCCTTCCATTCTTTCTTTTCCGCTGCTTCTTCATAACTGGAAGGTTCTTTATTCATAATGTCACAGAGTAAGGAAACATAATTGGTATGTGATCCAGTTCTCTTCCTTTCTCTGTGTTCTTCTTCTGGAATGCCATATCTTTCTGCATCTTGGATGAGATCTCTAGCCCATGCAGGTTTTCTCTTGTGAGATTTCTTCTCACGGGGTGGATCTATAGGTTCTTGTGGATCTTCAATTTCACGATCTTCTAGAATTGCTTCATTCATAGTGGTATCTTGAAATCTGGTTACCTTTGGTTCTTCCTTGTCTTCAACAAGTGTCTTCCTTGATTTGATGTATGCTGATTTTTCATCAAATGTCATATCCCTGCTGATGTCAATCTTCTTGAACCCTGGAAAGTATATTTTGTAAGCCTTCGTGCTTTCACTGTAACCCACAAAGATGCCCTTCTTTCCTGAAGGATCTATCTTTGTCCTCTTTTCCTTTGGAATGTGTGTATATACAGGACAGCAAAATATCCTGAGATGGCTAACTTCAGGTTTCTTACCAAAGAATACTTCTTCTGGTGTCTTGTTGTCAAGTATCTTGTGAGATGTTCCGTTCTGCACATATACAGCTGTCCTAGCTGCTTCTTCCCATAGATGCATAGGCAGATCCTGGTCATGAAGCATTTCCCGTGTTGCTTCCATGATACTTCTATTCTTCCTTTCTGCAACTCCATTTTGTTGTGGATTGTAGGGAGCAGTCAATTCCTTCTTAATCCCTGAACCACTGCATAACTTCTTGAAATCACCTGAAGTGAATTCTCCGCCATTGTCGGATCTGAAGTTCTTGATTTTTTTATCAGTTTTATTTTCTATCAAGGCTTTGAATTCCTTGAACTTGTCAAACACTTCATCTGTATTCTTCAAGAAATAAACCCAAGTCTTCATAGAGAAATCATCAATGAAAGAAACATAGTATACATACCCACTCAAAGAACTGGATGACATCGGAGTGGATAATCTCCAAGATTCCTTTTGCTTTCCTTTCACTGCTTGGAAATGCCTTCTTTTTGTTCTTTCCTTTTGCACATCCTTTGCAAATTCCTTCATGCTTTGACTAGATTTCAAGAAGACCTTCTACAGCTTTGCTTGCAATTGGCAGTGCTCTATAGTGCACATGTGCAGGCCTTCTATGCCAAAGTTCACTTGGCTCAATGGACTCATGTACCATGGCATGTTCAAGTTGTCCCTTCAATTTGTGCAATCCTCCCTCTTGCTCTCCAATCACTACTGCATCATCTATGGTCTTACCCTTTGGCCACATGAGTACTTGGCCATCCACAAATGCAACTCTAATTCCCTTTGCATCCAAAGATGATATGGAGAGGAGATTCTTCTTGATCCCAGGTACATATAGAACATCTTTCATCTTCAAAGACTTCCCAGAGTCTAGTTTGTAGGAGGCTTCACCACTTCCTTTGATAGGATACTAATAGTCATCCCCAAGTTTCACCTTATGGAGTGACTCATGTTCAGATAGATCTACAAAGGATTATTTAAACCCAGTCATGTGTTTGGAAGCCCCACTATCGATAAGCCAATCATCACATCCATGAGAGATAGTACCTGTGAGAACAAAGATTAGAACATATTCTTCTTCACTTGATGAGTCATCACGTTCTTCTCTATTCTTCTTCTTGGGAGGTTCATCATCTTCAGCAGCATGATCATGATATATTTTCCTATTTCCCTTCTTCTTATTGGTGTTGAAATCTATTTTCTTCTTTGGACAATGTCGGGAAAAGTGTCCCTTCTCATTACATGTGAAGCATCTACCATGAGAAGTATCTTTAAATTTCTCCCTTTGTTGATGGTGAGAACATTTCCTATGAGATCTTTCCCTTTTGAACTTACTCTTCTTATCAGGTGCTTTGAGAGCTTGATCTTCATTCCCCATCTTTTCTTCTCAGGCCACAATCCTTGCTTCTTCTTGTGAACATTCCTCCCACAGTCTACTAAAAGGGATCAATTTCCTTCTTGCACAAATTCCTTGGATGAAGGAGTCCCATGACCTAGGTAGGCCATTCAAATTGGTCATTACAATTTCACCATTCTCCACTACTTCATCCACAGCTTCAAGTTGTTCCTTGATTTGAGAGACCTTAGAAAAGTAGGATTGAATGGTCTCTCCATTCTGAAGCTTTACCCCTTTCAATTGGTTCTGCAGAGTCATCTTTTGATTTATGTTCTTTCCTTGAAACAACTTGGTCAAGGAGTCAAACATATCCTTAGGTGTCTTAAGGGAAGACACATGGGGTATGAGATGGTATTTGATAGAATCAGCAATGATTCTCTTAGCCTTGACCAGGTTCTTCTTATGTAAGTCTTTAGCCTCTTCTCTCTCTGGGACTGGAACCTCTTCACTTATGTAAGTGTCCAACTCATTCTCTTCTAGGATTAACCCAATCCTATACTTCCAGGCTCAGAAGTTGTCATCCCCTTCAAGATTATCCTCAAGCTTGGTGTGGTGAGACATTTTAATGAGAAACTCAAATGGAAATAAAATATTTAGGTCTTACCACTTGATTTGCTGAAAACTGGATCTGGACCTGGATTAGGGTTTGTCAGAGAAACCCTAAAAATTCAAAATTTGAATTTCAAACTTCTGAAAGAATAGAAAGATGTGCCTTGCTGAGCTAGTCAAGCTGGTATACTCAGAATTTGAAATCTGCAAATTTTCACCCCTCAAAATTGCTTTTGAAATTTCTGGATTCACTGGACAGGACCCCAAACTAGGGTTTGATTTTATTGGAGCTTCACCCAACCAAAAAGTTCGATCCAAAGCTATAAACTTTGATTTTTCAGAGGAGCTTCCAGCCGTGGTCTCCGATTTCAGAAATTTCAATTTTTGCAGAAACCCTAATTTTTAGGTCAAAACTGAAAATGCTCAGAATTCAATTATGTCTCGACAAAAAGATGCGCCCTTGCTAGGAGAGTCAATCTAGCCTTCTACATTTGATTATCTATGGAGAGAAACCCAAAAATTAAGAAGCCCTAGCTTTCGCAGCTGCACAGTGCCTTCTTCTTAGGTCAGCTCTGATACCATGTTAATTTTTCGATAATTTCATTCCATTATCATTCGGGATCTCTAAGAAAATAACATGTACAACATATCTATAACATATCAATCATAGACACAATAACAAGCACACAAGAGACACAAATTTTCACCGGGAAAACCAAGAAGGTGAAAAACCCCGCAACTTCCTCAGAGATAGAATAAGCCCCAATACAAGATCACAAGGATAAAACCCAAAGAGATGTCTCTAGTAGATACTCCTCCTCCTCCATTTGCGACACTTGTGACACTTACAAATACAAATGATGACAATTATGATTGGAGGAATAAAACATCTCCATCATGAATATAATAACGTACAAGTGTAATACATAGAAGAATATCTTCCGAAGTTACAAATACATCAACAAAATGAACATGAAGACGTAAAGAACTAAATGGATAATGTGTTGTGTATCTTCAACTTTTGTTGTTGTCTTAATTAACAACTCTCATTCAAGGTTTTTCAATTCTTCAAGGGGTCTCAGGCAAGGCTTCCATTTATCTCATTTTGTATTCCTTCTGGTAGTAGAGGATTTAAGTAGGTTGATTCTTGAAGAAAAAAGAGAGGGTTATATCAGTGGTATAAGAGTTGTAGTCTTGATGAACATTACCCACTTGATATTGTTAATGATATTTTAATATTTGGTTAATGAACTTTAAGAGATATGAGGTAGTATAAAAATCTCTTGGATATCTATTGTAGTGAACCTGGAAGGAAGTGAACATGAAGAAATATTGCTTGTTTTCAATGGGATGGAAGAAAATATAGAAAGATGGATCTATCAAATCTTTTCTCTGAACTATGCTTCTCTAGGTGAAGGACTAAAATATATGGTTTAATTTAAAACCAAATGATTAAAAATTTGAATATTGGTTTTAGCTATACAATAAGATTAAAGCTAGAATGACCTAGTTGTGCCATAGCTGGTTGTCTCATGGAGGTATATGGGTGTTGGTTAAGTTGGTTTTGGAGAGTATCCATGTTTATTGGTTATCCATAGCTAATGTACCAAAATGTATACTTGAAAAGATAATAATAATAATGTTTTAGCTTTCTATAAACACGTAAGAATGAAATATAAGGAATTCCCTAGTAAAGTGGTCCAAAATAGCTAAGACAAAGGAGTTAGGGAGTTATGTATTAAAAAAATGGCATCTACCTATTTTGTCAGGCCCTAGTTGTTAAAAGCTTTTGAATAATTTTATTTCATGAAGGGTTATGGGCCAAAGTGATAAAATCTAAATATCTAGGAGATTTGTCTGCAAAGGAGTGGATCATAAAAGAAAGCAAAATCTTCAAGGGAGCTTCCAGTGTATGGAAAGGATTAGTCAAGGCTTGTCCAGTCATCAACAACTGGGTAACCTGGAAGATGGGCAGAGGTGAAAAACTGAGGCGAGGAAAAGACCCCTGGATAGGGTTTGATGGGAATTATAGAATGTCCCCTAGTTTGTTTGAGGCTCTTCATGCACAAGGAAAGGCAAGGCTTGCACATGTGACTACTTGAGTTTCCTGTAAATTAGGTGTGGGGCTATAAGAAAACAAACGACTTGAATCTGTAGGAATCCATGATAGAAAAATGGACTAATTTTATCTCTTGTTTTTAAAAAAAAACATATCACTACAGGACCATGATAATGAGGGTATATAGTAAAAAAAACAAAGCAATGAGAATGCTAACAACAAAATTTGGGTATAAAGCATTGATTGAAGAGGGAAATGGGGAGACAAAGGTATGATGGTGGAATATAGAAAGCTACTTAAATACCATAATCTTCCTCTGGTTATCCCTCTTGAATAGCATTCTCATGACATAAAAGGAATTGGACTGAGCCACATAGATGTGTTCTCTGCTAGGGAGATAATGAAATCATTAATAATCTTTTCTAACTTTTCCTTTCTCAATTTCAATTTGGAAAAAAAAATGTTAGTAAATGGTTCATTCTCCTGGGAAAAAGATACATTTCTAGATTTTTTTGAACATTGGATCAAAGATCCTACTTCCTCGAGCCATAGGGCCTTGCCCCATTTTGTGTCATGGGGGATTTGGCTAGCCATAAACAAAAAGTCTTTTTGACGGAAACAAAAAAAACTTTTAATTTTTAATTGGACAAGTTTATCATAGCATGATACTCTCTAGTAGAGAAATTTATAAGGATCCAAATAAAAATGTCGCAAGAATTTCGAAGGAAATTCAAATAAATTATGATTATCCTTGTGGAAATTTTTATGGAGCTATACAAGGTAGTCCGGGAAAGTGTGGTGTTGGTGCCATCCTTCATATAAACAATCATCATCATTTTGTTCTAATGTCCAATGCTGGCCTTTGTTCAAACAATAGAGTTGAGTTCTTTTCTTTGTGGATATTGTTGAAATCTATAGAAGACAATTTTGTCAAAACATTGTAGGTTCTGGGAGCCTTCTAAACTACTTGTGGACTAGGCAAATGAAAAGTGCCAAATCACTAACTTGGCTCTAATACCTTTCATGAAGATTTTACCTCTAGAGAAACAATGATCTAGAGGTAAAATCTCACTTTGATCCAATCTCCTTCACTCATATTTACAAGGTTTTTAACAACAAAGAATACCTCTCTCTACAAGAAGGTACTTTATCTATACAAGAATTCAAGGAGGATGGTTTGTCCTTTTAATCTTCTATGTCTATCTTTTGCATAAAGTAGAAGAATTATCTTATTTCAAAATTAGCCCTCGTTGGGGTATGTTTTCTTCTATTTTGATGCTTTGTTAGCACTATAGTAGGCTCTTGAAGGCCTCATTGACGAATGGATGAGTGTAAATAAGTAGTTTAGCACTGGACTAATGGCTTACATTTTTCATATTTTTGGACTTGAGCCAATAAGTTAAGACAATGTATATTTTTATTTCAAGCTTGGAATATCAAATATAGAGTTCTTTTCTCAGAAAAAAAATTCTCGTTCACTGGAACCCAAGAAATATTCTCATATATTAAGGTTGTTGATGCTTTATAGAGGTACCAAATTGGAGTTCCTTTGGATAATTGGATTGAATGATCTATACATCATTATTTGGTGTACCACAAAATTATTTTATGTAACACAGATTTCCACCATTCCTTACCACTTGACACAAGCTTCCAAAGTAAATTTGCACCAAGGGAAATATTCATTAATATTGGACCTTTTATTCCCAATCCACCATTTTCCAACAATGCTATTACAAGTTCTCACTTTACTAAGTGATATTTTTTGTTTTTAGACTTCCCCCCTTGCCATAGTATTTTTCTAATTTCTCTCCCAATATAATTCATGATGCTTATAGGTGCCAATAGAAAAAAATCAATCAATAATGAGAAAGTTGAAAGTACATATTTGATTAAGATGACCCTTCCAACTAGATTGGGCCAATATGCCTCCCAATGTTGCATGTTGGCCCCTTAAACTTTTTCACAATATGGAGCTAGTGATTTGATGTGGGGTATCTCAAAGATATGGGCATTCCCAAATATTTGAAGAAACAACAATTTCTTATATAAGTGAAGTCCATGTTTCTATCTATTCCAATCATTAATAGCAGAGTGTGCCATCCATAAATAAATATGCCTCTTACCATTATTTTTTTTTCTCATAAGGAATTAATAAAAATATCTAGGATCCTCTTGAATCTAGCAATGTAACCCCCTCCCATCAACATGGTATCATCTGCAAACTAGGAGTGATTGATGACTTTGACCCCTTTGGTAATAACAATTCCTCAATATTTCCATCAACCCTTTATTTCTCCAATACTGTAGTTAGAAATCCACCATAATTTTATATAAGAGAGGAGAAAGAGAGCATCCTTGACGCAATCCCCTAAAAAATTGGAAGATCTTGTTGATCTACCATTAACAAGCAGTGTAATCAATGGGAAACCAATGCATGCTCTTAATATCCATATTATTGAATTTTCATTCATTCCAAATATAGACAAGACACCCAAACAAAAAAGAATGGTGAATTCTTTCAAAATCAAAAACTAAATCAATTTAACTCTATTGGCCAAAATGGTGAATTCTTGTTGTACTAAAATGATATTGTCGGTGATTTTATTTTTTCTATGAAGCCACCCCGATTTTCTGAGATTAGCTTGGACAAAATATTGTTTTACTCTATTGACCAAAATCTTGGTTAGAATTTTATATGTTGAATTATAGAGTGAAATAGACCTAAACCTAGAGAGTGACACAAGCTTGGAATCTTTTGGAACCAATGCTAAAAAGGAAGAGTTAGTTGTACCTCCAATTTTTGGATTTCCCCTTATCCAATTTAACATTCAATATAGCTTGTATTTGATGTTGTATGGTAAATCACTAAAGAAATGTAGAGCGAAACCATCAGGTATTGGTGCCTTATAAATCTCCAAGCCCTTTATAGCTTATACTACTTCCTCGTATCATATCTCCTTTCCGAGATCAATGTTTTCCTCTTCACTTATTCATGGGATATCCAACAACATTTTGTCAAGAATAGTGAAATACACATCATCTTCACTTGTGGAAATTTGCTTGAAGTGAAGATATTCTTCCTCTTTAATGGATTCAAAATTTGGAAATTTCTATCCATTTTCTCATTAGGTTAATCTTGACTCGATTAAAGAGCTAAATATGGGTTTATTGTTAATGTTTTATGGGCCCATGGTTCTAGGTAACCCATTGTATTGCATGTGAGGAATCCTACTTAAAGGCTTGTGTAACCCCATTGTAGATTACCCAAGATTGGTAGATGATGGTCGGATTGGCCATGCCTTGCCCTGAGTGGTCAAGGGTAATAGATCTATTGTTGTTGGTTTTCCCGGGTTGGGTTTCCATGGTAAATATTCTTCTTCATTTTGTGTGTGATTGCTTCATATATGTAATTATGTGTTTTGTTTCCTAACATTTCTTTGATTATTTATTTGACATTGTTCTTAAGCTACTTTCCTTTAGCTTTCTTATGAAATAAAGTGGCGCTATTGTCCCTAGACTTAAGCTGGAGGCTTCTTGACTTTAAGTGCCAATGATCCTCTTACTTCCAGGAATACGAGTTGGATTTGTGGCTTAAATATATCTTCTATAAAATGTGGTTAACAAATATTTCACAATTCCCCATCTTGCACTGCAGTCACCCTATTTGCTCTCATCTTTCTCTTTTCTTGGAACTTGGCAAGTGATATGAGGTCTTTTCCCATGCCTTCAACTCATATTTCACCAATTTAAACATGGATTCCAAAACAAAAACATGGAGATCCTTCTATGTTCATTCCCCAATCCCTTTGAATCATGTATATAACCTCTTCTTCCTGAAGACAATGGGGATTGAAGCGAAAAGGAATAGGCCCAATATCTTCCATAAATTGAAATACAAGAAAAATGGGTTTGTGCTCACATAGACCCTAACGAATAATATGATTATAAAAAGAAAAAATTTTCAAAATAAAATTGTTGTAAAGGAGACCGTGGTCAATTAGATGACAGAAGGAAAATCCCCAAGACCTGATGGCTTCACCATAAACTTCTTCAAATTCTGCTAGAGCTTCTTCAAGCAAGATATTATTGATTTAGTAGAAGAATCCAGAAAAAAAAAAAGATGGGTGTTTCCAACCCTGAACTCAAACTTCCTCACGTTGATACCCAAAGAAGTGGAGCCACCATCCCTGGTAAGTTTCAGCCCATTTCCCTCTGCAATATTGTCTAAAAAATTATCACTAAAGTGGTGGCCAGTTGATTCAAGCCCCTTCTCCCGATCCTCATCTCTCAGGAGAAAATGGGTTATGTGGAAGGAAGACAAATCCTTGACGGAATTATCCTGGCTCATGAGGTGATCCACTCTCTAAAACTCACCAAAACCCCGGGAAGGATAATGAATTTGGACCTCTCAAAGGCTTTCGACAATCTCAGTTGGGAGTTCATTGAAAAAATGCTTCAAGCTTTTGGGTTCTGCAATGAATGGATTCAATGGATCTTGGCTCTCACCTCCTCTACTTTATTCTCCATCCTTGTCAATGGCTACTCCTCCTCCACTTTCTCACCCTCAAGAGGAATACATAAAGGTGATCCACTATCTCCATTCCTCTTCATTCTAATGATGGAAGGCCTTATCAAAATGCTTAAAACTCTGGTGAACAGTGGCTCCCTCAAAGGACTTTCCCTTCATGGTTTCGCTCCTATTACTCATCAACAGTTTGTTTATGGAAACCTTCTCTTTGGTCATCCCTTAGTTCAGGAGGCTTCTATCCTTAAAAAGACCCTTGCTACTTTCTCTCCAGCGTCCGGTACCACAATCAACCTGGAAAAATCCCATTTTTTCTTCTTTAACACTAGTACCATCACTCAAAGAAACATCAAGCGCATCTTAGGTTTCCAGGTTTCCAACCTCCCCTCTAAATATATTGGCGCTCCTCTCTTTGAGACTGCCATCAAACACTCCTCCTGGAGAGAAATCCTTAACAAAATGGAATCCAAAGTCTCCACTTGGACTTACAGAACTCTCAACCTTCCCAATCACCTCATTCTTCTCAAAGTTGTCCTTCAATCCCCGCCTCTCTATCTGTTGTTGGTTTTGGCCGCTACCAAATGGGTACTTAAACTCATGAAAAAATTCAAATATCCTTTATTTGGGGAGGAAATCATGATAATCGCAAGTGGGACCTGGTTAAGTGGCAGACTATTTGCAAAACCAAGCGGGAAGGTGGCCTTGGTCTTCGGGATCCTGACTTAAATAATCAAGTGCTCTCTGCCAAATTTTGGTGGAATTGGGTAACGTCTAAAAACTCCACCTAGTCTCAACTCTAGAACAGCAAATATGCCCCAAATTGGCCACCTCATCAGCGTATTTGGTTCAACCTAGACCCCCTGGGCTCTCTCATCTGTAGGGTGGCCAATTGTCAGCGAGCATTGATACAACAACATAGCTTCTAGGAGATAAGAGAAGGAAATCAAGCAAACTTCTGGCATGACTTCTGGAAACAACGTCCCAATCTACTCCCTTTTGCTACCAGGCCATATTTTCACCTTCAGTTCCAGGAAAGGGGTAATTCCAAAGTTAGTAACTACTAGATCCCCATGAACAACTTAGAGGCTCAAAGTTGGATGCATCCCAGACACTGGGACCCTCCAATCCCTCTAGAAAGCACAGAGGAACTATGGAAATAATTGCAAACCAGACATCGAAGATCATACATAACCCAGATATTCTTAGATGGGGCTACTGTACCAAGGGCTCCTTCACTACAAAAGAAGCTTACTCCCTCCAAGCTCCAAAAGATGCAGGGCATCAAAATCCAATTTGGAAAAATATATGGGGTCTTAATCTGTGGCCTAAAGTTTCCACCTTTCTTTGGTTGCTAGCCCATCGTAAAATCCTCGCCTGGGACAATCTTATCAAAAGAGGCTTTCACGGACCCTCCTGGTGCATTTTGTGTGGTGCCCACGATGAAACTATTGACCATCTCCTGGACTCTTGCGAGATGGCGAATGAGATCTGGAATCAAGTTGCAAGCCGGTGCAGGCATACCAAGAGAATCTAGGGGGACATTGTCCAAACCATTGCTCAATGGGATATCAATCCCTTCGAGAGTAAGATGGTCAATCGACTTTGGGAGCTAACCTTAGGTATTATCACTTGGAACGTCTGGAAAGAAAGAAACATAAGAATTTTTGAAGGCAAGCACAAAAATATCACATAAATATGGTACTCCATAAAGACCAATATACAGGAAACTCTCTCCATCACCATCTGGAGCACCTCGGACCTCCCTACCTCGGCAATGGAAATATTAATCCTCAACAGCTGGGAGGTAAACCTCTCCATTCCTCCCCCACTGACGTGTGCTCCCAATGCCAATATTTCTAGCCCCGAGCTCTGGAGTAAACCACCTTCCCACTTCTTCAAACTCAACTTTGATGGGGCTTCCAAGGGAAACCCGGTAGCAAAAGGCTTTGGCGGGTCCATCAGAGAATCCTTTAGCTCCATCAACTGCATCTATCATGGAACAATTGGACACAACACCAAAAAAATTATGAACTCTATCAGCTGAACTCTCAAGGATGTTGGAAGGTTTAAAAACTGCAAAAGCAAAAAATCAGTTACCTTTGATAGTAGAAGGAGATTCCAAAATCATCCTCTCCCTAGCCAAGCCTATTTATACTGACTCCATTTTGATGAAGGTGTCCCCCAGCTGGCGACTAGAGCAATGCCTGAATGAGCTAGCATCTATTCTCAAGAGGATCAGAACAATCTCCTTTCAGCATGTCCATCGTAAATCCAACTCTGTAGCGGATCTCATGGCCAACCAAGGGGTTGTGAACAACTCAAACCTCACTATTTACACCCCCACCACCATGGACTCCTATGATCTACACCAATAGTGTCATGCTTTGGCCAAGAAGGACCTCTCCACCTCGGATCCAGGTGATAGTACTGCTCGCACGAGCCAGCTCCCCTCTAGAGCCCACAACCCTCATGAGAAAAACAACCAAATGATAGGCCTTCAAACTGTCGATCCCTCCACCTGTCAGCACACTCACCAAGACGACATCTAGGAGTTAATTGGCGAGGACTTGCTTCAATGCGCAACATTAACTTGGCCTCATGCAGCCTCGACGTCGGAAGATGGTGCTGGAAGGCACCTCAACCTTTAATTCGCCACCCTCATTGATAATGGTTGCGGATCCCATTAACTCCTTCTGTAGAGATAAAGAAAGCAAGCAAATCTTCCTGCTTTTCACCATCGGCTTTCGTGATTATCCCACCGCTCTGGCTCCCGCTCGGCACTGTTTAGTTGTTATTGCCTCGGGTCTTAGTCCAGACGATTCTGGATGCCCCACTACTATGGCAAGGCATGGACTATTAGAGGAAATTTGGATGAAAAATGGGCCTTTTAACCCTAAAGTACAATTTCTTGTCATCACATATTAGTCAATCAAAATGCTTTAAAATTCAAACAAGGTGCATATAAAAAAATTGGAGGGAAAAAATAAAAACTACTTTTTTGGATCGTATTTTCAACTTATCTACTTGTAGGTTTACTAAAATTTCAAGCGAGGGGACTCGTTGGATGCATAATTAAATTATGCATCCAACGAGTACCCATCTTGCATATTTTTAACAACATCAACACTATGAAAAATCGAAAATACATTAAAAAACGTGTTTTCTCTCACTAGAAACACGTTTTTAATGTATTTACAATTTTTCATGGTGTGGATGTTGTTAAAAGTATGCAACATGGGTACTCGTTGGATGCATAATTTAATTATCCATCCAACGAGTCCTCCCGCTTGAAATTTGAGTAAACCTACAAGGAGATAAGTTGAAAATACGATCCAAAAAAGTAGTTTTTTTACTCTCTCTCTACTATTATTTTATTATTTTCCTTAGGAGGCCCATGTTTTACCCAAATTTCCTCTAATGGGCACTCCTAGATGAGGGGGTAGCATGAAAGGTTCCAACAGGAAACCCAGAAACGCCACTGACTGGACAACAATGGATGGATATGCGGAGGGCATCTCTACACCCACTCGCAGTCTCATAGACAGTTGGGAAGCACGCAGAGTCACGGCCATGCTTGCCTCTGGAAGAAATGGTGGAAACATTAACCACTACTGGTTAATGAAGAACATGATGAGCACCTTGGTGGAGGAAGTTATTGCTAATTGGTCCGCCAACAGAAGCACGCTCAGGAACTTCAAAACATACCTGACAAAAATTGGAGAGGGTCTGAACATTATGGATACCAGTCTGATCTAGGAGAATTTCTCCCTTGGGCGTAGTAACGAGCTGGAAACGCTCCAAAAGAATGATGGCGATGAAGACCCGGCTGGACAAGAGGACGCTACAAAAATGGTGGATGATCAGGTTAGGGCAAGCGACGGTCATCCTCCTGCAGCGTTAGCCATTTCCAACTCTACGCAGAAAAGCAACACTAGGGAAGCAGAGAATGGAAACACTCTCCCAGGAAGCAGCACCAGACCTCCATCCCCGGCTCTCCCCTCCCCTGGGACAGTGGAAGATTATTTTGGCAACTTCCCTATAATTGAATAAGAACCAGACATGTTCCATGCCGGAGCTACTCCCTAATCGGTCTCCTAAGGTGCCGAGTTACTACTGTGATTTCCATCTTTTCTGTTTCAATTTTTGCTATAGCCTGTTTTTCAGAACTCTTAGTGTACAGACTATGTATTTTTTGAACACACCCAGCACCATAACTGGGCAGGCCTCTTCTGTAAGGTATTTTTTTTGTATAATGCCAGTTTCTACAATATTTTCGAGAGGTTGAGATGGTGGCTTCATCACCTGAGGCCTCCCCAGCCAGCTCTCAATAGTTTTGACACCTGTATAATCTCTGCCACGTTTTTCGGCTATAGTAATTAAATTTTTCTCTGCAACTTTACAAAAAAAAAAATCCTTCATCATTTTCAATATATATCCAACGCTCATAGTGTGATTTCATAAGTCATTTATATTACAATTATTTATTAAATTTCAACATTTATTCACTTGCGTTACAATAACGTATTAATTTTACTTATGCTAAAATTATCTATTAATGGGCAATTATATAACCACAATTTAACTAAAGCGACATAGCCTTTGAAGGTGTCATTTAACTTAATAATACTTAAAAATAAACAATATATCAATATACTATATAGATAAGGATCTCTCATTTTGGTTATTTTTGTAGTTATTCTGAAGTAAACCTCTATGTATTATGTGTGAGGCATTGTTATTTCTTGTGTTTTAGGTTATATTTGCTATTGTTTTTCTTGCATAAGTTTATAAAAATCTTCATCTAGTACCAAATTTAGATTATCGCCTTTAGGTTTCGTCTTTGTTGTTATGGTTTAACTCTTTTTATGAATAGCAAAGGTATATTGGTTATGTGATAAACCTGCGTTTGAGTCTTTGATAATCTTGGGTCTGCAATAAATCTTGTGAAAAAAATGGTGAACAATTTAGGAATAGAAATAGAGAAGTTTAACGACCGAAACTTTGATTTATGGAAAATAGATATGGAATACCTTGTTGTAGATAGAGAACAAGGGGTTGCAGTGGATCCAAGTACAAAACCCACAAGTATGTTGAAAGAAGATTAGGAAAGACTGGAAAAAAAAAGCACAATTTGAATCTACCTCTCAAATCCAATGTTGAATGTATGTGGAGAAGACAACAAAAGAAGTTTTAGGATAAGTTAGGGAACTTGTATAACTCAAAGTATTTGGTATACGAGTTATTTCTTTTGAAGTTGTATCATCTTAGGATGGAGGATGGTGACTGTCACGAACCATCTAAATTGCTTTATTACTCTACTAAGTCAATTTGTTTATGTTAATATTAAGATGGAGGAAGAAGATATGTGTATTACCTTATTATGTTATCTGTCAAAATTTTGAGATAATTGGTAGTACCATTCAATCCATAATAAAGTTTGAGGATGTAGACACATCATTGTTATCAAAGGAAATGAGGAGAAAATCCAAGGGTGTGACATCTGAAGTTTTATTTGGGAGACATCATTCCCAACAAAAGAAAATAATCCTTTGTGGGAAGATCTAAATCTCCAAGACAATTTGCAAAGAATTGTTGGAAACACAATAAAGCTAGGAATTATGAGAAATATTGCAAATATAAGAATGTTAATAAATGTAAGGGATCTGATGATGCCCCTTCAATGGAAATGAAATCCTCCACAAAGGAATAATGTTTACTTGCATCTATAAGTACACATGCAAATCATGATGTATGGTTTATTAACGTGGGTGCTTCATTTCATATGAATCCTCATAGGGAGTGGTTTTGTCACAATGAAAATTACAATGAAGGTTATGTCTTCTTGGCAGATGACTTGATATCCAAAATTATAGGGTGTCGAAGGGTCTGTTAAAGTTACAGCATCATGAGTCATTCTCTAGGTCAATATTATGTGTCAAGATTGAGCCTCATGTGTCGAGGTAGTGCCTTATAGAAGCATGAGTTGGAATCAGGAAACTTAGAGAAGAATCTTGAGTTGGAATCAAGAATGGTTAAGCTTCATGTGTTGAGGCAAGTGCTTTGTATGTCAAAGTGATGATGTTGTACAGTATTTCTAGTCAAGGCTAAGGTCTTGTGCGTCAAGACATACCTTCATGTGTTGCGGTGGTGCCTCGTGTGTTGAGATGATGCTTTGCATGTTGAAACATGTATGGTGTGTGATGTATTACTAACCATGGTTGAGATATTAAGTCTCCTCTAGAGACTGACCACCTATAGAGTGAATTAATTTAGCACATAACCACTTGTAATGACAGTAGAACAATATGATCACATCATTGGGAAAATATCCTTAGTATATATGATATGATAATTAAGCTGGCACATGTGGACCATGAAAATAAGACAAGAGATAAAGATAAGATATGAGAGAATTCGAATTGCACAAAAGAATTAATTAAGAAAGAATCTGAATTGTTAAACTTCAGTGAAGACTTTAGTAAATCAAAGGAGAACTCGAATTTATCGCTACAGTGATGTTAACAAGAAAGAATCAGTTAAGAGAGGTAACTAAGTGATAACAAAGAAGATCTAGTTAACTAAGTGTTATTGCATGACGACACTTATGTTAAACTAGAAGACGACACTTGAGTTGTGACACTTGAATGATGACACTTAAGTTAGCCACCTAGAACTAAGTGGGAAATCTTTCAGTTAAGGGGCGAGTTCATCCTAAGAATCAGTTCGGTGAGTTAATGCACTACATGAGAAGTGGGATGCATTTATTCATGCAATATTGATGCATCCATATGGAGGGAGAGTTCATCCTGAAGTCAGAAGATAAAAATAGAAGCCGACGCATGTGAAGAATGTATAAATATGTTATACATGATTGATGAATTTAGTGTGAAGCGGATTCTCTTCTCTCTAGAAGGCAATGTGCTTCTCTTTGTGCGGGATATTATTCCAAGTCTCTCTTCTCTATCTTTCTCTTGCTTTGTAATTGCACCGGGGGTGCTTGATGTAAAAGACATTCTCTGCTATCTATCAATATACTAAGGAAGTTTTTGCTGGGGTTTTCTCCCTCAACTCATAGAGGGTTTCCCTGGGGTAAATTCATGTGTCGAATGTGATTTATTATGTGTATGATTGTTATTTGATTTCAAGTATTATTGCAGCTCTGAATTAAAGATAAAAAAACAACATGGTATCAGAGCTCAAGGTGTGAAACAGCTAAGTTCAACAATCAAGCTTGATCCTACGTAGATCCTGAGTGTGCACAGTACTTGAAGAACAATGGCCTCAATCTCAGTGAGACCGGAAGTTGTGTGGCTTAGGAAGCTACTTGTTGGGTTGTTCAGTGAGAAGCTTGAGACTACTGTCATTTTCTCTAACAATCATATCTACATAAATGTCTCAGAAAACCATGTGTTTCATGACAGATCAAAACACATTGAGATGAAGTATCACTACATCAGAGACATGGTCCAGAGAGGTTCCATAAGACTTCGGTACATTGCTACTAAGAGCAGATAGAAGATATGTTGACTAATCCTCTGTCAGTGACAAACTATAGGTACTTCCGAGACAAGATTGGCATGGAAGAGAATGCCTCCCTCGCTGAGAGGGAGTGTTAAAGTTACATCATCATGATTCATTCTCCAGGTCAATCTTGTGTGTCAAGATTGAGCCTCGTGCGTTGAGGTAGTGCCTTATAGGATCCTGAGTTGGCATTATGAAACTTGGAGAAGAATCTTGAGTTGGACTCAAGAATGGTTAAGCTTCATGTGTTGAGGCAAGTGCTTTGTATTTCAAAGTGATGATGTTGTGTAGTGTTGCTAGTCAAGGCTAAGGTCTTGTGTGTCAAGACATATCCTCATGTTTTGAGGTGGTGCCTCATGTGTTGAGGTGATGATTTGCATGTTGAAGCATGTATGTTGTGTGATGTACTACTAACCATGGTTGATCTATTAAGTCTCCTCTAGAGACTAGCCACCTCTAGAGTGAATTACTTTAGCACATAACCACTTGGAACGATAGTAGAACAATATGATCAAATCATTGGGAAAAAATCCTTAGTATATTTGATATAATAATTAAGTTGGCACATGTAGACCATGTTGATAAGACAAGAGATAAAGATAAGATGTGATCAAATGTGAGAGACTTTGAATTGCACATAAAGAATTAATTAAGAAATAATTTGAATTGTTAAACTTCAATTTACATGATGTTTACTTGCATCTATAAGTACACATGCAAATCATGATGTATGGTTGGTTAAAGTGGGTGCTTCATTTCATATGAATCCTCATAGGGATTGGATTTGTCACAATGAAAATTACAATGAAGGTGGTGTCTTCCTGGGAGATGACTCAATAGGCAAAATTATAGGGTGTGGAAGGGTCAAGCTCCTACTCAACTATGAAAGCATTCTAAACATTCCACATCCAACTAGAAATATGATATATATAAATAAGATGGGTGATGTATTTTTGCATACTTGATTTGAAGAGGATACATACAAGATGGTCCAAGGAGCATTGGTGTTAATGAGGCAAGGTCGGATTGGAACATTGTATAAGTTGTTGGCAAGTACTTTTAATGTTGGGTGTAACAGTGATGTTGTTCCCAAGGATAACAATAAATAAGACATGACCCCTATTGTACCTAGAGAAAAGAAAATGCCATGGCATCAAACACTGGGACATATTGGAGAGAAGGTATTTCAAGCATTACTTGGAAAAGGTATGGTTGAAGGTATGTCTGATTACTCATCATATTTATATTTATGTGAACAATGTATATATATGGAAACAAAAATAGGTGAGATTCTCATCTGGTGCTACAACAGGAAAATGAATCTTATATTTAATACACAATGATGTATTTGGACCTGTTATTGTTTCATCACTAGGTAAACCTATGTTTTAAGTTCCATTCATTGATGATTTCTCAAGAAACACATGGGTCTATTCCCTGCATAATAAATATTCAAGGTTTTTGGTAAATTTAAAGAGTTTAAGGCTCTTGTAGAAAACCATATAGAGAAGAAAATAAAGGTGTTCATGATGGATAATGGTGGAGATTTATGTGGAAATGAGTTCAAGTAATTTCGTAAGAAGTGCAAAATAGCAAGGAAAAAGTACTCCATACACACCTCAATGGAAGAAAGTTTTAGAAATAATGAACAGGATTGACTGATGTAAAAGGAAAGAAACATGCTCAGTGGTGTAGTGTTATCATAGGACTTTTGGACAAAGGTAGTGGATATTGCGCATTACTTTGTAAATCATTCACCTACATCAATGTTGGTTGGTAAAACTCCACATGAGGCATGGACTTCTAAAAAAACATTTCTTAAACATCTCAAATATCTAGAACTATTAGGGAAGCAATGGATTTTGACAATAGTAAACTTTGAAAGAAGGCCAACAGTTGAAGAAATGGATGCCTTGGATAAAAATAAGACTTGCAATTTAGTTGAGATGTCAATTGGAAGAAAACCTATTGGTAGCAAATGGTTGTTTAAGAATAAGTTGAATGCAGAAGGTGAGGCGAAGAACTACAAATCTTGACTAATAGCAAAGGAATATTCCCAAGAGGGAATTGATTTTGGTGAAAATTTTCTCTTGCTGCTAAATTAACTTCTAATAGATTTACTTTTACTATTGTTGTCACTTTGATCTTGAAGTACAACTAGAAGGTTTTGCAGTAGAGGGAAAGAAGTTGATTTGCAAGCTAAATAAGTCTTTATATGTATTAAAACAATAACCAAGAATGTGGTATCAAAAGTTTGAAACTTATGTACTGCGACTTGGTTTCTCATGAAGAAAAGTTGATCATTGTGTCTTCCAAGTAAGTTGGTTACCACTTTATTTATGTGGTCGAATGTTGATGATATTTTGTTGATTTGAAACAAAATATCATTAGGAAATCATCAATGATGTCAAAGCTCAATTGCCTTGTGAGTTTGATATGAAAGATATTGTTGCTACAAATTTTATTTTGGGCATGGAAATTAAAACATATCAAGCAAATATAAAAGTCTAGTTGAATAAGAGGAAATATGTTGAGATAGTATTACAGAAGTTAATATGTAGGAATGTAAATCGATATAAGTCCATATTCGTATAGGTGCAAACTTATCCACAAATAAATGTTCTAAGACTCAAGAAGAGGTAGAAAACATGTCTTGTGTTCCCTAAACTTCGGTCCATGGTAGATTCAGGGTTTGGGTCATTTTATATTTAGTGATATATAAACCCAGTATACAATAAAACAAAAAATATATACAAAGAACAAGAACTCTAACCATAAAAAATCATATTTTTGCATCAAAAACACCGAAAACCAACCCCAAAATGAAATGTGGTGATACTGGTATCACCCCTTTTTAGAGTGAGCTCAAATTGCAACTTTTTGGTAACCACAAGTGGTGTCATTTCAATCAAAACCTTAAATCAACCTCCGAAATAAAAAATGGACCTCCTAAAATCACCCTCATTTTTATTCAATGTTAAAATTTAAAAAACAATCATTTAAAAGATATTAAAAAAATAAAATAAAAATTATAAACAATTTACAACATTATAAATTTTATAAAAAAAAAATTTAACCAAAAAAATTTTTAAAATCAGAATGAAGAAAAAAAAACCACTAAAGTTTTAAACAAAAATTAACATTGACAAAAAAAATTAAAAATTTTGGAAAAAAAAATTAAGATTAAAAAGTAAAAACTACACTTTTTTAAATATTGTAAAAGAAAATGAAAAAAAAATAATAATTTAAAACCAATTCTAAAATTAAATTTTTAAAAATTAACCATTTATAACATTATAAAATTTATAAGAAAATCAAATTGAAACAAAAATTTCAAAAAAACTATGAGTTTTTTAAAAAAATTAACATTTAAAAAATTGAAGAAAAATAAAAATAAAAATAAAACAAAAAAACTACAATTTTTTAAACATTATAAAAGAAAAGTGAAAAAAAAACTAAAACTAAAAAAATTAATAATAATAATAATTAATAATTTAAAACAAAGCTTCCCACGTAGGTTGGGAAATGACAAAATAAGACCCATCAGGGAGGCTCCAGGGAAGGACGTAACGCGTCAACCAAAGGAACCCAAGCATTCAACAACCCAAAGCCACATGTCCCATGCAGAGCGTGCGACGAGCATCAACCATGCACATGGCGCTAGGAAAGAGTTCTTAATGAGAGGGCACCCAAATCTTGGCAAACATGTGTGAGAGTAAGGGTGAAGATCGACCAAAGCGAAACCAAGACAAGGAAAGTACGACTCCATAATGACGCTTGAACTCATCTGTGTGGCGTCGGATTTAGCGATTATGAGAACCTTTGAGATAATCATCGTCAAGGGTGGCAGAGGTCTCAACATTATCCTCCTCATCGAGTCCTGGGAAAGGGGAAGAGGTGACAAGCAACTTGAGAACAATATAGGAATCATCATGGCCAAGGTCAAAGCGGCTAAGAGGAGAATAGAGGCAAAAAGGTCGACCACCAACTAACGGAGAGCAATAGAAGCAACCAATTTCTACAGGGCCAACATTCCATTGGACAACAAAATAAAAATTGAGAGAATCATTAGAGCAAATTCGAGGTCTAAAATGGGCCTCCTAAAAAAAATAATAAAATAATAGTTCAAATTTTAAAGAATTTTGGAAGAAAAGACAAAAAAAAACTATTTTTTTTCTTTGTATTTTCAACATATATCCATGTCATTTTACTCAAATTTCAAGCGGGAGCACTCGTTGGATGCGGAATTTAATTCCGCATCCAACGAGTACCCACACTGCATACTTTTGAGGGATCTCACCGCACGAAAAATGATAAATACATAATAAAAAAACGTGTTACTTTTCAAAGCAACACATTTTTTATGTATTTTTACTTTTTCGTGGGGTGGGGTTCCTCAAAAGTATGCAGTGTGGGTACTTGTTGGATGGATATGGAATTTAATTCTGCATCCAATGAGTGCTTCCACTCAAAATTTGAGTAAAATGACAAGGAGATATGTTGAAAATAAGAATTAAAAAAAAAAAAAAATTAAATGTCAAATATGCCAACTCTTGACTATTTTCTTGAAAAAAAATTGGTTCTTGCTTTTTGTTATAAGACCCATTTTTAGACCTCAAATTTGTTTCGGAGGTGGAGGACTGTCACAAGTTGGCTCACTAGATTGTGGATCTTGGGGACTCGAGCTTGTCAAGCTCTGTATGAGTGCTCACTAGTCAATTTCTAGACGGAGAAGGTCATGTCGGGTCGCATTTCAGAGGACCACAAGAAGGAACAAAATAGAATGGAGCAGGAGTGGCAGATGTTGAAAGGCATTATGGGTGATGCATGTCGTTTAAACACTTCCTTGAATCAATTGGGGCACAAGACGAGGATCGAATTCATTCCTCAACCCCTGGAGAAGCGGAGGAAATAGACAGAGGACAATTCACCAGGGACATGATATAGAGCAATCTGGTGCTCCGGGAGGTGGGTTCTTCAAACCCCTTGGCCTACTAGATTCAGAACCCCGGAGACACGAAAGCCAGGGTAATGCTCTACGAGACTTCGGTGGTGCTACATTGGGTTTCGAAGACTTTGATGCAACGAGTTACAAAGGACCATATCTCAGTCATTGGCACCATCAAGCAGAAGATGGAGGCTCTACAGGAGAAACGCAAGTTGAGCACCATAACGGAAGGAAAGGTATGCATAATTGGGAAGCAGTTGGACGTTCAAAGAACCCGAGGAGTTGTTCCGTCGTGAGGTTCGAAAGAAGCACCCATCATCGTCAACGACAGCCTTGACGAAACACCATGAAATCATAGTTTGTCATAGCACAATTTCCAGGTTTGTATGCTACAAGGACCTATTGGGATTTTTTGTTATAATCCCCGCTAGCTTTCAAATCTTAGGATGTTCTACCTACAGTTTTAGATATAGTGCAGAAAGACTATTTTAAAAAAAATGTAATTGGCTTCAAGACCACCGTGTGTATCCTCATAAGCCAAACTCTGTTCTATAGCCTTGTCTCTCCCAAAGGCGGGATAGAAGGCATTTTGTACTCTCAAACTATACTCTGTTTTACTACTGCTTATTAATAGGACTTGCATTTTATTTACTGCTCCAAGTGAGGACCGTGATCCCATTGTTGTAGAGTGAGGTAGATGCAAGTTAATGCAAGGCTAGATCCTTGTATGTTGTGGAAACCCTAATCTGAGTGGAGACCTGCAATGAGGAAGTCTTGAGGGTGAAGCTTGTTGACAGTTGCATTTGAATCAGACTTCTCCCTTGGTGGCAAGGGGCGCCCCCGCATAGAGATGGAGAGTTTAGGAGTTGCGTGAGAGTTGTGACTCACCTGAAGATACTGCGATGGGGATGTCTTTTGCCATGTCTAGCGAGTGACGCTAGTATTTGTGTGCTTGACTAGTGCATGGAGGAAGTTGCAGTCTTTAAGGGGTTCCTCTCAGAAGAGAAAGCTCTATCAGAAGCGTAAAGACCGTCCGTGGCGACTATGGCGATAGCGGAGATGCAGTCCCTTCTTCTTGTTGATGCATGTTGCATGAATATTCCACCATTTGCTATTGGTGTGCGTAGACTTGGAGTGTAGCTGGAGAACACTACTGCATATCACCGTTTGAAAATTGCGGGGCAGAAAAATGGACATTCTATGTCGCATGAGATGGGTTAGTACGTGGTATTGACAGCTCGAAATTCAGATTTGGGATTTTCACCGTTTGAAAATTGCGGGGCAGAAAAATGGACATTCTATGTCGCATGAGATGGGTTAGTACGTGGTATTGACAGCTCGAAATTCAGATTTGGGATTTTCACATAAGTTAAATATGTTTCATGGGAGAACAAAAGTGAACTGGAAGCGCACGAAACAAAGGCACTCCAGCACAAGGAATGAGGGACGCTTGTGTCACTTCAAATGAATACTTAAGTGCAACGCATGAAGGTTTGCTCCTTGAACTAACATTTAAGAAGACTATTGTTGAACATCGTGCTACTACTATGTGAAGACTCCATAGTCGTACATTAAGAAGTGTGCATAGACCTACTAAAACCCTAATTACTAGTTTGTTGGTTTTATTGATGCTGAGGTCGAGAGAGGCGACAAGTCATTACCATCCAAATATGAGGTTGAAGTATTGTTGTTGTTGAGTAAGATATTGATGGTGTGACCATCCACATGAGCTGCATCAACACCTTCCACCTTCCAGCCAGGATAAAGAATTAAGGATGGGTTAAACTTTTGAATATTGCGCCAAGAACTGTCATCTGTTCACATCAGGTTGAGTTGTCTCCATCCTCATTGAGAGGAACCCCAAGTGATTCTCGAGCTACAGGAGCTGCAACCTTTGAAGAGCACTCTCCAATATATGCTACGATGAATTTATGGGAAAGGGTGAAACCCTAATTTATCTTTGATCTAAACATTAAATAGTTTGGTAAATGCTCTCTTGAACATTCTCCATGGAGAACTGGTGAAGTGAAATGTTGGGAGCTGTGACCCAAGTTTAACTCACTTGCGATTTTTGTATGGTGAAGTGCTTCTACTTAGAAATGTATAATGTTGTTGTGGTAAAATTTGATGAAGTAAACCGTGGGAGTTGTGCATCCATCGAAATTGTGACCTTCATCTTGAAGAGAAGCCTAACCTGTTGAAGCTTTCTGCCAGTTCTGCGTTTGGGTTGGAAAGTAGAGTTTAAGAGCTGCAACTCCACTCCAACTAACCTCATTGGAAGAGCACAATCTCCTCAAAGTGGTGTGAATGCAACATTAATGTTGTGACCTTTTGTACAAGGACCGATGTGATTTGTATGCCATTGCAGAATCAAGTTGCATGTTGTTGCAGAACTATTTTAAAGAGCTGCAAAATTCATCTTAATATTACTGCATAATAGATTTGAATAGTGCACATGACTCCTTGAAATGCATTGAACAATATTAACAGCTCTTTCTCTAGCCATCAGTTATCCTACATCTAATTGACAGAAGTGAGCTTGCAGAGAAGATTCGAGATTAGTTTGGTGTGCCTGCTTGAAGGATCCAAGCAAGTTTGCAGTTGTTGCTACAACTGCTCCAAAAGAAGAATTTCTACATTACTCAGGTATAGCAGATTCTCAATTCAACATTCAAGAATGTAACTTACAAACTGTGTTTTGTTTGTGAGTTCTAGTATTTGTTTTGGTACTTGCATTTGTGTTTTGTGTACAGTACCAAACTGAAGTCAAGTTGAATTGTAGATTGTATGTGGGTGCATTTTCGGCTGAGACCAACACCCCTTCCCTTTTAAGTTTGAATCTGTTGAAACTTTGTTTGTAAAGGGAAGATTTGCAAGAAGTTCTTTATCTGATTGAGTCCTTGTATTTGGTCCTACCTGCACAAGGAGGCCTCAAGTTGTCTTCACTATGTCTAATACAGAAGAAACATTAGAGTTGTTGAACACTCTAGTACATTCAGCTGCAGATGACTTAATTACAATCAGCAAAGACACACAACAAACAACTATTAATCAGCTGCAGAATTTGAAAGCCATTGAGGAAGATGCACAGCACAAGAATCAGCATTCTGAACTAGTGCTTGTTCAGAATAACCCCTTGTTTGAAAATGATTCCTATCAGCTGCCAGAAAACAATGAAATCATGTCAGATGTACTACCTATTCAGAGTTCTAGATGCCAACAATGTGACAGAGTTGGCCATGTGAAAGATCAGTGTTTTAATCTTCATCCTTTTCGCCATTATGGACAGTGCAACCATTCTTCAGATCGGTGTGTGAAGCTGAAGAAACCTGCAAGAGTTTAACTTGCAACATATTATTGTACTGATTGTTACTTTATACCTAACAGGGGGTAACATGATGTCAGGCTTCAAGTTTCAGAGCCTTGTCATTCTAACAACAAACAATTACAGCCTTTCTCAAGTAAGTCATATCAAGCCACACTAATCCATAGTGAGTTTGGATAGCCACCTGAGTCAAAGATGCCACCTAGTTCTGATATGCATGTATTCTGAAGACAAAAGATATATATCACATAGAGTATTCATGTGTTTTGTGTCTAGTTCTGACACCATGAGACTCTCCTCTCCTCACATTGTTCTTGATAGGGAGGGGAAGAAAACCGTTAGTAACAAGCGAACGAGTACAAGCTAGCCGGAACAAGCGAGCTTGTGAAGGGCTATGTTCGACTGAGCTCCAGAGTTGGTGGTCATCCTAAAACCACCGGTATCGAGAGCACCTTCATTTAGCAAAAGCATGTGCAAGCTTCTAGCTAACTTGGCAAACGGTTGTCAAGATGGAAATGTTCAACAAGTTGCAGTTGTTCACTTCCTGTTTTCACCTCTACAGTTGGTTTGGTGTCATCCCATACCAACCATTCCAGAGAACCTCTGAGCGAGTGTTGTCACCAAGTTCGAGTGTCATCCCATACCAACCATTCCATCTTATGCATGCATACTAATAAAGAACCAAACAATCTAGAGGCTACCACCTTGGGCACCATTAACCTGCATTTATTCCCGAGAGCTGGAGAGATCATTGCACCATCATGTTGGTTGTGGAGCCTGATCTTCCTTATTCAAAGTTTGTGTTTCAGTCGTGTCTAGATCCCAGCCCATGACGGGGGGCTTTGGGGGGACTTGCCCCCCCAAAATAGTCGCCATGGGGAATCCAAGGGGGGCAAGCCCTCGTAGCAAAAATTTCGAAAAAACTACATTGTAAAATGTTGAAATTTCATATTCATGACTTGGTCAATAATGGGTGATTTATGGACACATGATATTGGGTGTTCCATAGTATTTTCACATGGTAATCGTTCATTAAAAGGAAGGCATTGTAATACAGTTGTGTATTGTAGCATTGTAAAGATCTTTGATTGTGTGAGAGAGACTGTGAGAGAGTGAAGAGGAAGTTGTAGCGGATGTGCTCCAAGTTGTATCCCTTCTTTTGTTGGATGGTATAATAATAAGCACTGGCAATTTCTATGTGGACATCGCCCATCTTGGGTGAACCACGTTATATTGGTGTCTCTCTTGTAATGTGTTTTATGTGATTTATTTTTGCATCTTGTTTATTGGTATTGCCTTGCAATCATTTTTTTCTAACACGTCATGTCGAGAGCATGGAAGGGTCAAGGACTAATTTACGTGTTGCAATGTAAATTTTTTTAAAATTTTTAAATTTGATATAAATTGATAAAAAAAATTAAAAATATTAAATTTAGTTTTAAATTATTAATATTTATTAATTTGTTTTTTCAATTCTTTTTATTTTATTTTATAATGTTTAAAAAATGTAGTTTTTTATTTTATTTTATTTTTAAATTGAATGTTTATTTTTTTGGTACTTTTTTTATTCCTTATTATTTTTATTTTTTTAATTATTTATAAATTTTATAATGTTGTAATTTTTTTTTTAATTTTTTTTTGTTTTATGAAATTTTTATAAATTTTGAATTTTCGCTTTTTTAAGTGTTTTGTTTTTTATTAATTTTAACCTCGAGTAAAAAAAAGATTGATTTTAAGAGGTCCACTTTTCAATTTGAGGGTTGATTTAGGGTTTCGTTTGCAACGATACCAACCATGGTTACCAAAAAGTTGTAATTTTGGCCTTTCACAAAAGATAAAAAAATGAAATGATAATGATATCACCACTTTTCAAAATAGAGGTAAAAACAACTACTAAATATGACCTCCAAATATACAAGAACTAGTGCAAATTCTCGTTCTATTATTAATGATAACTATCCTATGTATTTTTAATTATGAACACCCATTGTTTCAATTATATTAAGAATATATATACATTGTATACATTCACTAGGTAAGCAAATTGCACTTTTAAGAATACATGTATATTGTATTTTGCAACCGATATTTATTAACTAGTGATAAAATTGGGATGCTCCATCAATTAACCCTATAGGAAGTGTATGATGTCAGTGTCACCATCTTTTTCATCAACTTCAACAACATTCACCATTGCATTATTGTATTTTGCAACCACTATTTAACTAGTGATAAAATTGGGATATTACATCGCTTCTCCCTATAGGAAGTGTATGTTGTCGATGCAACCATCTTTTTCATCAACTTCAATAACATTCAGCATTGCATTACTCTTTCGCATTCACTATAGGTAAGCAAAATGCACTTCCCTTGCTATACTCGGTTCTCAACAATGTTATCATCGCGTGGACCAGTATATTCTTTATTGGTTCCACCAAACTAATAAATGTCATCAATTTCCTTAGATCCAATCTTATTTATCTGTCCAGTACTTATGAATATAAGATAGTGAATTTTTGGTATCTAGGTGGTTCAATTGACAATGCTCGTTGGGCGGTTTGGAGAGGTTCCCTCAGTCAAAGAAAAAAATAAGATAGTGAATTAATTAATAAACAATTTATACCATGTGACTCTTACACCATGCACCAAAAAATCATTTCGTGAGGTTTAGATGATTGAAAACATTACATTTTTATTTCTTGTAGGACCCATCTATCTTTTTCAGTACCAATAAAATTATAACAAGAAGTTATAAACCAAGAAGCTATCCAAGTTCCAAATTCCAAACTTCAAGCATGATGACATGCACCCATCTATCTTTTTCAGTACCAATAAAATTATAACAAGAAGTTATAAACCAAGAAGCTATCCAAGTTCCAAATTCCAAACTTCAAGCATGATGACATGCATATCCACATAAATTTTTCCCGTGCATTTGAAAGCCTGATAAATCACAACTTAAATATTCCCAACTATGTAAAATCTTTTGATATAAAATGCTTTTGTAAATCAGATTCAAAACTTTTATATTTAATAGCCTATTGGTTTTCTATTCAAAGTATCTAACCGGGTTCAATTCTTTGTTCTATATGTTAGATTTTAATTGGAGCTTACACACTAGCATTGAATTTACAACATCCAAACCACCATCAAAGATCAAACGTGAACTACAAGATCACCATCAAAAATAATGTTTCGAATGTGTAAAAACAATCATGTGTGCAGGGAAGTTGATTTGATTTTTGCACCGAGTGAAAAGAGGTGCTCTACAGCCCAGTATGGGGGAGATGTAACGTTTGTGATGTAACAAAATAATTAAAAAAATTCATGTCGGCCCATAAAATAAAAAATTATGGAAAGTATTTAAAAAAAATCCATGTTGATTCATAAAATAAAATATTATGAAAAGTAATTAAAAAATAGATGTTCGTTTATAAAATAAAAACTTAAAACTTAAACCTGGATCTATCAATCAAGAGAGATCAAATTTCGAGTTTAAATTTAAAAAAAGAAATACACCTCAAGAAATTAGATCCCTCTCGGTACTTGATAGATACGGGTTTAAGACGGATCTATGCTGATTAAGTAATCAAATTTATGTGATTAGTAATAATTTCAATTTAATTAATACTTAAATTTTGAGTATTTAATTGAATATTATTTTGGAATAAAGACAATGATATTTAAATCATGATAATTACAAAGCTGGAACTTATAGATAATTAATTAAATTATAAATGGTTAATATATGAATGACATGGAATTTATTTAAATGTTTATAAAAATAAAAATAAATAATGATTATTGGATAATGATACCTATTCTTACATGTATTATGAACTACTAGTTTTCCATTCAATAATAGTGACAATAGGAATGATGGTATGTGATAATTGCATATGGTCCTGCATAATTATTTGATGGCAACTAGTGCTTAGCATATGAATCTTAATTACTTTATGATGGTATAACATGTGAAACTTATTTATGATGGTTATCTCTTTCAGGAGGATATTTCATGAAGATGCCATATGATACTAAGTTTGGTACTTACTACTTCATGTTGGTGCTTATTGCTTTATCATGGCATTTGGTAACTATGACACAACTTATGGTATGTGGTTGCTTCATGTTGATATTCAGTGTAGTACTTTGACATTATAATATGTCGATTCATGGTGGATTTTTGTGACATAGTAAATCTGTAGGATGCTTGGTGATATCATGGATCATTATTTCATGTAATTGGTATTCAAAAGAATGCTTAATTAATTTATATTGGTATTTCATGATAAGTAAAACATAGTTATGAAGCATATCATTCCATGATGATAGCTTATAATGTGTCATATATATGTATACATATATGAAGCATATCATTCCATGATGATAGCTTATAATGTGTCTCATATATATATATATATATATATATATATATATCACATTGCTTATTGCTCATTTTATATATAGTTTTATCTTATGATGTATTCAAAGTTCAAACAATTCCAGGCCGAAATGTTAATACCATAGTACTCAAGTAAATGTTTCAATAATATATTTCAATAATGTTGTAAAAGTACAAGACATAATATTGAGGATAAATGCAAGGACAAGAGGCAACGATAAGCCAAAAGGACAAGTGACAAAGAACTTTCACATGCACATTTGATTGCTAACTTAAAAAGAGCTAGCATCTTAATGCACACTTGAGTTGCTCACTTAGATGGAGCAAAGTGTGCA
This sequence comes from Larix kaempferi, assembly GCA_027924585.1. Classification (NCBI taxonomy): domain Eukaryota; kingdom Viridiplantae; phylum Streptophyta; class Pinopsida; order Pinales; family Pinaceae; genus Larix; species Larix kaempferi. Next base: position 7,387,581 of record BSBM01000386.1, on the reverse strand, counting down.
TACTTAATGCACACTTGAGTTGCTCACATAAGATTTGCTAACTTAGAAGGGGGTTGCATGCTTATGCATACTCAATTGCCAAATCAGAAAAACACTTGCATGTTTATGTACACCTACTTTATGCTAGTTGAGGAGAACATTCCTTGGATAGGATTTTGGCTTTAAAGCTTGGGCTATTTGACATTCTTTTCAGAACGAAAAGGGTTCACCAACGGGAATGGATTAGATAATTTCAAATAGATAAGCTCACCGGTAAAGTATGTTTTTGTCATATGTGATTGCTCCAATGAGAGCAAGCACTAGTTTGCAACTTGGTGCAAACTTTTAGATCCTACCATATCACTAGTCCTGTGATCTGTGTGAAGTTGCAATAACAACTAGAAAGGGATACTGCAGTGTTTCTCGTGATCTTTGAATAGCAGCAACTATCAAAGATCAAAACTGGCATGTTTTATCATCCCTATGGAACGATATAGTAGCTAATGACCAGCACAGATGACTTTACCATGGTATGAAAGCATTTCTATTGTTGGTAGGTAGCAGAATTTTTGTCATGTGAAACTAGTTGACTAATACACGGGAGCATTTCAGTGGATTTTCATCCCCATGATGATTTTTCCTAGCATATACCATGGTCTGGATTTTTCCTACCATATACCATGGTCTGCGTTGTTCTTTGGGTGTGAGTTTTTTGGTGCAATTATTGCGGCTATATTCAAATAAGCATATGGGTTTTTATATGTTTGGATCCAACTTTAAGTCTTCATACTTTATTTATAGCCAGATGTAGAAACTATGGGCTTAAACTATCATTTCATGCTTGTGCAAACTGTGTTGTTGATGTTTTCTGTCGTGATATTAATAAATTTAACAAAAATACATAAGAGCTACAAATCAAAATATTTATGGTGAACTCCGTTTCCTAAGAATATACAAACTCTCCACCAACCATTATGAACACTTGGTTTCTCATTTTCAAACATAAATTTTTATCTTCCCAAGCCGCACTAACCACTAAAATAAGTTTTGATAATGCTAACCAAAAAACTTTACATATACATCCCTTCTTAATCTAAAAAGATATCGATTCTTCAACTTGGTAAAGGATATTGATTCTCCACTAAGTTTAGACATAAAGCAGCAGGTTATGTTTCAGTTTGACAAAGGAGAAATCATTTCATGAGGTTAAGCAAAAAGGTATAAAACTTTAGATTATACAACTTAAAACACGTCTGCATGAGACATTTCAAAAGGACAAGTAGGCTTTTACAGCTTTCATAAAACGGAGCGCACTAACAAAAAGGAAAAAAGCATTTGAATAGAATCAAACATGGATGGGTATAAATCAAAAGGTAAACAACAACTAGTGGCCGAGTTCCTTGATATGGCTACAGACAGATTATCATAAAAGAAAATGTTCCTGCAATAAATGGACTATATATTTACATACCACTATATTTTGACTTGATGGGAAGGACTTAATGGTTTATGAATAAAATTCAGCCACTGTATAATGAATGCCAATAACCATGCAATGCGGTATTAGGAGCAACTCTGTCCTCACTCGTATACTACTCAAGATAAGCGAAAAATTAAAAGTAACACATGCACAGATGTTTGTGTCTATAGAAAGCTCCATTCTTTTATGACATAAAAGCAACTGTACAAGTTGATTTATAGTTGAAACTAAAGTATTGAATTCCAGAATCTAAAATGACTCTTAAGTACTCCTTCTGCCAAATTTTATACTCATCCATGGGACCTATGGTAGTGAAGAGAACAACTGTACAAGCTCGTTATAGGTGAAAATTTGAAATTGAAGTACTGAATTTGGTCCACGTGTACAAGTATTACTTCCACCAGATTTTGTGCTCATCCTTGGGACCAATAGGTGGTAGATATCACACATGGATTTGCTGTACGTTTCACCCAAAATCTCATCCATTAAATAAGACTAGATGAGACAGTAAAAGTTTCAAGGATACACACCTTCACAGAATAATGAATAAACAAGCAAAACTACCCGAACAGTAGGTAGACAACACACTTTATTGGGAATTAGAGTAGGATGAAAAACCAGTTATGTCTACCTTTCTTTGTCTTAGTTCACTTCCAGCGGGTATAACAACCCCTTTATGAAAAAGGGATAATAAGTACCCTTAATACCAATCAGCAGAGTATGTTAAATAGAAACTACTGGACATAAAGCAATATCTGCCACCTTACATTTTAATAGACATCAGCATGAATCCTGTGAAGGTGCACAATTTCTTTCCGTGGCAAGGATCAGTAGGATGAAAATAATACAAAAACAGTAAAATTATATTACTTTACACCTAATATATTTTAAAATTTTAAGAACCTGACATGTACACACTATTCACTGAATAATCCCAAGGATCTTAGGAAAGTGCCCTTTACCTTTGGCCATCTAGCAACTGTTGCTCATAACTAAAACAAACAAACAATAAAAACAGTTCACCACTTCGACTGCTTATTTCATTAAGATTAATGCCAAATGCACATCGGAGACTCACGTGGCAATGTCATCCACTTCTGAATTAAATACAAAACTTGGAAATGTTGTGGTGATATCCCTGAAGCATTGACACATTCAAACAAACTAATTAGTATCTTTGATGACTACATATTAGTAAAAATGTTTTCATTGATTTGTTTTCTTCTAGAATGAATAGGAAGAAAACAAACTTAAAGTACAAGGAAGCATGCAAGCCTATGGACCATCAACTAGATAAACATTAAACTTAAAACATAAATTTCAGAATTGAATAAAATCATGTCAAAATACATATCTGCGGTCAGTCTTGAAATTCCTCCCGCTATTTTATTGTGCACTAACTTTACAGTGAATTTTTTTTTAAATTTAACAAACAGTTTTAAGAAGACCAATAAAATACACCTTGTACAGAACAGATAGCAGGCAACTAGAGAAGCATGAGAAATAGAGGCCATTCATAGAGAAAAAACTATCACATCAATGGCATTATAACATGGTAGGTAATACACAAGTCATATCTGTCTAGTGCCTTAACAGAGTAATATGCTTTCCTACAAAATATCTATTAGACAACTACAAAACCGACATGCTCGCAATATCAATCAATTAAATAATTAGATTATATTGTTGAATTTCAGGGTTTGCAAAAGATACAACATGAGAGTTATCATTATGTACAAACTTTTGGAAGTTCCCTTGGTATATGGTCGATGTGATTTGAACAATTTATCAGCAAAAAAATCACCATATCTCATCTTTTGGTACATACATGAGTATTGGTTCACCTTGAATAGACAGTAAATGACCTCCTTGGATCAATTAGGAATCCTTATTCCCAACTTCTACACCATCAACTACATAATGAACTCAAGTTCATCAGAGATAACTAGGAACTGTCACATGAAATGGAAAAAACTAGTACAGGTTTCTGAAAATGGTACATAGAAATGACAAGTAAACTTCAGGAAATGGAGAACTGACAAATATGCATGTTACATGTATTTCCGAAGGCTACACTATTAGTACACTACAAATAGAAAACTATCAATTTTATCAATGGTACCAAGTACACCAGCATAGATCCATTTTAACCCTGGATCTACCAAGTGCCAAGAAGGATCAAACCCTGTGTAAATGTTTTGATCATTTAAGATGGATGTAGGCTGGTAATAGTCTCCCTTAACTCTGCAGAACGCAGAACTCACAAGTTATGCTGATATGGATATGTAAAAATACAATTTTGATTATTGTTAAGAAATTTATAATTACATTGTAATAATGTTTCTCTGTAACTATCATATCTACAGTATTTCTATTAATATGTAAATCTGGTATCTCTTTTTTATTTCTCTATATCGCAGCTTTTCTATTAGGTGCAAATATCAAATCTCTTCCTTTCATATATAGAGACATTTTTATTTCTATTTGTGTCTATATTTTCCTAACCCTAATGCTAGATAGCCTAATGCTCTTACTTCCTCTAAAAGCCTCATTCTTGTGTATGGTTCCTCTAGTTCTAATACTAGCTCTTTAACAGATTGTGAGGTGGGGGTGGAAGGGCACGTATCCAGTGTCCCTTTGGAAACTTTGGTTCATAGGAGGGGGGGTTGCTATGGTTTGAGGTCAAAGTCAGGTAAGTCATCTACAATAGGACTAATGTCTAGAGGTTTCGGGGATGAAAAAGATAATGATTTGTCCCCTGGGCCTGTGCGTAGTGTTATGCCCAAGATCATACGCAGCATGATTGCTAGTATGTACAAGAGTGAGGGGATCATTTTCCATTGTAAAAGGCCAAGTCTGGGCTTGTTTATGTAATAGTGGTGGTCTAGTTGGGCTCAAGACCCATAGTCTGGTCATGGCAGGTCCTCTTGGTTTTTCATTCCAAGAAGTGTTGGCTTAGTGGCATTGTTGATTGCCCCTTGATCAGCAGAAGTCCTTCATCATGTTGGGCCATTTGTGCCTTGGCTTGGTGCCTGACACTTCTTGCGATGAACCCATTACGACACATGGCTTAAGGGCTCCTAGCCACACTCGTGTTTTTGCTATGAAGAAGGCGATTGTGCGTGTAAAGGTTGTCATAACCGATTAAGCACACCTCATATATACCCACTTGGACCTTCATTTTTTTGTATGACCCCTCCCTTGCTCACATGTGCACACTTCATCATGGTGTCATCTTCTTCTAGAGAGCTTTCCCTTGCTAAAGGGGAGGGCATTGAGGGATTTTCTACACTGGTGGGGTTAGTTGGATGATGTCCTCCCCCGGCTCATCACTTCATTTGGATGAAGCCATTATCATTATTTTAGTCTTTTGTGGCTTAGTCCCCGGGTTGTGGGTGACAAACCCTAGTTTTAAGTTATTTTTTACTTTTTAGTAAGATAGGCTCTAAATCTTCAAAAGGCAAGGAAGCCTCATATAAATAAGGCTCTAAATTTCATTTGTAAACAAGGACAAGGGTTCTACTATGCACTTATTACTTTTTATCTTGGTCTATTGGAGTACTTCAGTGATGTGCACCTCTCTCTTTGGCTTGGTTTCTATGTGATGAAATGTGAATGGTGAATTTCCTAGGGTTTTTGCTATCTTGCAAGGTTGATCCTAAGACTAGTTGTAATAACTCGTGGCTAACAAAGGACTTAAAAAGTATCTCTTGCACTCTTTCTTGGTTGATGTTGGTTCGATCTCTCCATTTTCTTGTTTGACGATGCTTTTACACATTGGGCAAGGTAAATTAGGGTTTTTATCAACATCTTGTCAACTTTGTTTTAGCAGACCTTCCTCTTGAAGGAGCTCTCCACTGTGGACTTTGGAGTTCATCTTTTGTCCTAATTAGGGTTATGGCTACTTCGACCTAGTATCGAGTTACTAACCTTTTGCCCTAGTTGGTAAATCTTGAATACCCAAGTTGAGTAGGGACGTTGACCTTGATCTCTAATCGCCTAAGTCACCGGACATGTCCTTTTAGGGCGAAGTGTCCCGTGGGGACGTGTCAAACACCTCCCTAGGCTAAACAATGTCCTTAATTTGTCCTAGCATAGTGTCCATTTGCTCATACACCTCCCCAATGACCGGTCGATCAGAATCTGCAAACCGAAGCATGTTATAAATTGGCTTGGTGAACTGTAAAACATACTTGACCCGTGTCCAGAAATAGCTATCAAGAACAGTGTCCTTTGCTGCATCCATGCCATCTCTATGAGTGTTAATGTCATCCCACTCATCACTCATCACCATAGCACCCAAAGCTGGTCTTAACCTCAATAGGCGCTTGAAGGTGAGGAAATAGCTACCAAATCTAGTCTTTGCAAGCTTAAGTAATTGCAACTTAGAGTAAGTGCCATAAAAGCAGTGTTCCACGGGGACGCGTTTCGGCGTTTCTTGCGTCCCGGGGACTCCGAAACTCCATGCGAAACATTTCGGGACGTCCCGCTTTGGGCGAAACGCACAGCGAAACGTTTCGGTGGGTGGCGAGACTTGTGGGCGTCCCCCCCGAAACTCCGAAACTTCGGTGAGACTTGTGGGCGTCCCGCCCGAAACTCCGAGACTTGTGGGCGTCCCCCCCGAAACTCCGAAACTCCGGCGAGACTCAAAACTGAAATATCAAATGACAAAGACTCAAAAGTGACAAACATGAAATATGATGTTCATGTTAATCATAGATTCATATATTAATATAATTATGATGAATCGTGTAATTTGTTTGAACTTTGCATTTACATTGCATGATTGCACAATGATTGCACAATGATGAATGTAGTGTTTAGTAATTCACTAATTTGCATGGGATGGTTTGTTATTGTTGGGATTTATATTTTGCATATTTTTAATATTTTTAAAAAAATTTATAACTCTCGCGTCCCGCCGTCCCCCCGAATTTCTCTAAAATTTGGGGGTGGTCTCCACACGTCCCGAATGTGCGTCTCCCCGCACCCGCGTCCCGCCGTCTCGGAACTTTGGGGGAACATTGCATAAAAGCCATTGACCGTTGAATGCTCAGTGATAAATTTAATGAGTTTCTTCCCTCGCTTGTACAAATCTTTTATCCATGTGCATTCTTTGTGCTTGATAATATCATGCATTAAAAGGTTCAATGTGTGCACCAAACAACCAGACCAAAAGATGTGAGTATATTTCCGCTCAATGATTTTTTCCTGCTCCTTTACAATTCGTTGCATTATGAGTAATTACTTGAATCACATTAGTAGGACCAACCTCATCAATAGTTTTCAGTAAGATGTCTGCTATGTTCTGAGAAGAGGACATGAGTGATGAGGAGTCTTGCGCTCCAAGAAACACTGCACCACTAGACGAAACACCAAGGATATTTATCAAATGTTGGTTTCTAACATTTATCCAACCATCAGATACAATGGATACCCCAGTATCTGCCCACCCATCTGGAAACCGTGTAAGAGCTCTTTTGACTTTTGCTTTTTCCTTGTCAAGTAACACAGTTCTAGCTTTTTCATACCCAGGGGCCTTGAATCCAACAGGGGCTTTGTTAATGGCTTTAACCATGGCAAGCCAATAAGGGGAGCGGAGAACATTGAATGGAATACCACATGCATAAAGAAACCTCACCACTTTTGCATCCACATCCTCCCTCCCACTAATACCAAGGAAATCTTCTATGGTTCTCTTACTTCCACTACCAGTTGAGGACCTTCCGCCAAGTGAAGGAGGAGATGAAAATGGGCTCCCAAAGCTAGAAGAAGCATCAAATTGCAAATACCACTATCTTGATGTAGTTTTCTCTCTCTAGTTGTGTTATCTTGAGGCAAATTGCAATACCAAGGGACCCTTTGTTATCATCACTGTCTAATACCCCACAAAGATGCCTCCTCGCACGGGTGTATGAACCACTCGCTATAAGGTTTTCCTGGATGACAACCATGTGGGCATAGAAACTTAGTGATTCCACCACCTCTACCCTCCTCAATTTTTGTGACATACCTCCACAAGGGGGTTAATGAAGGTTTGCCATTATCAGCTTCAATCTCACCCCCTTCACCACCCTCCTCTCCTTCATTCATTGGGTCACTATGAGAATGACCACTATCATCTTCTTCATTAACATGCCTATTCCCAACCAACACCATGAGAACCAAAAATGGAAGTAAACACCACAAGAAGAACATTTTCTTCAAGTTTTATATGAACAACCTGCAATAGAATGAGGAGGAAGAGGGAATGGGAAAATGTAAGAGAAGATAAAAATACAACAATAAACAAGACATTTTGTGAACAATATTCAACAAAAATACACATTGGACATACCTATTTTGATCTCCAATGATTTGCAAGTAGATGGAACCCTTTGTTGTCTCCTCCAAGCTCTCTCAAATCCTCTTCAAGCTCTACAACTTTGCTCCAACACCAAGCCAACACCAACACGAAGCCAACACCAAGAGCTCCTTCCCTCTCCACTCCAACTCAAAGATGAAACAATGAGGAAGAAGAAGGTGAGCTTTTGCCTTATCTCCCCTCTCTAACCCTAAAAATTCGCTAGGCCCCACCTAAAGAGCAAAAAAACAAAAAAAAAACAAAAAAAAACACAAAATAGCTTACCTTTTTCGCCGGTTTTCGGGGAGCGACCTGCTGTCCGCAGAAGCGCTCGGGGAGCGATGGGGAAGTGAGCGAAAGCAAGGTCGAAGCATGGAGGGCGGAGCTCGGAGGGCGGAGCTCGGAGGGCTCAGGAGCGAAAACGCTTCTCACAGAGGCAGTGAGCGCATTTTGCCAAGCCGAAGCGGGGTTCCAAAAATCCGAAGCGAGCTTCCTTCGACACTTCGCCCACGCTTTCGCTCAGAGCGCAAATTTCTTGTCCGAACCGTGGGGGGGTGGACGCTTCCACAACCTTGGATGAAATACAGATACGAGTGGGTTTATGGATACCCAATGCAATAAATGAGCATAAGGTGGATTTAATCACATACAAGTTGGCATAAAATTGGTCTATTGTAGCCACATCTGAAGATTACACCGTGCTCAACAACAAGGGGATGCAAAAGGGTTCCAATTAGTTGTTTGGGATGTATGTGCTGATTTTTGTAGCATCGGACAGGTACTTCCGCGTGGACAATGTCGATAAGTGGAAATCGTCATTAATGACTCAAACTTAGGAGATTCACTTTAGTAAAGTAAACTACTAAAGTGAATGTACTTTTGTAATTACCTTATGTAAAGTGATCTAGAGTGTCCATTGTATTTGATAGCTCATGGTATTGGCCCAAGGTATTTGCATATTGTAATGTTATAGAAGGCAACCTAGGTGAGAGGAGGACATACAATAGTCATACAGAGTGAGTGAGTTCTCCATCTTATTGATTCGTTGGAGATGGACTTTCAGCCAAGTGTGCAAGTCCAAGGGTAGGGTCAAAGGAAAGGAGCAAAGGGCAGCCCAAGGTTAGCAACCACCAAGATCGAAGGACTGATCATGAGGTTTGAAGGCTAACATTTTGTCATTGTTATTCCTTAGTGGGCAATTTTCCCAGGAAGGGAGCCCAAGATTTTTATCTTAATAAAAATCGACTGTTTGTTGCTTTTTCGCCGGTTGGGGTTTTCCGGGGTAAATCTAAGTGTCAAATGCGTGTGATTTACTGTGTTTTTCCACTATGTAATTAGTTCGGATCTTAGTGTATTTTTAGTTAATAATTGCAGTAAATTATTAGTGACGGTTCATTGGATCTGAGCTCAAAAAAAATAACATGGTATTAGTCCATGGGTCTCGTTCTAAGCAAGAGATCATTGTTTAACGGATTTAGTAAGAATAAAAAAATAAAAAATAAAAAGGAAAAGGGAGAGACCGCATAGCCACAGTACGGCCCTATACAATCGTGCTCAGTGTGCTACAGTCGTCATCTGTAGAAGTCAGATCGAGCCTGTGAGCAAGCCGTCGGAGCAGCTGCCGACGTGGAGCCGCTGGAACAAAGGGCTCGAGAGTCAGGTCGGGCAAGGGCAACAACAAGAGCAGCGTAGCCGCTGAGGTGAGTGCATCAGATGCAAGCAAACTTTAGCAGAGCAGTTGCACGAGCCGAGAGTTGTGATCCACGTAAGTGTTAGGTCATGGAGGTAGAGGACATGAGCTGGGCGAACATGGAGTCCATAGTTTGGTGCACAACGGATCGAGCGACAACACTGGAGCATGCAAGAGCTAGGTGTGGAGGGGATAGCTCGCTCGTAGGGAAGTGAGTTGTGAGATAAGCAACGACAGTGGAGGTTGCAGCAAGCGGGGGTACCAGCGGAGGCGTGGAGTTATGAGCAAGAGGAACAGCCGACTATGGAGCTGTGGACAAGGACAGGACAAACGTGCCTGCAGAGAGGAGCCACTGAGCTGGGACGGGAGACAACAAGCCATCGGCACAAAGCGCATCTTCAGATCGAAGTATCGAGCGGAGGACTGTGCACAGTAGGGCTCGGGCGTGAAGCTACAGAGGTTACATAAGCATGGGTTGTAGGAGTACGGGGGCTCGACCATCAAGGCGAAAGCGAAGGTGAACCACCGCTGTAACAGCCGCCCAACCAAGAAGCTGCCAGCCAGCTAAGTCAACCGCTAAGAGAAATATGGGAAGCTATACAACCACTAGGGCAGCAGGACAAGTTCGGGCAACAAGGCAACCTCCAGGAAGCTACGAGTAGACCCAGAATTCAGCCAACTGCATTAGGGGAACACTGAGTAATTTCAAGCAGCATCTGAAAATCCCAGGAAGGAGTTCGAACAACAATAGTAGGCTGCAACAAGCTCAAAAAAAAGTTTGGGCAACAATAAGTTGCAGACCCGAGCAATGGGAAACGGGTCCCGACAGTGACAACATCAAGTTGAAGATGGTTGTTGCAGGAATAAGGTATGAATACGTGCTAGAGGGTGCCTCCAACTACAGGCCTTGGAAGGCGTGGGTCACACTGGTTCTCATGGAGAACAGCGTCTGGGAGTTTGCAAGCACAGGGGTGATCGCACTGACAAATCCTAAGGACCTGGCAGCTCACAACCTGAAAGATGTGAAGGCCATGAGGATTATCTTGGACACGGTGAAGGATCATTTGAACCCTCACATAGTTGAGAAGAAGTCAACCAAGGAAATGTGGGATTCTCTGACAAGCTTATATTAGAGAAATAATCGAAACAGGAAGATGGTGCTGAAGGAGGAGCTCAAAAGCACCAAGATGTCCAAGACTGATATTATAGCTTCTTATCTCACCAAGATCACACAGATTTGTGATAAATTGGTAGCATTTGGCGAGACAGTGGCACATCCAGAGTTGGTGAGGATTGCCTAACCATGCGCACCCTTCATCAAAGGGATCATTGCACGAGAGAAACTTCTTGACTGGGAGAGGTTATGGGATGACTTCATCCATGAGGAGATTCGAGAGGAGTCTCTATCTGGAGGCTAAAAGGAGGATGATGAGAAGAATGTTGCTCTTGTCAGTCAGGAAAAGTGAAGCAGGAACAGTACAACTCCATAGGGAGTGAAGAAGAAGAAGGCCATGAGCAAAGTCAAGTGCTTTGCGTGCCACAATTTTGGACACTGTGCTTCACAGTGTCCAGAACGAAAGAGAAGAGAAGAACAAGTCTCAACAGGTAGCAGCAACTGCAGAAGCTCAGGTTGATGAGTTTGTTAGATTTTGTAGCTCGGAGGTACTTCTGCACTTATTGTGCCTAGGTGCATGGGTCCGAGCAAGATGTCTCACTTAGGTGACTCTATAAAGTGTTTTTATAAAGTGGTCTTATAAAGTCAAGTTGAGGTCCTTTTTATTATGTAAAGACAAAAGTGACATTTTCGAGATAAAAGTGACTTTTATATAGTCTCATGACTTAAGTGACTCAAGTCATGTCAACTTGAGATTAAATCACATCCATCGATCTTGTGGGCCAAGATTCGATCTTAACCGTAGAAGATGAAGGGTTGGGGTTTTGTCTTTAAAGAGTCAATAAAACGACAAGCTTGAGTGAGACAATGGCACGAATTACAAGAGATTTTTCGAGTGTGAAGAGTTGAGCAAGAGAGAGGAGGGGCACACATTCCAAGGGGGGAAGCGGGGCACGCACTTCAAGAAAAAGATAGTTGCTTTGATGATGTCCATACAGCATTAAGAGGGGCACACTTTTCAAGGTGGGAAGAGGGCACACATACCAAGAAAGGGTTCAACAATTAATGCATGTCCATACCGCATTAATGGAGACCACTTTTACCAGAAATGTAACGGTTGGAGTCGTTTCTTTGCAAAAACTGCCTAGAAACAAGAACCTGATGGGAAACGTCGTTTTCTACGGCCGTTCCTGTTTTTAAACGACCATCGTTTCTTAGGGTCGTTTCTTTGGCAGCAGCAAAAAGTTGCTTGAACGATCTCTAGCCCTGGTAGCAGCTGTCAAAGTTAATAATTAAAATTATTTCATTTTCATATTTTTTTACCATAATAGGAAGGAAAAGGCTTTGCAAGCATTTTTAATAACAATTATTGATTTTTTCAATTGGGTTGTGTTTTCAAGGGGTTTTAGTTACATAACATTTTATTATTTTTAATTTATTTAATATAAGTTTATGAAGTTTTCACATCAGGTTTAGTTACATATTAATTATACTAGTAGCATAATTTTAAATAGGTAAAGAGGTCTTAGAAGATTTAATTGGGGTAATTGAGGTAATTGTAGATGAATATAAAAGTTAAAATAAGCGAAAATTTGTGTTGCTTTATAGTATTTTTTAATTTAATTATCTGATTTTTCATTCTTTGTAATTAAGAGGGGTTTAGATATAAATTGATGTTAGTCAATGTTACCAAAAAAATTTAGATCCATTTCTACATCTAGGTATAATCTTTATCACTAAAGCTATAAAAAGAGTTTATGCAATCTTCAACTCTTCTTCGTTTTCAATATTAATGTTTTTCTCTCTCCTTGTTTCTTGTGTGCGAAACCTCTAGACTACGTTTCTCGTACCGTTCTTGTTTCTCATTTAGTTTCCCATTTCTCGTTTCTGGTAACATAGACGGAGACCATACAATACAGATTTTGAGCAGGCCATACACCTCAAAGGTGGCACAGATTTCGAGGCAAGAGATTTTCTTCAGTTCTTGTGGTTGTTGCTGTTGTAGGTGACCGTACAGTGTACCTGTACTGTACAGTAGACTGGTGGTGTATTTCTGTGCACAAAACCCAAGAAGGATTGCTGTAGAAGAGGTCGTACAACCTGTACTTTTAACTGTGCACAATGTTCAATGCTAGGCACTGTTTTCTAGGAGTATTTCAGTGGGTAACTTTAGATAAGTAGCCTATATTAAATGTTGGAAAGTGTACTGCTGTAACTCTGAGTTTTCTTTGTGAACTCCATAATGAAATTTCTCTCTTGGTTGGTTTTCCCCTTTGGAGTTTTTCCAGGGTCATTTGACCAAAAGTTTCTTATGTCAAATGTGATTTACCATCTGATGTTCATTTCTTATTTTCGCTGCAAATGTGTACTTAGCTACTGTATTTCAGCTTACTATTCATTGGAAAGTGTGCACATGACATGCATTTATTTTTATGACTGTTGAAAATAGTGGATATCAACATTGGAGGACAGTGGATACACCATCTCTTTTGAGAGGGAATGAGTTCTCATTCAACCAATAGGATCTGGTATAGACTCAACATGAATTCTCAATGTCAGAGAGGGCAAAGTTTACATGTTATAGGGCAACCCTGTATTTGGATCCAAGGGGATCTTGGATCGATGTTAGTGACAAAGTTCAAGCAGTAGAAGACTACGAAGGGTGAGCCTTCCAGTATGGGGAGTAAACCTTCAGAGGGGAAGAGGGAGTTGACCCTTTCCAGTTCTGTCAGGAGACCTAGTTGGTACGAGATGACATTGATGGGACAGCTCCTAGAAGCACAGAGAGGGAGAGCAAGCCTTTGACAAAGTTTTCAAACTTCTTGGAACCGATGTGCAAAGTGTGTAGAGTCATTGATTTTGTGTCTTCCAGTAAACAAGGAGCAACTAACCAGCAGGGTTGGAGGAATGCTAGTGTGCAAGATGATGCAAGCGATGATGTGCCAGGGTCAGAGGAAGAACCAGTTACAAGTGGATCTTGGATAAGTACCTTCCTCACTAAGTGGGAGTGTTGATCTTTGTAGCATCAGACAAGTAATTCCTCGTGAACAGCGTCTACAGGTGGAAGTCATCATTAATGACTCTCAAACTTGGGCGATTCACTTTAATAAAGTGAACTATTAAAGTAAATGTACTTTTGTAATTACCCTATGTAATCTAAAGGGCCAATGGTATTTGATAGCCCATGGTATTGGCCCAAGGTATTTGCATATTGAAACGTTATAAAAGGAAGCCTAGGTGAGAGGACATACAATATCACACAAAGTGAGATCTCATTGATTAGTTGGAGAGGACTTTCATCCAAGTGTGCAGGTGCGGGGGCAGGGTCATAGGAAAGGAGCAAGTGGCAGTCGAGGGTTAGCAACCAGCAAGATCGAAGCGGAAGGACTGATCTTAAGGCTTGAAGGCTAGCATTGTCATTGTAATTCATCAATGGGCCATTTTCTCAAGAAGGGAGCCCGTGATTTTTATCTTAATAAAAATCAATTCTTTGTTGATTTTCCCTCAGTTGAGGTTTTCCAGGGTAAATCTAAGTGTCAAATGTGTGTGATTCCCTATGTTTGCCCATTGCATAATTAGTTAGGATCTCAATGTGTTTTCAATTAAAAATTGTAGTAAATTATTGGTGATTATTCACCGAATCTAGGCTCATAAAAACTAACAGTATGCACATTGCCAAGCAATTAAGGGGAGTCAAGGCTTCCAAACATAAGAGCACAAGGAGAATTCTTGCTAATAAATGGGCAAAACATACGATATAGGGGGAAGAACCATGGGAAGTTTTAGTTCTGCACCAGATTCAACAAGCCCAACACATCTCGAGTTCTTCAGGTTCTTCTAGTTGTCTGACATAGTTGAAAGCACTTAAGCTTTTGTGATCGAAGGTTTGTCACAATTAAGAGGGTGTAAGTTGCTGGGTAGATTGTGTTTGGGATTTTCTCTCAATATTTTGAGGATCCTAGGGATGCTTGGGATTTAGTGCCATGACAAATTTGCACATTCCCATCCTCTAGTGGTCAAGTTGGCCACTTGCCTAGGTTTGCTAGAAAAAGATTGGCTAGTAATTGTCTCTTTTCTTAAAGTGAGAACAATGGCATACCTAGAGTGCCTTTAATCGGGATTGAAATTTCACTAGACTAAATAATTTGTGTTTAAGATCCTTTACTGCATAATTCATAAAGACTATCTTTTTAAATTGTAGCTACAAGGGCTAGGTGCATGCTAGAGATACTGGAGACAAAGGAATGGAAAGCATTTTTACATCTATATGATGATGGACCTTAATGATATGGTAAGGCACACCACTAACATTGTGCATCACCTGAACAAAAGGTGTGGGGTGAAGGATCTTGAAGCACATTGATTGAGAAGATGACTATCCATGTAGAAATCACATTCTTCCTTTAAGCACAAAATCTAGGGTTGGCTTATGCTCCAACAAGGATTAGTTGTCAAGAGTACATTTCTTAAAACAAGTGTGATAAATGTTCCTTGTGTTTTGTGTGGTAGGGATGAAACATTGTGAATGTTTTGGACAGATGTCGAGCTGCAAATGTGTTTTGAACATAGTTTCAGACTGAATTTCTCTTCTTTACTACCCCATTTTTGTAGAGAGACCCTCTCTTGGGTGATGCTTCGATAGTACATTCAAGTCACTTGCATAGATCCACCAGCCTATACTCTTCACCATTGGGATGCATGCCCTCTGATCCATCTTTGCAAGTTCCATGTTGGTTTTCATCCGCTTTGGGGTGGAAGCCAATCACCGTATTTCATGACTGGACAAAACTTGTCTGGCTCTACCGCGCTCTGCCACCTAAATGAGACCAAGACAAAAACATTTCAACTTCTGATGCCCACTCTATTATGACATCCATGGTTGATACCATTGTCTTTTCACTTGGTACACAAGCACATGTGCTCACCCTTTGGGTTTTCTAGAGCGAGAATTTTTCAAGACCCTTATTGATTGTCATGTTTCAAATTTGGTATTGGGTCACAAGAGCCTAAGCCCAATGACCATATTCATGAGAGTTTGTCAAATTGATGTTAAGGGTCAAAATATTGCCTACGAGGAAAATTACTAGTTTCCTAGGTTGAGGGTGGAAGCTTTGGGATTTCACATAAGGAGGATAATAAATGATGTTTGCACATTAGAATGGCATAAATATTTAATAAAGGAGCTAAATAAATAAATAAAAGAGAAAATCAAAGTGGCAATCGATCATGAAGACACATGGAGGATGTGGGACCCACACAAGCTAGATTTGCCATGCCACATGGCATCCTACTCTTGCCATTTCGAATCCATAAGAAGCCAAATGTTGTTGGGGTGAGTTAGAAGGTCAATATACTTGGCATGAGTCATGTAAGGTCGAATTGGAGTGGAAGAATAATTCCCATGGAAGAGGAAGAGGCAATTTGGAGCTAGTGAGACACTTGGGCTAGATTCCCTAGCTCTATGACAACAATGATGAAGATGCTATGACACAAATCAGACCTAAGGGCTGACATATGACATTTATGACATGTCGGGGCTAAAAATAGCCTCCAAGAGGGCGCTCAAGTGAGTTAGGGCAGCCAAAGAGACACCAATTCAAATTGGGAGAAGGAGAGGGCTAGAATTGGAAGGACAAGTGGCATACTTGGGAATCTCTTCCCAAATTGAGTTGGCATGAATCTCTTGGAAGGAATTCGACCCATGTAGGACATTAGAAGTTTATAAAAGTCATGAACAAAGAAGAATAGCAGCTTTTGATCATTTGAGAAATTTGCAATTGCATTTGTGAAGAGGGAGAGCTAGTGGATGACTAGTTTCTTGCCTTAGCCAATTTCGAGGGTGAAAGATTCCCATCAAAGTTGGTAATTGGAAAGGCCATTCAGACCTTTCATTTGGAGCTTTAATGGAGTCTTTATTTGCAGGTGTAAGCTACAGGGCAGCTCATGGTTTCTTCTAGTGCAGCTCACTCCTTCAACCATTTCCAGTTTTCGTGGTATATTCTTGATCCTTGAGGGAGGGCGTTTTTGGTGAGCTCTTGTACTCTTTGGGAGAGCTTCTCATGATCCATTTCTGTTGTAATATGATTAATATACTTTTTTCTTCATCTTCAGAAAGTTTCAGGTCGAAATACCAAGTGGTTATATGTAAAATTGATTATTAATGAGCAAACAATGACCATTCCCCCACTAGATTGATGTATGCCAATGTATTGATGATGATTTCGAATGGAAGAATGTTTCTCTGATATATTTATGATGTATGGACAGCCATTGATGAGTATTACAAGTTTCATGTTCAGCACTTAAGCATTTGGAGCCATCTTGCTCAGTTTTATTTTATTTGAAGGAGATTTAATGCTATTTTCCCCAAGGTCGAACTAGTGATTTTGTAGCTGTTTGGGAGAGGGTTATAACCAGATTAATAAATTGAATAATGATGCACACAAGACATTAATATTGTCCCTTAGACATCCTCTGCCTCTGTTCAAAAATTCGAGTGGGTTTGGGAGCATTTGGAGAGTAATATTCAGCATTTACAATTTTACCCTGGGGGGGATTGGAACCCCAAATTACTAGTAAAACTCCCATCTTGGCCAGAAGCTTAAATAAGTTTGCAGAAGTCTTTTGATGGTCATAAATCATCCCTGAACATCATAATCAAGTACAAATATCATTCATACACCTTCACTGAATATTTGGAGACATTTGGAGCCAATTGGAGACCTAGAGACCAATACTAGTTAAAGGGAAATTACTAGTAAAGCACCCTACATTGGCCAGAATTGAAAGCGAATTTGCAGAAGTATTTTAAAGGCCCAAAAGCACCCCTGGAACACATATGTATGTTCTAACATCATCCATATACCTTCTCAGAAGATTTGGGAGCATTTGGGGCAAATTGGAGACCTAAGCATCAAAACTAGTCAAAGGTCGAATTTGGGGAAAAAGAGAAAAATTGGTCATTTTAATAAAATTCTTAAAGAGAGACATTACATTGATCACATGATGTAATGTTTATGATTCCTTGCTATGCAGTGATTTGACCTTTGATTATTATATGCAACATTTCAAAAAAAATCAATGAAAAATAAAATAATAATAATAATTCTTCCCCCGAGGGCGTAGACCAAGTGGCGATAGAGTGCTATGTTAAGGCACTCCTTGCGATGTCACGAGTTCACACCTCGGCTAGCCTGTGCCCCATGCTGGGGGGCTGTGTGGGTGCACCTGGAGATTATAGTGGCAGCAAACCAGAATTGACCTCGTGTCACGGGAGTACAAGCCCAGCCCAGTTACCGATTCCACCAAATACAAAAAAATAATAATAATAATTCTAGAAGGTACTTAGCCCCAAGGGATATCTCTGTTGGTTCAACCCTTTCTACTAAGAAATTATGCCCAAGGAGGTCACCAGATCCACTCCAACCAAGTCTTGTTGGGTGACCACCCACTATTGCAATTGGTCGTTAATACGGCCCTCCATTAGAAACCTCGAGAAGACAGGGTGAATCTGCAGAATGGCGACATTGGGGTAGTTTGGTGCCCATAGAGAACACACCCCCTAATCCATTTTTCCACACAAAAAGCACCCGCACTAGCTTTCCTATGTCAACAAGTGTAATATGGAGACTTGTATTTTAAGTAAGAGATACTCAATTTCTTGTCCTTGTCTTGGAAAAGCAGTTCAATTTATGTCATGATATAATGTGGTATTAATATCTCATTTCCTAGCCAAGGATAACTTATAGCCACGGCCTTCCTTATAGCAGATAATAAGGTATATTTGTTGCACACATATAGTATGAATTTAATTGCTAACCGAAATGCTCCAGATCATGAGTTTCAACACAAGTTTTCGGTATATCCTTACTACTTGAATAAAAGCAAGCACAAGTTTTTAGATAACACAGCAGAAAATGTGCAACTAATAGACACTACTTCAAAATCAAAATATCCAACCAAAAACTTGGATATGAGAACAATTGGCATACATATACAACTTATTCCAAGAAAGCACTTGTGGCCTAAAGTTTCAAGGAAACTGAAGGTACAACATCTGCAGGCCAAGCCCCTAACAGAAGTCCAAGAGATTTGGACGTGTTGAGAGATGGACCATTTAGCAAGAAAGGAATGTTGCACAATGCTCAAGGGCTTGTAACTGTAACACCTCCATCTCCATCCATTTCCATGTTTCCTAAAGTTTGGAAATGTTCTTCCTGAAAGTTTGTACCATTTCAGAAACCCATACTCATTTCACTTCTCCAGGTGACATATGTCCAAGGGGTTTTGAGGAGCTTTGAAGAACCAAGCCCAGCAGCTTCTCTCCTTTAGTTGTAGATCTTGAACCAATTTATTCAATCCTCCTTTAGACTTTATCCATATGATAAATTGATAAAATTTATAAGTAGAAGTGGAGGGTTCCAGGGTGTTACCGGGAAAACTAGCACAGCTAATTCCCAGTAAGCAAAAATAAGAATAGTGACCCAATGTCACCTCGGTCACAGTTCTAACTTCTTGGGAAGCCAATAACCTCCAATGAGAAGTATCCTTGCGACAACCTGTAGGACACTAAGACAACCACAGAAATATATTCTCTATGCAATTTGTAGTTAGACCAGTGCCTTAATGGAGTCAATTAATCAATGAAGATCACTCAACGCTAGTAGATGCAAGCTAAGGAAAAGATATGATCAAAGGTTATCAATTATGCTAACATTAACCAAGATTTTTCAATGAAAGTATAAGACCAATCCAAGATTATCATATAAGAAAGGCTAATTATTTGTAACAATAGTTAACTAATGACAATATAACCATCATCAATGTAATGTAAGTTAGTAGCGTTCAAATATCATTCAATAGGTATCATTAACCATAGCTAGAGGGTGTTTATTGACAACATATGAACGTCTACACATGTAATGTAATAATCAATGCAGGATCAAAAGACTGTATTGTGAACAACCAACAACCAAAAATGTACCAAAATGCAGTTTTCCAAGTCATTCAATAAGTTCGAATGTCACTGGAATAGATCAAAGCGTTTGAGTGAAAACCATATGCATCATTTAGCATTCAATAGATAACATGCAACCTAGTGTAAAAATCATATGATTCCAGTTTGATAAATATTTGCTATCATCATTTAATTCTGGAGTCAGTTAACTTGCATTACATATAAGATATCATTTACTAGTGCTTGTCATGTAAATACTGGAACATCAGCTAATTCAAATGTCACTTCTAGTATCTAGAACACAACGTTTGTTAATATCTAAAAGCATGTCAGTACCAACACAATCATGGGGCAGCCAAGCGTTTATCACAGAGGTCTGTTACTGAGGTCAACTTTAACATTAGTAGCTATCACTTTGTCGCTAAATCAAATACAGACCAATCTTAAATAAACTATGGCATTTCCCAAATGGGGCAGTTGTAGCATTCCCAAATGTCTCAAACCTTTGTCAAGAATGAATATTGCAGATCTGTACATATAATGTGAATGTAGCAGAGATATACTTTATGGTGTATGAAAAGAGGCAAAATTAACCCAAGAAACAACAATAATAATTAAATTCTAAACTAACTTGTTTTCTGTGTGTGCATGTGCAAGGAAACTGTGGAAAAGGAAAGAGCAGAGGTCTGCAATAAATTGCAGTCCTGTACATATGGCATTTCCCAAATGGGGCAGTTGTAGCATTCCCAAATGTCTCAAACCTTTGTCAAGAATGAATATTGCAGATCTGTACATATAATGTGAATGTAGCAGAGATATACTTTATGGTGTATGAAAAGAGGCAAAATTAACCCAAGAAACAACAATAATAATTAAATTCTAAACTAACTTGTTTTCTGTGTGTGCATGTGCAAGGAAACTGTGGAAAAGGAAAGAGCAGAGGTCTGCAATAAATTGCAGTCCTGCTGCTATCATAACAGAGGTAGGGCCGTGGACTGTGGTGAAGGAAGGTTGTGTAGGAGAATGGGAGAGGGCAGCGAATAAGGAGTAAGGGATAAGGAAAAAGGAAAAGTAGATTTTAGGTCTGCGTTTTAGCGCTTTTACGCAGTGAATCAGACTTCAAAATTTGTAAAAAGATACATACATTTAACGTGGTACAATTACAACTAACTCAAGTAATCAAAGCTAATATATACAAAATAGACAAAACTCAAAAATTAGGGTTTTTAGGGAGTTTTTGATTATTTTGGGATTTTTAGGGCTCCTAAAATTTCTCCCTAGGGTTTTTAAGGACAAATAGGGAAGGCCGAAATTACAAGAGAAAGGGCCGAAATTTTAGGGCGGCCAAAAAATGCAAAAAAAATCATTTTTAAAATTTTAGGGTTTTTATCATAAAATTGCAGACCTAATTCTAACCCTAATTCTACCATGAAAATGCAAAATTTTAACCCTAAATAATAATTACAAATGTACAAAACTCAGATTTTAGGTTAAAAAGTAATTGAACAACCTAGGGTTTCAAGGGAAAACTAGCCACCCAACCCTAGGGCATCAATGAGAGAAGCAACCCTCCTTGAGGTGGTACTTGGCAAGCTTGGCAACTAGGGCTAACCTCAACAATCTCTAGGATTCGTTGAGGAAGACCTAGCCTTAGAAAAAGACCTAAAGCTCAAGCTTGAATGCAAGGTTGATTAAAAATAAAAATGAAATGCTAATCAGGACAAAATGAAGCAACAATGGCTTCCATTCAACCCTAACAAGCATCACTTTCATCCAAATTGACTAAGAGACATCAAACCAAAAGTATAGATACATCCAAGTGCATGTGTTAAGCAAACAACTCTAACCTCACCTTAGCAATGGCATGAACAATAGTAAAAATCCCAAGAAATGCTTCAAACTTGCAAAATAACATTCATCAAGGAGTGTGCATCCCTTCAAAGAGCCCTAGTTAGGGCAAATAGCAGACATAATGATCTTATCCCAAACTTTGATGATAAAAATGAAGTGAGAAGATTGAATTTATATGATCTCACACTCACTTTTACATAAAATAAGGTCAATTTAATATTAAAAATGTCAACTTAAAATTAAAACAAAAATAATATAAAATAATCGAAGTAGTGGGTAAATTGGGGTGTTTTCCCCAGATTTGACCCCTACTTGAGCAAAATGGTTGAACAAGGCCAATTTTGACGAAACTGAAGGCCAAACTGTGTAGGGGGGGGTCGTCATGCCCCAACTTACCCCTACAGTGATGAATAATCCTCAACGCACGCCCCCCCCCCTTTATCAAGCAAACAGTATGCCAAGGAGGATGACGTCATCCTCTGAAGGAGGGCCCAGAGAGAGGGCGTCGGTGGACTGAAGGGCCAGGAGGGTGTTGGAGCTGCTCCAAAGGTTAAGCAAATGCCTCAGTGCTAAAGAACCTGCCACTGGAGTGATAAAACAAGGTCGAGGTCATATGACCCAGTGACCCACCCTTGGAATCCCCAGACACCAACCTCAAGGTTTCAAACCCTTTTATGAGGCAATCAGCGATGCCATTAAGCCATAGTACTTCCAGAGGAGAAACCAGAAGGTCTGGCCATAACCCAACCTCAGAATAAGTTGGCTAAACACCCCTCCTGGTCAGAAAAAAGACACCCTCTCCCTGGGGCACCTCTGCAGGTACGTTGGTGCTAGTACCATCGTAACACGAGGTAGAGGAGATCTTCAAATGGGAAGATACTTGAATGTGTATGCTCTTCAAGGATACACGTAAAATATTAAGCACCTTGGGAAGAACCTAAAGGGTTAATGCTTATTTAGAAATTTCTTTACCTTGTCCTTCTTTCGGACTCTGAGTTGAATCTGTAATTCTGCTTACCCTTGAGATTAATAGTAAGATAACCATACACATAAAATATTAAGCACCTTGGGAAGAACCTAAAGGGTTAATGCTTATTTAGCAATTTCTTTACCTTGTCCTTCTTTAGGACTCTGAGTTGAATCTGTAATTCTGCTTACCCTTGAGATTAATAGTAAGATAACCATACACCCTGGTCTGGTTGGGTAGAATCTTTCAACTATTGGTTTAGCCCTCATTTTGATTAGAAAATTTGGATGGATACTTCCAAGGTGACCTCCTCCCAAAGCATAAAGGTTTGTTGGTTGGAAATGTTAGTTAAGAGTCAAGACAATGGCCAGTGGCAACAAGTGCTTGATTGAACATGAATGTAATAATAGGAGCTTTACCCTATGGTGCATGTTCACTGTATCCATGGTAGTAAGGAATCATTTTTTATTGCTTTTAACAATTGATTTGTCCATTTTCTTCCACATAAAAATGAAGGTAAAAAGAAGTCCTCCACATGGGACTCAGTCAATCTTTTTAGGATTACTTATCAGCCCCAGGTTTAAGTGAGGGGACCTCAGGTTTTGGGAGGTCCTTATTGCACCTTGACGATGCTTTGTGCTTTGATAATAGTTTTAATATGTGATGTTTCATGGTTGTTTCCCTTGCATCCTTGGTTTCATGCAGACGGTCATCAAGATGATTACTGGGGAAGCACAACTGCTATCTTATTGCCAAAGTCTGACAAAATATTCGGGGAGGTTGGATATTGACTCTCTTTGACATCAATCATATTAGTGGCATATTCCACACAGCTCTTACTGAGGAGGGTCTATGTTGATTGGTATAAATAGACCTAATTTCCAATTGCATTTTGCTAAGCCCTGTGGCCTCTGCCAACACAGTGAGGCAAAGCATGCATATGCCATAATGAGATCATTAAGAATTTTAGCCTTGGTCTTAACTAATATGTAAGCATTTTTGCAATTTGCTATTACACGTTCAAAACGGTAAGTTCAAACTACAATCTACACCACTGTGGGGTTCTTAGTTTTTAAAGATCTGATACTTTTATTATATATGTGGCCACATAATTATATTACACCTACACTGGGTACTGAGGAAAGGTTAAGACAGTTTTGGAGGATTGTCTGCAGCCACACCATAGCAAGCAGTTTCCCAGACACCTGTCCATGACTGGCATCAACATGCAATGAGGCCAGTTAATGTCCTAGGCTAAAACTGATGAAATAAACAACCCTCAGGCCCAGTATCTTACCCAATACTGCAGATTGAAGAATCTTAATCTTAATTTAGAAGATAGAGTCAAGATGACCAAATCATCAAAAATCCAGAGTTGCAAGATCTAGTAATGACAGTTTAGATTGATGTTTGCAATGAATGGATTTAAATGACTTGGATGCTATAATTCTTTCTTATTTGGATATTTTGAATGAAAATTTGCCTTCCAAAAGGAGGGGACGGGGCTGGAATTACTAATGATTCTGTCATCATTTATTTTTCTCCATAAAATACGATAACTTCTCCATCTAGCATTGAAACTGAAATTTTACCATTCAAGCTTTCCTTCTATTCATGGAAGAGATAAAGCATCCAAAGAGAGAGGCCCATTAGTGTGCACAATGCATCTATATGTGAAAGGGAGTAAAGACACCTACTTCAAATAAGGAAGAGTCATTATCTTCATTAGCGAAGGATTATGAGATACAAATTTTTGCCATTCATCTCGATCAATTCGCCCATCTTGATCTGCGTCAGCTTCTTGAAATGTCTGCATTGAGTCATGAAGATATTGTCAACCATGGAAAATCAAATCTGAAACCTCTTTTTAACTTGAAAGGGCCCTTTTAAAGTACCTTGTCAAGAATCGTCTCAATGACCTCATCAGCTAATTTCATTTCTGACTCGCATAAAAGGGCAATTAACATTTGTTTCACCTGAAATCCACAATGGCAATGTAAGAGAAACTGGATTTACCATCATTTAAATTTAAAAAGGGAGTAGGATTACAGATTCCCTTTAAAAGCACAATGTAATCTAGACCTATGTAAGTTAAAGTTCAAATTTATATCAGTTTCTTTCCCTTATGCGACTCAAGCTATGACCATATTGCAGGTACTAATGAACCTGAAACCATGCACAACAAGGGGGGAAAAGGTATTGTTATTATGTGTGAGAAATGGTATCTACATAATCAACGAATACCTTTGTTCACATCATGTAACTCTTGACCTATGATCTAGGCATTTGTTCCATGAAGAAATATGCAAATTTTCAAAAATAATAATAATACATTTGTAAAATGACTCAGAGTTCAAAAAATTGTTGATTTCATTCTATCTACAATATAATTCACTCTGAAAAAAAATAGTACGCAAGTAACAAAGAAAATTCTACAATTTTTCAAAAATAAATAGCTTTCGTGAGAAAAAATAAAATGGACAGTAAATCATTTAAATATTAGCAAAGTCTCATATTGTCTTAAGTTCTTTTTCAATTTTACCCATGGTTATATGGGGAAATGCTCCCAAGTGTTGGGGACACACACCCCATACTCCCAATGCTCCCAAGACAGTGAAGCATTTATATAATGTTTTGGGCCCTATCTTAAGACTATCTATGAGACAAAATAAGATCTGATAAGAAGAGTGAAGTCAGTTGGTGAGTTGAGTGCATAGAGTTAAGCATTCTTCAAGACAGGGGGTGGATGAGAATAAGAGAAACTCAGTGCAGAGGTCATACAGAACAGAGAAGTACAACAGCAGAGACAGAGTTTGATGACAGATTGTTGAAGAAAGTGCAAAAGAAAGTGGCGCCTTGACAGTGAAGAGGTATTCATTGTGAATTGAGCAAAGATCTAAATCCTCGGGGTGTTGGAGCACCCTTGTCAGTTGAAGCTGACAAAAAACTTCAGGGGGTTGGAGCCTCCTTCCAGTTCAAGCTAGAAAAAGACATAGGTGTTGTAGCACCTTGTGAGCCATTGCTCATAAACATTGGATGTAATCTCATTTCTATAAGAAAGGTAATTTATTTAACTCTTCGATTTTCGTGTATCTTTCTTGTGTCGATGCTTTAAGTAATTGTGACTAAAGAATAGGATTAAAATAACTAATAGTGATTGAGTTCATATTTTAAGAAGAAAGTAATTATAGTACGGGAAACTGATTCACCCCCCCCCCTTCAGTGTCCCTGGTGTGTTCTTCACAAATGACGGGTTTGCTTCGAGAGGCAATAGGGCACATGCATCTCTATCAGTTGTTGGAATAGTAATGGATCTTTCTGGTCATCCCCTGGACTCGTGTACGACACTCTTGGCTCATCATACATCCTCTTCATTATCGAGACTCACGCGAGCCCTATTTGGCCTCTCCCGAACATAGTAGGTTATCATTGGTTTTCAGATTGTAGGGAAGAGACGAGGAGCTCGGGTGGCGTCAGAGGTTCAAGTGGAGTTGCATGCTTGATTAGAGACTCCCTCCGGAGAAAGGTTTCTATGGTGGCCACAGATGAGTCTGCCAAGTTTTTGTGGGCTCAAGCTAGAGGTAGAGCTTCCCTCCCTAGGGGCATCTACATTGCAATTTGTTACTTCCCCCCCAACCTCTTCACAATTTGTTATCCATAACGGCCTTGATGAGGACCCCTACATGGATTTGTATATCGGCATCACCTAGTACTCAACGGTTGGGGAGGTAATCCTCCTAGGTGACTTCAACGCCCGCACCAAAGCTCTCCAAACTCCTCTCCACAAATAGACAAAGGACGTGTTTGCACCCAGGGGATTGATTCAAAGTCGGCGGGACTTCATCGAATCTCTGACGACGCTTTAGGATGGTCAACAACTATTGCAGTTGGGGGAATCCCAGGAGCTTCTGATCCTGAATGGGCTCCCATGTTTCCAAGACTATCGTTTCTTCACTTGCTGACTGCATGGCGAAGGAAAAAGTGTAGTTAATTATGTCCTCTCTCGAGTGTAGGTGATGGTATCTACATAATCATCAAGGATGACATCTACAGATAGTTTAGCCAGATCACTTGGGTTAACCCTCAAGGCGAGTTACGCCCAAAGATGGCCTTCTACGCGTAGCACTTCTTGGAGCAGAGTGACGAACTCATTGTTCGGCATCAGTATACTCTTCACCACTAGATGCATGCCCTTTGCATTCACTTAGGACAATTCAGAGTGGGATCTCATAGACTTCGGGTAGAGATGAACCACCAATTGACCAATCTAATAGGACCTACCAGCTATGCCATCTCCAAGAGATTGAGATTGGGGAGCACTTCATCTTTCACTTCCCCGCTTACTACGAGATCAGAGGAAGGTTCCATTGCCTATTCAGAGGGACCCAAACCCTCACCAGTTTCTTCAAATACATTGATCAGAGATGCATGGCCTTATACATGCAGGAGACCCTCAAGTTTCGAGCCCATACTCTTCACCCTCTTACCATACTAGATTCTACCCAACGAATGACTTCATTTTTCACGATGCTACCCTCAGGGAGGGCACTAAGAGACAAAACAACATTAGTGCCGCTTCAAACTCCAGATCAATGAGGACCCATGGGGCCCTCCCCCATCCCTTGAGATCTCAGTGACATGACCAAACTAGACCTCTTCACCGGAGGCAGAAGAGATCCCCCATGCCTCAATGGTGGGCTACCTCCTCCAGACAGCAACGTAGAGGGAAACCTAGAACTTCAACTAGTTCTTCCTCGGGACAACATATTATTCTTAGTTTCCTTCATTCGGGGCCTCAGATGTTAGGAGAGACAGGTCTATCCTTTGATAGACCTACCTCATTTCTTTTGGATTTCTTTGCTCCTGGATCCTTACCCTCTGGGGTCGAGGGCTTCCCATGCCTCCACATAGATCTCTCCTCTCTTTTCTTCTGTACTATACTTTGTTTTCTGCGTATTGTCTTTTATAGGAAACCTTTTGATACTCCTTCTTTTTAACGATATGATTGTATTCAACAGTCTCGTTGACCTACTTTTTATTTGATAACCATAATAACAATCATAGACAACCATAATAACAATCTCTTCACCTTTTTCTTTGATATATAGATTAGAGTCAGAGTCACTTCGCTTGAAACCTATTGAATCCTCTTATCCAATATAATTGTATAGTGTTCATCGGTAATCTTACTAACAGAAAGAAAGTTCATCTTCAAGCCAAGAACAAATAGCACATTCTATATAGTTTGAATACAAATACTTCTTGTTACGCTCAGATGCTTTATGGCCTTGAGTCAATATACCAAACACATTGTGAATTAGAGATATCATTACGGGAGGCCATAAAAAAATAATCAGTGGTAGGTTCTGTGAAACAATTGTACTACTCTCAACCAAATGACTCTAATGTCTGCCTACTCTACTTCTTCCTCTAGATCACTCCAAGAATGATCACTACATGAAGACGACTTACTAGCCTATTTAATTATCGTAGGCTATAGTCGACAAAGAAAGGGAATTAATAACTATTTAATGTCAATTGGGGAAAAAAACAACATTAAAAAGGTGGCATTGAATAATTAAATAAAAGGGGGTCATAAAGTGACATTGACTTTATAATGTCACTTCAATTAAATATTTGAGTGGGAAAACGTAAAAGTGGCAGAAAAAGGGTAAAAATGGCCCGAAAGGGTAAAATGAGCTTAAAAGGGCAAATCAACCCCTCCCATTCATTCATGACATTTTCATTTTCGAAAAGGATTTCGAGAGTTGTTGTGGCTTTTGGCTCTTTGGTTTCAATGGCGAGACTATCCACCCTAACTTGAAGGAATATCACTCATATCTTGACATTGTACTTCATTGTCGTGGAGGATGAACAAGTTACTAGCAGATTTGTGAGGGTTTGTGGAGATTACAGTGATTTGGGAAGGATGCACCAGTCAAGTAGGGCGCTTGAGCTTATTTTATCTTCATTTTCAAATATCTACTATCTACAGTCAAGAAATGAGGTCAATTTACTCTTATTGACAGAGTTTTGTTGAAGGGCGTTCAGATCTGGGGTTTATGCTTGATTTACAAGGACGATGCATCACCTTTTGGAGGTCATAACCATTGTTTGAGGGCACAGAGCTGGGACACACACCCATCTTCCATCGCTGCCATTATTTGTTGTTGGGTGGCTCCCCTTTCACATTCATCCACTGCTGTTTGGAGAGCACAGACACAAGAGGGGAGGGGCACAGCACTTAGAGGACACACTCACGCATGAGGAAGGAGACCGTTGTACACCTGTAGCATTTTGCATGAGAGAGACTGTACTTTGCTACCAGGCGTTTTCCCAGTGCTTACCAGCTGCCAAAACTTCAACTCGTCCAAACCATGACCATTTGGAGGACTGTATACTAACTGTAAGTGTCTGCAAACTCAAGAAAAGCTACAGGTCTGCAAATTACTTTTAAATCGATCTTTGTTATGCATTTGTACTACTGTGACTGTCAATAAAATATACAGTTTATTTCTATATTGTATGGTGAATTTACTTGGCATTCAATGCATAAGAACTCCTTTATTTGTACAGCTTCTGTGGACAAAATGATAATGTATGAAGTCTGAAGCAAACCATACAACATTTTCAGACAAGAATCAGTCCAAAAATCAGCCAGACAGAGACAGGGAAAAGTGTTTGACCAAACTCCTGAACCAAAGAGTACACTAAACATAACTCATAACAACAGTAAGTGGGGGATATTCAGAGGTAACTGAGCAGAAGTTGCTAAGTGTTTGACGAAAGTCCTAAGCCAAAATTACATAATCAGTTAACTAAAAATTCAGTTCAGATCTACCATGGGTCATTACAGGGTTCTCTCTTCTTTAGCGCATGAATACACGGTGAGGGCAAACTTCGTCTAGAATTTCAAATGCACAATGACAGGCCCGATTCAATGTGGCTTTGCCTTCTCTGCAGGACTTGACAAGCTCTTCTTTTTGTAAACGGCGGATCGACTTCTCTTCTTGTGTGGACTTCCACACAAGCGTACACAGACTTTGTCTCTGCTAATCTAAAAAAATCTTGATGTGCCAAGCTCTGACTTGGCACAAACACTGAAACAATCCTCTATGACCGTGGCTCTGATACCATGTCCAATAAACTCAGAACATGCAGAAGATAAGCAGAAGAAGATGGAGGAACCAATGTAATATTGATATTCATCAAAGTACATAAGATGGTGTTCAATATATCTCTATAAAATTCTGTTATGCAAGTTAGGAACCGTTCACAACTAATTTCCCAATTAATCCTAAATAATTTATTTAGGTATCATTCATGACTTGAATTATGATATTAATGTCATTTATAACGTATAACATTATTACATAGCACTTACTTAGAAAACAAGCATTACAATATCTAACAAGTTGTATGATACAAAACAGGCATCTTCCCAACAGGTTTTGGGTTGTGGCAGTGTTCATAGCAATATATATGCTAAATAGATCTCCAACGATGGTAGTGAAGCAGAAGTCCCTAAGGAAACATGGTCTGGGGGAAAGCTCAAAGTCATTAATCTTAAGGTTTTTGATTCTATTGCATATGCCTCGATTCCAAATGAGAAGAAAGCCAAGCTAGAACCTAAGAGAAAGCAATTGATGCTTTCAGGGTACAGCGACATTCATAAAGCCTACAGGTTGATTGATATGCCATAGTTGATGAGGAAGTTGGACCTTTCCAATCTTCTTCAAAATTCAAAATTACCATGGAGCAGCCCATCATGGCTCAGGCTTCAGGTGTTTAGCATCAGATAGCTCCACCTGAAAGTAGGGAACATTCTGAGGAGTCTCCTAGATCCACTCTGGTAATTGTTGATGCAAATAGCCTGAAGCAGAATGCAGATGACACAGGTACAAGCAACCCAAGCTGCAGTGATGATAAGGAAGTTCCCAAGAAGAGACCCAAGTGGTGGCACAAAACCATTGGAGATCTTATAGAGGGATGAGAATCGAGAGGAAAGAGCGAAAAAAAACTAAACATGGTTAAATTTTATCTTATGGCCAATATTCAAGAAGTATACGAGCCATAGCTGTTCAAAGAAACAAAAGTGAGACCTAAATGGGAAAACGAAATGACTATTGAAGATAAAAATTTGATGAAAAATCAAACTTGGGATTTCACAGCACTTCGACCAGGGAAGAAACCCATTGGCCACAAATGGTTATACATGTAAATTTTAATCCAGAGATCACTACTCCCTCTGGATAGCCCTGAGATCTCTATCAGTTTGAGTCTCTGTAAATCAATAATACTCTAATGACTTAAGAATCAACAACTATAGATCTCTTTACAACTTAAATACTAAAATGCTCAATCAATCACACATATAACACTAAATATACCCTGGAAACCCCAAACGGGGAAAACCAGCAATTTGTGGGGCTTTCTACTATCTCAAGCCCAGAGCAATATATGAAATAAGCAAATACAAACAATGTTACCTCAAATGTAACACTCAATCCTGACGAGTCAATAACCTAGATCTGCATGCATCAATTGATGCATGCACTGAGGAAATGTGCCCTAGATGTCAATCTGGATCTAAGTCTGTCTAGAGGTAACCCTGACTGTACTACCTCTGCCACTGCTCTGCTCTAATCTGCTTTGCTACAGAAGAAAGCCAACTGCTCAACTGATGAATGCGCCCTTCCTCTGCATGGAAAAGTGCATCCTCCATCTGGATGTCAAATGCTCGTACAAGATCAGATCTGAGCTCTGATCGTCACAAACCTTTCTCAAACACTGAGGCAAGGCTATCATGAAAGTCTCAAACACTCACTTGGCAAATCGGAATCTGAATGAGCTCTTCTCCCCTTTGGTAATGCGCTTCTCTCCCTCTCTGGAAGTCGTCCTCCACAATCTCTGCAGAATCCACTCAAGTGAACTATCTCAATCCACAGATCTGGGAGCCAAGTGCCTCTGGACTAGTGATGTCTGATCCAGCTGAGATCACACCCTTGTCCCTCCTATAGAAGCTTCTCTCTATCTCAGAAAGTCACCCTGCATGCACTAATGCACCCTCCTCACTACTAACAGATCTCTCTCAGATAAGTCAACTGAAGTGCCTCACCCGGGGACCTCCTGCCTCTATATATAACCTCACTGATCAATTAGGTTTGCCAAAAACCTAATATCTGTGCATGCAAAAAGTCACTTTTGCATGCATCTTTTAATTATTAACTAGCCATGCAAATCTCATGCATGCAAGAGGCAAGACTCCCTGGAAGGCCCGCATGCAGTCACCAATGGACTCATGCCACTGAGTAGAGTGTATCTCACCCTCTACTCAATACTGATGCCTATACAGCTAATGTACCTCCATGCAAGGCATCTGAATCATGGAGGACATCCTGAGATACCATAAACTCTAACAATACAAAGTCAAGTACAAGGCACAGTTGGTATCAAAGGGGTTCTATCAATGAGGAGGCATTGATTATGAGGAAACATTTGCTCTTACAGCAAAGATGAGCACCATTCGATTAGTTTTAGTCATGGCAGCACAGTGTGGTTGGAAGGTCCATTAGATGGATGTGAAACACACCTTCCTCAACAAGGATTTGGAGGAAGCAATTTGAGGTTTTGGGGATGGAGCATTATGTTTGCATACTTAAGAAGGCTCTATATGTCCTAAAGCAAGCACCCAAGGCATGATACATTAAGACTGACATGTACATGGTTGAACCAATGTTGTCAGTCTCGGTCTCGGCAAAGACTCAGCTGGATTGGGACTCGGTTGACTCGGTGACTCAGATAAGACTCGGCAAATAGAAAAAAAAATTCAAAATATAGTAAATTTTGTGCCCAAAAAATATACTAAAGACAAATCTGTAAAAATATACTGATACCAAAGTTTTGTGAGAAGTCTGCAATAATCCAAACAGGAAAATGGATTCCTTTTCCAAAATCTGAGTGCTAAATAGAGAAAAAAACTTCATTGATTATGATCCATTGCAACCTGTGACTATCATGGCTCCTGTCATAAATAATTTCGCCTGAAAGCAACCTCCACATCACCCTCTTTTTCTCTAACACAGTGCTGCTCACTAACAAATACTGTCAAATCTGCACAGCGCTATTCTTGTGTAGAAACCAACTACACTTGCTGTATCTAATGCACTAATCTCTGTTATTTTAAACAATATTTCCATACTTGTAACTCCTGAAATGTTGTTGTCATCATCCATATATCTGCTAATCCCTGCCAGAATATGAGCCCAAACACTCATACCACCAGTTCCCCTTGAAGACAGGTGTTAACAATAGCTCACATGCTAATAATGGTCAAGGAAACGGTTTTAAGAATATCAACACAGCAAAGGGATGAGGACGGACTAGGACTTTGCTAGGCTAAATCAGCACAGAGACTAAATATATGGAAACAAAAGTAACCTCGGGTCCCTTTCAAAACGCACAGGAGAACGAGTTAGCCATGCAAGGAGAGTCAAATTAGCTTCTAGACCTACCTCACATGCTAACTTTGGAGATATAAACAGTTTCTAAGACTCAATCACCTCCATTTCCTCCAAAAATTCCCTCCCAAAGTGAAATCTGCAAGTCATTTATGGTCATTTATGTAGAGATGACATCATTATTACAGGTAGTGAAGCAAGCATGATTGAACAAATAAACTCAACATGAGTAAAGCATTTGACATCACTCATCTAGACCTCCCACATTATTTTCTAGGTGTAGAAGTTTGGCAAACATGTTGCAGTGTGTTTTTGTCTCACAAACAAAATATGCCAAGAGATTGCTTAAGTTTAGAATGACAAATTGCAAGAGCTTGTCTACATATATGAAGAAAGGGCTGAAACTTTCAGCCAAGGGCAACTTTGAGGTAGTGAATGAGTCAATCTACAAGCAGCTAGTGGGTAGCTTGATATACCTTCGAACCACTAGGCCTGATTTGAGTTATTTTGTGAGCTTCATTTCCAAATTCATTGCAACACCAAAATAAGAGCATTGAACTGCAGTGAAAAGGGCGTTGAGATATGTGAAAGGGACACTTGACTTTGGCATTTTGTATAGCAAAACCAAAGATCCTAGCTTGTGTGGATATACAGATTCAGAGTGAGCAAAATGCGTGGATAACAAAAAATCAACCTGTGGATATGTATTCAACCTTCATACAGGTGCAGTCACATGGACCAGCAAGAAGTGGCAAGCAGTAGTCCTTTCATCAACAAAAGCAAAGTATTGAGGAGCAGTGAAGAAATATGTGATGCAGTAGACAAAGCCAACACCCCTACAATGGGACAATCAAGGGGTGCTCAAACTAGCCAAGAATCCAATCTTCCACAAGCGTACCAAGTATGGCGAGATACATTGTTGCTTCATCAAACAACTATTGAGCTGCAATACTATCCCACAAAGGACCAAAATGTAGACATTTTCACCAAGTCTATGGGTCCTGAAAAGTATATAAAACTGTGGGATAAGCTTGGTGTAGTTAGTAGATTGACCATTAAGGGATGGCGCTAAAGTAAAAGCATAGTTTAGAATGGTCAATTAGATATTGAACTTGGGCATTAATAAAGTCACTTCTGACTTTATGTTATTTTGTGCTTTATTTAATTTTATTGTGTTTCTCGGTTTATCTCACATTCATAATTGTGGATTGACTTGACTCAATTGTAACCCTTTATAAGAAATCTTTTGCTTTCTCACCTATATAATACATTACGATAACTCTTCCGAGTTATTTTTGGTTTCGTTATGTCCTCAATTTCCATGGTAAAATTTTGCATCAATGTAGAACAATCCCTAGAAGTTAATCAAAATGTCTGAAGGGAAGAAGCCCATTGGATGCAAATGGGTCTTATGAACAAACTATAAGGTAAATGGCTCCATTGGAAAGTATAAGGCGACATTGGTAGAAAAAGGGTATGCACAATGGGAAGAGGTGAATTTTGAAAAGTCCTTCACTGTTAAAATACGACTTGCTGTGCAACTGATTGATAAAAATAAAATAAAAATGTAAAGAATGCTGAATAAATTTTTACAACAGAGTTTTGGGTCATTTAAATAAGACCCCTCGTACCTTTTCAATGTAAGAATGCGTTGTTTCATTTTTATTGTTTTATTTATTGTATTTTATTTTTTTATTATTATTTTATTCATATATTTTGTGTTTATTACAGTGCCTGGCCCTGAAGAATTGCTTTGTCCTCAAAGCAAGGGTAAAGAAGGATGTTGTTGGAGGAAACTTTCGCCTTCCCATGATGAATCTTCCTCTGGCAAGTTCTTCCACTTAATAAGATATTATTTAATGCTCCTGGAGCGAAGTTTTCTTTCCTTAATAGATAGTATGCCTTCAGGTTCTAAAATAACTCGACCTTCCTCGTCCAAAATAGGCAGCTCAGATTGCGCTACTGGATACTGTTCTAGCACCTTCTTGAGACTTGAAACATGAAACACATTATGAATGCGGCAGTTATTAGGTAATGTTAACCCATACGCTACTGGACTGGTTTTTTTGTTAATTTGATATGGCCCATAAAATTTTGGAGCCAACTTGTTCTTGCCTTGCTGCTTGAGCGACAACTGTTTGTAGGGCTGAAGTCGTACGAACACCCAATCACCTACTTCAAACTCTCTTTCTGATCTTCGTAAGTTTGCTTGTTGTTTCATTCGATTCCGAGTATTTGTTAAATTTTCATTTAATATTTGGATGGTCTTTTGGTCTTCTTCTAGTTGATTCCTTATTGTTGGTACCTTACAATTAAATAGCACATACTCCTTCCATTTAGGTGGATCATAGCCATATTCTACTTCCTTCTTCCCAAAGGTGCACTTTGACACTTTTGTATAAAATTGATTTTCTTCTAAGAGCGAGAGTACCAGTTCTAAGTGCTCAAAATGCTCCTTCCATGTCTTACTATAGATAAGAATGTCGTCAAAAAAGACCAATACGAACTTTCTTAAGTAAGATCGAAAAAGCTCATTCATGGTTGCTTGGAAGGTAGCAGGCGCATTGGTTAACCCGAATGGCATCACTTTGAATTCATAGTGGCCTTCATGAGTTCGGAAAGCAGTCTTTGCCACATCCTCTAACCATACACGTATTTGGTAATACCCTGAACTCAAATCAAGCTTGGAAAAATATTTGGCCCCGTGAAGTTCATCCAACATCTCATCTATGAAAGGAATCGGAAATTTGTATTTTACTTTTATCTTGTTAAGACCTCAATAATCGATACATAGCCTAAAAGATCCGTCTTTTTTACGCACCAGCACTATCGGGCCCACATATGGGCTCCTACTTCTTGCGATAACTCCACATCTTAATCAATATTTTAAAAACCGGAACCGGGAATCAAACTGGTCAGGGGTCAACTCGGACCGGAACCGGGAATCAAACTGGTCAGGGGTCAACTCGGACCGGAACCGGAACCGGTAATGAACTGGAGCGGTTTGATTTCAATGAACCGGACTATTAAAAAATACAAAAAAAATTACAATTTTAATCATAAAAATATATATTTAACATTCCAAGATATATTTAAAACCATTAGACACATAATATGTATATTTGAAACCATTAAACAGATAATATGTAAAGTCTACTCATATATATAAATTGGAAATCCATAAACCATGTATGGGTCACAAAATGGCACCAAGTGCACTACATAGTAAAGACTCATAGCACTTATTTATTACTGTTTGGAGGGCGAATTAGGTTTAGGTTTTTTGTTTTTTTATTTTTTATCATTATAATTCACTTTATAATCACTATAATTCACTTTATAAGCCCTAGTGTTTTTTAGCTGGTCGGCCGGGTTATTATGGAACCGGCCAGTTAGGGCCGGTTTGGTAATGAACCGGTCGGTTCATTACCAAACCGGACCCGGTCCGAGTTGATCACCGGTTTGGTGTTCCATTTCCCTTGGCCGGTCAAACTGGACTGACTTTCAAAACACTAATCTTAATAAGTCTTGTATTAGCCTTTCTATTTTTGTTTTATGATGGTGAGGATATCGATAGGGCTTGATGTTCACGGGAGTTGAACCTGGTTTAACCTCAATTATGTGTTCTATTCCTCTTTTCGGCGGTAACTTCAAGGGAAGATCTTGGAATACCTTCTCATATTTCTGGATTAACCCTTGGACATCTGGTTGTTGGGCATGAGCCAGTTCTGTTGCTAATATCTCTATTTGATGGCATTGTGCCACCATTGTTGGTGCCCCTTTCCGAATTAGTTTCTCCATTTCTCGCGAAGAGATAATTTGGGTAGGAGGTGGTTGGAATCCATACAGTTTGTATTTTATTCCTTCCTACTTAAATTTAATAAATTGTTTTTTATGATTTGTGTAGTATGTTCCTAACATAAGTAGCCATTGAATTCCCAAGACAATGTCTACTCCTCCCAAAGGTATTGTGTAGAATCCAGATTCCATGTTATAATCATCTATTTGTAACTTGACTTTGTGACACTTCCCTATACCATCAATCCTTTTCCCATCTGCTAACATAACCCTTATATCTGTTGCTGGGTATACGAACAAGTTTAACCTTTGCCACATTTACGTCTATAAATTGTGGGTGCTCTCTATGTCTATAAGCACGATGACATTCTCTTTTTTAACGTGTCCCCTTAATTTCAATGTTTGTGGTTGTGTGATTCCTGGTATTGCCACTAGAGAGATCTTGGGCATTATCTCTTCAGATTCTATATTGATATCATGGCTTTCTTCTTGGCTAACTTCATCATCAGATTCGCTGTTGGACGAGACTTCTGATTCCCTTTCAGCTTCACAATTATACAGTTTTTTATTGTTGCATTGATGCCCTTTTTCCCATTTATCGTCGCAGTATCTGCACTTATTTACCCATTTCTTATTTGTACCCTGATGTTGTTTTCATTGTCCCTTAGGAGAGGTGGTACATACTTGTTTGTCTTTTCTGTAGCATACTTATTTGATTTTGCAGTAAAATATCTATTTGAATTGTCTGGTCCTGAAAATGAATATTTGTTGACCTTGTTCTTTTGTTCAATCAATTTTGCGGCATGTCTGTTGTCCTCAATAGTTTGGGGTTTCCAAAGTTTTAACTCACTACGGATGTAATCTTTTAAGCCAAAGATGTACATTTTTAGTAATTGTTCATCTGCAAACCCTGTTTGTCTTGTAGCCAACACTTCCTATTCGTGAGTATACTCATTTACGTTACCCCTTTGCTTAAGATGAACGAATTTGGTATTGTAAAACTTTTGAAGAAATGACTAAATCACTTCTTCAAATACTTGTTTTTCAAATGACTTAATATTTGTCTGATTTATTTAATGACTGAAATAATTGAAATAAAAGTACTCATTGAAACATCCACAAATAAATCTCTGCAATAAATGAACACTTGAATTTAGGGCCAATGCCCAGGGCAAAACCTCAGTATGAGGAAAACCTAGAGAGATGTATTTTATTATGCTAGAGCAAAACTGAAATTTCCTTTACAAAACTCAGAAATTTATACTTCAAACAGCAAACTCAGAAATGCATAAATTACTTATCTCTGCTCTCCTTTTCGAAAACTGTGCAAGCAGAAATAAATACCAGACTATCCACATGTGTGACCAAACTGAAGATTTATGGGAAAACGTGCCACTGTACGGCCTGCAAACTGACAGACTGTACCACCTGCAAACTGACAGAAAATCTGCAATAAATGCACTGTTTCGAAAAATGTGCCAGATCCGTACTGTACGGATTTGTCCTTTGCTGTACGGATTTGTCCTTTGCTGTACGGATTTCAGGCTGTTGTGAAAAACATGCCAGATCCGTGCTGTACGGATTTGTCCTCTGCTGTACAGATTTACTGATGTCAGACTTCCTCGAAAAATGTGCCCTCTAATTGCTGGAACTTTCTGTGTGTAACTGTGCTGTATGGATGCCCTGTATGGACTTCTTTGGCCACCTTGGGAAATGTGCACTTTAGTTTGTGAAGCAAATGCTCTTTCTCGCAATAAAAATTGATCTCTCTCTTGAGTCTTGTGTTTTGGCTCTCTTCCCTAGGTGCATTATACAGATGACTTTATCCTCCTAAAAACCCTAACAAACTCAAACTAACTTTTGAATGGCTAAGATCACTTTTGATCTAAGGGTTTACAATTTACATTTAATGCACATTAAAGGTTTTTTTTAATCATTTAATGCACAAATACATTTAATAAAGTCATATCACTTTTAAAACATAAACTCATTTTTTATATTTCAAAAAGTACATTTCAATGGGTATAAAGGTCATCTTCTTCTTCGTCATGGAACCATTTTAGTAATGCCTTGGTGAAGTTTGTCCACTGAAAAGAGTGAGCATTACATGTCCCTAACGACCATAGAAACCAATCATAGGCTTCTTCCTCCAAGTTATTGGCGACTGTCATTATTTTTTCTCTTTCACCTAGAGGGGGGTTTGACTCAAAAATGCCCTCCATTTTATTAACCCAAATGATGGCGCCTCTATGGTCTTTTCCATCATATTTTGGTAATTCCTTTTTAAGTTTTTGATAATCTCTCTTGCCCTCTTAGGTTATGTGTATTTTTAAAGGAAGATGATTATGGTTTTCCTTGCTCCAACCTTGAGTCTGGGACTCTGGAGCAATTGTATTTAATTTCTTCATAATCTCGCTAAACATCATATAATTTTTTGCATTTATTATCTCTCTTTCCTCTTTCTCTTGTTCTCTTACGATCACCAGATTATCTAATCGATTTTCTATCATGTCTAATCTAGCGTCACTGTCATCCATGTAATAATTCTTGGCCCTCTTCTAATTGATTTAGACGAACTTGCATAGCATTTAATTTTTCTTTTTGATTAGCTATCTCCACGTTCATCTCTTCATGGGATACATATCTCTGCCTTGAAGACTCCATAGTTTAAAATGGTTTTTGTTTTGATATATTATAATAATAATTAATAATTATTATAATTTTAATTTTTTACTTTAGGGTGTGAGATCCTAGGTGATGACAGAGAAAGAGAATGGCAGCGTGAAGAGGTTGGGCGTGGGTGTGAACTGAGCAAAAGGTGGCGCAGGTCGCAGGGATGGAGCCGGAGTGTAGCAGGTGGCGGTGTGGATGGTGTGGGTTGTAGAGCGATGGAGGAAGAGAACGCAGGATGGAGGAAGTGAAATGGGGAGCAGCGCAGGAGTTGGAGTTATGGGGAACAACGTGGAAGTTGGATCAGGTGACGACGTGCGGATGAGTTTCGAGGGGAGGCACAGGAGGAAGTCGAGGATGGAGGAGCCGGGTGGAGCGTGGGTGGAGCAGACGGCAGTGTGGGGATAGCAGCATGGGGATGAGCACGAGGGGAGGCGCGAGAAGAGGAGAACGTAGGGGAGATGCCCAAAGAGGTGCGTGCAAGGGGAGTGACGCAGGGGGGAAGCAGGGAGAAAGCCGGCTGAACGGAGGTGCGGCGGAAGTTTTGATGACTGAACGACGGGCACAGAGGAGTCTTCGACAGCTCTAATACCACTGTTAAAATACGGCTTGTTGTGCAACTGATTGATAAAAAAAAATAGTAATTTTGTAAAGAATGTTGAATGAATTTTTACGACACAGTTTCGGATCATTTAAATAAGACCCCTCGTACCTTTTCAATGTAAGAGTGCATTGTTTCATTTTTATTGTTTTATTTATTGTATTTTATTTTATTTTTTTTATTCATATATATTTTTGTTTATTACATTCACCCCCCAACAATAAAAATCATAACAAGCAACTCAGTCTTAAGATTGACAACACAATTTGGATGTAAAGAGTATGTAGCATCCAATAAATGGTGTGAAGAGTGTGTTCCTAACTGAATATTGAATATTGAAAGGGTTTCAAAAAACCACTTACATTAAATTTGCACCATGTATGGGCATGCACCAGTGATGCAAAACATGTTTGCAAAGCCTTGCATCAGCATTTATCTCTGTTGACGAGACTAGAATGGCCATTCAAGTATAGTTTCAAGAAAGGAATATATGTAAGCTAGAAGATAATTCCAAATTAATAAAACATAAACACAAGGATAACTTGGAATTCTAACTGCTTTCACAGAAGGAAACAACAAAGGCACACCATGTAACAAAGAAAATGCATGAAAAAAATTCATGGAACAATATTTAAATATGCTGCTGAAGATCAAAATAGAAGAAACAGGGTGTTCCACATTGGACATTCACAATGGTTCATCAAGGGAAATATAAATCAGGATTTGTAATAGGTTCAGCATAATACAAATCAATTCCCTTTTACAAACAGCTCAAAAAGAGAAAACGATGTTGGCATCCACAACTTTTTCCCATGTATACGTACCAAGCTGACTTGCATTGTATTCTACACTGCTGAATATTACTAATATTATATTTCCCTATATATCATGTAACTCATGGGATTTACACAAGCAGCCATTCAGCTTGGCATGATTTTGAAACTTTGTCAAACAAAATGCTCATTCTTCAGATGGAATATACATGAAACATAAAGTATTATATGCTAAACACAAGTTGAATATGTAGCATAAACAAGCACCTGAATAATTTGTGTATTTTCATCCTTGGGGGAAAGTTAGAGTCAGTAACAAAATTGAAAATACATATACAACCATTACAAGGAAACGTGTGCCATTTGACCTAGAAACAATGATACTTCATTCCAACAACTACCACAAGTACTAGGAAGTACACTATAAAAGGCACATATTCACTGACAAGTTACAAAGTGAGTTTTCTCTTACCTCTCCCCGTTCAATATAGCCAGTGCAATGCAAATCATACAGCTTGAATGCAACTGCACAGGTATGCATTAAGGAACAGAACAACGCATGATTAAAACATGCCTATCATTCACAGAATCTCAGAATCTGTACTAGGTGAAATGTCATAACTTTCCTGTAGTTCAGGGTAAAGAACTACTCAAAGAGTAAGATAGAGAGATATTTCTGAAAAGATATGTGTGCGCTAGTATAGACAAGAAGTTATAAGATAAGTGTTAGTTACTTACAGTCGATCTTATCTTCTTGAGGTGCATTTGGATGGAAAACACTGAGAGATCGAACAAAATCACCAAAATCAATAACTCCCCTCCGCTTTACATCAAATAAGTCAAAGACCTGTTCATCCAGCTAAGAAAAAGTCAATCCTCAAATCATTTGCTTCCTTGTAACTATCAAAGTCAATCCTCAGAACATTTGTTTCCTTATAACTATCAAACATTTCATCCCTATTCCATTGTCAACAAAAGATACTTATCAAAATATTTCTATGAAGCAGCATTGCAACACAAAACTCAAACTCTTAATTTGCATGGGTTCTAGTGGATTTAACCCAAAAACAATTGGAGTGGTCAACCATCTCCTACATAGAGTCTTAATTTGCATGGTTTCTAGTGGATAACCCAAAAACGACTAGAGTGGTCAACCCTGAGCTGTGGGGGTGCGCCTTCCCACCTAATGCTCCGCTCCCGAAGCATGCTCCAAAAGGGAGTGATTAAGAATCACTCTTGCGAGCGCAATTCCTGATTGCTCCCTTCTACTAGCGAATTTAGTGAGCACACTCCCTGCGAAAAAAAAACGCTCCCTGGTCGCTTCTGGGAGGGAAAAAAAACGCTCCCTAATTTCTCCCTGAGCACTCCCACAAGTTGAGGTGTTTTTTTTCCTCTTTTAGTTTTTGGAATCAAGACATGGTTCACTTGGCTTTTTGGGCATAGTTAGGGTCCATTCAGGGGATTTAAACACTCGTTGACTCCATTTGCACTCATTCTCTTTCTCATTTCATTCAATTCACTCCTCTATTTACTAGGGTTTTGGGTGGGTTTGCTAGCTGTTTGTGAGCAAATTTCTGAGAGATTTCAAAGGAGATTGAAGGCTTCCATAGAATATTCAACCACCATTGGAGAGCTAAAGAGGTATGCTCTAAACCCCACTGTTTGTTTTAAAAAAAATCCACTATGTTAAAATTTTATATCTTGAATGTTCTCTTCTACTCTTTCCCATTTCTCCTTCTCCATCATTCCATTGTAGGCAACAAGTGATTCTCATATTGCTGAAGAAGCATGATGGGTATGTGGTTTTTGTTTTAGGTTCCACTTCTTATCATGAAGGTTGTGTTGGGAAACCAATATACGAGTGGTAGTGAGAGGAGGAAGAAGTAGAGAGTGGCACATACCATGGAGAGGAAAAAGAGGAAGGGAATGATGATAATGATGTTGAGAGTAATGAGAGACAAAAACAAAAGGATACAACACTTTTGTGGAAGTATGTGGCAAGGCTTGGGGGATGGAAAAGGGGTGGAACCACAAAGTTTATATGCTCCCGTTGTACTAAAACTTACACAGGTTCATATACCCGTGTAAGAAAGAATCTATGTGGGATTATGCCATGGGATGAAAGTAAGACTATTGGAGTCAAAATCTGTGACAAAGTGCCAAGAAAAAAAAGAAACAAATACAAGCAGGAAGAAGCCACCGCCACGAACTGCAGCAAACTGAAGTCTGTTTCTGAGGCTGTACAGCCCGTTTTTTCTCCTGGCCGTACAGTGTAAAGTTGCCTGGGCAAACTTGCAGAGGGAGCTGGATCGAGTTTGGGTGCCCACGAATTTCTCCAGGGTAACACTGTTGTTATTGTGTGAATGGTTCTTATTTTTCCGCTGTGCATGTGAAGTTACAGACTCAGCTGTGTTAGTTT
Source organism: Larix kaempferi (assembly GCA_027924585.1). NCBI lineage: Eukaryota > Viridiplantae > Streptophyta > Pinopsida > Pinales > Pinaceae > Larix > Larix kaempferi. The sequence continues at coordinate 7,344,480 of BSBM01000386.1, read as the reverse complement.
TCATGTTTATCAGTCATTAAATTGTTTTTTAAGGCTGTGAATAGACATAGTAAAAATAATCAGATTGTTGGGTCTAAGTAAATTAATGGGTCCAAGTAAAATGCTCTTGGAAAGTTTACAAATGATTGGACAAACTATGGGGTATCCATTGTATCTAACCACTGGACAAATGTTAAAGGCAAGCAATTGATAAATATTCTTGGTGTGTTTGCTAGTGGTGCGATCTTCCTTTCTGCCCATGACTACTCAGATCACTACAAGAACGGTATTAATATTGCACAACCTTTACTTAAAACCATTCATGAAATTGGGCCATATAATGTCATTCAAGTCGTCACTAATGATGCTACTAATTATAAGGCAGCAGGAGCAATCATTGAGGATGTGTACCCTAACATATTTTGGTCAGGGTGTTTGGTTCACACATTGAACCTTTTTATGCATGATATTGTTAAGATGATGGACCCTAATTATCGATGGATTGGTGCCTTGTACAAGAAAGGGAAGAAAATGATAAAGTTTATTACCAATCATAGCATGGCCCACCACATTTTTCGCAATCACTCAAGGTTAGAGCTATTGAAGATTGCAAAGACTAGATTTGCTAGCTACTACCTCACCTTCAGGCAGATTTTGAAGGTAAGAGAAGCACTGACTAGTATGGCCTCAAGTGATTCATCGCAGGATTTGAAAGACAGAGCTGCAAGCACATCTGATAGGCATTACTTTCAGGGGGTGGAGGGGAGGACACTATTCTTGATGGTTAGTTTTGGGCACAGGTTAGGTATGTTCTGCAGTTCAATAAGCCCGTTTATAGTCTGATTCATTTTGTGGATACAGATCAGCCGGTGATTGGGGAGGTGTATGAGCAGATTAATAGCATGTTTGGCAAAATCAAAGACATTTTTTAGCAGAGAGATGCAATCTTGTATGATTATATTCATAAACATGTGGTCAAAAGGTGGGATAATTTGAATGTTCCACTCCATGCCCTAGCATATGTCCTTATACCAAAATATTATTCTCCATCTTGGCCCAACCAGCACTTGGGTGTGGAGTTAGGAGAAAACTACACAGATCCAGAGGTGCAGAATGGGTATATGCTTACATTAGACAAGTTGGTCCCTGATGAGGAGTGTGCTCAAGAACGAAGTGAATTGAACAAATACATCAGTGAAGATGGAGTCTTTGGTAACTTGCATGCAACCAAAGACGATATAGGTTGAGTCCTATCGAATGGTGGAACATGTATGGCTCCAATACCACATATTTACATAAAAATTGGCCATGAGGAGTGCTTTCACAGGTTGTTAACACTTCTTCTGCAAAGAGGCATTGGAGCACCTACAACTTCATCCACAACGTGAAGAGAAACAGCTTGAATGTAGATTGGGCAGAAAGCTTGCTTTATGTGGACTACAGCTTGAGGTTGTTGTCCCATTATTGTGATGCGGCCAAGAATGATATAACATATTTGACTTGGGACAACAATCAAGAGGAGACTAATTTGGAGGATGAAGCCATAGCATTAGAGTGTTTGGAGGATGAACTATTGGGTGATCAGGATGGTGATCAAATTCATACAACAAATATGCCACGCCCAACCACCAGCAGGTTTTCAGATGTAGGAGCTTTGCCTTTATCTTCACAATGTCTAGCAATCCGTGGGGGCCATGCTCTTCATCTTATGCTCCACGAACACTTCCAGCTGCTCCTATTCATGTACCTAGACCACGAGAAAAGAAAATGGAAGTTTCTCATGAACCTACCTTTGAAGATTAAATTGTTGATTGCATCTTACAACTCTCTGGTAATTAATATGATGCTCTGTTTCATTTCATGGTTGATGTTATCTGTTAGAGCTTGTTGATGGCAAATATTATATGTTGAAACTTGAAGGTTGATGTTGTTGATGATCGATCATTTGATGACAAAGTTATAAGTTATAGCTCCTAGATGATTGACGTTATGTGTAAACGATTATATCTATGTTTTTTATATTTTCTATAGCTAATTTGGCATTGTACATGTTTTTTTTAATATGTATGCATCAAAATATATTAAAATATGTATTATATAAAAAATGCTCCCAAAATGAAAGTTTTTGAAAAATTCACTTTCTGCTCCCGCTCCCCACTCCCAACAGCCCAAGGTCAACCATCTCCAACTATAGTGTGCTTGTCACAATGTTGCATAAGCGACACTAAATTCAATATGTGATAATATGAGGTATGGTTGTATCAAAAGCAAATAGGAAGCATGTATGCATCAAAAGCCAATAGGAAGCAGGTATTGTTGGGTTTGGGGTGTAGCACATCCTGAGTGTGATTGTCATTGGACCAACCTAGAAAGTCATCTTTGTACTTGAAGTTGGTGATCGATGCCTTGAGATAAACGAGATTACAAGTGTTGCACGTGAGCATCTCTCGACCCCTAAGGAACATGTTCTAGTGGTTCCCTTGTACTATTGAACCTAGGGATGGGAGAGAAACATTTTGAATCCACTGAAAAATTGTTGAGATCCCAAACAAAAGGATGGGATTGAATGGAACCAAAACATCAACCCAAAATCCCACAGAAAAAAAGTGAAAAAACAACACTAAATAAGTGTGCTAGGTCTCAACCAAAACTACCCTAGAGAGAGAGATGCCCAAGCATGAGTGCACTATACATGAGATACAAAAGAGCACAAAAAAGAAAAAATATGCCAACCACATGAAGTTAACAAAAGATATAGTAAACATAGGCTTAAAACACCCATATCAAAAATCCTTAACTCGATGATCAAAAAAGATGATTTACAAATGAGGTTTGACCACTAGCAGCGTCCCACATAGCCTTATAAAAAATGAATCTCTCCTTTCAGTGAGCACAGAGCACAAACCAAATGATGGGGCTCTAGCTTGTTTGAACACTTTTTGCTTTGCCTCAGGTGTCATCATTAGTGCTCATAAGCCTAATTTTTGGTTAGTAGGGTTGGATTGTCCTCCTAACAAGATCCCCATAACCTGGTATTAAATTTTCCTTGGGGACATTGTTCGCTATCTGGGCATTTCGTTTGGAGTTGGATTGTCGGGTAGGAGTGGTGTCTTCAGAGGCTTCTAAGCAAGTTGCATTATTTGGGTATTTCCTAAGTGAGAGTGTTGTCTTCAGAGGCTATTGAGCAAGTTGCATTATGGGCACCATAAGATAAGACGAGATAATTTTATTAAAACTTCATATTCAACAAATGGCCAATAATGTAGGCCAATGGGGTTGTCGAGTACAACGGTGTCTGTTACCGGGCAAACTAGCAGGTCTAGTTCTCGATAAGCAAATATAAGAATAGTGACCCAATGTCACCTCGATCACGATTCTGACTTCTTCGGAGCGTCGAAACCTCCAAGGAAAGTACCCTTCGGGACCCTGTAGAACACTGATACAACCAAGAAGACTATATCCTCTATGCAAACGTTAGTTCCGACCAGTGCTTATGGAGTCAAATGAAAAGGAAACGAGAACAAGTAAATGATATATCAATGGAATCAATCATTTATGCCTTAACATGTGGAAGAAATCAGTAATTAATGATCATTAACCAGCCAATAAAATATATGATTATTCACATAAAGGTCAAGGCCAATCATTTGCATACAAGAACCTCTTAAAAGTGTTTATCAAGGGCTGATCAAATCACTTTTTAGTATCTAAACAACCATATCATCGAATAAATATACAGTGCATGTAAACCTCAGTATACCTCACGGGATGAAAGTTCGTAATGGGTTTTTCCACTCTGAGTTGCAACAATCAAATATCAAATATTTTACAAAACTTTAACATCACTATTTAGAAGTAATAGCACTTATGTCTGATCTTTGCAAGCATATTCCAATAAACTGTATGAGTTTCAGATCTATATGTAAACTTCAGTGATGCAGCAAGTAGGATAAACCAAATATAGCTTTCACAATGAGTGAGATATACACTAATCCAAGTGAAATAAAACCTTACGTGATCAATATTTGCAGCAGTATTTACCAATTAAAAGGATCAATCTCCAATTTTGCCAATAAAAACAAACGAATCTTTCAGTATGCACGCATAATGCTCAAACTTTTTTGTATGTGACTTTTTATTTTTTGGAGTAAAATTTAAATCTACTACACATGCAATTTAAACCTTCTTGGGACTTCAACTCAACCACAATAATATCATATAATTAATACACTGAAATTTAAAGTGAAAACTAAAAGTTTGAACTCCTATTCTTTTTACTCTGTGTGTGTATAGATGTTAAGCTAGAAGAGAGCGAAGCTCTTAGGGGGGGGAGAAGAGGTCAGATAGGTTGCAAGGAAGGCAAAGGAAAGGTAGCAGAGCGAACCGTAATAGAGTTGCCTGAGGCTTTAAGGGAAGGCCCGAGGGGTAAGTTGAGAAAGGGGGACAGGCCCGAGGGCTGCAGCAGAGGGCCCAAGGGTTACTAGACCTAGGCCGAGGGTAAAAACAAGAAGTCGAGGAGGAGGTGAAGCTTCCCGAGAGTTTGGAACAAGATAGGAGAAGGATGGCGAAGGTTTAAGAGAAGAGACGAAAGGTTGGAGAGGGAGAAAAAGGAAGGACACTTAGCCAAACCTTACCACTCCCTAGGGCATCCAAGAAGTAGCTAACCTAGCTCTAGAGAAGCTTAACCTAGGTTTGACAACTAACCCTAAAGTCTTTTAGGTTCTAACCCTAGAAGGACTCCTAAGGGAGGTACTTCTACAGTCAAGGTGACTATGAGTTGAAGAAAGATCAAGCCAAGATAAAATGCAGCGAACGAAATTCTCATGCGATTTACTTCACAGCCGACGAGACAACACAGCTTATTGAGCAAGCTCTGGCTCGACAACGGACTAAAATGTTCGCCCAGTTCAACGAAATTCTCATGCGATTTACTTCAACATCCGGAGGATTTTCGACGCAAACTCACTTCGATAAAATCAGCCCCTTCAAAGTGCGAATGAATTTGGGCATACCGAATCTTGAAGGTAAGATTAACGCGGAATCCGTCGACAATTGGGTGCAACAATTGGAATCCTATTACGTTGTAAATCAACTCTCTGAAGCTGAAAAAGTCACCATTGCATCCTTAAAGATGTCAACATCTGTGCACTGCTGGTGGGAGAACCTCTCGACAAAGATGGAGAAAAGCGGAGACCCCATCGACACATGGGATAAATTCGTCGAACACATCTGAAAGGAATTTTACCCACCCAAATACCTCAAGCAGCAGTATAAGAAGTGGGAACAACTAAGACAATGGAAAGACAAATCAGTACAGAGATACATCAACGAGTTCTATCGACTCATGGCGAGACTTGGCGTCCAAGAAGAAGAGAAATTGCTTATTCTGATGTATATCAGTGGATTGTCCCAGTATATCTAGCAGGAGATGGAATTTGACTGTCACTACGCTTGTGGATGCATTCCACTACGCCAGCAAACTGGAAATCAAGCAAAAAGGGAAAGCACGCTTCGCAACAAAGCCGACATCACGACGACCACCCGACAAGAAGGCACCAGCCGACTTTGACAAGTCGAAATCTTCTCAGCCGACACCGCCAAAGCCAAACCACGACAAGAAGCCTTTTCACAAGAGGGAACGTAGCAAACAACCACCGACCGAAAAATGGTGCGATTACCACCACTCATCTTGGCATGATACCTCTGAATGCAAAGCTCGGAAGACATTTTTGACAAACATGTCGACCTCCGATGCATTCGACAAGACGGTGGAAGAATCGGATCCAGACGCGATGACAATTTAACATCGACCACTCCAACAACCTCGACTATCGTCGACGAGGAGGAACGAGAACGCCTGTTCCATACACGGATATGGGTCCAGAGCAACCCATTACATCTGATTGTGGACAATGGTAGCCAGAAGAACTTTGTTTCTGAAGATCTTGTAAAGAAACTAGGTCTTGTTACCACTTCGCATCCTCAGCGTTACAACATCAATTGGATGAAGGATGGACAAGAACTACGGATCACTCGACAATGCAAGCTCACGTACTTCATAAAGCCTTTTGAAGATGAAGTACTCTGCGACGTGGCACCACTCTCCGTAGCCGACACCCTGTTTGGGAAACCTTACCTATGGAATAGACATGGAAGTTATCAATCACGGCCTCAGAAGGTGATTGTCAAAATCCGTAATCGATGGTTCAGCATACCAGAGCATCAACCTGTTGTCTCCCAAAACTAAAATGTGTGTGCTGAAGCCCAAAATGTAACACACCAGCTGGATGACAACTCTCAAGAGAGAGGCCAATGTCACCACACTTCTCTCCTCTCGCTTCAAGTTGGCTCTTCTCCAACTCAAGGGGGGTATCCCTAAGATAGGATCGCTAAGGCAGGTGCAACAGAGGGCAAGGTGAAATGAAGAGGCTGCCTTAGGAAACGATTGTAACAAAATAAGGTAATTTCGATTGGGTGATGGGAAAGTTGGGAGGATCAGCCCTTGAGGAAAGGCCAATGCCAGTATATCAGAGGGGCGAATGGAGTCAAAAGAGAGATCAAAGGGCCTTGTGTCATATGTGACTGAGGGGGAAAGATCGCATTATTGAGCAAGCCCTACTCAGTCTAGTGTTTGGCAATCAGAAAGAGTACTTCTTTTTCTCTAACTGCAGGAGGTGCGCTATGCAAACCAAAGACCAATATTACACAATCAAACTAGATTAAATGCAAAGATCAATACATGTGTATGCACGCTCACAAAGGGAAAAAGAAAGCAGATGCCAAGAGTTCTTCGCCAAGGGAAAAAGAAGGCAGTTGCTAAGAGTTCTTCACCTTCCAACGTGGTGGATTGTCACCCTTCTATGGCCTCTTACACAAAGAAAAGAAGACGCAGAATCTAGATTTACTCACACTCGTCTAAAAAATCACAAGATCACGCCACAAAAATACTCAGTTTATCCCAAAAAACCCATAACATTTTTCATTAAGCTCATGGGAAGAAAAGCTCCCAAGGTTTTTCCATGCTTACAAAGAAGAAAATTGGTCCCTCTTATAGACCAAAAAAGCCTTCATACTGTATTCAAAAGAATAAAAAATAAGGAAAAAAGGTGAAGTCTTAAACAGACTTAACCTAACTAAAGCGAAAACTTCTCTGGCTGTCAGTAATAAAATCACTGCCATTTGTAATCAGCTGTCAAGTGAAAATGCAGGATCACTCCATGTATCGACCTCTCACTCAAATGTGGGCCTCATTTAATACTCAGCTGTCAAAAAAATGCGACTGAGACTCACGTGGAGTGTTTGTAATCGGCTGCCTAAGAAGGCGTCTCCTGCTGCCGATGAAAACGTGAACTGCCCCACGACGTGGCCTTAGTTCATCCACGAGCTTGGCTTTATGCTACCTAACCCGTAGAACCCCACGACATGGAACAATTTCGAGTGGGTGAAAGGTTTATCTCTACAATTTGCCGTCAAAATGAAATGTGTTATCAAGACTCGATGTGACCCTCGATCAGTTCCGATTTCCACTATGTTGTTGAACGCCAAGCTCGATAAAATTGACCACCGGTGTCACTCTGTTATTTTTTAGAGACAAAAAAGCATAAGCTGTCAATTTTAAGTATAAACACAGCTTCCAATACTGGCAGTGGCCCGATCGAAAAGTGGATTTATAAAACTGTCCACGATGGAAGCTGTCACTTACAGCTCCTCGTGACCTCCGGCTAAAACTTTGCGTGTTTAATCACCTTGTTGAACCCCGATTATAGTGGTGTGTGTTTGGAGTTTGGCGTTGAATGTAACTCTTCATCAAAAAAAATTCGGTTGCCAATGGGACTGCGAGTCCAAAATTTTGTAATCGACTTCTTCTCTGAAATGACGCTGCTGGCGGTGGCTTAAAGCGGTTCCATTACCATTGCAATTTCTATTTGTCTACTCCCTTCTTTGCAATGCTGGATCTGGATCCTTCAGGAATACGGATCAACTGTTGATGGCGTGAAGGTCCAAATCTCCACGATTTGGCTGATAAGAATCTAATCGACGCGACCTCTGATCAATGTGGTTTTGCTGCGTGTTTGATCAAACTGCTGAAGACCCGATCTGTCTTCAACATCGAATGGTGGATGGCAAAGGCAAAATCTGAAATCGGTTCTTGATTGGAAGGTTATGCACATAACCTCGTCTTCTGCTCGAATCAAAAAAGTACCTGGAATCTACAAACTCGAGCTCAATGTCATATAAAAATCGGGATATAGCTGTCCAGACCCCCTTAGGTGCACAAGCAACATTTTCAAAGTAAAAATATGGTGGTCCTGGAACTCGAAAAACCAAGCAATTTCGTATCATGGCCTGGGAAATGCAAAACACATGTTTCCATGTCCATGCTTCAAAGACATGCGTTTTGACGACACCATCTTTATGCTTCTTTGATGACCTATCTTGAAATTGAGATGCCGGTGACTGGCTTGTATTGTGATTTGACAAGAATTTACATTCTATACTTGTAGGGTTAGTTTCTTCCCATTGCTTTCCTTCATGCAATTTTCCACTCTTAAATGACCTACTGATGATTTTATTCTTATAGCAGCAGAACCGAGCCAGGTGAGCCAAAACCTCTGGAGTCAGAAAACTAAAATCCTTCTCCATCTGGAATTTGGAAACTCTCTGTTGACCGATCCTGTTGGCTGCATTAATCCATGAACATTGTCACAATCAATTGATACTTGAGTAGCTTGTTCTTTTAATTCTGCATCTAAACTTCTCAAATTTTCTTGTAATAAACCAAGCTCTGTTTGCATATCAAATTTCTCCTCAGCTATTACTTCCTCATCAACAATGAGTGGCTCTAAGAGATGTTGTTCTTGATGTTCTTTCTCAGCATAAGCCTCAGTTTCTTCTCTTGAATCTGAAACAATCCACATCCTCAAAAGATATCCCAGTGGGTGATGAAACCTCCTCATAAAATGGATAAAGGTTTATAACTACCACATCAAATGTCCTAATTCCATGCTTCTTCCATGTGATGTTGTTGATCTTTTCATAGTTTTTTGCTTGCTTCCAGTAGAGTATCTTTTGAAGGAGAGCTAGAATCTGATTCAACATTATCTGTACTTTCTTCAAAATCATACAGCCATGAAAAACTGTGTTTTCCATGACTTCTAGACACACACCTGCACCCGTCATAGCAACATCCTCTGGATTCATTAACGAAGCACTGGATTTATCATTTTTGTCTCATTTGTACACTGAGGTATGGCTGTTGTCCCCAAACTGAATATTGATGTTGTCAGGAGATGATGACCAGAAACGCTAAAGCAAACCTCAGAACAAACCATGAAATTTTCAAGTGACCACCCATGTAGAAATGGGGGCTAACACAACCTACACCCACAGTTGCACTGATATCTGCCAAACAGACAAAGAAGCTCATCAATCATTCTCAGAAGTTCGCATTAATCATGATCAAGCCGCACCATTATAAGAAGACTGCAGCGACGAGTCAAGTCACCGACCACTGCAGCTCTCGACAGAAGCAACAAGTCGATAATATTCTCGATGAGTACCAGAACCTCTTTCAAGATCCCAACGGAGTACCTCAACATTGTCAGGTACGTAAAACACTCCATTGAACTTCTTCCTGGTTCTTCTTTGCCTAACGCATCTGTTTACAGAAGATCCATTCTCGAAAATGAAGAGATTCGCAGACAAATCCAAGACTTAATCGACAAAGGTCATATTCGCCCCAGCTCCTTTCCTTGTGGAAGTCCAGTCGTCTTAGTTCCGAAGAAAGATGAGACTTGGCGCATGTGCATCGACTACAGAGCTCTCAACAAAATTTCGGTAAAGAATCGCTACCCTCTATCGCGAATAGACGAGCTCATCGACTGTCTAAAAGGTGCTAAATTCTTTACTAAGCTCGACCTCAAGTCGGGATACAACCAGATTCCATTCGAGCCCTCAAATGTGTGGAAAACTACTTTCAAGACCAAGGAAGGATTGTTCGAATGGTTAGTCATGCCTTTCGGCTTAACTAATGCACCTGCGACCTTCATGCAACATATGGATAACATTCTTCGACCTTTCATAGATAAATGGGTCACTGTCTATCTTGACGATATATTGATTTTTAGTCGATCATGGGAAAAACATGTCGAACATCTTCGACAAGTCCTCGACACTCTCCAGCAACATCGGCTTTATCTGAACATGGACAAGTGCTCTTTTGCGATGACCAACATCAAATATTTGGGGTATGTAATTGACTCTGCAGGCATTCACGTCGATCCAGACAAAGTACAGATCCTCAAAGATTGGCCCATTCCTAGAAGCATTCAAGAACTAAGAAGTTTTCTTGGTTTGGCGAATTTCTATCAACGATTCATACTCAGCTTCAGTCACATAGCCTGGCCCTTGAATTAGTTGACGAAGGGAAATGGGAAAACTGTCTTCCAATGGTCAGCAACACATCAAGCAGCTTTTGAACAGCTCAAACACAGGCTCTACACTACACCAGTACTTGTGTTTCCTGGTCTGCATCAGCCCTTTGAGATTGAGACGGACGCATCGGACTATGCCTTGGGCGCAATGATCACTCAGTCTGGTCACCCAGTCGCTTTTCATTCCGAGACTCTTAACGACACAGTTAGAAGACACTCGACGTACGAAAAAGAACTGTACGCCATTGTGCAAGATCTCTAGCAATGGAGGCATTACATCCTTGGCAAGGAAACGGTCATTCTCACTCATCATAAGCGTCTACAGTTCACTCCGACACAATCAAAGTTGCAGACAAACCGACAGCTCAAGTGGATTAATTACCTACAGCAATTATAGTTGGTGATTAAGTATCGGAAAGGTAAAGCTAACACCGCCGCCGATTGCCTCAGTCGACCACCCATTACTCTCCTTTTGACAGTGATGAGTATGCAGGGATACGACATGACCACTTGGCCACAGTTGTATGAGGTATGACAGCGACTTTTCAGCAGTCTACCAACAGTTATAGACTAACAAATCGTCGACCTCCAACTACTTCCTGAAAGACACCTTGCTATACAAGTTTGGACAGCTTTGCGTACCAACCAGTGAGCACCGACAGCAGCTCATTTGGGACGCGCACTACAACAAGACTGCAAGACACTTTGGAGTAGCAAAGACACTTGCTATTATGCAGAAGTATTTTTTTTTGCCTACACTTAAATCCGACGTCAACAAGTACATTCGATCATGTGTGGTTTGTGCCATTGCTAAACCGCCTAATCGACGACAGGGATTGTACACACCTCTGCCAGTTCCTAGTCGACCATGGAAATCTATTTCTATGGACTACTTGACGGGTTATCCTACTACCAAACATCAACATGACACAAAATTAGTAGTAGTCGACCGATTTTCCAAGATGGCCATTCTCATACCATGTAAGAAGACCACGACAGCGCAGCAGACCGCTCAACTCTTCTTTACACATGTTTGGAAGCACTTTGGTTTACCCACAACCATTATATCCGACCGAGATGCCAGATTCGTCAGCATCTTTTGGAAGACCTTCTGGCAACAGTTGGACACACGACTCTCATTGTCGACAGCTTTCCATCCTCAGATCGACGGACAAACGGAAGTTGTTAAACAGACAAGCTTTCCACAAGCATCGTTGTACATGGGATGAAAGTCTTCCATACATACAGCATAGCTACAATCGTGCTCAACACAACTCTACAGGCAAAAGTCCATTTGAGATCTTTTATGGATTTCATCCCTCATCGCTTATCGACTTGATCAGCTCCTCGACACAGCCGAACTCCGACACCGACCATAACCAGCGAGAAGTTGATAAAGCAGTCATGTTTCGAGAACAAATTTGCGACATTCAACGACAAGCACAGGATATGTTGCACCGGGCAAACGAGAAAGCTAAGGCCCGACACGACAAGCATCGTATTCCTCATACATTCCAAATTGGGGATAAGGTCTGGATACGGCTTAAGAAGGAGCGCTTCACTGGTCCATTCAAGAAGCTCAAACCTTTGCGATATGGTCCGTACAGTATTCTTAGACAAATTGGCAAAAACGCTTTCCAGCTCGACATTCATGCATGCCTGGGTCTGCATCCAGTCTTCAATGTGGATCTACTTCGACCATACCATGCACCCTTGTTGGAACAGAACGACTTGCAGACAACAGAACCCGAAGACATCCATCCAGATGTTCAAGAGCCTCTTCCTTGCGACACCATCGTGGGACAACAAGTACGCCTTACAAGGATGAACACAATTCCCTTGTTTCAGGTTGCCAAAGCTGGGCAGCTCCCATCTCAAGGAAAGTGGTACTCTGTTACTGAAATAACCGATAAGTTTCCTCAACCTCGCGAGCAAACAATGAGGACCATTGTTTCTTAAGGAAGGAGGTCTGATCCACATCGCAGTTGGCATTATTGTTGAATGCTAACATCGACTACGACAAGTCATCGTTGTTGATACAACTTCGACATGACTTCGACAACCTCAACAACTTCGACAGGTTTTCGATTTTGACACAACTCTGAAGAGTCTCGACTTCGACATACTCCGCACCTTCGACATGTTCAGCAACCTCACAATTTTGTGACATCAACATGCGACCAGCGATTGTTGAACTTCGACAAACTGTCTCTCTGTCTTCCAGTCGACTGTAACGGTTGAACTGTTGAACCGTTCTAACTTCTTCTTTGAAACTGAACGTAATGGGCAGGCACCCAAGTGTCTCAGAATTCTATATAAGCATGTATAATATTGTAACATACATCTATCTATCTGTTTTACATCTAATAGAGAAGAACAGTTCGCATTCCTGCATATTGTATGCGCATATTGTGTTTATCCATTTAGTGTAATCCTGCTTTGCTCATTCTGTTTCTTAAGCTTCCGCCATAACAGAGCCGACTCATTCAGTCGAACTGTTGTCCCCCTTGTGCTTCCTGGACACGACCCGAATCACATGTATAAAACCGTATCAAAGGTATGGGATGCAAAATACAAAGTGAGATTGTCCAACGCTGGACAACTCAAACCACTTGAAAACCCGTCAAGAGAGGGGATGAACACGAGAGAGAGTTGAATAGGGATCTAGTGATGTCAAGATATCTTAGGTCTGATGGTCGAGGGTGAGGAGGGGGCGAGCAGGGCGCCTGCTCAATATTGTTTTCAAGGCTCTCCAAAGCCATCAGGATGTCCGGCTGTATGGCCCTTGGGGGCATGTAGGAGCAAGGGATACTCCTAACATCCAAAGCAAAAGGAAAGAAACTCTGGATAGACCGCTAGCTACCCTGCTAGGGCTGGGAGGAAATCTGATGGGCAAGAAGCGCCTTGCTCTGGGACCCTGGGTCCATCTAGGCAATCAGGGAATTAATGCAATTCTGAAATTTTACCTCATTTACTTGAGGTTTCCCAGATCTAATCCCTGTGAACCAGCCTTACAACTGATCTGAAATATTAAACTATAGCAATAACAATTCACTTCCCCTCAAGCCAATTTCAACTGGAAGACCAATAGAATAAATACCATATGAGCATACTTCAATACTGCAATGCAACAGCCCTTGGGGCACAGTTTTCAAGGCATATAACAAATCTGTTTTTTTATTACAGCAAAATATAACAGTTATTCTTCTACTTTATCTTCAAGATGTGTGTTAAATCAGTTCACCAATTCAGCTCGATGTTGTGTAAAACGAGCATAGATCCATCTTAAACCCGTATCTATCAAGCACCAAGAGGGATCCAATTTCTTGAGGTGTATTTCTTTTTTTTTAATTTAAACTCAAGAAATTTGATCTCTCTTGATTGATAGATCCGGGTTTAAGTTTTAAGTTTTTATTTTATAAACGAACATCTATTTTTTAATTATTTTTCATAATATTTTATTTTATGAACCATGGATTTTTTTTAAATATTTTCCATAATTTTTTTATTTTATGAGCCGACATGAATTTTTTTAGTTATTTTTTAATTATTTTGTTAGTAACAAACATTACATCACAAATGTTAAAACATCTCCCCCATACTTACTTTACTTTACTTCTTTTTACTTTACTTTACTTTACTTATTTTTACTTTAATGTTACAAACGTTACCAATGTTACATCAGGTTACAAGATCTCTCCCATGATATTCACTATCACCATTACTTTACTTCTTTTTACTTTAATGTTACAAACGTTACTAATGTTACATCACGTTACAAGATCTCTCCCATAATATTCACTATCACTATTATTTTTGGCCAACATGTTACTAACGTTACATCACGTTACAAGATCTCTCCCATACTGGGCTGTAGAGTGCCTCTTGGCGCAATCAGCAAGATGAAAACACTTTTGGAATAACCCCAAAAGCTAGCAACATGTGCCCAAGCCTGGGACATCTATAACTGTGCTTTCCTGCAACAATCACCTCTTGTTTCATCATGGCTTCTCAATCTCATGTACGTAACAGATTGTATGTTCTAAACTTCCAAGAACTTCAACCTGTTGTGTGAACCTTCAAACTTTATTGGGTAGCATCTATTTACATCTGAATTCTCCCAGCACAAGTGTCAGTGCAAAATGCGGCATATAACTGTTAAGTTTTTGGCAGTGCAATATTTCTATACTCGTCAGTGGGATTTGATGGAGGCATCAAACTTCTCCTATTTTCTCATTTCTAACATGACAGGGGTTGCAGTGTTGCAGTGATGTATTTGTATAAAAGTTCTTCAATAACATTTGGTAACCAAACATCATATGTTGCTCAACTATGTACCTGCTCACTTTTCTGATCAAATAAAAAAGTTTTAAATTATCATTTGTGTATCTCTTTATATTTTTATTTTATTCATATTGTTTATGCCATCATGAATGGTAAAGTATGCATATGTATTCTCTATGTAATATGTATCATGGGTTAAGTTCATTTTTTAAATTCCAATTTCCGGTTTATTATTGTCTATCTTTTTGAATTAGATATATCTATATATAGTATGCATATGTATTCTGCATGTATCATGGGTTAACTTCATTTTTTAAATTCCAATTTCCTGTTTATTTTTGTCTATATTTTGGAATTATATATATATGTATGTTGCTCCCGACCTATTGTTCCTTGGACATTTAAGGCGAGTTTCTTGCCACTCTAGACAGTGGACACCCATTCCTGCATCATTGAAACTCATGGAACATTGGAGATTAATTTTAGAACCTCCTTTGTAGGTGTATCAGGTAGTAGGATCGTTTGATGTCCCTTTGTCCAAACTCAACTAATCCTTGTCCTCATGTTCTAATCCGTAAATATAACATTCAACATTTTCTAATAATAAACCATTATCTTGATTCTTCATTGTAGCTATTATGAGGGTTAAATTTTTATATAGACAAATATAATTAGCAGTTGTGTATAGCACTTTAATTCAAGAAGGGCCCTCATCTTGCCTACCCGTGACTTGTTTCAATTTAACAATTTTTTTAGTACAATGAAATAACCATAACCACAATGAAATAACCATAACCAAGGCCTAGGCCGGTAAAGGCCCTTGTGGATAAACGGAGTTTGTTCTTTAAATACAGAGGGGTAATTAAAGGAAAGAAGAATGAAATTATCACAAATATTATCCTGCTCTAATAATAAGGCCTATTTTATAAGGGTTTTAGGCCTTAGTAATAAGATGTCGGAGGAGAAAACTACAGGCTCGATATAATGTTATTGTATGAATATTTAATATGTGACCATGTACATTGTTAGTGACATTATTTTAATCAAACGTCAAAAAATGTGACATGTTAGTAGTAAGTTACCAACATGCAATCAATATTACTATTAGATTGTTAAACCACCATAACTATATTAGGGTGATATTAGTAACATAATATGATAAGATAAGATATACTTACTATTGTGACTTGTCCAACAAGTGACTAAAAGCAGGTCAGTGGGAACTGTCCAGTACAAAAATGTCGATACAAAGTGGGAGTGAAAAGGTTGATTCTATAAAAGCAAAAGCATAGCTAAGGTAAGGGATCTAAGCATTAAGTGTGAATAGCTAAAGTGAAATACAATTCTTAGGAAAAGGGTACAAGGAAGAAAGCTTCATCACTCCATGAGTTCATCGGCTTAATATGGAGGAGGGAGGTTGTCCTCCTCTAAAGTATCTCCCACCAAAGATTCATCTCTCCTAATGGTCAAGGCCGAAGAGAAGATCCTCTCAATAAAGGACTAGATAGAAGAGAATGGAATTAGCAAGAAATGTCTCTCTTTCGAAGAGGTGGTTTCCTCTTGGGATCCAGAGGAGGTGAAATCTAAATTGGTTTAGCATAATCTATCCCGGAATCTAAGTCGACGACTTCAGAGGGTCTCACTAGCAATAGTTAGATGGATTCCCATGGCTTGACGAATCTAGGAATTAAAATTATATACATCACTACCTGCCTATTTGCCATGTCCCCTCCCATCATTCCAACTCAAGTGAGGAAACAAGACACTTAATCCAGGCCTTTCAACTTCTCAAGCCCCATTCATCAAATCTTTAACAAATTCATACAAGTAAAATACAACCAAAAATTCATGTGTGCATATGTAGAATGCAAATAAACACAGCGGAAGTAAAATCTACTACACACATATCTAACATGCATTGCTTTTCATAATCAGAACAGTCTTCAATTAAAAACATTGCAGAATTAAAACACATAGAGAGTACTTATCTTGAAATGGAGTAGTCCCGAGCAACTGGCTATGCAACTGCAACATTCCACCCAACCATAGGCCAATTGTGTTCATCAATCTCTCAACACGACTGCCACCCCCGAGCAAGGCATGATTTCCACAAGGAATGGGAACACTCAAGCTCAAGCCAGAACAAGGGATACACATAACTCATACCACAGCATAATCTTCCCACACACAGCAACTACAAATGTTGGGCATGGATAAACGTTTGTAACGATGCGATTTACAAAACAGGATTCCCATTGGTTCTTCCTATTTGTGGCACACCCAAAAATGAGTTGTGTGAGGGGAAATGGACCCTTGGGAAACAAAATCGAGTTTCCAACAAGTATACGAGCATTCAAAGGGGAAAAACGACCCCTATGGACCCCCAAATCGTGACTCCCTTCCTTAGTCATTCTTCCACCCAAAAATGACCTTGCAGCTAGAGAAAAATGGAGGAAAACTCAGGAAAAACGTGAGGGAAACGCCAACCAACCAAGAACTTGTGAGAGAGCAAAACTAATGCATGAAGAATGGCTTGGGGAGCAACTTCGTGGGTGTTTTCTTTCCAAGGAAGGAAAACATAATTTTCCAAAATGGTGGCTTGCCCATACACGAAATTGGGATATCCATACTCCCCATTTCCCAAAATAATAACTACCTCATAATGATTGGGTGCATAAGTCAAAATGGGCAGTTAATGGTTCATGGGTTCTCTCATTGACACTTGGATTGACACTATTGGCTTCAAGGGTTTGAATATTTCCCTCCCTATTCCTTGTAAAAATCATGCCTCCATACTCTTGTTGCATTGCATAAGCTAGTTGTGGGTATTTTTATTAAAATACATTTACATCATATTTATGATTTCCATCATGCTAGGTGTCACCTCGGTCACCGTTCTAACTTCTTAGGAAGCCGAAGCCTCCAAGGAGAAGTATCCTTATGGAACCCTGTAAAGACACTAGAACAACTAACAACCAATCCTTATGGAACTCCAACCTCTTATGTTTATCATGAATGTGCTTTTACTCTTTAAAAGGAAGCATTACGTTGAATTGAACTTCCTTCAAATAAATTAAGATGGCTTGTAAGCGTTTCCAAAGCTATCGTACTAAGGCCTACATAAATCTCTAGGTAGGATGCTCCAAGGGCCTTAATTGTCAAACAACCACCAACTATCAAGAGGTGTTGCACCATTTGTCATTTGGCATGAGGTCAGGCACCACTTAATGGCCACATCACTACCACTTTAGAACATACCTCTCGTAGCAACACACCTACCCTAGACAGGAAAACCCACCATTTTTTTAGGGAATCGAACCCCAAGTAAGTTTTAACATTACCCCACTTTCACCAACCCAACATGCCTCTTGTGGCTCCTACATAACTTAATATTTATATATTTATTTCCTTTGGAAGTATGCACTATAAGAGTGACCAATTGACATGTATTATGATCAAATGAGGAGATCCTAAAGTATAGTCATATGAGTGGATTTTTTTTCTATTCAATGGGAGAAGGTTGACATTGACATATCCTCATCTATTAAATTGAGGAAGGTTGACTGTCATATCCCCTTATATTCAAATGTGGCAGGTTTGTCTCTTCTATTCAGTTGAGGAAGGTACACAACTTAGAAGTTCCACGAGAAGTGGGGAGGTGTACAACATACCATGACCAGTCGGTGTGTGGGCTTTGAAACTTTATCTTCTAAACTTTCCTTTTGTGGCTTTCTTTTTCACAACTTTGCCTTCTGAATCTCTTTTTCATTGCTATATTTCCTTGCAGATTCTGTCTTTCAGGTTGTCTTTCCTTGTAACGTTTCCCTACAAGCATCTTTTGTCTCTCAACTTTTTCTCACAGATTTTGTCATGTGGGGCATCTTGCTCCTGCCTTCATACCTATGTTGCACAAAAAATCTAAAATGCCCATGTACCGATACCAAAAACTCATGGAAACTTTTCGGAAAATTCTTGGAAACCTTCAAGGGCCCATAAGCGGCTTGGGACCCATAGAAAATCCAAAAAAACTAGTTTATGGAAAATGAAAATATAAATTATCCAAAATATCTAGAATATAAAGTAATCTATTTAAAATAATAATATATTGAGTAAGTGTATAAGAATGAATAAGATGATAGATTACAACTGAGGACCCGTTATATATATCTAGACGGAGTGCCCTTTTATTAATAGACATGTCTTTACAATAAGACACATCTTTTCATTATGTTTCTTCATTAATTAATTATTATTATTTATTATTTATATTATCTTATGTATATTCATGTTATTTATGTTCATAACAAAAAACAAATTAACCTCTAAATCATTTTTCTAAACCTACCTACAAATTAACCTCTCATTCTTATTTTTCTAAATATATATACTGCATTTCCCCTGGCGTGCCAATTTTGGGGGGGGTCACGTTTCCAAGTGTTCCTGATTCCAAAACTTGTACATGTTTCCACATTTAATGCAACTTAGCTTCATACTCAATGTGCCAACTTTTAGTCACTTCAATTCCAAATCACTCCATCCTTTTCATCTAAAGAATCTGATCACAAGATCCATCTTGCCACTAAGTTTGGGAATATTTAAATGTAAACATGTAAGGATGATCTATCAGGAATCTATCAATTCTTGAGCTAATGAATGTTTCTAAGTAACAAGGATCAGATTCAGCATGGTCACTTGAACTGACCCCTACTCTTTAGTCGCAGAATTTGATCATACTTAAAGTTGGTGTTTCACAACAAAACATATATTTTCTACAATGGAAACTTGATGAGGTGAGCCCTGATAATTTTTGTTAGTTTTTGGATCTTACTCACCTGCCAGCACACCTATTTTCAAATCCATACAATGATATTAATAATCCATTTTAAACCCACTAAAAGCAATCCTCTTTGCTTTTGAACATTTTGAATTAGGACTGAATGAGGATCCTTGCAAGTCAAAAATTCAAAAGTCGGCACTGCCTCGCTAGTGCGAGACCACATGTGAGTCAAGGTTTGCTAGTGTCTACGACATTGAGGCTGACCCTGCTAATCCTCAACTACAGGTTTTTGTTCTTGTTAACGAATATTACAAGTGGGAGAGCTAGAGAAAACTTCCAATACTAGAACACTAGGATTGATTATCAAGAGCCTTATATGATATTTAGCTCATAACCATAAAGCATGTAGTAAGCCTTTGGTTTTCTAAGACTTCTTAAGGCACAAACTCCCTGTCAATCTCATCATAGCCAAGTCAAATTGTCAGTGAGAGTGCCATTATTCAATTTTCTAGGTCCTCGTATTAGAAACTATATTTGAACAAATAAATTTTTAAAAAACCCATCTTTTTTGGCCTTGCCCTAATGAAAATCATAGCTATAATAAACTACTGCATTGAAAAAAAGAATGTTAATATAATAATTGTCTACATCCTCATACTAGAAACTGTATTTGAACAAATATATTTTTAAAAACGCCATCTTTTTGGCCTTGCCCTAATGAAAATCATAGTTATATTTAACTACTGCATTGAAAGAAAATGGTTATATAATACATGCTGATCCTTCTCATAATAAAGTCCAGAGATTGAACTGCATGTGCAAGAATAGAAACAACGAAAAGGTTGGTCCAAGCCTATAATGAAGACCTAATGGCTTCAAATTGTGTAGAATTAACTCTATACTAAGATTAGTTAGTTAAACATGATTTTTATTGAAGAGAAAAATAGTCTTTCATATAAAAACATGAAAAGCATAAATTGACCATTGGAAAGTTGAACCCATAAATAGATTTCAGTACCCGATCAGCAAAGAGGTTCTCCTTTTTGCTATTCTTAAATAACGCCAGCTGAAACTCCTCCTAAGAAAGGCATATCATAAGAATGAATATTACAAGTATATTTAAGAACAATAAGAGATTGCAATATTTAAACACTCAAGGTTCCCATTCTAAACATATGAAAAAAATGCTATGCAAGATATATAAGAATGGAATGGGTATTTTTTCCAATAAATAACAGATGCATCAACATAGACATAAAGTTGTCATATAGTTTACTGTTTTTATCACATTTGCACAAAATGTGTACATTTACCTCTACAAAAAGTGCTTGACAATACAATATTTCATTAAAAAAAAATGTTTTCTACGAACAAAGTAAGTTTACCAGGTATAAAACCTAGTCCAGTACAATTATTGTGCAGGAAACTGTAAGCCAAAGTTGCACTGTTAAGAGATCTACACAGCGCAAATCATTACCAACATTGGATAAACCCATGACAACATATCTGGATTGAATATTTATAAATTATACCAATAGAAATACGGTATCGAGCTTTGTCCAATAAGATAGAAAGCAATTATAATAATAAATCACCCACCCTCTTAGGAAAGAATAGATGTTCAAATTATTTTTCAGATGCTAATCAAAAACTTAGAGTGCAACAGGATCTCCATAGAGCATAAAACAGAGATAAACTCTGTCATAATTCTACCAAAATAATAAGCTCCATTCTTTCTGCCTCTGACACCTTGCCTCTTCTACTATTGTTCCATGTGAAAACAAATACCTTCCAAACCATATCCAATATACTTGCAGGGTCTAAGATGAAAGACTCGCCCTTTTTCCAATTACTATGCAAACATTGCCAACGCATCTTAAAATCTACTGCCACTATCCAATTAATAAGTCTGCTTCAAATCTGTAAGAAACACAATAATAATAATAATAGTAATAGTAATAGTAATAATAATAATAATAATAATTAGGTTAATGAAAGGTCAAAGGCCACACACCTCAGGACCATATTTGCTAGCTACTACCCTCATCTTCAGTCACCTTTTGAAAGTAAGATAGGCACTAGCTAGTTTGGTCTCGACTCTCAAGTGATTCTAGCAGAGTTTGAGAGACAGGGTTGCAACCACATTTGATAGACATGAATTTCAGGAGGTGGACACTGTTCTTAATGATCAGTTTTGTTCACAGGTTAAGGATGTTCTTGATGGTCAGATTCAACTTTTAACATTTTGTGGTTGATGTTATCTCTTAGAGCTTGTTGATGGCAAATGTTAATGTTGAAACTTGAAGGTTGATGTTGTTGATGACTGATCATTTGATGACAATGTTATAAGATTATAACTACTAGATGATTGGTGTTATATGTGTACTAAATGGTTAGATCTATGTTTTCAAGTTTTTCTACAGTTAATTTGGCATTACGCATGCTTTTTTTAATATATATGCATCAAAATATATTAAAATATCTATTATACAAAAAACACTCCCAAAGTGCTTCAATCTCAGAAGCTTTTTGAAAATTTACTTCCTACTTCCGTTCGCCACTCCCAACAGCCTTGGTTTGGAATCATGGTTTTGAATCTTTAAAATAATGTTTTTCAATAAAATTTTAATATTTTATGTATTTTCAATAAACCAAGTCATTAAATTAAACCAATCCAAGTCATGGCCGAGTCCGAGTTGACCCTCAGCCAAGTCCTATTCATGGCCAAGTCCAAGTCCGCGTCTTAAAACATTGATTAGAAGATACACAAAGTATTGGGGGACAGAATTGAGAAGCAAATGGAAGATACCAAAAAAAGAAGGCTAGATCTAACTTGGATGAGGAACAACGACAAAAAAGAAGCATCGAAGATTATTAATTATCAAAGAGAAATAATTGACCAACTAACCGAAAGGGTAAGATGTGTTATTAGTAATTTAGTACAACCCTTAGTACATCAAAGACTACCACCAAGCCCAAACTTGTCAAATAAAAGATACCAGAGATATGAAAATAAAATGGGTTATCTAAATAAAATCAAAATCGAGATACCTAAATATGAAGAACAAGACAATAGAAAGGCTATCATGTGGATCAATAAAATCAAAGGGACCTTTACTATGAACCCACTTTGGGGCATCTGGCTCACGCAGAATGCCTCCCTCTTTGAAGGCAGGACCCAACTGACAATACAGGCTTCTACTCAGATTTGTGCAGTTGCCCATTATTACAAAACACAAGATAAGATTCCCAAGACGAGTGGTTGGACAGCTGTTCGTGGATAAAACAATGCCCTGGAGGCATTTCAATGGCACATGTCAAGGTGAAGATAATATTTGTAGGATAGGTGTTCTCTTCTTACACGATCAGCACTGGATTGAGTATTGTGCAAACATCAGTAGGGGAATCAGCAACCGTGCCGAGTTGTTAGTACTCCAGGGCCCAGGCCCTCTTAAAACTAGCATATAACAGGCACCTTGTGCAACTCTAGGTATATGGTGATTCCACTTTTGTCATTAATTGGATGAGCCCTGTCCAGGAAATACATGATATCATGCTTCAGTTTTTGGGAGCACAATTAAAAACTGTCACAGACACATGTACTAACATCAAATTTTTCCATATATAGAGAGAATTGAATAACTGCAGATGCTTTATCAAAGGAAGGATTGACAAAACCTCCAGGCATACTTCATCTCAAAGAATTCAGAGCAGGACATATCTCGCACCACACACAGGATTCTGAAGATATATATTTGCATTAGTATATTCCGTTACTTTGATAACTCTGTGATTCACTAAGTTGTATACCATGTAACCATACTGCTTACTGTCGAAGACTGTAATAATTCCGACATTTGATTTTCTTTGGACAGTAAGACTTGGATATGCTGTTATCTGAACAAGTCAATTTGGGATCCATTTTGATCTTCGCTAGAAGACATGAAGTAGATTACTGAGCCCAAGAGTCTTTCACCACTTTTTGTATACGGGATATGCTTAAACCTGGTGCTCTTCACAAGTCTTTTCTGTATAGTGCTATAGCACCTTAAGATTGTATTTTGGTTCAACTCTGAATAAAAATACTTGTTTTTCTTTGGAAAAATAAAATCCCTCATTACATATTACATCATTTATAGCACCCTTAAATTGGATAAGGCAGTCTACCAACATTGCACAAGTAACACTCTAATATAATCCTCATTAGATATTAGTGTAGTGTTTCATACATTTATAGCATAATAATTCAATTGCATAAATTCAATAGGATCACTAAAAGAAAGACAAAGCACAGAAACAAGAACACGAGAATTTATCCTGGGAAACCCAATCGGGAGAAAACCCAGCAACCTTCGTATAGAGATGAATAATTCTGAGAACAGCATACAGAGATGAGAGAGAGAAAGTATAAAGTCTCTCTAACCAAAAACCCCAAAAATAAACTTCTCCTAGCTGCAGGTGCGAGCTCCTTCTCCTTGTTGTGTGTGAGTGAATGAACAAATGAGGCATACGACCTCTCTATTTATACACATGCAAAAATGACTTTTTCCCTTTCTGGGCCGACCTGACTGGGGCAGTTCTGCCCATTGTTTGGGGCAGACTGCACATGTTTTGGGGCCGTTTACCCACTGGGCCAACTTGTCTAATCTGACAAGGCCGACTTGTCTTGGGGGAATATAAAATACATTTAATAATTACTTTCTTTAATTTTCTCCCCAAGGTTTACATTGATTCTTTCAAGGGTTTACATGATTAATTACATCAAGATCAACTCCCGTAGGAGGTACAAATAATTACAATAGAATATAATGAGAATACCTTCCGAAGTTGCACAAAATCCAACACTCCCTCTCAACAAGGAAGGTATTCTTCGGTCTTCATCAACATCACGATCATCTGGGTTTCATCTGTACATCTATATTGTCGCAATCATCTCTATACATATTGAAGGTTGTCAACACGGTCTCAGTCCTTCGAGAAGTGTCATCATGCATCAACTCCACCAGTCCTTCGGTGAGTCCAAGAGTAGTCTCTCCATCCTACCTCGATGTCCAAGAGATAGGCTTTACCATCTACTACTTGTCCGTCTCATCTGCCGATGGGATCCTCCCAAACCTGGCTGAGAACCTGGACGAGTAGAGGTGCACGACCATCTACTACCTATTCGTCGCATTTGCCGATGGGGTACTCCCATGCCTGGCTGAGAACCTGAACGAGTAGAGGTCCCTGTGCAATCACCACGCGACCATCTACTACATGTCCGTCTCATCTGCCGATGGGATTTCTCCCATACCTAGCTGAGAACCTGGAGAAGCAAAGGCACCTGTGTGTAACCCGACCATCTACTACCTGTCTGTCTCGTCTGCCGATGGGATTTCTCCCATACCTGACTGAGAACCTGGACGAGTAGAGGCACCTAGGGGGAACCCGACCATCTACTGCATGTCTGTCTCATCTACCGATGGGATTTCTCCCATACCTAGCTAAGAACCTGGACGAGTAGAGGCACCTGGGTGAAAGCGGGGTAAACATCTCTATGTCATCTCTCCCTCTCAAGAAGGGACACGTTCTCTTCTACTCCAAGTCTTCCGCGAAAGTATTCGAACTTCATCCTGGGAAGAGGTTTGGTGAGAACATATGCTGTCAGGTCATCTGTCGGAACATACTGTAACTCGACCGCACCTTTCTGCACCATATCACATATGAAGTGATACTGAATCTCTATGTGCTTCGACCTGTTGTAGAATACAGGATTCACTGACATCTACACACATCTCTGGTTATCACAGTGAATCGCGGTTGGCTCTAGAATCTGGCCAAACAATCCTGCAAGGAGTTTACGAAGCCATACTGCTTTTCGAGTTGTTGTACTAGCAGCCATATACTCAGCCTCTGCAATATTGAGTGCTATTGAGTTTTGCTTCCTGCTGCACCAGGAAATCACTGCAGAACCCAAATTGAAGCAACATCCGAAAGTACTATTCCTATCTGCAGCACATCCGGCCCAATCTGAGTATGTAAACCCCTGCAATATCAAGTCACACTCTGAAGCATATCTCAGACCATATCCCACAGTGCCACACAAGTATCTGAGCACATGTTTTGTAGAAATCCAATGAATCTGCCTCGATTCACACATGAACTGACGGAGAGCATTCACAGCAAAACATATATCTAGTCTGGTGTTTGTCAGATACATCAAGGACCCAATCAGCTGGCGATACATAGTGGGATCAATCAAATTTGAATCTAAAGCTTCTTCAAATTTGCATCCATCGAGTGGCCATCGACTTGTAGTCCAACATCCCGAATCTCTTCAGAATATCTATGGTGTATTTTTCTTTGACCTAGGAAAATCTCTTTCTGCCTCTGCCATACTTCTAATCCCAAGAAGTAATGCATCAATCCAAGATCCTTCATTTCGAACTCAGAGGCAAGTTTCTTCTTACACCATACGATAAGTTTCTCATTTCTAGTGAGAAACAGGTCATCAACATAAAGGACCAAAATCAGTGACTCATCATTCACAACCATGCAATAAAGGTTGGGGTCTGCATCATTATGATGCAACTTCCACCCCATGGTTGAAGCAATAGCAATGATCGATCTGATGGAAGTATATCGAGCCACAGGAGCGAATGTCTCATCATAATCGACTCCCTCTTTCTGAGAGAACCCTCTGGCAACAAATCTAGCCTTGTGTTTTTCAACACTCCCATCTGCTCCATGCAAAAAGTCTATTGTGCCCATCTAGGCCTCTTCAGGCCTACTACAATATCTATGGGAACATCAACTGGCTCAACTGGATCAATGGAATGGATGGTTTCATCCTCTTCTGCTAAATCCCTCTGAACTGAAGAGGGAGATGATCTCATCTCCTTTGGTTCTAGCATTTCCTCATCATCGATCTCCATGTTTGATCCTCTGCCTTTCCTGACAGCCATTTCTACTTCAAAGGACACATCCCTGTTGACTTCAATCTATCTAGATCCTAGGATGTAGATTCTATACGCCTTTGAAGACTCACTGTATCCCACGAAAGTTCCCTTCTTGCCTGAAGGTTCTAACTTCGTCCTTTTCTCCTTGGGCACATGTATGTAGACTAGACAGCCAAAGATCCGAAGGTGGCCCACTTCTGGTTTCACTCCTGTGAAAGCTTCTTTCGAGGTCATCCTTCTAGTCAGAGAGTCATAATCTGAATATTAACGGGATTCATGTGTCCACCACTTGTTCATCAAAACAAGTCTCATCATCCTTCTATTGTAGGCCATATCATATGGTCTTTTCCCTACAAGTCAAATCTCGCCTGATGATTAGTGACATTACATGATCAAATTTAACCAATTTCTATTTCTATGCAATGATAATAGTTTACACAAGCATCTTGGCTAATAATTTAGCACAACAATCATAAACATGTCTTCCAAACACATCTGGGAACTATCTAGATGTCTACTATCTCCCACTAGAACATGCCATCAAGAGTGTGCACTACTCTAAGCATGCAGGAAGGAGATATCATCTAGATTAGCTCCATCATGTGTTCATGAAGTGTTGTGTAGCTCATATGCATAATAAATACAACAAGAGCCTATGATACATCAATAAGTAAAATATATCAAATGCTCAACACACTTCCAGAAAGATCTGCATATAACTTGATATGTATAAGACAAAACAGATCTATGTGAGCAATAAAAACAAATACTTATCTTTTTATTGTTTTTGCGGGTGGGCTCCCACTGCCTTCTTGTGGGAACCATGGGAGACCTTTGTTCTGGCAATTTGGATCTTCATATCTTCTCAACGTATGGTGAACTAGAAGAAGAAATCTGAACGATCATCATTCCTTGACTTCTTGTGAGGAGTGTCTTCATCAACATCAGCAGTTGAGGCTTCATGCTTCGTTTTTATTGAACTTCGACAATTACTGGCATAATGACAATATGCCTTGCACCTGTAGCATTGTATCTGAGACAAATCCTTCTTCTCCTTCTGATCTGGAGGAGGACTTGATCTCCTACCTTGGTGCTTGTGTTTGTAAAACTTTCTTCCCCTTCCTTTGCCTTTCTTAGCATGGGACAAGAATGCTTGATTCTCCTCAGGTTGAGTGCCATGAAGTCTCTACCTTGCTGCTATTCTTGTCTCTTCCTGAGTGCAATCTGCCCATAGCTTATCAAATTTGGGTAGCTTGGATCTTGTTGTCCACCGAGATGCACACCAGCAACAGAAATCTTTCGAAAGTTGTTTCCTCACTAAAAGTGGGAAAGGTGTGGCCTTGGGAGCAAGCAAAGAGTCAGGTCTTGTCACCTAATCCTAGCTCCTCCGTTTAGGATAACTCCTAACGAAGCCAAGGGGGTAGTCCCTAACAAAGAGTTGTCTAAGGCTCTTGGTTTTAAATGTTTTTATAGTGATGTGATGCGGATGGGTGTTGTTTAGGAGTTTTTGTGTGATCACAGATTTACAATAACAAGTGATATAATCAAAGATAACAATTGCAAGATATTAAGATGAAGCACAACCATTTGATATTTTAAATACAAGACATCCACAATATAATATGAAATTGTGAAAACAAGACAGATGCTTCAGATGGATAATAAGCAAATAAAATCATGTCGTGAACAACTCAAGACGAGTGCTTGGGTTGCCTGATACAAGAGTTCAAGTGATTGAGAACCGTTTTGCAATTGTTCTTGGTAAATTTTATTGTAAATTTTAGAATGATCTTGATTATTAAAGGTGAGGGGAATTTCCAAGCGATACGCAAGGTACTGGAAATCTGTCTGGGAATACTCTAAGTGGCTCCATTCGAGGACATGTTGGACCACCCAAGTTTCCAGCGAGGCGTTCAATAACTAACCACCCACTGAAAACGGGATATGGCTACCCAGCACCCCCACTTGGAATTTGCCCACTTTCGAGTATTTTGACGATCAACACCGGATTCGTTGGTTATGGGGTGAAGATTTTATTATGGTTTAAAATTGGATTAAATGTGAACAATTAGAAAGCCAATATCGTTTCTGAGTAACCCAACCTCCAAGGGAAGGGCAGAGCATACACGGTATGGAAAACAATAAATTCCAATTTTAGGGGAGATGGTGAGTTGTGAATGTTTTATTAAAGCACAAAAACAAAGCTCTCCGATAGAGAGTGCTATTGATCCACCTTATGGTGAGATTCAAGAGTCTTAGCTAATCTCTAAATGAAAATGCAAGATGCAACAATGCTCTCCGATAGAGAGTGCTCTTAACTTGTCTTATGACAGGTTCAAGAGACTGTGTTCTTTTTATGATTAAACAATAGCAAACAAGAACACAACAAGTGAATCAAATAAAATGATAAAAGATCTAATCTAACAATTAGTGTTCTACTTGCAAAATGGAAATCTAGCAAACTAGTTAACAAATGCTACATGCAAAAGTGGAAGGCAAATCTAGCAATTAGTAATCTACTATGCAAAAATGAAAGTAATCTAAGAATGAAACAATCAAAGAATCAAGACACTACAAACCTCCCCAAATGGGGAAGTTGGGTGTGGGAGCCTTAAATCTCACTTGCTCTTTTTATTATGAGATTACAATTTTGGGATTTTAACCCTTGAAGAAAACGTGAAAGAAAGAAGAAGGTTATGAAGCTCTTAAGGCTTTTACAAAAAAAAGGTTTTTATATTTGTCTTCTTGGTTTCTTGCTTCTTCGAGTTTTGCTTCTTCGAGTTTTGCTTCTTCTAGCTTGCTTCTTGGTTTCTTGCTTCTTCGAGTTTTGCTTCTTCTAGCTTGCTTCTTGGTTTTTGCTTCTTCTCTTCAAATACCTTAAACAAGTAAGCCTTAAGTACCCATTATTGTTAATCAAAAATCAAAATGAAAGCTAATCTAAGATCTAGATGAAATGCAAACTAATTAACTAAGAAAATCAAACTTTGAAATGCAAAATGTAATCCTAGATCTATGATGCCAAGTTTAAATTGAGAAATAATGAGATCTAAATGCAAAACTTTGGAAGGAAACTAGATCCAAACTACAAGTTTAAAATGAGCTAAGATGCAAACTTCTATGAATGAACTAACAATCTTTTAAATGACTTATGAACTTTTAACGAAACTTAAACTAAGAAGAGAGTAAGGGATGAAACAAGAGGAAGAATGAGAGGGAGGACGAATGGAGAGAAGGAGACAGCCAAAGGCAAGGCAAAGGGCTGGAAGACAAGTAAAAAACAGAGGTAGAAGAAGGTAAGAAAACAAAGATTTTGGGGAGTGTAGAGAGGGCAGCAAGAAGACAAGAGGTGGCTGCAAAAAGTAAGCTAAAACGGTGATCCAAAACAGTAAGCTAAGTGAGCTAAAACAGTGATCCAAAACAGTAAGCTAAGTGAGCTAAAACAGTGAGAAAATGAGAGAAAAGAAGTGGTGAAGAAGTGGATCAAAGAGAAAACGAAAGGATGAAGTGAGGAAAAGGTAGGAAGACGAAATGAAGAAAGAAGAAGAGAAACGAATGGAGATGAGGAGAGAAGATCAAGAGGAAAACGAAAGGCTAAGAAGACAAAGACGAAAGGAAGGAAGAATCAAAACAAGGAAAAACGAGAAGATCAAGGAGAAAAAGAGCCAAACAAGGCAAGGAGGGAACAAGCCAACGGGTAAGACTTTAGGAGTTTAGGGCTTCTTATGGAGTAACCAGTAACAAGGGTTTTAAATTTTGGTTTTAGTGATGGATCTTGGAGCAAACTTCTCTTTGTGCTTCCTCTTGGAACCACTTCAACTCTTGTAGATCCTGAAATGACAACAATGTTAAAAATAATTTGATGATGGTGAAGATGGGTGAGATGCAGCTGCGCTCACACCCTTCTCCACTTGGCAAAACCTATCAAAGACAAACAACTCAATACGAAGTGAGATCAAATATATGACTAGTATGCTAAGAAAAGCAAGGTTATATCAATACTAGTATAACTAAGTACGTCCTATTCATATAACTCTTTGATCAACCTTGCATAATAAACCAAATTGAAAGCTACAAATGGTAGATCTTATGTTCTAGAATATAGACTTCTAAAGCTAGTTATTTGATCAATCACATAAGCATTAAGATGAAAGCATAGAAAGAGATCACCTCACAAAAGATGCATTCACCAATGTTGCACAAATCGCATGGACCTCCAAAGTCGAATTGTATTCCAATGCTTAAAGCAAATAACAAGTACAAATTTCTTTAGAGTAAGCTTACATCAAAACATCCATCCTAAGAGAGCCAAAAGGCTTGCTCTTTATACAAAAACTAAGGGATAAAACCCTAATTCAAACTTGGCATGAGAGAGGAGCCAATTCCAATCAAAAGAGGTCGAATTCCAATCAATGAGAAGCTTGGAGTGTAAATTGCTTGAGTTAACACCAAGCTTGGTAGTTGTGAGTGGGGAGGTGGCCTCCACCTAGGCAAGGCGCCCCCCACTCCTCCATTGTTCTTATCATCAAGCCAATATGTAGTCTCCACTTGATAAAAGTCGTGTGCATGCAAGGAAGGCGTGAACTCAATCAAGGAGGCAAGCTTGGAGTTGATGAATAGCTAACTCGAGCTTTGTTGGAGTTAAGGCATGTGATGTGGCCTACTTTTGAGGAAGGCGCCTACCATATAATCAATGCACAATCAACAACCCATAAAACACTTGCCACATCCCCCAATTCGTGAGAGCTCATGAGGGAGGCAAATTCCTTGATTGAAGATGACTGAGGGTGATTGTATAGTTAACTGAATCCACTTGGACTTGATTGGAATCTTCATAAAAGCCTTATGCCATGTCATTTAGACTATTTATTTAATCCAATTGGATTATTTTGGAGAGATTTGGATTATCTCCAATTTAATATTTTTTTATTATTTTAATTAATATTTCTCGTTTATTGATTTTTTTGAGAAAATATTAATTATGAGACTGAATCACTGTCTGAAACTTAGGATAAGTGGGTTTGGGGTTTAACTGGGATTTTTGGCTTAGGAATTGAGCCTCCTATCTTTTAAATCCACCCCCAAACCACTTAATTATTACATTTGGAAATTTCTCAATTAAAATAATTGAGAAATTTAATAATAAAATAATAAAAAATAAATTTATCCAACACGTCCGATAAAAAAAATTCGGAAAACGTTATAACACGACAAGGGACCTAGGAAATGACCATCTAACATACACACAGTGTCTAGTAGGTTTATATACATCAATTGGACATCTTCATATTTGATAGTTGGTTCCTCAATGTGAGTGCCACATTGATACTACTATGTTCAAATAGCTTCTTTAGTGTTTTGAACATCTTTCTAGCAGTCTTCTTTCCTGAGATTTGAGGAACCAAGTGATCTCTAACTGAGTCCACCAAAATCCTTCTTGCTCTGGTATCATTCTTCCTCCAGCGAGATTTGTCTCCTTTGGCTTCTGGTTCTGGAACCTTCTCATTAACAAACTATGAGAGATCATTTCCTTCTAGTAAGAGAAGAACCCTACAATTCCAAGAGATGAAGTTGGAATCTCCTTCCAGACAATCTTCAACCTTCATTCCAATCATCTTGACTGTAGATCTGGACCAAAAACCCTAGCAGGAGCTAGTTAAAAAATGAAAGTTGGATTCTTGGAAAACTGACTCCCCAGGGAGATGCACCATAGCAAGGCGAGTTGAGAAAAGGTGGGGCCGAGCCAAAATTGTGGAGGAAGTAGGCCAAAAACTAAAACCCTAATTTATGTTGCAACTGTAGAATTAGGTCAAAATTTGAAAATTCTTATAATTGAATTTTGCCTTCACCAAGAGATGCGCCATCCTTAGATCGAAATTCCCAAGGCTCTTTCTGCCAAAAAGTTGAGAGAAGGCCTTGAAAGATGAAACCCTAGTTCCGACAATGGCTTCTTCTAGTACCGCTCTGATACCATGTTAGTGTTTCATACATTTATAGCATAATAATTCAATTGCATAAATTCAATAGGATCACTAGAAGAAAAACAAAGCACAGAAACAAGAACGTGAGAATTTATCTTGGGAAACCCAATCGGGAGAAAACCCAGCAACCTTTGTATAGAGATGAATAATTCTAAGAACAAAGTACAGAGATGAGAGAGAGAGAGTAGAAAGTCTCTCTAACCAAAAACCCCAAAAATAAGCTTCTCCTAGTTGCAGGTGTGAGCTCCTCTCCAAGTGATGCGAACTTATTGTGTGTGAGTGAATGAATAAATGAGGCATACGACCTCTCTATTTATACACATGCAAAATGACTTTTTCCCTTTCTGGGCCGACCTGACTGGGGCAGTTCTTCCCATTGTTTGGGGCAGACTGCCCACTATTTTGGGTTCGTTTACTCACTGGGTCGACTTGTCTAATCCGACAGGATCGGCTTGTCTTGGGGGAATATAAAAATACATTTAATAATTATTTTCTTTACTTAATTTTCTCCCCGAGGTTTACATTGATTCTTTCAAGGGTTTACATGATTAATTACATCAAGATCAACTCTCGTAGGAGGTACAAATAATTACAATAGAATATAATAAGAATAACTTCCGAAGTTGCACAAAATCCAACAATTAGATCATTTACAACACTCTTAAGTGGTTGAGGTGATGTAATCGATAACCATTAACCCCAACTTTATAATATAACATTAGTCACATCGCTTCATAAGGTTACTCATATTAAACTCATATAATGTATATTTTCCTGTTAACTCTAGCACCTACTAATTAATGCATATTCTCAACAGTTTATAGCCTTGGAGGTGTGTTCTAACTAGTTGACCTCAAAGGCATTTTGGTGGGAAAATTCTGGTGTTTGTTGGTTGGGTTTTGGTCTACGCTGTTGGGAGCGAGAAGTGGGGAGCGGGGAGCAAGGAGCAGGAGTGGAGCGAAAAGCGAAATTTTCAAAAGCTCTCGTTTTGGGAGCGTTTCGGGAGCATTTTTTATATAGCATATATTTTGATATATTTTGATGGATTTATATCTAAAAAACATGTAGGATGTTGAATTAGCTATAGAAAACAAGGATTAAACCATATAACATCAATCATCTAGTAGTTTTAATTCATAACATTATCATCAAATGATCAACCATAACTACTTTTATATGAGCTTGGCAATGAAGGGAGGTACCATAACATTGTCATCAAATGAGCAACCTAGTATAGGAGCTTTTAGCATAGGAGAGGTAGGGAGCGCCTTGGGAGTGTGCTCCCAAAAAACTGGGAGCGTTTTGGGAGTGAGCTTCCGAAGGAAGCGAGCTCCGGGAGCAGGAGCGAGGGGGTGGGTAGCGCTCCCACGCAGCAGAGGTTTCGGTCGCTCAATGCATGTCTTTAACTTGGGATCATGCTGCTTCCTTGTATGACAGCCTACTTTTGTAACAAGAAGAATATTATTTTCCTTCCCGCAGCCATGTCATGCCCCAGAATGGTATTTAGTGGTATGTTAGTTCCAGCTTGTCTCCAACATCAGTGTTAGTTTCAGGTTGTGTTTCAGAGTGGTATTTTGTGCTTTACCCCAGATTTCATCTTGTGGCAATGACCTTTCAACTGCTAGATTTTTTGTAATATGATTTTATGATTAAAAGAAGCATATTTCCCAAAAAAAGTCTCCCAATACAAGAAATTAAACAGTTGCTCTTAGGGAAACCGTCTTTGTGGGCTAGCTGAAGGTGTTCCTTCAATTGGAAACCGGATTTTAATGTCAGGGCAGAAGCTGGTGTCAACAGATACCCTTAGATAAAATTTAAAATGTTTTACAAAACACCAGTAAAAAGTATTTGCAATGAATAAAGTCAGAATACTGTAATGCTAAGTTAGTGGCCTTGTTTATGGCAATTTGTTAACATGAGCAAGTCAAAAAACCATGAAACATTAGATCCTCTAATGCTATTATTATTATATCTTAGTGATGGACATTGCCAATGCATAGTGGGAATAGTACCTTCCACATGACATACAGACTAACAAGTAAGACCAAAAGAAATTTGAAAAAGGAACAGAGAATGAATAAGAGAAAAGATGCAGTTATCATCATATTTAATTCTAGCATCAAATCACAACAGACAAACACACTTATGCAGAATTATAACAACTAGTAAGACCAACTTACAAGCAACGTCGTACTTGACATAAGCATTAAACAAATGTGAGAACTGTAAGTAAATTTTTTTCTTGGAAAACAAGTATACCTTAGCATGGCATTTTTTATAGAATTACCTTGTTTATGAGACCATCATCAAACAAATGTGAGAAACTGTAAGTAAATTTTTTTCTTGGAAAACAAGTATAACTTAGCATGGCATTTTTTCTAGAATTACCTTGTTTATGAGACCATCATCAATAACAGAGCTGCTAATCTTTTTAAAAAGCTCATACAACGCTTCAACCTCACTCACACTAACTGTACACACCAACTCAACCAGCAGAAAACAAAAATCAGTAATGTAAACAAAATTATTCCTTTTAAATCAATCGATCAGAAAAATGAAGCACCTTAAAACAATGGAATGATATCCAACATCACCATGAAGAATTTCTACTCTAAATATAAATTTCAATGGTCGTACATGGTTGAAGTTTAAGCAAAGTCTTAAGGAAACAAAATAAAAAAACTGTCCATGCTTTGATGACATCCTGCTAGGGTTAATATGGCATAGCATACTATGTTTTCATGTCTAACAATAAACTGGACACCAATAATGTTCACAAATTGGTTAAAACCAACTTTGTAATTCCGTTTTTATTATGACAACATATGTTGCATATTGCAGACTAACAGAAAACATTTGGAACATTTACTGGGAATCGGTTTAACTCCTTCAAAATAAAATCAAAAATAAAATTAAAGTTTATTAAAGATCCTCTCATTATGGTACTTTACATATTATATCATATTTGTTGCAGACCAATTGACCACAAAGGCCCATAGGGCCATATTCAAATGTGCCTATCTAAGAAAATAGATATATACATCTTGAAAATAATATATTTAGCAAAGTTGAGCGGTACAAGGGGTAGGATCGAGTTTTGAAATTGTATTCCAGCCCTTTAGCTAAAAGTTTTGACAAGTGGTCATGACCCTTGGGTTAACAAAATATAATTATTATAAGTTGACTGATTCTTCATATTCGTATAAATTTATAATCAAGTTCTAATATCGTTATAACTAAAGACATGTAACACCTCTTTTGGGCACAACATTTATCTGCCCTTGAGACACTTAACCAGAAACATAACTGAAATTTTATGGATTGCTCTCTGACGCAATATACCATATTCAGCAGCTTCGGTGCAGAAAAATTTATCTACAGCATCTAATACCAGGGAGACCCAACCCCCCTCAATCCCTTGGTAATGTGCATACATCCCATGCCACCAAAGAGAGCCTTGTTGCCTCCCCTTGCTTGCCCCAAATAAATCTTCAGAGAATGCATTCCAACCATTTCTAAGTTGCTTGAGAGGGTACAGGCAGGGTGAATAATATATAACTCCAGCTGCCAGAATCCTGTCAACAACTGTAACTTTTTCCACAAGAGCCAGATTAAGGTAACTCCAAAGTTGAAGCTTCTTCTCAAACATGGTCATGGTATACCATCACTGATCAGTAAGAGAAATCTGCACACCAAAGGGGATTCCAAACTACTGAACGAACTCTCTGAGTTTAATAAGCTTCATGTATGGTTCAGCTGAAGAGGAGGGTCATCCTGACCCACAAGAAAGAACAGTTTTCTCATCGCTAGCAACCACTCCCACTGTTTTTGCCAATGTCCAAGCTTAAAAGACTACCCTCCACAGATTGTTGAGTAAATTTAGGCCCTACAGGTTAAAGCCGAATCATCCACAAAGTGAACATTAAGAAGTTGATTACCTCCAGGCAGTGATATGCCTCTGGTGTGCCCTCATAATCTAGCAGACTCCAACAAATAGACAAGGGCATTCACTGCTATTACATGATCATAGGGAGCAAGAGGACATCCCTGCAGAAAAGAGTGCTGCAACTAAATAGAGTCAGACAGTGCACCGTCTACACTAACTCTAGCTTATGCCCACGTGAAAAGGGAAGCCAGCTCCCACTGATAAAAAGATCCAAACTCCAACCAATCCAACATACACTTTGTCAAGGTCAATTTTCCAAAAAGGCACCTTCTGTCCATATTCCTGTGGCCATTCAAGCCTTCCCATTCATACCAATCTTTAGGTCCTGGAGAAATTCTAATTTAACCTTGAAAGCTTGAATAACCAAGGGAAGGCTTACCCCTGCACTTTAAATTTCCTGGTGATATAGAGAGACTCATGCAAATCTGTGAAATTTTTTAGCCCCCTATTTATATGTTATTTTATCAAGCCCCTCCCATTCATATCAATCTTTAGGTTCTAGGGAAATTTTCATTTAACCTCGAAAAACGAAAGGAAGACTATAATCTGCAATTTTTAATTTCCATGTGATAAATATAGACTGATGCAAAACTGGGAAATTTTCTAGCCCCATATGTATATGATATAACTTATTGTAGTATGTGCATGAGGGTCCTTTCTTGAAGTTGATTGGGTTCAAGGACAGATCCAAGTCTTTCTTTTCTCTTGTGGTGAAAACTTATTACATGTTCAATTACAGATGACTCAGCCCTCACATATAGCTCTCTCGAAGGAACAATATGTTGTCCAGAAAGTTTTGCTAAAGGGAACCAGTGCAATAGTGTGTGAGGAAAAGACCAGTAGGAATTAGGGTGGGAATTGAAGAGTTCTAAAGAAGAAATGCAAATCTTTATGATTCCAAAGTTTCAGTTTCAACTTTCAAATTTGCATCAGAGAGGAAGTATAAGTTGACCTTCATTTTTAGATTCAACCCTATCTCCCATATCTAAAATTGAAAGTTCCAAGAAAATGGAGTTGAATTTCCACAAGGAAAATGGAAATCTGTTATAAGCCGTCAAAGAAAAAGATGGATCATTGTATATTTCTGTTGGTGTGAAGTACAGTAGTATTTGAATAAGAAAGCTTTGAGCTAGCAATTCTATTAAGATACAGAAGTTAAATCTTGCAGACAAGGAGCTGAGAAAACTATTCTTATAGAGATAGTCCTATATACTACGAGATCCACGGAGGATTCCATTGTCTTTTAGAGAGATTCTTCTCAGGGAGCTTCAGACCCTGTCTAGGTTCTTCTAGTATCCCGACTAGAGATGCCTATCCTTGTATTTACAGGAGGCCCTCGACTCCGCTCTCTCGTCCTTCAGTCACATTCATCTACTAGAGCAGTCTCTAGCCAACAGATCACTTCCTTTTTTCTGGTGCTCCCATTTTTTAGGGGTACCAAGAGGCAGATAGGTGATGTCACTTCTTCCAAATTCAGACCTATTCAGATGTGAAGGATCTCCTCCTCTTCTGTCCAACCGCAGCAACATAGACAATCTCAACCTCGTACCAGCTGTCAGCCAGTTTCTTCTAGAGCACAGCGGCAAGCACATCTCTCCGTCTACCTCCTCTTCTAACTCTTCCTTTGGCCAGATTTCTATTCTACGCTTCCTCCAATCGGCCTCGAATGTTAGGAGAGATGGCTTCAACATAACATGACAGACATATGCCTTTTGTTTCACATCCCCTAGATCTACTATTTATGTACATCTTTCTCCTAGAACAGCTCTCCATCTATAGAGTTCAATATCTAGGGTTTGGTCTTACTTTTCTTTCTGCATTTCATTTTATAGGAGCCACCTTAGTGCTCCCACTTTGTATTAGCATCTTGGTACCCAACAGTCCCATTGACCTACTTTTGTGGTCATTTGTTGGACATTAATAAATTTATCTGTCTTATCTTATCTTCTTTCCTCCTTTCTCCCTATTCCCCTAAAGGAAAGTCTCGTCTAGCTTTCTTGCCTCCCTCATGGCAAGCCATTAACATTGTGTTCAAGTTGTTGTTTCTTCCATAGGTACACATGAGATTTTTTATGGCACCTTCTTCAATATGCTCTCTCAAGCTTTTTACACTGCATCATTGGCAATAAGGTGAGTGCAAGTATGATATCTTTCCCCCTCCTTGCTTTTCACACTCTCATAGTCTAGTTGCTTGCTTGATCCTATGGTAGTTAGATTTTCTCACCACCCCCATCCCCTTTTCCCATTATACCTTATGTCTCATGCATCATCACTTGTCACTTGCCTTTCCTTTATGTTTGGACTACTTGCTAGCATACAACTACATGTGGCACAAGTGCGGTGCAATGTAGATGTAGTTTCACATTGCATTGATGCAAGGACAATGATTGGATTGTTACATCAACCATCAGGCTGAGCCTTATCACATCACTATCCCTCATTATGTCGAGGCACTTGCTCATGCTACCTTTGCCAATGTGTACCTCCCTATTTTCTCATGCATATTTGCATTTCCACTTGTTGCCACCTTGTGTTCTCTTCACCTTCTATTTTTCCATGCCTTCATGTTTCCATGGCAACTCATTGCTTTTCTACTCCATGAATCCTAGCACTTGCCATGGGAGCAAAAAGTAGTGTACATTTTTGGCACTTAGCACTAACCCAAACAAATATCACATTAGATATTGATGTGTGGAGTTTTTATGGTGCATCAACAATACACAACCCACCTTATGACGACACCAAGGTCATCCTATACATCCTAGTGATGGCCGATGTGTTGGATTTCCCCCAATTGATTGCCCTTACTACAGTCTACATGTGTGATTCTAGTTACAATTGACATCTAGTGTCATGGTAGGGTCCCTGTTTGTCTAGACTTTGGTCTTTCTCCTCCTCGGACACATGTTCGACTATGTCAAACACTTTGGAAAACCTTGCTAATTGGATCCTCCTTGGACCTTGTGCACTAGTGGGTGTTTTGGTTAGTTGAAGAGCCTCCCTCGGGTTCCAAAAAGGCCCTATTCCACTAGGGAACGCTCTTTGAGGTGTTTGTTTGATCAAGAGTTCCTTTACCTAGAG
This sequence comes from Larix kaempferi, assembly GCA_027924585.1. NCBI lineage: Eukaryota > Viridiplantae > Streptophyta > Pinopsida > Pinales > Pinaceae > Larix > Larix kaempferi. Next base: position 7,305,064 of record BSBM01000386.1, on the reverse strand, counting down.
TAATTTTGGCACACATTGTAAGCCCCTACTTTCTTTGTTTATATCATGTAGGTGCCCTATCGTTCACACTTTCCTACAATACAAAGTGTTGTTGTTCCAAAAATTACCAACGGTATGGCTAAGTTCCTTGTACATAAAGTCAAAACCAGCAATTTGAATTTTATGAGAACACGCACGCCACTGTTAGTCAACAATTGGCTAGGCCCCTCTATCATTCCCAAATCTATTTATGCCACTCCCTGCCTCATTGATGGGTCTCTAATCTTTCTTTCTCGTCCATGAAAACTTTATTATATTACCTAATACCAACTCACTCACAATTTTGTGCTCTCCTTCCACCTTCAATGCTCTTGGGCTTGCTTAGATTTGTTGTCTCCATCAACCCTCCAACATCTCCACCTCAAAGGAAGCTTCAACACAACTATGTGAGAAAGAAGTAACGTTCTTAACCAAGGGCACAAGGCACATACATACTTGCATTTATTTGTTTCATTATTAGTGGGTGCACAAGGCACATACATACTTGCATTTATTTGTTTCATTATTAGTGGGTATGCTTGCTTTGTTGCTCTTGTTTCAATACATTTGGAGATTGCATCTCTTAGTTTGCCTTCACAGGAGAAGAAACTCCACAAGTATGTAGAGTAGGTTCCTAACCCTTCCTTACTAGTTCTTTGCCATCAATCAAAAGTAACTTCTTATAGTGTAGAGTAGGGTAGATAGATTCACCACTAGCTAAGGGCTTTCACCCAACTAGCATGTAAACAAACCCAAGGTTCCCTCCCCGATTGCTTGATCGCCAAGAGAAATCGACAATGAATCTAATGCTTGTATGAATTAGTGTTATAGAAACCTAACTAATTTTGCCAAAACCAGCCAATCCAACCATTTCTTGGGCTGTACTAGTCCAAATTAACCACTCAAACCGTAAATGACCAGTTCCATATTGGAACCAATCAATTTTGTACATGTTGGAAACCTAATCCTTTAGGGTTATGGTAAAAGGTTTATTGTATTTACTATTCACATCCTCCATAGGTCAATATGAAAAGTCATCTTGGAGTCCAAGAGACGGCTTGGAAGATGAAACCGAGCGTCACATATGATTGTATTTATATGTGTATCATGCTTAGTGAAAAATAGAATCTCAAGCTTATCTTTATGCAATTGATTCCAACAGTGGTATTAAAGCCCTATAGTTCTTAGGTCCTATAAAGCAATGTTGGGCGAATTTTGTTGTGCATGGGCATTTTAGTAAGACTGTCTATTTCTGATCTTGCAGACCTACCAGCTCTATCGACTGTCTTTGTTGCCTTCAGATCTGAGTACTAGTATTATTCTTTGAGATTTTTTTTCCCCAAGTGTTTACATACCTATGCATGTTCATATATCCCTCTGCACAATACATATCCCTTGCCTAATGTTTTGTGGGTATATATTTCCAATGATCTTTTCTCACATCCTATTGCACACGTGCTATCATGATTCACTCTCCATTGGGTGGAACCAGACTCGCATGCTATTGTTCTTTATTACTGCGGATTCAACAATCATACACACACATGATGATCAGATGGACGAGCGTTCAAAGTCATTAAGCTCGCTAGCTGGTTGGAGTTGGCGATGAACAGTACAAGAAGGTCGTTGTGAATGGTAAAAAACGTTATAGCAAGCATGCCTGAAAGGAGCATTTCTTTTGGCCTCTGAAACTCCATGATCGCTATGGAATAAGAGCATTCTCACTATGTTATGCCAAAAGGATGCCCAAATCTAGTTGTGAAGAAGAATAATGCAGTGAATTGAAGAATTGCAACAAACTTTCTGTCTTTGGGTGATTGGCGGAGCAAAAAAATAGTCTTAAGTTTTGAAGGTTCATTTGTGCACCCTTTGTAGCATGTGTGAAGCACCCAACTTCCTTTTTTTTCTAGTGACAATTGCCTTGGAAGGCATGCCCAAAAATTGTCTTTGAGTGAGATTTCATGATCTAGTGTGAAGCACCCAACTTCCTTTTTTTCTAGTGACAATTGCCTTGGAAGGCATGCCCAAAAATTGTCTTTGAGTGAGATTTCATGATCTAGTGACACACACACACCCCAATAACGATTTCGCGATCACCCTAGTAAGTTTTCTCAATCTTATGCACTGAGGTATCTTTACAGAAATCTTTAGCAAATCTTTACAAACATCCTCTAATTTGGGCTGGACACTACTTTTCCAGAATCTTGGAGTTGATTCCACTGCCAAATTAAGGGAGAATTGAAGCCAATCATTCTGGCTTTGTTGATTTGGAGGAATCTCTTAGAAATATAACCTCCACTTCATATATTATTTTAAAGCAGGGGTCGCGGTCTAAGTTGGTATGGAACGCCTTCCAGTATTTGCTCGAGGCTGCACATTTTGGGGTCTTTTATGATTTTGCTTATGGCAGCCATTATCAACCTCACCTACTATGCAGTTATTATTACAACTTACGGTTCTCAACTCTTGCACGGCGGGTCTGACATGATTGTAGCTTTCTTTATCGTTCTCATCTTCCATATATTGTTGGCAATGCTGATATGGTGCTAATTTATAATAGTCATGACAAATCCTGGCAGTGTCCCACAAAATTGGAGGCCAATCGCAATAGAGGATGCTGTAAAGGCACAGATGATGCCCATATTTGCAAGTTTACCATCTATATCAAATACATGTCCACAGCATTTGGTTGATGGCATGGGTCAAATTCCAGCTTTGAGTTATTGCACCTAGTGTGAAAATATCAAACCACCATGAAACCATCATTGTCGTGTGTGTCAAAGATGCAGACTGAAAATGGACCACCAATGTATGTGTGTGGGACCTGTTGCCGCCGGATACACACCTCGGGGGAAAGGGGGTTAATGGGGAAAAAAATCTTCAAGCCACTGGGTGCATCCTTGGGGGAAAGCAAAGAGTCGAGATAGTGTCACTCAACACTAAACTCCTCCGTCTAGGCCAACTCCTAGCGAAGCCAAGGGGGGTGGTCCCTATGAAAGAAAAACTAAGGCTTTATGCTAAGTTAAAGAATGAGATTAATCTAGGAGTTTGAAAGGTGAATTAACACTGAACCAGAGAAATGCAATTACGAATTAAAACAACAGCATGAATATAGATACATCTATCTAACACATTGATTCACTTAATGCTTGATTGTTTGCATATTAGACCAGTGCCAAATGGAGACACATAAGTTGGAGTGTTGTTGTGTCGTGAAAGTGATGCAAGTCATGTTGGTCGGTTTTAATCAATTTTATTATGATGTGTAGATTAAGGAATGGGTTAGTTCCTGGTTTGTCCCAATTCCAACTTAATCCTTTGAACTGAGCGTAGTGACAACTAAACCAAGGGTCCAACTGGGTGAGGCATAACCTGCTTAAAGTAGCCCACTAACTCTGTAATTAGTTTCACGCAACCTCATGAGTTCTAGAGATCAAGTTATCGTTGGATTGCCATATTAAACTAGTCACTCCAATCCCTTTCTGATTAACCAATTGATCAGACTGAGCTGCAGCGGTCAAGAGCATACTTAGGACTTAACCCTTGGTAAATTTTATTAAGCAAAAATAAAGTTTTATTTATGGGGTCGAGAATCTCTTTTCACCTGCCGGGGATAAACCCTTTCAGTTTACTTCGGGAATACAGAGCGTTAGATTTATTTGTTAATAAAGTACAAAATTGTGAAATAAAGATTGTAACAGTAAAAAATAAAACTAACTATACAGCCCTATTGGGGCGGATTGTGTGCATGTGATGATAAAATAAAATAAAAAAAGGTTAGAAAAAATGCAAACCACAAAATTGAGCCTGCGAGATCCCCCCAAGGGGGATGGGGTGTGGGCACTGAGTAGCCCACTTGCCTTTATTAATTATTTTACAATAAGAGAGTGGATGCCTTTGGTCCATATAGATCTAGATCCAAAGGCCTTACAAGTTTCAAAAATGGTACAAGATGGAAGTATATGCTCCGAGAAGCCTTGGATGGCTTTAGATCTTCAATTTTTCGACAACACTTCCTCTTGTTATGGCGATAAAAATGCAAAACCAGCCACTTGAAATGCACCAAATGTGCCCAAATAAACGTTAAAAGCATAAAATAATAAGTATTGAAAATAGGAAATAAGTGCAAGTACTTAAAAATAAACTATATCTACAAATGTAAGCATTTAAAACTTAGATCTAACAGCATACTCAAATAAAATCAGCCATTAGATATTCTTTTGAATCAAACTAAATTTACTTAAGCACGCAAGTAACCCTAACGAAAGAGAAATTTGAATAAAATTGAACGAGAGAGAGATAGAAGAAAAGTTGGGAGCTTGGGAATGTTTGAGCTGTGGAGCCTACTGGTGGAAAGCGGAGGGACTAAGTCCTAAGGTGCTCGAAAAGTGGTAGAGTCAAACAAGAACATCCGCACGTTCAAGCTAGGAAATCTGCACAGTTCACAATACTTGCAACAAGGGGATTAAATGTGGTATTTCCTACACAAGAGGTTAGAACTTAGAATAGCATGCAAATAAACAAATTATACATGCAAATCCTAAATCTCTAAGCATTGAACAATAGCAAATAAAATCAAACTAGAATTATTTACCCTATGAGTTGATACCAACCATCATCAAGGCCAGATTAATCACCACCAGATGCAAAATTGAAACAATACAAAGTTACCTCATCATTACTTGACAATAACCATCCACACACAATTGCTCGACACAAGAGATTTGCCTCCAAATCCTTCTTATTCCATAAAATATTACAACAAAAGAGTTACATACTCCAACAACCCTTCGGTCCTCTCTCACCATCCCCAAAAGAGAGCCCAATGCCTCGTTTAAATAGCAAATGGAGGAGGAGGGGGGCGCACTCGCCAAAGGTTTGAAGAGGGGCGGTCCTCTCTCACCATCCCCAAATGAGAGCCCAATGCCTCATTTAAATAGCAAATGGAGGAGGAGGGGGGCGCACTCACCAAAGGTTTGAAGAGGGGCGCATCACTAAATCAAAGGAGTGACTTATGCCTAAATCAATGGCTTGACTGGTGGGAATATGAGTGAGGTGGCTTCCACATAAGGAGGGCGCCCCCACTCAAGCATTTGAAACTCCTCCAAGCCACAAAAATCTGCCACATAACCCACACATGATTTTTATGAAGGATGGCGCAACTCCAAACTCAAAGTGAGTCGCTACCTTCCAAATCAATTCCCAATCAAATGCTTTAATCAAGGAATGAAGTTGCCCTCCATAAGAGACAAGATTGCCACGAGATCCAGCATGTTTAAACATGTCCCCTTTATTTTGGATTTTGTCATTTTGTGTCATTTTTGGCATTTTTGGCATTTTGTTGCCTCTTTAAGAAAAAATGCTTTAAGTGATGATTTAATCACTCGAAACATAGGAAAAGTTGGTTGTAGTGTAAAGGGTACACTCTGAGTGCGAAAACGAGCACCCCCACGCCAAATTAAACCTTCATACCATACTTTTATTACAATTTGAAATTTCTCATTTAACCTATTAAAAAATAGCCTAAGTTTTGCAGGAAACATTTTTTTGCTCGGAAATTTAAAAAAAACTAAGGGGGGCCTAGTGCAATGTTCATAATGACTCAATTAGTGTCTAGCATGTTTATATACATTGAGCCATAGACTTTAATAACCTCATAAGGCCCGAACACCCAATTAACCATTCCAGCTTTGGAGGAGCGAGTGAAAAACTCAAAAATTATACACAATTGATTCAGCAGTGCATACTTAACAAGGGAAAAACACCCTGGAATAGCTAATTCAATGTCTAGGTCCTAGGAAATCCAAGTCTATTACATTATTGACCATGCTAGTACACTTATTACAACACCCCCGAGGGGTATGAACATGCAATTTTTTTTTAAAGGGGCCAAAATTTGGCCTGATGGATCTCAGAACACTGATGATGAACAATTTGATTGTTCAATTCTTCGACAGTTCACTTGGAATCCACTAAGTGCAATTTTAGTGGATAACAGGAGCGTGGGTTGTCAATTGCAATGAGGCACACAATTACAAATTCTTTTTCCTTTTCTTGCTATATACATTACTCACAACAACATTGGATACATTTGTGCTGCTACCATGGTTTATTAATTTCTTCAAATGCTTCCAAAATCATATTGGTTCTCCTCGTTGTCTCGCAACAACATTTGTTGCATGTATTCTTAATGTTTCCTTTGCATTGAGTTTTCCTGGAATCCTCATCATGAATGCATCTTTGGTGTTGAGTAATACAACTACAATTGAGGTTTATGAGAAAAAGAAAACAAGCAGATGGAGATAAGACATGGGTCGAAAGAAAAATTTTGAGCAAATCTTCAGCAAGCAAAAGCTGTATTGGATGTTTCCTTTATATGCAGAGGAGGAAGTAAATGAAGAAGTTTCAGTGCGAGTTGTATGAAGATAAAGAGTGGCCTTGGAACCACAACTAAGCATCATCAAAGAAACCAAAGCATTCAAGTCCAAAGGCCTATTTTGTGAGTACAGAGGTAAAGCATTCATTTTGGAGACCAATCCAACTTCAGATTCAACATCAAATTGTAACTTGCAAACAGTCATTTTTATAAGCTATCTTGTATTTTGGTACTTGCAATAGTTTTTTGTGAGTGTCAAATCAAAACTAAGTTGAATTGTATCGGGTGCATTCTCAGTAGAAAGCAACACCCTTCATTTTCTGAGTTGGAATTTCAGTTGTTGAGATAAGATAATCTTATTAATGTCCAACTAATGACCACAAAAGTAGGTCAAAGAGGCTGCTGAGTACAATGATGTCAATACAATGCAGGAGTACCAAAATGCCTCCTATAAAAGACGAGATGCAGAAAGTAAAGTGCAATAAGGTAAAGTAGTAGAAAGTGAGATCTACCCCGAGGCATGAAGAACCCTCAGCCCTGAACTCAAATACCTACGCTGATGATGGGGTCTATCGTAGGAGAGGAAGATCCAAGGAAAAGAGGAACCAGAAGAAAGGAAGTAGATCTGTCATGGAATGGATCCATCACTCCTACCATCCGAGGCCAAATGAAAAAAGTTGAAATGTGACAAAATTCATCATGACCAAGTAGAATAATGACAAAATTCACTTTCAAATCATCCCTAAAAATGAAACATATATTTTATGTCTATAAACATACATAGTTGAAATGTGGAGAATGAAAGTAAACTTTGTAGTTGTGAATTGTACTGATGCGGTATTTCTTCTCTCCATCCCTGACCTTTTCTTTCTGTGACTGGCTGTATAGATCAACATAAAAGCATACATATTTTTCTAACAAGTTCTACCCAAACCTATTAATGCTTCATTCATTATCAGTGACAAAATTCTACATGACCAATTTATATCGAGAGCAATAGTGACTTCTTGTATCTATTGTTCTTTGCTGTAAGGCCAACCTATAACAATAATTGCCATATTTTCTCATTCCAATCTGCACAAATGCATAAGTTATTTAAAAAGCCACAGTCCTCAGTTTCATAAGAACTTAGACCAATAGGGTAGGAGTGACTTGGCAAGGATCTTTCCTTATTTTAAAATGCCATATCCAACTATTGGGTGATGTGATTCCATTGTCACTCATCTTGATGATCAGAGATCTCACATGTTCTAGTGTTGTGAAATTCATTTGTAACTTTAGCAAATTAGCATACAGTGAAAAGGAATTAAAATTTTGCAGAAGCCGTTTGTAAAGATATAAAAACAAGATTCATCATTGTTCTGGTTATTGAAACGTGTGTGCAAATTAGGAATTCAAAACCAATTTAATGTTTCCAAGAACAGAAAAAATGATAAATTAGAGAGAAAGGAACCACTCCTTGCAACTGTTGACTTCATGGAATCAATAATAATGACTATAGATGCTAAATACAGCTTATGGGTCTTCCAAAAATTGTATGTTTGCATATCTTAACATAAATACAAAACAGAAAAGTAAGACATTTCCATATCTCATTATAAAAACAAAACAGAAAAGAAGATAAAATATGGAAATATGGACAAGTGTTGCTAAGTTCTAACAACTTACATGCCGTCTCTGCTGCAAGCTTTACAGGGTCTTCATGCCCTGGAGAATGCTTAGTAAACTTTGAATTGAAGCAGCCCATTTATTGACAAATAGCTCACACTAAGCCACAAGATCTGGCAAATTAGAGTGACTTTGGGGTAGAAGACTTTGGAGCTTTTCCAACTCTGAGCAAATTCAACAAACATACATCATCAGAAAAAAGAAAAAGGTAAACGTCAACAGATGACTTGTTCAAAGGGAAACCATATTTTATTTGGAAAGAACATCAATGACTAAAGCATTTGGCTGTTATCCAATATGCATAAACTCAGATCCAGTCATTTCAATCCCACACAACTAAGGCCCTAATGCAAGAAGTAGATGCACCCAACATCTAGGAATGTAAATGGGTGATTACTTGCCTTGAGCTTACCGTAAATCCCTTCTCAAATAGACATTTCAAAGAACATAAGAAGACCTATTGTGGCTTTTGCAAATGGCCATTAAACATTAATGTGTATAATGCAGAGAGTAGAAACCCAGATGAACAATATCTTGTAAGTTAGATAGTAATTAGATTTGGAAATAAATCAAGAACATATATATTATATTTGGATGTTTGTAAACAATGCTTCCACCCTTCCCTATCGACAGTGAAAGAAACGAGGACATCAGAGCTGGCAAGCCGCTAAACAGTATTTACTATTTAATGAAACAGAGAGCTCGGAGTGAGATAGTAAACAGCCAAGGGGTGACAGGTGGGGGGGGGTGGACCAAGGAAATCAATTATGCTTGGGGTCTTGGAATCACCACTGAATAATCAAGCAGAGGGCTATCCGCTTTCCGACAAAGATCGAGACTATTCTAGCGCTTGGGGACTCGGTGATATTAAATAAGCTCATGAACAAGGACTACCAAACTCTGAATCTTCCCCTAGCCAGACTTTGTCTTTCAGGAGATCAGCTTTTACCATGTTCTCTGAGGCCTAAATGGTGAAGCAGATCTCCAAGCCAACTTGGCCACTTAACTGGACGAAAGCATTTGCAAAAACAAATGGGGCTATAATCCACATTCCAATCCCCTAATGTTTAATTTCATTAAGTATAGCAGATCCACCTTTAATCACAGTTCATGCAAGCAGCAAAAGTACATTAAAGAGCCAGGACATGTATGTGATGGCACCACACATGCCATCCCTCCCAATGTCATTTCATTTTGAATGCTCTGAGGTTGATTATCTTGGAGGTGGTGGGATAATGGGAGTAGCTGTTTGAATTCACCTGCGGACAGCATGCAGAGTTAGCTCCTGCATTCCTGAATTGGTTAAGGTATGTTGGAATCAATTCCACTTCTTGCTGTTTGATATGTGAGGTTTATTCAGATTATCTTGGAGAAGGTGGGATAATGGGAGTAGCTGTTTGAATTCACCTGGGGACATCATGCATAGTTAGCTCCTGCATTCCTGAATTGGTTAAGGTATGTTGGAATTGGTTCCACTTCTTGCTGTTTGATATGTGAGGTTTATTCAGATTCTGGTTTATTCTCTGGTCTTTGCGTTGGGGTCATTTGTTTAAAGGGCTTCCCCAGTTTGGTGTTTGGTTTGTTCTGGTTTAGTGTTTCTGGTTCCATTGCCACTTGGTTAGGTCAAGAGTTTTATGCTCTTGTCAGATTGTGTTGTTTCTGGGAAGGCACAAAGGCCTTATCAATGAACACAGTTCACAGCAATGAACTTTCAACCTCCTTTGAGCTAAGGTACATTATTGTGCAGCTGAAAGGTTAAATTCAAGCTCTTGAGGCTGAATGCATTTCTCTCAAATCCACTGTGAATCCTATCCACAAAGACAACTATTCAGCAGCCTCCAATAGCCGGTATTCTATAGGATCTACTTCAGCGTGCTCCAAAGAAGAAGAAACAGTCTCACAGATCATGGAAGACATGGAAACTGAATCCAGGGCCTCAGCAAGACATTGGAGATCCAGGAGAAGCCTACAGTCAGCACTCCTTCCACTAAATTTCTAGTATGATATGTAAATCCTTTTTTGTTTTAGGCATATATTATCAGGTCTATACTTGTAACAATCTTTTAGCTTTCTCTGACAGAGACTTTAGGGCAGAGATATCCTCTTTTTGTGTTTTTGAAGATCTGGTGACCATGCCCAGACCAACTCATACTTTTGTATTACTCAACTGTACAGTTCAGCTGCAGCCTTTTTAATGCAAATTTATATCCATTACCATTGAAAAAAAAGATAGTAAGCAGCCAAAGAATGGACAGAGACGAAATGCAGGCTCAGCCAGGCAATCAAGAATCCTGTTTCTACTGTGCACTTGCTGACATTTTTGTTATTTGATGTGTTCCTGTCTGTCAAGCAAAGCAGTCAGCTTCAGAAATTTTTGTAAAACAGTCAATTAGGTGATAAGTCCTAATATGTAACAGGGAATCAGTAAGTTGCTTCGCAGTAGTGTGTTACACCTACAGGTATAGTTAGGGTGCTGTAAATCCTGTAATGAATAAAATACTCTCTGTTAAAGATATTAAAAATATGTGCTTCCACCTTAAATACGGGGAGCTGGAAGCAATCTCTTTGTTACCAGGGTTAAGATTCGCCTATTGGATCAGCAAGGAGTGGAACTCATGTTGGTCATTTACAGTAATCCAGTCAAGTAAACAAACCAGTAAAATTAGTAAACAGCTAGCTTCAGCATTTTTTGTAAAACAGTCAGGTAACTTGATTATAAGTCTCAAAATGTATCAGTGAATCAGTAATTTGCTTCTAAGCAGTATGTAACACCTACAGGTAAAACCAGGGTGTCCATGTTGTAGGCTTGTAGCTGTAAATCCAGTAATAAATCATAGTAGCAAGATACAAATATGAATACGAATACAAACTCAAATAAAATTCGCTACAGAAAAAATACGTAATGAAAATACCACATACAGCTCCAATACGGCTGTATGTGGTAACTTGATTATAAGTCTCAAAATGTATCAGTGAATCAGTAGTTTGCTTCTAAGCAGTATGTAATTCACCTACAGGTAAATATAGGGTGTCCGTGTTGTAGGCTTGTAGCTGTAAATCCAGTAATAAATCATAGTAGCAAGATACAAATATGAATACGAATATGAACTCAAATAAAATTCCTTGCAGAAAAAATAAGTAATGAAAATATCACATACAGCTCCAATACGGAAGAATACATCTCATATAAACAAAGATATCCATTTGTTACAAACTTTAGAAGAATTTCAGCCTCAGCAATGCACAATTAATGAGAAAAATAATTCATTCCTTCAAAATTTAGCAATGTAGTTTATATTTATAATTTTTATTAGTTAATTTTAAATATTTTTGGTATACGTGGGCTGTTCTTTTGTGTCTATAGGTCTACAGGTATCAAAGGAAGTCAAATATAGGTTGACCGTACTGTATCAGTACTATATGGAAAATTCACCAGATTTTGTACTACCGCCAAATTTTCGAACAGCAAAGGCCAATAAAGCCGAATCTTGCTACCATGTGATAAATAATATATTTGGTTTCTGTTAAAACAAAATTTAAAAAAGTGCTTCTGTCCTAAGTGTTGTAATGGAAATCCACATCTTAATATGGAGTCGTGGGCAATCCACTGGCCAGGTACAGGTTGTGGGTTCGATTCCTATCTTCTCCAAAGTTTTCACACTCAATATGGAAGATTTGGAAAAGTTCTCTGACGCTGAAGGTAGAATTTGCCTTGCAGGTCAGGACTAGGAGGAACTCATGTTGGTCACTAGTTCAATTCCCAATAGCCAAAGTTTACTGCAATTGATGAAAAGGAATGTATCTCACCTGGTGTGCCAATGTTCAAATCCCATGGGGAGCATACATTAGAATTTCAATAATAAGGCAACTAGTTGAAAAGAAAAGAAAAATCACTGGTCCAATCCTCAATGAATCACAAAAGGGCCGGACAACAGTAGGCATGCAAGCAAATTTGAGTCCCAGGCCACTGGATCTCCACCATGATTTATGAGCTTTTCTCATGGAAACCTTTGCTGTAGGCATAGCAACAGTGTCTGAGTTAACTCCATCATTGGACCAAGAGTAACAGAGTGCTCTACAGTCCAGGTGGGGCCCTTTTATCCTCCAACATAAGAAATCATTAAACCTAGTCGCTGCACCCGATGCATTGAATATGAATAGTAGCACATACCCATCTAAACCCTGGTTTGATATGCACCTCGGCTACCCAGTGGTATGCAATACAGGTGGAGGTGGTGTAGCCATCAACATTTCATTTTGGTAACAGCGCTCTACAGTCGGGGTGATGACGGAATACCCTTCAACATGAGATGCATTACATATAGTCGATGCACTGACTGCATTGAATATGAATACCAGCACATACCCATCTAAACCTTGGTTTGATATGCACCTCGAGCACCCAGTGATCTGCAGTCCAGGAAGCAGTGGGGTATCCATCAACACTTCCTTTGGGTAACACTGTAACAGTGCATAACATCTCAATCGTGCATTGGGTGCATCAAATATAGGACTTAGCACAAACCCATCTAAACCCTGATTTGATTAGGCTGTTAGGCACCCTGTGATCTACAATCCGGATAGAGGTGGGGGATCAATCAACAATTCAATTCGGTATCACTGCATTCAAATTAAATGATGAATTGGGTGCATAGGATATAGCACTCAGCACAGACCCATCTAGACCCTGACCCTGATTTGATATGAGATTATTGGGTGGACTGAATATTGACCTTAGCACAGAGACATCTAAACACTGATTTGATATGAAGTTTTGGGGTACATTGAATATGGACCTTTGCACAGACCCATCTAACCCTGATTTGATATGAGGTTGCGGAACCCAAGGATGCATACATCAATTTGAAATAAATGGCCTATGCAGGTCTATATGGATCTGCTCTGCTTTATTTTGATGCGGTGAGGACATAAATCCTTACCTGTAGACCACACTGGCTTGTTAGCTCGTTTCATGGCAGCCCTTGAAAAGCTGTGCGAATTGTCAGCATTGCAGAAGAATAACATGTGATCTCTATTGTGCAGTGGCCGTTCAAATCCCACATGAGTTCAGAAAAGCATGCCTCGAATCGGTTCAGTAGCTTTTAATAGAAACATGGCGCGATGTAGATCAGTACGTTAATCAACTTTCTTGTTATGTCCTGCGACTTTGGGCGTTTCATGTCACTGATGGCAACCTATTTGAAATTTTCCTCTTCCCAAATGAAACCCGTGTGAACCCCGCGTGCGCCACAGTTTAACAGATATAGACGTCTACGCCTTGCCATTTAAAAAATAATTTCGAACCCAAGTCATTGTCTCGTCTTCTCCGTGTTTTGCGTGGGGACAATAAAATTGGGTGGGTTATGATTCATATTTTGGTAATGTATTACTAAAGGTATTTGACTTTTTTTTGGGGGAGCTCGTTTCACTTCGTTAGAAGCTTAACCATGTCTAACAAGCCTAACAAGCCAAATCAAATTGGTATATGTAAATATCAATATGATACTTTATCATTTTTATTGTAACGATTCGTTTACAATGCATATAACTTCAATATATTATTATTATCATAATATACTTTCACTTTATTATTTTCGAATGACAGGTTTACAAAATATTTAAGCCTTGCTTTATTATTATCATTGTCCTAACAATGACATCCACCTAGAGAGTAACCCCTTACCAACATTTAGTTGTGGGTCATGTTTGGTCTTTCCCTATCTTCCTGTGTAGGGCATGTTAATGGGTCTGTGCTCATGTATAAATAATAATAATAAAAATCATAAATTATGAGATGAGATTTCACATATTCAAGTATCTTTGCAATCCATTCAATGTATTCTAAATAGTTTTAGTGATTTGAAAAAAACATATTATGACATGGTTAAAATTGTTTATGAGACGAGGGGATGTGGTAATTGGTTTCATTTACTCTTGCTATAACATTTGTTCAGTTGTTCGTGAAAGGAGTAATGTTGTTATTAGCCTCAACCACCCTTGCATCGATGTGAAAAGTTTAAATGAGTTGTCCTTACCATTTTGAGACGTAGAAGCCTTCAAAAGAATCTAAACAATGTAATGAACACTAAAAGTCAATCATCACAGCTCTTAAACTAATCAATAATAAATGAAGATATAAACTAAGGACTATAACAAACCGCCACCAAAATGTGAAACTTGTCTCTACGGCTCTTTACATTAGAAAATGATTGCAAAATGTTTCTTTATACTTACGTGCCAAATACTCAATGTTTATTAAATGGCGGGATGTCATGTCTCTACAAACATTATACATCATGCCCAACACCACTTAACAACTATGACAATCTCACTATTTTATGTGACAAAACATATCACACAAGAGTGGAGAATTGAACACTAGTGAGGCGATATCACCACCCTCTTAACCAACCAGTGAAACCCATAGCAACAACCATTTAAATTATGGTTATTGATTATTATATATGTTGTGTGCATCACAATGCTAAAGTTTATGTTTTTTTAGTCTTCAATGGATTGTTAATAACTCCATTATATACTAAAGTGGAGTTTTTTTTGTTTTAATGTTTTTTGCATTTTTTTAATAAGATTCACTTAGTTTGTACTACAAGGTGATGATTATATTATGGTTTGTTTTTTTATGATTATATTATGGTTTCTTTTTTAATGGTTGTGTCATGATCTTTTTTTATAAAATATTCAATATATATATCGTGATGATTATATTATGGATATTTTTTATGACTATATGTGATCTTTTTTAGTAAAATATTCAATATATACATAGATGTTTATATCAATAATAATCCAAAGATGTTGGGACTTATGGTTGGAATTAATGAGTTTCTCACCATTAAACATTGTTGAAATTATATGAAGGTTTTACTTAACACTTAAGGTAATCATGGCCTCAAAGGTACAGAGGCCAAACGCGTGGCATGCATAACATTACCCAAAAACTCAAACCCAACTCAATGGTATCCTTCAAGTTTGTTAAATGTTTTATTTAGTCAATACCTTGAGGTACTCATGAGAGCACCTAGAGATAGGAGACTAGCATATCAAACACATAGTACCATATGCACATATATATGCATGGACATAACACACACCATGTTCCCTACAAATATTGGAGAAGGATCTGAGATTAATGAAGAGGATTCATATATTTCTCACCATTAGCAAAGGTTCCATTTAAATGAATACTTTACATGCCACATTTAAATAGCAACTTGGGCGCCCAAATGAAGGGGTCAAGCATGTGGATATATAGCACCAACCTCGCACACATATATGTAGGCCCATGCCACATCTATGCTCTCCTAAAGGTCTACCAAATGTTATATTTACCCTACAACTTAAGGCAACCATGGGGCTTAAAAGTATGGTGCACATATGGGGACCTGAGCCAACCCCCATGCTCTTCTCAGGGCCTACCAACATTTTTACCTTGTGGTTTCTTAACATTAGCCAAAGGTCTATTTCTATAATGAATTTATTCCACACCTTAAGATAACCATCATGTACTTGGGGGTAGGGTTCGAGTGTGTAACACCCATAGCAGTACATGATCACAAATATTTGTGGACCCAAGTTTACCCTCTTGTTCTCTTAAAACTACAAAATGTTTATTGCTTGATACCTTAAGGTATCCACATAGACACCCAAAGGTGGGAGCCAAACATATGGCACACATAACACCACCCACTTGCACATATGTGTGATCTCCATGTTTTCTTTAAGCAATGTTAAATTTTTGTAAGAATTACCTTTAGTGTAATGACAAAGGCATTCTCAATGTTTATGAGAAATTCAAGGTTAAAATGTGTTCCTCTACATTAAATTAGGTTTATACCATATAAACATTGCATTGGGTTTAAAACCTTTTTTATCTATAAATTGTATTTGACTAAATTAAAACATAAATACAACTCATTTAAAAAGGTAATATCTATTTAAAAAAAAGATTTTACATTTGAAAATATAACTGGCATAATAAGAATATTTTTTAATGGTTGAAAATGCTTGAAGTAAAAATGTGATATTTTTTAAAAGTTTTCATTATTAAGTGCAAATTCCAAAAGTAACAATTAACATAAATTTTATGTATATTTCTTTCTTTCTTCTTAAAAAAACAAAAAAACAAAACTATAACTTGGTATTCATCAAAATAGAGAATAAAAAATACAATACCTTTACACATAAATATAATAGAGCTAAAGTTCTATCAAACATACATTGCAATTTCACACACAGTCTTTAAAAACAAGGCAATAGAGACGACTAACACTCTTTTAACAAGTTTGGAAACTAAACATCCAAAAAGATGAAGCAGAGCTGAAAACTTTACTGGACAAAAAAACCGTGAGACTAAAAAAAGGTTAATAACCCTTTGTCAATCATACAATCATCAACAAATTCCTCTAAATGCATAAACCCGTCTATATTTCCAACAAATTTTTTTGAGAGATTGTCAGCCACACAGTTAAATTCTTGATTGATATGAGTGAAAATAATAAGATAAAACCATTTTTTTCAACTCTCTTACACTCTGCTAGACCACTAATCAAAATGAAGTACTTGCAAATTTAAACTTACTTCTTTACTTATAGACATCAATTCACATAATAATATTAAATAAATTATTTAACTTCACAATACAAACAAATTCACATAATACTATTAAATAAATTATTTAACTTCACAGTACAAATCATTATTAATAAATAGCATGAATAAAAAATAAACCATTCATATAATGAATATTAAATAAATTATTTAATTTCACAATACAACCATTTATTAATAAATAAATAAAACAAAATAAGATAATGGTAAATGATTAAAGTATTAACTACACCATAATAAAAAACTTGTAATAATGTTCGTATTCATTACACTTGATATATCATTTAGATTTCTCGCAAGGGTGTAGTTCAACTGACGATTCGTTTGATACGAAGGATATGTTGTAAATGAAGGTCATGAGTTCAAGTCACCCCAGCTTACCCATGCCCAATGCTTGTGGGTTGTGTGGGTGCACCTAAGGGTATAGTGGTAGCGAACAGGATTGGATCCCTGGACCTCGTGTCACGCGAGTACCAGCCCCTTCTCAGGTGTCGATTCCCCTAGTTACAAAAAATATATATATATCATTTAGATTTATTGCATTATTATATATACATGAAAAGTTATGAAATAATTCATGTACACAATCTTGTAAAAATGTTCATATTCAATGCACTTGATATATTATTTAGATTAGATGCGCTATTATATACACATGAAAAGTTGATTTTTTTTTCCGAAAAAAGAAATCATATTCTTCTCATTCATAACAAAGTTCGGAGAATACATTCCACAGGTGCTACTGCACAATATGAAAAGTTGATGTACACAATATAATATATTTTAATTTGCTTTTCAATGCAACTAAATATGTGAATAGTGCATTATGAATATAATATAGTAAACATAATATTTTTTAAATGAATAGGGTAAAAAATTAAGTATGAATGATTATGAGATATGAGTTATTTTGGTTAGTTTAAGTGGTTATGAGTAAGACGTGAGGTATATCCCCCAAAGTTGAGAGGTCATGGGTTCGACTCTTTTGATACTCCGGGGTTAGACTCCGTAATCAAGGTTGACAGTTTACCTCGTTTATTATCCATTAATAGTGGAGAAGTAGTTGGAGGGTTTTTCACCAAGTTGTGCCTTTGAAAAAAAAGAATGAATATGAGAACATTTTGATGGTTAAACATGCTTGAATTGAAAATGTATTATGATATGTGTTTTTTCAAAGAAGTTCTCATTATTAATGTGATTTTTTTAAATCTCCACAGTAGACATAATTACTTTGTCGGCCTTTCAAACCTAGAGTAGGGCTTAGCTACGGGATTATGAGTCGATTAAAGAGCTATTAGAATTCTTCTATTAATATCCATGCAAATGCAGGTCCCTTACCCCAAGTTGATGCCAGCTCCATTCTCTCATAATAATCGATTGGTGTTGTCTTCAATCTTCTATAATAATCTAATGAAAATGACCTTAGCCTAATACTTAATAAGGAAACCATTTAATTTATTGTAACATGACTTTTAATCATTTTGTAACACAATCATCAAACTTAGCAATGTTGCCAAACATAGACTATTGACCCCTTTTTGTTGGATAGAGGACCCAATTTTTACTTAAGGTAGCTTATCAATCTTGAGCAATGCAACCTCCAAACCATATGCAACACAACAATTAATCTTTTTAATTCATTTTAATATTTTTTAATGTTTTAATGTTGCTAATCTTAGTCTAATGATCCCTTTGTTGTTCGATTAAAAGAACCCAATTTTAACTAGTCTCAAACCCCACATCCTAATTCAAGTTGTTTGGATGCTTAGTTATCTCCAAGGCTTCTCTAAACCGGTGTTTGTAATGGTGATATTCTATTGCACAGATCTTGGAATCATCCAACCACACATGGTGCTTAGTCAAAGAGTCTCCAATTAGGGCTGATGTGTGTAAATGTTTGTTCCTAATGTTAGCCCATGTTCTTTAATCCTTACATGGAATGAGCACTTAGTTTCCCCGATATAGAATTTCTTGTATGAACACATAGCCTTGTAGACACCTTTGTATTAGCGATGGTCAATTGTATCTTTTACAAACCTCATATTTTGTATATTAGTTTCCATAGACTTGATCGAGATTTTGACTTCTTTCTTTCTTAAAGCCTTCACAATCATGTTAGTGACCCCTTGTCACGTCCCCTTCCATCATTCCAAACCACGGAGGGAACATGACTGACATTCCAGGGCTTATTTTACATACTCAGCCCCATACATTATTCACAAATTCATAATGAACAAAAATTATGTGTGCAAATTCATACTCAATATAAACACAGCGGAAATAAACATATTTGCACACACACAAACAATAATGCATCAACATATCTATCACAAGTAGAGGATGATTCATTCATGCAGGGAATCAATCCCATTCCAAGGCTTTGCACATATCTCATATCAATTCCATTAACACGAATAATTATCATTCAGAATTAACACTTTGCAGAACACTGAATGCATATAATTTAAACACAGAGAACACTTATCTTTGAGATGAAGTTGTCTAAACAACTGGCTATGTGAGAGCAACGTTCCACCCAACCATAGATCTTTGTCCAGCCTATATTCTTTCAGCTGAGAGATCACCCCCGAGCTGGGTTGTGTATCCACTAAGGAGGAACTAGACAGGCTCACTCATAGCCATGGTTTCACTCACGCCGTTATGTTAAGCCAACACACAGTTGGGTTTATCAAGCATACAAAAGACAAATGAGGAGGATGCTAAGCCAGTGAGCTCAACCACAAAGCTACAGGCATCTCAAATGAACTTCAACAGTCATGGCACCCACAATACCTACCACACCCAACACAAGGAAGGTCCCCTTCTCTGTTGCACAGTCCCTCAGGCATCCCTTCCCTCCAGTGCTCTTCAAGGTGGGCATAGAAAAGTCCAGCTGCTAATTCCTTGAGATTCTAGCCTTCACTGGGTTTATCAAGCAAACCCAACCTCTGCTCAGTCATTCACACTTGTATTTCTCACAATTCTGTCATCCAATAACTCAATCCCGTCACTGGACTTTTGGGCTATAAAAATTGGATTTTCCAATGGATTTCGGGGTATCTAATACTCTCAATTTCGCCCCAAGGTTCATATCTATGGATCCCCCATTGGATTTCACTGTCAATACTCAATTATGGGCGTTTATGGCACTTCAAAACGTGGGTTCTTGCAAAGTTGCGATTTCTAGTTTTTTTCACTGCTGGGCATTCGTAATGACTTCTGCAAGGAGGCATAAATCAAGAGGGATCCTACAAAACACATGGAAGCTAAGTATCTAAACTGTCATTTGTGTTATTTCTTAAATCTCTAAGTGTTAAAAACAGTTGTATGCACGTTTGTATTCCTAGAATTAGGAAGTGTATTATGCATGCTATAGTGAATGCATTGATATATCTAGGATTAATGAACAATATACTCTTAATGTGCGTGTAATGGGTAAGTAGCTTATGGTGCTGCACAATATTCCACATGGATGAGTGTTGTGCTAAATCATTGACTAGGTGGGTTACATAACTGTGTGAATTATGCATAAGGATTTGTCATTAAAATGTCAATATGATTTGATGATTACGAAAGGTTACTAATCATATGACTGAATTTGACTTGTAGGAAAAGACGTGTGCTATGACCTGCAAGAGAAGGATGATAATAGTTTTGAAGAACAAGTGATGACTGTTCAACAGTGACCTTCAAGAAGATTTACAAATTCAAGCATACTACAGAAGTACAAGGAAAGGTTCATGGTTTCTCTTAGAAAGAGGGAGTCGATTATGACAACACGTTTTGCTCCTGTAGCAAGATACACTTCGATTAAAGCTATACTTGTGATAGATGTAGTGATGAAGTGGAAGGTACACTAGATGGACGTAAAGACAACTTTCTTGAATGGTGTAGTAGAAGAAGAAGTGTATGTGGAGTAGCCCCTGGGATTCGAGACACATGATAGGAAGACATATGTGTGCAAGTTGAAGAAGGCCTTGTACGAATTGAAGTAGGCACCCAAGACATTGTATGGAAGGATTGATAGTTTTATGATGAGCTTGGGCTTTACCAAGAGTAAAGCAGATTCCAACCTTTACGACAAGGTTGAGGATGGGAAACCAGTGATGTTTCTATTGTATGTAGATGACTTGTTTCTAATAGTAGACGAGAAGCTCATTGCAAAAACTAAGAAGAAGCTTGTCATAAAAGACCTAGGTATGATGTACTATTTCTTAGGTCTAGAGGTGTGGCTGAGTCCAAATGAGATTTTCCTTAGCCAAGGAAAATATGTTGTGAAGATCCTAAAGAGATTCAGGATGTTGTAATTTAAGGCCATGGATACACCAATGGCATCAAACTTGAAGTTGTTGTGTGATACTTCTTAAGAGACAATGGATGCCACATTATATAAACAGATGGTTGGTTCATTGATTTACTTGAAGAATACTAGACCAGATATATGCTTTGCGGTGAACACCTTGAGTCAGTACATGCTTGAACCGAGACACGTTCACTTGATTGCGGCAAAGCATGTGATGAGGTATCTAAAGGGTACACTTAATCATGGGCTCAGGTATGTGTCAGATCAGAATATTAGCCTGCAAGGCTATGTTGATTCATATTGGGCCGGTAGTGTCACAGAGAGGAAGAACACTTGAAGATGTTGCTTTAGTTTGGGATCAGGCATGATTCCTTGGTTCAACAAGAAGCAGACTAGTGTGGCACTTAGTACAGTTGAGGCAGAGCATATGGCAGCATGTTCAGCTACCAGTGAAGCAGTGTGGATTTGGAAGTTACTTGCAGGGTTGTTTGATCTCGAGTTCGAGGCGACCTGTATTTTATGCGATATTTTATGCGACAACCATAGTTGTGTGAATTTGTATGAGGTCCCTATTCATCATTACTTCTAACCTAGCCCTACATAGAAAATAATGATCCCGTTTAACAAGATCCTTTCCTATAAATTAGGAGGAAATGGGATCGTTGTGTCTCCTGCGATCTTCAGTTTGGAGCTTGGTCACTTGTTATTCTTCCATGTCACCTGTGCCTTGTCACACATGTCTTTATTCGTATGATTAGTAATTAGAAACGTTAAAACATAAGAAATGATAATCACTAAATTACTTTATTTAATCATCAACCAAAATGCATTCTCCCCTACAAAAAGAGGTGCTTTCTTATCCTTTCTCTGCTTATGTGTGGCATAAAAGGAGTCCATGGAGTACCTATATCCTGAGCTCATCATCTCCCCCGGACTTGAAGATGTTATCCATCCTTGGGTGACACATCCTACTCCATGATAGCCTCCCTGATATCCCAGGCAACAACTCTAGGTGTCCTTGCCTGTCTATAGTAACCTTGGCTCTTTTCTTCTTTGGCCCATGTTCTCTTTTCCTCATCTTCATTGATCTGTTCCTTAATAGCCAGAGGAAGAAAGAAAGGTGGGCTTAATTTCATTCCTATCCATCTGAGTTGGTTCTTTATCAAGGACTCCATGTACAACCATGCTCTCGTGAGTGCGACTTCCAGCCTAAGGGGGGAGTGAAACTCCCGCTTTTTCAAGTCCTTTGAGATTCTTTTCCACCTCTCACCGATAGCTTCCTGAACTTCGTTGAAGGTGCTCTAGGTGGTGTTGTTGAAATGTGAGATTAATTCCTGCTGCTTTTCAAGAAGTATGAGAATTAGATCCTCATCGGAGGTTATAGCAAAGTGATCCTAAATTACCTTCTCGGGATGTGTAGCTTCAGCCCTGATCCACAATGGGTTCTGCCATTCTTCTACATGGTAGAGATGAACATCCTGGCTCTTTCTATTCCATGATTCATCCAAGAGCACGGTGCCCTTAGTTGGAAGTCACCCATGTAGGGTTTCAGTGACCAATTGGATGAGTTCGGTACCACTAGATTATGCAGGAAGAATTCACATAACTAATCTTTTTCTAACTCAGTGCAAGCTAGGGAGGTGTCTACAAATTGCTTAGGAGTGGTTAATTCCAAGGGTAAACCCTTCTCCAGCCTTTGCAAATGGAACCGACCCCATTTTTCCTTTAGATAGACTGTGTAGACCCTGGATGACGGCCTGAAACCCAGTATTTTTTCTTATATCCTGGTAGTGGTGGCTAGAGTGTCCTCTAACTGTAGGATTCATTGGTCTTTCTGGGTCAATTCTTCCCGGGCTTGGCCTAATTTTTCTTTAAGTGCCAAATTTTGCTGCTCCATCTGCTTTAGTTGACCTATGTGCTGCATTTTTAGGATTTGGGTCTTTTCGTGCATGAATGGTGGCGAAGCAGTATGGCTTCTGTGGAGTCATGCTTCTATTTTCATGGCGGCTAGCTCCTCCTTGACCTTCGCCAGCTCAACCAATGCTTCAGTCAGTTGATCATCCTTTCCAGTGTTCGTATTTTCATTCGCAGAGTTTTGTTGGAAGGTGTCTTCCTCTACAGGTGTAGAAGGAGTTTCATGTTTTGCCCCATTATCTTTAGAGTCCGACAGGTCCTGTACTATGGGGCTTGTTTATTTTTCTTTCTTTTTTATCAGCTTGGTTCTGGCCTGCTGTACCAAACTCCCGCTCTCATGCTTCGGCCTTTGCTTGCCATCAGGTGTCCCTGAGTTTTTTCGGCGGGAGGTATTCCAGGAGTGATTTATTTTGATAAGAGTTCTAGCCATCACCTCATTATCACTTTCTAGGTTGATTTTTCGTTTTACTCCTGACACAGTGGTGGACTTTTCCTCCTTTGATCCTGAGGCAAGGGTTATGCCTATATTCGACGTGCTTTTCATCCCTTGGACATCTTCAGCCGAGACCAGGACGAATTCCTCCCATGAGAGTTCTGGGATTTGAACCTTCAACTCTTCGCAAATGATCAACTTGATTAGTCTCAGGTTGGCTTCTCTGTCATCCCTTCCCCAATGAAACCCCATTGGCAAGCCTGTATATTTTGCAATTGACTCCTCATCTAATCTGATGCGCAACCCCCTTACCCGAGTAACGTATTGCTACTCCTTTATATTTTTCAAGTTTTCGGTGAACTCTAAGGCTACTGCCATGTCATATCCCCTTACGCCAATAATAAATGGCATACATCCTGCTGTGCGGAGGATGGTCAATACTTGAGGTTTTTCATATATAGGTGTATGGTCGTCTGGCTCACTTTTCTTGAATCCTTTTGTCATTTTCTGTAATTGTTGAATAACATCAAACCACAAAGCTTGGGGGCGAATGATTTACTTGCCTGCTTGGGATCGATCGATGGTTTGTTGGCTGAATGTCGAGTCCTTCCTTCGGTATCCTTACTTTCGGAGAAAACTAGTATCACCAGTTGGATCTTCTTACTTATCCTTCTCTGTCTTATTTGTTATTTTATGCATTTACTCTCATCATTGCACATCTTGTTGGTGCTTTGATTATTAAAGGATACGGCAGCGATATACAGAGGTCGTCATTTCCTTAACATGGATGAGGTAAGTCATCATGACCCAGTAAGGTTACTTGTGGTCAGACATCATTATCTAGTAGGTATACTCTGAACCGTGCTGCTGAACTTACTTGCAAGTTGTCCTCAGCCGAAAAATAGTCGTTTTTGTAGGGAGAATGATTTGATTGAAAATACAAACAAAGAATTTAGTGATTACCTTTTATGCTTAGCGTACCTTAGCGGATGATGTGAGCTTCTTCACACAGGTGCAGGATTCCGTAGTAGGTTATGTCTTTGTCTGTAGTTGTTTTTGGCATATCAATAGTTGTGCTTTTTATGATTCTCTGCTGTTGGCTCGCTTGATTTTTTCGTTTGCTTGGCTGATTTTCTGTGCTGACTCGCTTGATTTGACTTTTGATTTTGCTGAATATTGCTCCTTGATGCTTGTTCTGGCTCGCTTGATTTTTTCGTTTGCTTGGCTAATTTTCTGTGCTAGCTCGCTTGACTGGACTTTTGATTTTTCGGAATATTGCTCTTTGATGCTTGTTATGGCTCGCTTGATTCAGCTTGCTTTGCTTCTATTTGTCTTTCAGTTGCGTGGCTGCTGGCTTGTTTATATTTTTCCTTTTTCTTCTTTTTCAATGGTCATTTTTTCTTTTTCTTCTCTTTTTTTTATTCTTTCTCTTTTTTCTATATTTTTTCTTCTTTTTTTATTCTTTTTATTCTTTTTTTTTTCTTCTTTTTCTTCTTTTTTATTTCTTTTTTCTTTCTATATTTTTTCTCTTTTTTTTTCAACAATAATCAGTGATTATCTATGTCCTCTATCAGCATTAGATTTTTCTGATAGAGTGTTTGTGTGAACTCCTCCCTGGACTGTGGTTTCATATATAATTTGAGTCTATGTCCATTCACCGACATGGGGAATTTTGTTTCGCCTATTGTTGTGATTCTGACTGTTCTATTGTCATAGATTGTGTCATTGATGTAGGGTCTGAGCCATCTGGTGGTGAGTTTGGCTTGAAAATTATGGAACCGAGAATCATATAGTAGTGCCCAATCACCTTCTTTGAATTTTTTCTGTTTGATGTTCTTATCATGCCATTTCTTTTTCTGTTATTGGATAATTTCAGTGTGGGTGAGGGGTTGTTGGCGGTGCTCATCCAGTTGGTTTAGCTAGAGCATACGTTCTTCTTGAATTTATGAAAGTTGCATGTTTAAATTGGCTGCAGTTCTCAATGTCTTGATTTCGAATTCAATGGGGAGCATTATTTTCTTTCCATATACCAACTCATAGCGGGTAAAGCCTGTTGTTGTTTTCCATGTTGTGTTATAAGCCCAAACTACTTCACTTAATCTGTCTGGCCAATCCCTTTTATGTAGCTGCATTTTTTTTGTCAGAATTATTTCAAGTTCTATGTTTGTAACTTCAGCTTGACCATTAGCTTGAGGGTGGTAGGAGGAGGACCTTCGATGTTTAACATTGTTTCTTTGAAGTAGGTCCTCGATGAGGTTGGATGTAAATTGCTTTCCTTGGTCAGAAACTAACTCTCTTGGAACTCCAAATCTTTGGAAGATTTGTTTTGTAAAGAATTTTGCTACATTTGTTTCATTTGCTGCTGCAAGTGCTGCCACTTCTGCCCATTTTGTAAGGTAGTCAGTGCATACTAAAATGTAGCTTTTCTGATTTGACGGGGGATTGAATGGACCAACAAAGTCAAATCCCCACTTTTCAAATGCTTCCAAAGATATTTGGGGATGTAGAGGCATCTCTTATCTTTGTGTAGGCTTCCCCATGCATTGACAATCATCACAATATGATACATAATCATAGGAGTCCTTGTGCAGTGTTGGCCAGTAATATCCAGTTTGCAGTACTTTATAGGTTGTTCTTTTTGCAACATAATGGCCTCCACAAGGCTCATTGTGGGTAGCATGGAGTATGTCATGGACTTCATCTTCTCCGATGCATCTCCTTAATACTTGGTCAAGCCCTTTTTTGAAAAGCATTCCTTGTATCCATGTATAAGTTGCACTTTGCCTTATGATTCTACACTTTTCTTGATAGCTATAATGTTGTGGAAATTTGCCAGATACCAAGTAGTTTTCTATATCGGCAAACCATGGACTTTGTGTGGAGATTGCAAAGAGGTGTTCATCGGGGAAATGATCATTGTCCTGTCCATGGGTCAGTCTAGACAAAAAATCAACTACCACATTATGCTTGTCTGGCTTGTCCAGGATTGTTGTATCAAATTCTTGCAAGAGGAGTCACCATCTAATAATTCTAGCACTAGTATTTGGTTTATTCATGAGGTACCTGAGTGCAGAATGATCAGTATGGACAAAGACTGGGTACCCAGTGATGTAGTGCCTGAATTTATTTATAGCGTGTATGACAACCAAAAATTCTTTTTCTGTGACTGTATAATTGAGTTTTGCTCCCGCTAAGTTATTGCTAATGTAATAGATTGCATACGGTTTCTTTTCTTCTTCTTGCCCAAGGATTGACCCGATGGATTTGTTTGAAGCATCCAAATGGATGTGGAATGGTAGTGTCCAGTTGGGCCCTTGAACGACTGGGGCCTTGATTGTCCTTTATTTGAGTTGATCAAATGCTGACATACAATGTTTGGTCCAGATGAATTATGTATCTTTTGTCAGAAGGGAAAACATAGGTGCATCAATTTTGCTATAACTTTCTATAAATATTACGTCGTAGGCTATTTTCCCAAGGAAACTGCGCACATCCCTTTGTTTGACAGTTGGTGGAAGTGTCTTAATAACAGTGACTTTTGCTTGATCAACTTCAATGGCCCTTTGGGAGATATGGTGTCCCAGAACTATGCCTTCCTGCATCAGCATCCTACATTTATCATTACTGAAGCATAAGCTCATTTCAATGTATTTCTTCAGGACCAATTCAAGGTGTTGTAATGCTTGTAAAAAAAATTTCCCATACAGTGTGAAGTCATCCATGTAGACTTCCATCTGGTCATTGATAAAATCAGAAAATATACTCAAAATGGCCCTTTGAAATGTTGATGGGGCATTACAGAGTCCGAAAGGTAGTACTCTGTATGCATATGTGCCCCATGGGCAGGTAAATGCGGTTTTATCCTGGTCAACAAGGTGGATTTGGATCTGGTTGTATCCACTAAATCCATTAAAAAATGGGAAGAACTTGTTTCCAGCCAGGGTGTTCAACACTTGGTCAGTGAATCGTAGAGGGAAGTGGTCTCTTTTAGTTGCTTTATTTAGTTCGATGTAATCTACATCGATCCTCCACTTCCCTCATTTCTTAGGGACTATTACCAATGGTGAGACGCACTCACTATCTGAGATTGGGTAGATGAACCCTGCATCCAATAGCTTTTGTAGTTCTACTTTAACTATATCTTTCAATGATGGATTCATCCTTCTTTGGGGTTGTCTGATTGGCACAACACCTTCTTTGATATATATGTAATGCTTGCAAATGTCTGGGTGTATGCCCTTCATATCACTATAGGTCCAAGCAAATGCCTTGTTGTTTTCTAAGAGTACTTTCATGAGTTGTTGCTCCTATTCTGGCTCCAAATTTGAGTTAATATTGACTGTTTTCCCAGGCAAGATCTCGACTATTTTGACTTGTGGTGACTGTTGTTCAAGTTAGAGCACTTCTGCCCACATTCTGTCAGTGTTGTGGGGAGAATTCTGAACTTCCTGTTGTTGATCTATTTCAAGAATTTCTACAAGAATATCATGATTAGGAGATACATTCTGAATAAATCTATCTAAATGACCATCTTCATCGTTAACCTTTAAAGCTAGGGTTGTTTCTATTGTGAGAACAGGTCGTATGTTTTGATCATTTAAAACGTCATAGTCATCTATCCAATTTTGATATTCCATGTCTATGGATCTTCTTGCTGGCGGACGGATATCGTGATCTTCTTTCTAGCTTGTCCACTCGTGATTGTCATGTTGCCAGATTGACAGCCTATATAGGCATATGCTATTGCTAGCCATGGCGTCCCTTGGATGATTGGGTACCCACTAAGCTTACTTTTGACTTCTATAATTATGAAGTCGGCTGGATATTCCCAAGACTCAACATTGATGATGATATCCTCAAGCATTCCTTCAGGTTTGATAGTGGAGGTGTCAGCAAGTTGTAGCATAGTACTGGTTGGTCTGATTAGTGATTGGAGACCTAAGGCTGTCATTGTATCCTTTCTCATTACGTTGATTGCAGCTCCTAGGTCGATTAAACTGCTTGAAATAGGTTTGTTGTTTATGGTTACATTGACAATAGGACTGCTTGGGTCAAGGTATTTAGGGTTAACAATGATACCCAACATCAAATCTGCTAGTTGGCCTACCACATTTATAGTTGGTGGATCTCGTTTCCTTCGGCCAGGTTTCTTTAAGCAATTTTCTTTTATAATTTTATTACATATTGGCACGTATTTGATTGCTTGCAAAATGGGGATTTGTATGTTTAAATGCTTTAATTCATTAAGTATAGCATTCTCCTCCTCTTCTTTGGTGTTTTGTATCAGTTTCTCAGGGAATGGAGGGTTTTTGTTTAGTATTTGAGGTCGATTTTCTTCTTCCTGAGAGTGTGTCACAGTTGGTTGTTGTGGTTCGGTATATGTGGTTTGTTCCTGACATATATGTTCTTGATTATCTCGTGGATGGGGGTTTTGTAACATTTTTCCATATCTGAGATTGATTTCATTTATTTGAAGTGCATCCACGACATAGGTAGGAAATTGCACCACTTCATTGTTATAGGGTTGTTGTTGCCCTGTTCTATTGTTATTTGGGTTTGGAACCGGTTGGGCAGGGATAGCAGGTCTTGGGGGTGGTTGGTTCTGTGGAGGTGGCATGATGAGTGGTTGTTGCAATGGAGTCCTCCAATTTGCTGAATATGGATATGGATTTCCATAGTTCATCTGTGGCTGAGAAAAAGGTGGGGGGTATGGAGAATAAGGCTGTGTGTAATATGGTTGTTGATACAGTGTTTGGTTTTGCTGCCATTGGCTTGGAGCTGCTTGAAGTGGCCATGTAGTTGGTGCTGAAGGGTTCCAATTCTGTTGATTACTCCCTTGATTAAAATATGCTTGGTTATTGGGATGAAAGGGCCTAGCAAAATTGTTCCTTCGCTGGTTTAAAAAACAAAGTTGTTCCATAGTACCTTCTGATGTGGGATCCTGTATGGCCGTTTTGCACGATGGTAGCAAAGGGAATTTATCAGTGGTATGAGCATCGGTGCATAGGCCACATATCTCTATTGCATTTAATGAACATAGTCCCTTTTTTTTTTTGTAGCGTGGGCAAAATACTGCCAGTGCTTGGTTGATCTCGTCTTATTTCTTTTTTATTTGGAGTGAATCTAACTGAATTGCTAGGGACTGAAGGGTGTTTGTTTTCATATCATCTAGAAGGTTTCCTAAGTCAAACTTTGTGAGGCTTAGGCCCGAAAAGGATGATCCTCTTGTTAATGGATGTGTATCCCGTATACCATTTTTGCCTTTTTTGGATCTAGAATAGTTCTTGAAGATTTGTAAAATTTGATCATAGGTTTTATGGAATATATCCCCATCTCCTAATAGTTTCAAGACTTCTAGATATTCCTCGTTGATTCCTCTAAGAAGGAAAAGTTTCAATGATTCCTATTTGAGGTAGATATACCAGAAGTATGCTTTAATTATCGAGCAGGGAGCGTACAAACTTGAGAGGTACTCAACACTATATGTGCACTAAAAGACGGTCTTTTGTCGTTTCTACGTGTCCTAAAGAATATCCTAAGACAGTTTGAAGTGTTGATCTATGAAAACAGGGAAGTAAGGGAATGCTCAAAGAAAGCTTTGGAAATTCTATTCCATGTATGCAACACACAAAAGCATGTGAATCCAATGTTATCAAATTGAATGCTGAAAACAATTAAATCCTATTCTATCAAATTGAATGTTAAAAACAATTAAATCATATTCTATCAAATTGAATGCTGAAAACAATTAAATCATGTTCTATCGAACTGAATGTTGAAAACAATTAAATCCTATTTTATCAAATTGAAAGTTGAAAGTAGAGAAATCCTATTTTACCAATCGAAATGTTGAAAGCAGATAAATCCTATTTTATCAAATCAAGAAAGGGAGACATGCATAACTTTGATCTTATGAAGCTTGGATCTAATCTAAAAGAAGGCAAATAACCATTCCATCCAGTAATCGCAAATTATTATCTTGAAAGCATGAAAACATAGACCTGGTCTTTATCTGGAAATGCTTATAAAAATGGAAATTCAGATATGAAATTCGCCTGTGCGGATGGCATGCACAGGACTATAGACAATGCACTACAGAACTACAGACGCAATGTTATTGAACTACGGAAAGAAAAGTGCTTGTGCTGAAATCGAAATCTGATATTTGAACGAATGCTAAAGTAAATTCATGCACAATGATAATGGAAATAATTAATAGAATGCATGGGAAATACCTAAAACAAAAGCACGAAACTCCTGATTTACGTATTGAGGGGGCCCTCCCAAACACGTATGTTAGGAGGGAAAGAAACTTATGAACTCACGAGATTAATAAAACCCTGGTCTTTCATTATCAGTTCATAAATCCATGTTGTAGAAAATGTAAAACAAAGATGTCTCAACTAGGAAAGTGCTGAAGATTGTTTTTCGAAAATGTCTCCAGACCCCCTGCTACTCAAGAGGTCCCTATTTATCATTACTTCTAACCTAGCCCTACATAGAAAATAACGATCCTGTTTAACAAGATTCTTTCCTATAAATCAGGAGGAAATGGGGTCGTTGTGTCTCCTACGATCTTCAATTTGAAGCTTGGTCACTTGTTATTCTTCCATGTCACCTGTGCCCTGTCACACATGTCTTTATTATTCGTATGATTAGTAATTAGAAACGCTAAAACATAAGAAAAGATAATTGCTAAATTACTTTATTTAATCATCAACCAAAATGCATTCTCCCCTACAAAAAGAGGTGCTTTCTTATCCTTTCTTTGCTTATGTGTGGCATAAAAGGAGTCCATGGAGTACCTATATCATGAGCTCATCAAGTCTCCTATCACAACTAGCGATCATATTCTAAGATTATTTGATTCTTTTAATCTCAGATATAAAATGTAGCATTCCGCTTGATTATTGGTACTTCTTCCTACGCCACACACAAAATTTGAAACCACATTTCCACTAGGGTCAACCCCCCCTGCACATGCCTCCGCAATAAATCTAGTTTTTTTACCAGTTATTTTAATGTAAATTTATAACCGTTTTTGTTATAAAGAAAAACAAATTTAATAATGAAGGTCAGTTGAGACAGGCCCCTTGGAATACTTATGAGATAATATATATAAACGTTATTATCATTCTATATTGGATATTGATTATTGTGTCGTGACTAGTTTGTGGAGTGATTCCTTACATAAGGAGTAGTTGATGTAGTACCCTACCTTGAGGGTTTTCTCTATATTTTTGTGTGGATGTATTTGGTTATTTTAAAGAGTTCTTTAATAGTTAATACTAAAATGTACTATAAATACAATAATTCCAAGTCATTTAAATAATCAATATCATAATCAATTCTCGCTAGCTCATCAGGTTAAGGTGTGGGTCTCGTCACCCAAGTTCAATTCCCCTTAAGGATGACTTAGTTGGGAGGAGACACCAAAAAATCTAGTCAAGTTGAGGGTTGGTGTGGTTCAGGCTGGGTCATGGTTTCTTATATTAAGGGCCACTCCCGCAAGTTAAAGAGATTCGAGCAAAAAAAAAAAAAAATCAATATCATAAAAAAATGTTTATAATGATGATGATGATGATGTCCATATTTATCATTTAAATTTAATACTATATAAAAAAAGGTCGATGGAATATCTCGTTTAATAAATAAATATGTTTTACTAACTTTTCAACGCTACTTGCAATTGAGAACAACATAATATGCAAAACCATATATCACAAACACAATAATTTTATGTACATGTTATTTATTGGTCTCAATCCTTTAGGCTATACAAAATATATGGATCGGTTTGTCGAAATTTCTAAATTCGTGCAAAATAATAATGAACTTTTTAATATTTTTTTCAATGAAATAGATCACAGGAAATTCTTCAGACACTTTTCTGATTTTGGGGATGGTACTCAAGGTAAACCATTGGGTTGTAGTTTTGGCAACCTAACATGACAGAGGCATCGAGTGACTTCGTACTTGCAATTCATATCACTCAATCACTTGAATTAATCCACCAATCTTAACTTTGTAATCTTTTATACAAAGTTTTTTCACAATAGTTAAGCAAATTCTCCCTCTTATTTAACCTCATTTTGAGACTAATTTATTTTAAATAAAGTTGAATTTTATAAAATTCTAAATTTTCATAATTGTTTTCTAATAAATTGGGCTAATGCCTCGGAGATTAAGAAAATACATAAGCAGGGTAGCAGCCAAAGAAAAGCTATCCTCCTTGCTAACACTCGAAGTGTGATTGATGTAAGGTTCTGCCTTCTCACTTGCTAGGTAAGGCTCTGTCTTCCAAGTTGTTTCTTATCTAAGTTCAATAAGCTATATGCTCTGGAGAGTAAAGACTATTTCTTATATGTATATAGTTATTGGTTGAGCATAAGAATGGTTGGGTTAGGCTGGGAGAGAAAGAGCTTGTAGACCCGTGATTAAGTTGGGAGAGAAAGAGCTTGTAGAGTTGTCCTTTGCCCTAGTGGATAATAGCCCAGCTAAGGGGTGCCCTCTTTACAGAGAGATTATGTGTCATAGAGTGCCCTATAATAATTTGTCACTTAAAATTTTGAGGCAAATTAATGTTATAAATAGCTTAACCTTAATTAGTTTAATTAGTTTGATATTTTGAATGATTTTTTTCATATCAAGTGATATCAAGCTCATTGCCTTCACCTTTTCAAGTTCGAGCGGGAAGGACCTGTATGGGGAGACGGTGTGAGGGTTACAGTTTCACGGCGATGGCGATGGAGACGGTGATTATTACAGGTTAGGGTTTCATCAATCGTTGCGGTTAACACTTGATGCTTCACGGGACTCCTGAGTTAGAATTTGACCGCCGCAGATGGGTATGGAACGCCGTTAGCCGTGGATATAATCGCCTCAGTTTCGGGAACAATAACACGTTTCTCGACGGTTATGCCCAGCCGCTCTCGTAAAACTCCGGGTAAGTTAAACTGTTTTATACAGTGGTAAAACACATGATTTGGTAGACAAACCCTCTGATATTGGTAATATTCGCCGGCATTCGTTGTGGGGTTTTCACAATTTTAAGCTGTGTGGTGCCGGAATTGGGGCTTTTCCGGTCCGGCTTGTTAGGAACAGTCAGCAATCAAACACGGTGTGGTCCAACATTTCCGCAAGCTATCATTCTCAATCTTTTGGCTGTTTGTGGTTCCGGCATATCATTACATCCTCTTGTCAGGTTTTTTCGGGGATTATCCGCCGATAAAGGCTCATATTTTCACCGGAATACAGGGTTTTGTGAATGTATTGTTGCAAAAATGGAAGATATTGGGCCGGGATCTTTTCCAAATACTGAAAACGACTTGGATGTGTCGGACTCCCAGCTCGAGGCGGCTGGACTGTTCATGCCGGATGCATTCTTCAAAAACCAGTTGGGGGAGTTGCGTGCGTCAATCCCCAACGGTCGACAGGTGGCGACACATGGGAAGGCATATAAACGACACCTGGACGGGGGAAAGACACCTGGGGATGCTTCGGGCTCAGACCCATCGGTCGGCAACACAAGATTTCGTCCGGGTCGTGGGGGGGGTGGCAAACTTGGGTCAACATCCCGCGCAAATGGAAGGAGTTTGGGCAAATACTTTAGCAGGCCCGGGGAAGCCTGGATGACTGTCGGTAGAGACATTGGCCTTGAGGAGATTGTCGAATACAACATGACAGTGCTCGTTGGAAAATTCTCCTATCATGCCATGAATCGGCGGAATGTAGTTAAGTGGGTTGAGGAGTTGTGGAACCCCATATTAGACTACACACCACAGGTATTTGCTATGGCATGTGGGTGGTATGGTTTTAAATTTCGGGAGGAGGCCCACTACACTCGCATTTTGGAGGGTTTGTGGCTCTATGGAACGGGAAGCTTGATGCTTCAAAAATGGCAGACGGATTTTAACCCTGAATCGGCAACGGTGCGCTTGAGGCACCTTTGGGTGCTTTTGCCTGGACTTCCACTGGCCTTGTGGAACCGTGGGGCCTTTGAGGCCATTGGCAACCGCCTTGGGAGGTTCTTGCATGTGGAGGAGGAACATCTCAACGGATTTGATAGACGGATGGGGCGCGTGCTGGTTGAAGTGGATATATCTATTGGTCTAATTGATGTGTTACACATTAATTGGCGGGGTCGTCAGCTGACACAGATTATTGACTACTGGGGCATTCCATTTCGCTGCTCAAACTGTAAAGCGGTGGGTCACCTGTGGCGACAATGCACGGCTTCAGCGTCTTCTGGCTGAAACACGGAAGGGGGGCCAATGTGGTCGTCCGATGATAGCAGCGATCTAGAGATGGATGGTTCGGGTGCTCTTGACGGCTTCTCCAACCGGGTACTCAACCCACTTGCTCCAGACTCGACGATATTCTGTAAGTTGGGGCTACAGGACCCCATGTTTTTCCATTCATTAAATGAGTTGGATATATCCTTTATTAATTCATTAGATTTGAACAATGGAAATAATGGCAATTATATGAGTTGCATTCATAACATAGATTCCAATTCATCTGGGACGGGAAAGACATTAAATGAAAACTCTGAAAATGATGACCCGGAGTCTGAGACTGAACTATTGATCAAGATGAATAACATGTGCCCGGTGAATAACTTACTAAACTATTTGGTTCCCACTTCTACTACTATTCCTGAAGCCCCGGGGATAAATGCACTCGACGACTCTGAGACATCCTTCCCTGCCCGGGATGCTGTAAAACTCTGTGAGGATACGGAGGAATGTACAGATAAGAACCCATGTGCCAATGAGACTGGGGGTTCGAAGACCAGTGGTCTGTTGTCGGTGAAGATGCCTGTGAGGGCGAGCCACAATGTGGATATCAATAAACCTGCAGAGTCGGGTGGAAAACAGTTTCACATTCCATCATACTCAGATATGGTAAAGAAATCGGCCATCTCAACATATTTCCGGAATCGGGTGGTGGTTCATGAAGAGACATCGGCTGATGGTTTGCCGGAATCCTTAGATTTAAAGGCTCCTGACCTAGATGTGGGGGTTGGTAACATTGAACCTGTAAACTTGCCCGACACATCTGGTGACATATGCACTCATAAGGGGGCACATAAGGGTGGCCTTGCCCAAGAATTCTCACCACTGAAAACGAGAAGTGCCAGAAAAAACAAGAAGGTCATTCTGGGGGGGATTGAGGATGACCTGAGCTTGAAACACTCCCCCAAATCATCTGACTCCCGGGCTCTTAGAGGAATGAAATCCCTTGCGAGGGTTAGAAAATGATTTTCTTATCACTGAATATCCGGGGGTTGGGGGGCCTACCCAAACAATTGGCCCTCAAGCGTGTGTTGGAAATTGTCAAACCTGATTTGGTACTACTGCAGGAAACTATGGTTAGTGGAGAAAAAGCTCGTATTTTCTTTAACAAAATTAAGCCGGGATGGATGTGTTGTTCTGTGGACACTGCTGGACTTTCGGGTGGTCTCTTAGCGGCTTGGAATCCACTTGTTATGAGGTTAACCCCCTCACATGTCACACTGGGCATTCTGCTATCTGGGAACATCAGGGGAACGGAGAAAAATATTAACATTA
Organism: Larix kaempferi; assembly: GCA_027924585.1. Lineage (NCBI taxonomy): Eukaryota > Viridiplantae > Streptophyta > Pinopsida > Pinales > Pinaceae > Larix > Larix kaempferi. The sequence continues at coordinate 7,269,152 of BSBM01000386.1, read as the reverse complement.
TAAACTGTTATGGGCCATATTGTGACCGGGAGAATTTCTGGAACTTGGCTAGGTCGGAAAATTTGCTAAACCTAGAAAACTTGATAATTGCAGGTGACTTAAATTTTACCTGGGCTGATGGGGAGATTTGGGGGGGTTTGGCTAGGAGGGACCCGCTGGGGCCATTCTTCACAAATCTATTCAAGGATTCTTCTAAGGTTGATGTGGCTCCTAGACCGTTGGCACCGACATGGACAAATGGCAGAACGGGGGATCAGCAGATTCAGAAACGTATTGACCGATTCCTAATATCGGATTCTTTACTTTCATGTTTTCAGAATTATAGATCCTGGATGCATCAAATAAAAATCAGCGATCATCTCCCTATCATTCTGCAATTTGATGATGAACCCTGTTTCAAAACCTACCCCTTCAAATTCAATTCCACGTGGCTTTCTGAGGAGGAATACATTTCGGGTGTGAGGAATGTGTGGATGCAGACTGATGTTGCGGGGGAGAGATCGGCCATGGACAAGCTGGCGGTGAAACTTAAAGTATTAAAAGATTTCACAATTAAGTGGGAAAAGAACAAAAAGGCCTTGCTGGGAAAGGAATTATCTGAGATTGAACTTGAAGTGGAATACCTTATGAACAGAGGTGTTGATTATGAACTCAATTTGAGTGAGCTCACTAAACTCTCTACATTGGAGAGTCGGAAAATGAAAATACTACTGATGCAAGAAGAAACCTGGCGATTGAAGAGCAGAGCAACCTGGCTCAAAGCGGGAGATATGAATACAAATTTTTTTCATCAGTTCGCTGACTCCCGTCGGATGCAAAATTCAATCTGGGATTTGAATGATCATTTGGGTCGACGGATTAGGGGGGAGGAGAACTTGATGAATGAGGCTGTATATCACTTTCAGGAGTATTATCGTGATCCAAAAAACACTACTCTGGCTGAACAATTCAAACTTATAAAGGAATATCCACGTATGTTCAGAGGGTGACAATATCTTCCTAGATGTCACGCTGGATGAAGTGGAAAAAACTCTGCGGGGGTTTGCAAAAGACAAATCTCCGGGTCCGGATGGATGGACTGTTGAGATATTCATTCACAATTTTGATATCATGGGGGAAGAACTCCGGACGGTTGTGGAGGAGTCTCGAAAAATTGGCATTGTCTCTGGAGCAATAAACTCTACATATTTGGCTCTCATTCCGAAGACTTCCCATCCGAACAACTATGATGATTTCAGACCAATTGCGTTATGCAATCTGGTCTATAAGATTATTGCTAAGATTATTGCTGAAAGAATCAAACCAGTGCTATCTCGGCACATCTACAAAGAGCAGTATGGCTTCCTTAGTGGGAGACAGATCCACGATGCTGTGGGGGTGACACAGGAAATTTTTCACTCTATCAAACAGAGGCGGATTGATGCCCTAATTCTTCAATTGGACCTGGTGAAAGCTTATGATAAGGTCGATTGGAACTTTCTGAGATTAATTCTTATCCAGATCGGCCTGCCATGGAGGGTTATGAAATGGATTATGGCATGTATTAACTCTGTCAATTATGCTATCCTAATCAATGGTCTTCCTACTGATTATTTCAAGGCAACTAGGGGCCTTCGACAGGGCTGCCCACTTTCTCCTCTGCTGTTTTTACTGGTCATTGAAGGGTTGAGTCTGTCCATACATAAATCTCGTCGGGAAGGAAGGATTGTTGGCATTAAAATAACTAGAGAGATATCGGTTACACACTCTTTGTTCGTGGATGATGTTATGCTCTTTGGTATGGGAATGCTTGCTGAATGGATGATATATAAACAGATTCTTGACTTGTTCTGTCGGGTTACCGGAATGATTATCAGCTATATGAAATCATTCTTCTTGAAACACTCTTTGTCTGAGGAAGTTCAGCAGTCGATCAGTAATATTCTGCCTTTAAATTTCAAAGACATCGATGCTAGTACTAAGTATCTGGGTTTTTTCATCAAACCAACAAACTATTTGATAATTGATTGGTCCTGGCTTATTAGAAGATTTGAATTGAGACTTGGACATTGGAGCTATCGGCATCTTTCATTGGGTGGCAGGCTTACTCTGGTTAAAGCCGTCTTGCAGAATTTAGGTGTATATTGGTTCTCTCTATGCAAGATTCCTCGAACCATTCTGAATCATATTAGAAGGAAGATTTTTAGTTTTCTTTGGTCGGGTGGTGGAAACCTTGAGAAATTTCATCTAATGAAATGGAAGGTTTTGGCTCGGCCCTGGCATCTGGGTGGCTGGAACATAAAGGATATTGAAATGTTTGTCACGGCCCTACATGCAAAGAGCCTCTGGCGAGTACTCTTTGATCAATCGACTTGGGGAAAGATCATCCGTGCCAAATACCTGCGAAATATTCCGGTCTCTAAATGGTTTCGTTTAAATTGCCCTGCAACTGTAGGTGTCTCTAATATCTGGAATGGTCTGCTGGGCGCCTACAGGGTTATTATGCATTGGATTGCTTGGTTGCCTGGCAATGGGCGGGAGATTAAGCTGGGGCTTGATCCGTTCATGGGGGGTTCATCGAGACACTTTCTATCGATGGAACTGAGAACTTACCTCTATGCAAATGGTTATTACACTTTAGCACATGTGGCTGGTTGGTATGGGGACGGACGTCCTCGGTGGATCTCGGCTGCACAGATGGGCTTGACGGGTACTTTGGGGCTTGAATGGGAGGAATATATTAAGCTGTTGTATCAATCTAATTTGAGGCTCTCTGATGACGCTGACAGGCTTGTTTGGACTTGGGACGTGGCAGGTGGGAGGGTCTCTGCCGCAATGGCATATGATGCATTATTTGCAGAGTCTCAGATATTGGTTCGCTGGTGGGATACAACTATTTGGAAACTTGCTTTGCCTCTCAAGATTAAATGCTTCATTTGGTTAGCGTTGAATAACCGGATACTAACTTGGGACAATCTCTGCCGGTGAGGTTTTTGTGGCCCGGGATGGTGCACTTTATGCTGCACTGAGGGGGAGACGGTGGACCATCTTTTCACCTCCTGTGCTTTCATAAGAGAACTCTGGTCATTTATTGCGAACAAAGCTGGTATATTTTTTCCATGGAACTATTGCTCCCTAAGTGACTGTCTTGATGCATGGTCTCACCTTGATTTCGGGGTTAAAGAGCTGCCATATTTTATGATTTGGGAGGTCTGGAAAGCTCGGAATCTGCACATTTTTGAGAATCGTGTCCCTTTCCTGGTTGGGATTGGTTTTAAAACTCTTGCTGCACATAAGGAATATGTCTCTATCCACGGTATGGATGGGGGCCGGGATAAACCTGATAGAAATCTTCGATTTGCCCCCCCGGTGCTGATCTACCCATGTGGTTTCTTTGATGGTGCTGCTGTTTGCTGTCCTGGGGGGGCGGAGCAGGTGCTGTTATACACATTTCCAATGTTGTCTCCATCCATATCTGGCTTAATCTGGGCAATGGTTCCAATACCAGAAGCGAGCTATGTGCTCTTTGGTTATTACTTTTCTGGGCTCACTTGCGGAACATCAACTCACTTATGGTATTTGGCGATTCACTTGCCATCATCTCCTGGGCGAGTGGCAAGTCCACACTTAATAGTATGCTGCTTAAACACTGGATGGATGCGACACTGATGTTAATTAAAGATTTCCATCACATACACTTCGCCCATGTATACCGGGAAGCTAACATGGAGGCGGACATGCTATCTAAGAGGGCTCTTAGATCTGACTTTGGGAACATCTTGTGGCAGGAATGGCGGGAGGACACTTTGTATTCACAGGGCACACATCTTCTTCATTGGACTTGATTCATTTTGCTCTATACTACTTTATTAGTTTTAGTATGTTGCTTTTTTGATATTTTTGCGAGCTGATATACTTACATTCGCTGTTAGTTCTATGTGCAGATTACACATAGGGGCTGATTCCAACTTCTTGTTGGACACTTTTGTATACATCTACTATATGCGGCTCTGCATGGTTTTGTTTTTGATTTACTTAGTACTGCTGGACATATATGTATATTTTTGGATTCTTGGCAGCCATGGATGTTTATTACACTTTGTAAACATTGATATTTGGATGGACTCTTTGTTGGTATGTTGGGTTGATGAACCTGTTTCTCCTCCGGGAGGGGTTCATGGGTTATATGGGGACATATGGTACCTATTATGGGGTTTATGGATGTTGCCATTGGCACTGTGGCCAAATGGATTGGCATGACTCATATGCACTACAGGGCAGATGTGAGATGTATGTTTTTTTCTGACAGCTGGCACTATTTACTATTTCGTATATTAATAGTAAGTTATATTTTTCTGTGAAAAAAAAAGCTCATTGCCTTCACACGACCACCAATAATTTCTTCGTGTCAATCCCACCACTTTCATAGTATTTTCACCTTTATTTGCTTCACAACCTTTACAATACATGTTCAAGAATAATCATTAGTGCCATGTTGGTGGCATGCGAGTGTGCCTTCACAAGACCACCAATAATTTCTTCATGTCAATCCCACCACTTTCATAGTATTTTCACCTTTATTTGCTTCACAACCTTTACATTACATGTTCAAGAATAATCATTGGTGCCATGTTGGTGGCATGCGAGTGTAAGTTGTTTTACAAAATTATAACTTTTTCTAGCCTCACTTTTGTCATTACAAAACACTTTTTCTTCCTACTTTGTTTGTTACGGCCCTACTTTTGTCTTGGGAGCATTTATTTAGAAATAATACATGAATTAAGTATTATTCTCGGTTGTATTCAAAATTAATTTGTATTTTTAGTGTGTAATAGTAAACTAAGATATTTAAAAAGCAAATATGTTATAAAGTTATGCGATTATGATTATGAGTAATTATGATTAAATTAGAATTATATATATAGGAATTCGTAATTGAGTCGAGTTCCTACTCGTGTGATACAGGCTTGATTTTGATTTGTTACCACTATAATTTTTAGGTGCACCCACATTGCCTCTACATAGGTGCACACGCTATTTGAGGTTTGAAACCATGATGTCGCAAGGAGTGCCTTAATAGTGCACCTTATAACCAACTTGTTTACACCCCATAGACTTGTTTTGACGAATAATTTAAAAAATATAAGGCTAGAGAGGTGGGCGTCTCGATTTTAGTTTGGGATCCGGATTATACATGTGGTCTCTAGACCTCTTGACCCTTTCTAAGTCTTAAGTTATTGGTATATCCAGCGTACAAGCCGTTGGGTATACTCTTGGGGTTATAGTGGCAGCCACCAGATTTGAACCTGGGCCTAGTCCAGGTGATCCCAACAAAATTACCGATTCTCCATAGTAAAAATAAAAATAAAAATTTATTAACAATAATTTTAATTTTATCTTTCATCATTAAAATTGAATAAGTATATTCTCAACCATACTCATAACTTTTTATGTACTTTCTAATATCTAATAGTAAAAACAAGATATTTAAAAATAAAATATGGTATAAAGTTAGGAAAGTATGTGGGGAGGTAGGTGCGAACGGGGTTCTATTGGATCCCGGAGGAAATATAGTACTAACATTTGAAAGGGGATTAGGGAAAGCTAGAAACAACCAAGCATAACGATATGCTCTCTACCAAGGACTCAAAAGTATTGTTCCTCTTGGCATCCAATCGCTTGTCGTCATAGGAGACTCCCTCTTGATCATCTCTCAAGCCAGAGAAAAAATATCTTTAAGATAAGATAGCGGGATGGTTGCAACAATGTATCAATATCCTTCTTACTTAAATTCCCAAAGTCTAGTCCGTTCATGTGCGACGAGATAACAAGACAACAACCGATTTAATCGCAAATAAAGCGACATTTATGGTTAAAAGGACATGTTTATAAATGGGGATCAACAAGTTTCGTGTTGGCTCCCCTAGTCGCTTATTTGAATGCCCCATGATTTCTCCGTTGAATCGTAAGATGGGGAATGCATTAATTTTTTCCTCAATCACAAGGCGGAGCGTCATCTCTCCACTTAATGACAATCACCACCGTTCTATGTCATCAAAATAGGGTTTAATCCAATAGTATATCTCGTGTGTGGAGGACTCTACAAGTGGTTTGGACATTGCAACGTTTCAGGCTTTATATTTCCTTTCTTCCTATGCAAGATTCATCATTTGCATTTCTTGGTTCAGAACAAAGATGCAAAAGACTGGTGTGTTTTGTGTGCAAGGGATGGCATTGCAGGTTTCATAGGTTGTTGAAGCATCCCTCTACGCCCTAGGGGAGTGGATTTTGGTTGCAGCATTATCTAGGAGTGCAGAGGACAATCTTTAGGAGATTATTTACAGGTTTGGTTCATTTTATGTTTTGTCATTGACTTGGAAAGTTTGGGATACTGGAGTTTTGATGTGTTTTTGCAATGATGAAGCCTGTGATGGATTTGGAGACCAAACTACAGGAACTCTCTGACAAATAAGAGATGCTCGAGCTTATATCAAAGACATTCGTAGCCATTTATGTTGCATGAATTCACATATGGAGGTTGTTCATCAGTTCACTACACACATCCCTAGTTTAGAATCTTATTTGGATGATGTTGAGCTGGTTGTCCATTAGCTCTTGTCGCAAATGTCCTACTTGGATATTCGCTTGGATGATGCAGATGGAAACATCCACATGTATAGAGCATAGGTTGACACTATCTGGGACACCCTGGATCGACATGATGATCTTCAAGTGTTTCAAAACAGTCTAGAACTACAATCTACTTCAACAATAGGGGAACTAAGGGCTCCTCTATTCGCCAACCTATGCATGCTGCAGTGACTATCTCAAGCTCAAAGGATCAAGACGAAGAAAATGTTGAAGAAGATGTGGAAGAAAATGTTGAAGACCAGATCATGAATAGTGGCCATAGTTCTAATTAGTCTTATCTATTTATGATATTGTTTTGTTAACTGTTGTTAGGATAGTTTGTTAAAACCTACAATAGTATAATCATTTTTAGTTATATGGAAATAACTAAGATATTTTGGATGACTGTATATGGTATGGATAGCTTCTTCATAAACTCTTTAAGCTCTCCTTTTGGATTGGTACATTGTAATTGATCCAAAATGGATCAATATATAATTTTCACCTACTTGGAGTTTTCGGGGTCGAAAGATTGGATGAATTGGCTTGTAGGGCCCATTTAAGGGGCAAGTCTCACTTTCAGGTTTGGAGTAAAAAAATGGTCTGAGACCTTTTGAGCGCATTTTGAGGCTTTAAACGTCAATTTTTACCTGCAAAACAATTTGAAGGTTTTTGTTTGCATTATGCACACCAATACCTTTCCAATGGTGCAAGAATCGCCTCAATTAGAGTCCATATGAGGAAGTTATGCCTCCGACAAGTTGACCTATCCAATTGACCACCATGGTACCGAGTGGATTCCATGTCAACTCTCATTTCTCGCACATGTGGAGCTAGTCATGTGTGGAATTTCAAGAACACTATAGAAGGTCCAAAACCCTAACCTTAATCAGGAGTTGGGGCATGCAAAAACCCTAAAATTAATCATATACGACTATTGCGTTATGTTAAATATTGATCCATCGAGAGAAGAAGGGAGCCATTAATTTGATGTATTATATTGTTCCATAGTCGAGAAAACAACACTAGGGAGTGGATATTAGAGCAAAATATAGGAGATAGGAGATCTTGTAGTAGCCATTTTGGCTGCAGAGTCATAGGTAACTCCATGGTGAGTACCATTTCCTTTGTATTTGCATTATGATATGAAGAGCAATGCATAGTCCTCATTTGTGGCTGGGTTTTTCCCCATAGTGGGTTTTCCCAAGGAATATCTTGTGTTATTATGTGGATTGTGTACTTATTTTCTCTAGTTATTCTTGTTTCAATTCCAATTATTTGGCATTCAATAAAAATAAGCTAATAAAAAAGATCTATGTTTTAAGATCCGTTGTGACGAACTATTCCAGTGGAATATCCACGACATTTTATAGATCATATTGTTATCAAAACAGTTTTTCTTTGGGTTTTGTGGGTAATCGCAAGATCCAGTAGTTGCTGAAAAAAAAGTCTTCGAACCCTAGCCACGACATACGAGTATGTTCAAGGAGCGATGAATGATTATGAGCAATGGCTTTCAAAATTGGAAATACAAGTTGTTGTTATCTCATGCAACATGCCAATCCTTTTGGATGCTCTAGAGAGCAAGTTAAGACCTTTAAGGGATTTTGGAGTCTTTAAATTAGAATTCGGATATGAGGGGAAACCAAAAGATAAAAATGACCCAGAAAAGGAGCCGATGAAAGAAATCGAGAGAGAGTAGTCGAGTTCTAGTACCGATATTCCTTCCCAGTCTCTCTTCAAGATGGAAGTGAAAGTCGACATCAAGTCGTATCAAGGTGAGATCGATGCTCTGAAACTAAATCATTGGTTGCAGGAGTTGAAGGTTTATTTCAGTATCCATTAGATAACTGAGGATCAAAATATCTTGTTTGCCCGACTAGAGTTAGAGGGCCATGCATGAACTTGGTGGGAAAGCAACACATAAGCACTTAGGTTGGAGGGCGATCTGCTAGTAACCAAGTGGGAGGACTTTAAAACCTTCATCAAGTCCCAATTCTACCCTATTGGGTATGTAGAGGACCAGTGGATTCGTTGGCATTACTTCAGGGAAAGGCAGGGGCCGAGTGTGTGATAATACACCACCGAGTTCAGGAAGATGGCTATCATGTTGTGTGTCTCACCCAAGAACCCATATGTACTCCCCAAGTACTTAGGAGAGTTACATAGTCACATATTGGGGTAGGTGATGCCCTTCAAGCCCGGGTCAATTGATTAAGTATGTGTACAAGCACATTACCTGGAAAACATAGGCCAAAAGAAAGGACAACCAAGCAGTTTGAAACATAAAGAGAGCCAAGATGCTACCAAGGAGGGTAAAAAGAAGTGGAAGGAAAGGAGAAGAAGACTACAACCACTGCACATCAGTGCAAGGATATGAAAAACCATTGTAAGCATTGTGATATAGATGGTCACATTGAAGAAAAGCATTGGAAGCCTACATTTAGAGTTGAACCCCAAGAGCTGCAAGAAGGATGCCAAGAAGAAGAACCTTCTAGCCACATAGTCAAGTAAGGAGTTAGAAAGTAGATTAGATATGGATGAAAATATTATATGTACCATGGTACAAAAGAAGGTGAATCTGAGTAGAATTCACCCCAAGGAAGAGAAAGAGATGATGGAACTCTTCTACATCAAGATCCAGATCAAGATTGATGCTTTATTCGATTCTGGTTCGCAGGGAAACCTCATATTAGAGGATCTAGTACATAAGCTTGGATTGGAAGTACATGATCATGTAGTACCTACCCATTGGGATGGGTAAATAAGGATGCATAGCTCATAGTCAGGAAACAATGCAAGATAAAGTTTTCCAGACGTGCAGAATATGTTAATGAAGTGGAGGTATATATAGTACCCCTGGATATTTGTGGTGTAGTGTATAGAAGCTCCTACATGTACATGAGGGATGCAATCTTCACGAGGAGAGACAACCAATACCGCTTGATCAAGGATGGGAAATCCTTCATCATCAATGCGCACAAAGGTAAATCAAATATCTTTCTAGTAAGTGCCAACCAGGTGAAAAAATCGATCAATTAAAGTAGGAAGTTTGTATTACTTTTCTTAAGACAAAATCAACAAGAAGGTGAATCAATAAAAGTGAATGCATTCTTGGAGGGATGTACCAAAGATCATAAACAACAGTTGGAGAGCCTTTTGCAAGCATACAGAGAAGTGTTCCAGGAGCCTAAGGGGATACCTCCTAAGAGGGAGGTGGAGCATAAGATATAGTTATTGCTAGATTCTCCATTGCCAAACATTGGACTGTATAGATAATTTGCCATAGAAGCAGATGAAGTGAAGAAGTAGTTGCAACAGTTGTTGGAGCAGGGCATGATACAATCAATCACCTCACCTTGTGGGTCACCTATGATCATAATACCCAATAAGGATGGTAATTGGACGATGTGCATCGACTACAGAGCATTGAACAAGGTCACGCTCAAGAATCGGTACCCTCTACCGAGGATCGATGATTTGTTGGACCAGTTGTAGCATGCCAAGTACTTCACCAAGTTGGATCTCAAATCAGGATACCACCAGGTGCAAGCGAAGGAATAAGACACTTGGAAGACTTCCTTCAAAACTAGGCAAGGTCTATATGAATGGTTAGTAATTTCGTTTGGTTTATGCAATGCACCAGCTACATTTGTGCATTTGATGAATGGTGTATTACACCCTTTCTTAGAATCATTTGTTATAGTATACCTAGATGACATATTGGTTTATAGTGCTCCCTGGGAAGAGCATATCTCACATCTCAAGTAGGTGTTGGAGACCTTGGAAAAAATGAGCTGCTGGAAAACCGTAAGAAATGTGAATTTGTTCAGTAGTGCTTGGTGTATTTGGGGTATGTGAATAGTGGAGGAGAACCAAATATTGATCCTGCAAAGATGGAGGCCATCACAAAGTGGCTTGCTCCTACAAATGTCACTGAATTTAGGATCTTTTTAGGGGCGACACAATACCTTTGGAAGTTCATTGCATCCTTTTTGGTTGTGGCTGCATGTCTCCATGCCATAACAACCAACATCAAGGGGTTCCAATGGGGGAAGAATCAACAAAAATCCTTTGAAGAGCTCAAGTGAAAGATTAGTCACGCACAAGTTCTCACATTACCTAATTATCAGAAGCCTTTCAAATTGGAGATAGATGTAAGTGGGTATGCTATGGGAGCGGTTTTGATGCAAGGAGGGAGGTCAATATGCTATCATTCTGAAATATTTCACGAGGGAGTGTTAAACTACCCTACCTATGATAAGGAACTTTATGCCCTAATTCAAGCTATTAAGAAGTGGAAGCAGTATCTTATGGGCAAGGAGACCATCATTCACACTAATCACCACCCATTGCAGTATTTGCAGGCCCAGAGTAAGCTACAATAGACTAAACATTATAAGTGGATGTGATTCTTACAATAATTCCATTTAATCATGAAGTATAAGAAGGGAAGTACAAACAAGCTGAAAGGCATGCTCTCAAGTCCAACTACAACCAAGGTATATATATATATATATACCTTAAAAATTGCAAAGGTGTTGGAACAAGCAAAGAGAATACGCCTGGGGCATCGGGAGAAAAACGAATAATGGCGCGGAATGGCTCGCCTTAATTAAAGGTTTGGAGCTGGCTAGAGACATGGGAATTGAGGAAATGACTACTATTGGAGACTCCTTAATCGTCACAAGGGAAGCAAGAAATATTACAAGGAATTGGAAGATCCCTTCCTCCAAGATGCACCATCTTCTCAACTATCTAGCCAAAGAATTTAAATCAATTAACTTTCTTGATGTTCTAAGAGGCCACAATCGCCTGCGGATAGTATGGCGAATAAAGGAGTTGGTTTGAGATGTGGTGTTCTAGAGAGGGATAATGTTACTCTTGAAAACATTTGGATTCCTTAATTCTGCTTTCCCTCCCAATAGAAACGGTGGTCAAAACCTTGGTCTTGATCTCCCTTGGATCGTGATTAATGGCAGCCAAAAAGTGGTTTATTGCACCACCCCTATTTCCCCATTCCCATGAACCATTTGACAATCTACCTATCCCTTCAATCCTATCATCCGGATCTATTTCGGATCCTCACATGCTCCACTCGTAATTGCTGCAGGACCGCTCCACGCCTCAGCCACATAGCTCACATGCGCAATCTAGAGGAGATCTGTCAGTTTCGAGGAATGTTTTTAATCACTGGAGGGAATGTTTCTGCCCTCATTCGAGTCTCTACTTCGTGTATGCATTTAGTTCAGGGAGTTCTGTATACGACCTAAATCAGGCACATCCTGCTTGGTGTTGGAGGAATTGCATTGAAATGGAGCATTTTAGTTCCGACCCTCCAACCCTGAGTGGCTCTGAGGTTCTGGCGAAATGTCTTCGCTGCAAAAAGCCGATTAGAAGTGTTTATGGTGCTCATAGCTGGGTGCAATCGATTTCTGAAGGAGTTCATGGCATTGTGCATGAAGACGTGCAAGTTAGCTCTCCAATTCATGGACTTTGTCATTTGATATGGTAGGGAAGGAGGAGCGCCCAAGCAACACCCTGGAAAAGGAAAATCTGGCCAATCTCGGCGCTGGTCAAGGAAATGATAGAAGTTATGACCTCGGGGGAGTCATGAGTAATATAAATGACTTGGAAAATCAAGTCAGGATAGCGAGAAACGAGAACTTAGAAATGAAGCGGGCCCTAACCCGTCTATTTTCTCTTGCTCAAGCAACCCACTCTGAGGTCAAGCATCACAACAGTAAGTTTGTGGAGCGGGTATGTAAACTTGAAGAAGCTATGGGTGCAATTCTCCCTCATGAGAACATAAAGGAAGTTTAGATGGAGGCTACAAATAGTAAAATACTAGAAGTTGGCAGGAAATTGGATATGCTAAAGAAAGAACTAGTCAACTCGGGGCTACAAGTTGGAGCTCACTCAGCGAAGGATAGGAGCGTAGTGACTGATGAAAACACCTTCTTGGACGCATGCCTCCGGCACTAGTCTCTTGGTTATGAGTTACTCTCATTTTATGCATAAGTTATGGTTTCTTTTTTGTGGTCACTTAGTTTTTTGTATAATCTGGAATTATGGACAAAGGCATTAGCCTCCAGAAATCCTATAATAGGTTCTTGTCAGTCTGCTTTTTCCTTTTAGTAGTCTCACTGTGGTCAGACAGAATGCTCCCTACTATGTTTTGTTTCTGCATATTTTTGCTTGGACAGTATGTAAGAAGTTATAGCTTCCACATAAGAGGTATTTTTCATGACAGCTACAAGTTAGAGAATGATGAACAAGATGTAATGGATGCTGTCCTGTTATGGGAGCAATCCTATCTATATTCTCTGTACTCCTCTTTTTATATATAATCAAAAGCTCTTCAACCGTTTCTATTAAAAAAGAAATTGCAAAGGTGTGAATTTTGAAGAAGATAAATTAACAACATACAACTTAAATAAATAAAATAATTCAACTTAAATAAATTAAATATATTTAGTTTTGAAAGAATACTATAAGTTACAATATAAATAGATTAAATATTAAACATAAATAAATAAATAAGCATATGTATATATATGTAATCTAAATTATTAACTTATAAAATAAATACATTGTTTTGTAAGATAAATAAATTAAAGTAATTAAAATTTCCAAAAAGCAATGTACAATTCGAGAAGAGAACTTGTTAACACATACTTTTTAATGTTTTTTTTTCTTAGGAAAATCTTTATATTTTCTATATCTTCTGCAATCAAAATATACATATCCGATCCTGCTAGATCAATTTACTTTTTTACTCCATTAATCATGAAGAGTAAAAATAATACATTTTCGAGCCATATATCTCAAATTACTTTTTCAGTCCAGAACTCAAGAAGACTGCCAGGAGATGATAATATATTTGAACACTGTCTAACTATTCCCAACCCCTGCTGAAGATCAAAACTGAGCCTATCATGTTCTTAGACTTTTTGAGTGATAACTAGAAAAAATAAAAAACACAGGCCAAATTAGTAACTGATCGCTGTGCAAAGTTTCCATTCATATAAAAAAGATTAAGGGTGGTTTATGGGAAACCATACCCTTCCTTGAATTATTGGATATAAATTTTACCTTCCAGCAGAGGTAATGCTTATTTTGAGAGGGCGTCTGCATAACGATTGAATTCTTTGTTTGTGTGATTGACAATTACAATCATGAACCCCGATCCATCTGCCCAAACTCTTTAGAAGATTGACATCGCCTGTTGTACCAATCTACCACGAGTAAAGTTTATACCAAAACCACAATGCAAAAATTTCAACCCTGGAGTTTGTTCCAACCCTTGCATTTGCTTTTAATTTGAAGAAATGATTTGGAGACAGAAATAAGAATTGCACCAGTCCCGCAAGATGCTGGATTCCCTTGACATGCTTCGTCAAAGAATCCCCATGGCACTTGAAAATTTATCATTGGCTATTGTAGTTTATGAAACCTTTAGCCACAGATTTGAAACCTGGCCACTGTAACGGTGACTGGCCAATATCTGCCATCAAACAGTGCATGATATCTAGCCAACCAGAGACACCAAATTAAAAAACATGGTAAAGATCTATGATAGGAGGTGTTTGCATCATTCATCCAAGCATCGAAACAACCCAGGATCAAATCTTTATCCCATTTACCTGCACATTTAGCATTTCTCAAGATGTCTTGCAAGAATAAAATTGCATATGAGCAAGTAACCAAGATATGAATACCCACAACAAGATTTGTTTTCCCTACGGAGCTAATCCTCCCCGGTCCCTCCTCCAAAATACTTTCCTCGCATTAATTCCCCCTAGCCCATTATTGAACAAGAGTCTCCATAATATTTTAGTCACAAGAGCTTCACCAAAAAGATAGATGATTTTTATTCCCAGCCACCAAGATCCTTTAGCTTTGCCAGAGTTGACCATTTAACCAAAGGGATGTCATCCTTCTTCACCTTGTTAGACCATAAGAATTTGAAACATGTCTTCCTTACCCTCGTTAGAATTGATTTTGGAACATGCACACAGGATAACTAGTAAATTGGGATACTTTGTAATACTGACTTGATTAGCACTAACTTGCCATCTCGGGGCAACCAACAAAAACACTAGCATTGGACCCGGTCGTTGAGTTTTTTGCCTATCCAATTCCAATATGCCACTCTATAATCATTGGGTTTTATAAAAAAATCTAGATATTTGAGCCCATCCTCTACATGTGCCTGATTAAAAGGAATCAATTGGCCTAATTCTGCTTCAAGTTCCCTCTCCAAAGCATTAAAAAGGAGCTGAGACTTATGGGGATTTATCTCCATGCTTGTCGCAGAACAAAATAGATTTAAAACATGCTTCAAGTGTCTCCATTCCATGACAGATCTTTCATCGAAGATAAGGATATCGTCGATAAATTGAAAATGTTAGTTACAAGCTTTCCATTACCTGAATACCTCTTATAGATGTCAAGAAGTGTAATCTCGTCAGTCCACTACCGGCCATTAGTGCATTAATTAGTTGAGTAGTTGATTAGTTAGTTGGTCACTTTGACTATTTAGTTGGCATTACTATCCCATAGTATTTTTTGTCTCATGGTATTGTCACATGGTCTTGGTGTGATGTAATTCTATATATAGAATTACTATCCCATAGTATTTTTTGTCTCATGGTATTGTCACATGGTCTTGGTGTGATGTAATTCTATATATGCTTATGTTTAATGATGAGAAGGCAATCATTATGTCCACTTATGTTCCATCCTTTTCTATTTCTCTTGTGTTAAAACGTTAACATGGTATCAAAGCGCATGGTCTGATCCATTCTCTGTTATTGTTTTGGGTAAGCCTTTTCACAAAGTGGAAAGCACACACAGATCCGATCTCACATCTTTTGGAGGTTGTAGATCAAGACGGGAACACATCGACGTGGAGACATGACATTTTCTTCATAGAGTGAAGAATCATGTCGTATTTTTTTTCCTCTTTGGAAATGCCGACGCACCCTGTCCCTATCGGGAACTATAACACCTTTCCATCGACGCACATGTTGTTAAGGAGAAGCGCGTCACCGACGCACTCTATGCTCAGAAGAAGTGCGTCACTAGCGCACTTATTGTGAAGGCAAAGCACGACAATCACTATTCACTTACATTGTCTTTTGCTCGACGCGCCCTGTGACGCACTGTACTGGATTTACAAGCTGCGACACTGTGTTAAATGATTTGATTCTTTGTCAAATATCTAGAACCAATATTGAAGAGCAAGTATTGCTGATGCTGAGCCAAAATATTGGACAACGTTCCAGCATTGTTCAAATCAGATTGAAGAAGATCGAATCTTGCATAAATCGATCGAAGAGGAGCCCGTGTAGAAAAGGGCAGAGCCTCCATCAAATTTTCCAAGGATCTGAATTCTGAAGGATTGCTAGTATCGAAGAAGAGAACGGTTGCATAAAGCCGGTGTGAAGGTATCAAAAACTTCAAGAACTATTTAAGAATTCTTGACTGCATGAAGTGATATGGCATTATTTTTGGTATTATAAAGTAACTCCCTCTTATTTTAATTAAAAGGCATAAGAGAGCATAATATTGTTTAGAGAAAGAAGAGCTCACAGTGTGTTGAGCCAAAAGGTGGTTCTTTTGGTGAAATTCTAAAAAGTTTTTTTTTATATCTTCCAAAATCTATATTTGCTCAAAAGAAAAGGAAAAAAAATGAATTTTCCTTGGTATTATCTCCCGATATTTCGAGATGATGATGATGAACTTGCTATAGAAGAAGAAGCTAAGGAACATGAGGAAGATTGAATCTTGGAGATGGAGCTACTATAAGATATTGAAGAAGTGAGAAATTTGTTAACATCAGTAGGATTATGTCAATCCTTTGATGTAGAAAATTATGAACTATGGGCATTAAAAATAAGAAAATTGTTAAGGTCACGAGATTTGTGGCATTTTGTAGTTGAAGAGGATCCTATTGATCTAGAATCATTTGATACTTTGACAGAATTCCAGAAAGAAAGAAGACAAGTTGTTGCCTTAAGTCTCATACAAAACAGTAT